>NC_071703.1:2315855-2945530 GCF_020745825.1 Agelaius phoeniceus
TTCCACAGCAATGGTTTTATTGTGGGGTCTGTGAAGGGTTCCAGTGTTGGCTCTTCTTCTCCCAAGTGGGCTAAACCAGCCCCTTTTTATAGGGTGAAGGGGGATCCAAACTTGCCCAATAGTAGGGGTTAGGGGAAAGGTGACCTATGGGGTTACAGAGATAAGCTGGGGTTCAAGAGGCAGAAGACAGGAGCTTATTTTGCTGTCTCATCTTGACTCAGCAGTTCCTACTGTTAAATCTCAATCCTCCATGGAACTCTGGCCAGCTCCAGGTGCCACCACCCCGGCCCCCTCCAGCGCCCCGGCCCCACTCACCCCTGGCACCAGAGCCGGGGCAGGACGGGGCTAAGGTGTCTGCTAATACCAGAGGGTCTCGATGCCAAACTCTAGCACAATCAACCTGGAATAACAAAGCTACTCCCCATACCCAACTAAAGCATTTGCTGGTCCCAGTACAGGCGATAGAAAAGACACCCAAAGATGAAATAATAATGAACAAACGAAGCTAGAAACAGCAAAGATCAACTCTTGTACCTTTTGCATCACGATCTAGCAAGAAAAACCAAAATGAATTTAAGTTTGCCATCCCTAAAACCAAGCGAGCTACTTAGGAGCTGCTATTTAGGAGCAAACCGGCCCTGCTCACCCCTGGCACCAGAGCCGGGGCAGGACGGGGCTAAGGTGTCTGCTAATACCAGATGGTCTCGATGCCAAACTCTAGCACAATCAACCTGGAATAACAAAGCTACTCCCCACACCCAACTAAAGCATTTTCTAGTCCCAGTATAGGCGATAGAAAAGGCACCATTGGCGCAATAGAGACTGCGTGCCGTAAGGGAAAGATGAAATAATAATGAACAAACGAAGCTAGAAACAGCAAAGATCAACCCTTGTACCTTTTGCATCATGATCTAGCAAGAAAAACCAAAAAGAATTTGTTTGCCATCCCGAAACCCAAGTGAGCTACTTAGGAGCTGCTATTTAGGAGCAAACCCAGCCCCGCTCACCCCCTGGCACCAGGAGCCAGGGCAGGATGGGGCTAAGGTGTCTGCTAATACCAGAGGGTCTCGGTGCCAAACTCTAGTCCAGTCAACATAGCTACTATATAATAAAACAATAATAACAATAATAACAATAATAATAACAAAGCTACTCCCCACACCCAACTAAAGCATTTACTGGTCCCAGTACAGGCGATAGAAAAGACACCATTGGCGCAATAGAGACTGCTTGCCATAAGGGAAAGATGAAATAATAATGAACAAACGAAGCTAGAAACAGCAAAGATCAACCCTTGTACCTTTTGCATCATGATCTAGCAAGAAAAACAAAAAAGAATTTGTTTGCCATCCCGAAACCCAAGCGAGCTACTTAGGAGCTGCTATTTAGGGGCAAACCCGGCCCTGCTCACCCCTGGCACCCCACAGGCGGCGCAGGAGCCGGGGCAGGACGCGGTGGAGCCCCCCGGGTTCCCCCTGGAGCCCCCCGGGTTGTACCTGGACCCCACCTTGCGGCGGCGGCTGCGGGACGAGTGCGGGGTGAGCGGCTGGAGCCTCCTGCAGCTCCCCGGGGACGCCGTGCTGGTCCCCGCCGGGGCTCCCCACCAGGTAGGCGCCCCCCATCCCCTCCCTGAGAGGCCGTGCCGAGCCTCAGGGGAAACTGAGGCACGGCAAACACGGGCAGGTGCGGAGCCTGAGCGGCACCATCAGCGTGGAGCAGCAATTCCTGTCCCCAGAGAGCGCCGTGCGCCTCCGGAACCTCGGCACCGGGACCCCGCGCCGCCTCCGCGCCCAGGTGAGGGCTCGGGAGGGGAAATCTGGGGGTGTGGGGTAGGGTGAGCGGGGCTGAGCCCCCTCTTTGCGCCCTCGCAGCTGGACGGGATGATCATCGCCGCCGTGCGGGAGGCGCTGGGCGTCCTGCGGGGCTGCCAGTGAGGGCACGGAGCGACGGGAGGACACCGGGAGCCTCGGGCACGGCCGGGACACCGGGAACCTCGGGCACAGCCATGGCTGAGACACCAGGAGCCTTGGGCATGGCCGGGACACCGGGAGCCTCGGGCACAGCCGGGACACCGGGAGCCTCGGGCACAGCCACGGCCGGGACACCGGGAGCCTCGGGCACGGCCGGGACACCGGGAGCCTCGGGCATGGCCGGGACACCGGGAGCCTCGGGCACAGCCGGGACACCGGGAGCCTCGGGCATGGCCGGGACACCGGGAGCCTCGGGCACAGCCGGGACACCGGGAGCCTCGGGCACAGCCATGGCTGAGACACCGGGAGCCTCGGGAACAGCCATGGCTGAGACACCGGGAGCTTCGGGAACAGCCATGGCTGGGACACCGGAAGCTTCGGGAACAGCCATGGCTGGGACACCGGGAGCCTCGGGCATGGCCGGGACACCGGGAGCCTCGGGCACAGCCGGGGCACCGCGGGGAGCCGGACCGGGCGCCTTTTGCTCGGTGCTTTGCTCCCAGAGCTGCCCGCGGGGCTCGGGGCAGGAGGAATAAAGCGTCCAGAGCGTGCCAGGGCCGCTGGCAGCACCAGCACCCACCTTGGTGTGTCCCTTTGTGCCCCTCCAGCGGTGCCATCGGGGCCAGGGGGCTCTGGTGGCGGGTAGCAGCGCACACCTCGGTGTGTCCCTTCATCACAGCCAGCGCCAGGGGCTCTCCCTTCATCCCCTCTTCATCCCATTGGGGTCAGAGCTGCTCTCCCTTCATCCCATTGGGGTCAGGACTGCTCTCCCTCCATCCCATCATGGTCAGGGCTGCTCTCCCTTCACCCCCCTCAATCCCAGTGGGGTCAGGGGATGCTCTCCCTTCATCCCTTTGGGGTCAGGAGTGCTTTCCCTCCATCCCATCATGGTCAGAGCTGCTCTCCCTCCATCCCATCATGGTCAGGGCTGCCCTCCCTCCATCCCATTGGGGGTCAGGGCTGCTCTCCCCCTCGATCCCAGTGGGGTCAGGGCTGCTCTCCCTTCATCCCATCATGGTCAGGACTGCTCTCCCTTCATCCCCCTCCACCCCATTAGGGTGAGGGCTGCTCTCCCTACACCCCCTTTTCATCCCATTGGGGTCAGGGGGTGCTCCAGTGGCACCACCAGCATCTGGCTGAGGGTCTCACTTCACCCACCCTCCATCTCACCGGGGTCAGGGCTGCTCTCGGTTCATCCCTTTTCATCCCACTGGGGTCAGGGCTGCTCACCCTACACCCTCCCCACCATCCCATTGGGGTCAGGGCTGCTCTCCCTTCATCCCATTGGGGTCAGGGCTGCTCTCCCTTCATCCACCCCAATCCCCTCAGCTCCGAGGATGCTCCACCATCCCCACCATCCCACGGGGGTCAGGGAGCTCAGGTGTCCCGGGATGTGGGGAGGTGCCAGAGCCGGGGCTGGCAGAGGGCATCGCTGCCATGAGTTTTGCCTGGGCTCAGCCCCGCACACAGCTGGGAACAGCTGGATGGCGCTGCCCAGAGGCTGCGGGACCCAGGGCGCTGCTCCGTCCTGTCCGATGGAGGAAAATGACTGAACACCGGCGGGCAATTAGCACGGGACAATTAATTAACATCGGGCAATGAGCACGGGGCAATTAATTAACACCCGGCAATAGGCACTGGGTAATTAATTAAAACCGGGAATTGGGCACGGGGCAATTAATTAACATCGGGCAATGAGCACGGGGTAATTAATTAACACCAGGCAATGGGCACAGGACAATTAATTAACACCGGGCATTGGGCACGGGACAATTAATTAACACCAGCAACTGGCACTGGGCAATTAATTAACACCGGGCACTGGGCAATTAATTGACACCGGGCAATGGGCACAGAGTAATTAATTAACACCAGGCAACGAGCACTGGGCAAAGGGCACTGGGCCATGAACAAGAGGCGATGGGCACCAAGGGATGACCCTCGCGGGATCAGCACCGCCTAATTAACTCTGCGCCACGCTCCCACGCGGCCCCTTTAAGGCCAAGTCCCGCCCGATCTGAGTGGCAGCAGGCTCAACCAATGAGCGGCGAGCTGCGCCGGCGCGCTGCCCAATAGGCGTTGAGCAGGGGGGCGGTGCCGGCGCGGCGGAGCCCCGGCGCGGTGAGTGCGCGGCGCATGCGCGATGCGGGGGGGGCGGGGGTCCCGGAGCCCGCCCGCGACCCCCGGAGCCGCCGCTGCCCCCCCCAAGCTCCACCGCGGCCCCCCCGGGCTCACCGCAGCCCCCCGGCCCCCATCGCACCCTCCCGGCAGCCCCCTCGTCCTCCCTGCATCCTCCCGATGCTGCTTGCAGCCCCCCGCCCGCCCCTTCCCGCAGCCCCCCGACTCTCCCTGCATCCCACCCATCCTTGGGGCAGCCCCCCGAGCCCTGCTGCACCCGCCGAGCCTTGCTGGAACACCCCCAAAACCGTGCCCGCATTGCAGAGCCCCGAATCTTTATTGCAGCCTCCTTAGAGCACCCCCAAACCCTCCCCTGTAGCCCCCCAAATCCTCCCCTGTAGCTCCCCCAAACGCTTCCTTTACTGCACCCTGTAACCCACCCAAATCCTTCCTTATAGGCACCGAACCCTTCCTTTACTGCAGCCCCCAAATCCTGATTGCAGCCCCCCCAAGCCCTGCCTTGTACCCCCCCAACCCATTCCCTCCCTGCACCCTGCAGCCCCCCAAACCTTTACTGCAGCCCCCCAAACCCTTCCTTTACTGCAGCCCCCAAACCTTTATTGAACCCCCCCCACCCATTCCCTTCCTGCACCCTGCAGCCCCCCAAACTCTGCCCTTACCGCACCCCCAAACCCTCACTGAGGGCCCCCAAACCCTCCCTTAATTGCACCCAATAGCCCCCCCAAAACCCTCTCCTGTAGCCCCCCCAAACCCTTCCTTTACTGCAGCCCCCAAACCCTCATTGCAGACCCCCTACCCATTTTCTTCCTGCACCCTGTAGCGCCCCAAACCCTCCCATAACTGCACCCCATAGCTCCCCCAAATCCTCCCCTGTAGCTCCCCAAATCCTCCCTTAACTGCACACTGTAGCCCCCCCAATATTTCCTTGTAGCCCCCCCAAATCCTTCCTTTACTGCAGCCCCCAAATCCTCATTGCAGCTCCCCCAAACCTTTCCTTGTTGCCCCCCCAAACCCTCCTCTGTAGCCCCCCAATCCCTCTCTTACTTGCACCCAATAGCTTCCCCCTACATCCTCCCCCATAGCCCCCAAATCCTGCAGCCCCCCAAATCCCCCCTATAGCCCCCAAATCCTGCAGCCCCCCAAATCCTCCCCTATAGACCCCGAACCCACATTGCAGCCCCCAAACCCTTCCCTGTAGCCCCCCAAGCCCTGGTGCGCCCCCAGCCCCCCCTGCACCCTGCAGCCCAGCTCGCCCCCGTGCCCCCCGTGCCCCCCAGGCTGGGAGCAGCCCCTCCCCCAGCTCGCCCTGCAGCCCCCCTGGGACCCCCGGGACCCCCCCAGCTCCAGCTCCAGCTCCAGCCCCCCCGGCACCCCCCAGCCCAGCGAGCTCTTCTACCCCAGCGCGGGCATCGCCCAGTCCAGCCGCCCGTACCCTCCCAGTGCCGCCCAGTCCGGCCGGCCCCTCCCCACCAGTATCTCCCAGTCCGGCCATCCCATTCCTCCCAGTACCGCCCAGTCCAGCTATCCCATTCCTCCCAGTACCGCCCAGTCCAGCTATCCCATTCCTCCCAGTATCTCCCAGTCCGGCCATCCCATTCCTCCCAGTGCCGGCTCTCCCATTCCTCCCATTCCTCCCAGTACCCGCCCAGTCCCGCCAGCCTTTCCCTTCCAGTATCCCCCAGTCCAGCCATCCCATTCCTCCCAGTACGCCCCAGTCTGGCCTCCCCTTTTTCCCGCTACCTCTTCCAGTCCAGCCAGCCTTTCCCTCCCAGTATCCTCCAGTCCGGCCAGCCTTTCCCTCCCAGTATCTTCCAGTCCGGCCAGCCTTTCCCTCCCAGTAACCACCAGTCCAGCTACCCCTTTCCTCCCAGTATCCTCCAGTCCGGCCATCCTTTCCCTCCCAGTACCCTCCAGTCCAGCCAGCCCTTCACCTCCTTCATCTTCCCGTGCATCCTTCAGTCCAGCCAGCCCTTCTCGTACCGCAGCCCCCCCCGGCTCCCCAAATCCTGCCAGCTCTTCCCGTGCCCCCCCACCCCAGTCCAGCCAGCCCTTCCCGTCCTGCGCCCCGCCGGGGGTCCCCCAGTCCAGCCAGCCCCTGTCCTACCGCAGCCCCCCCCCGCCTGCCCCCCAAACCCCTCCCCGACCCCTTCCCCGCTTACCCCCCCCCGGGGGTCCCCCAATCCAGCCGCCCCTTCCCCTTCTGCGCCCCCCCCTGCATCGCCAAACCCACCGAGCTCTTCCCGTGCTCCGCCCCCCCCCAGCCCAGCCGCCCCCTCCCCATTTACCCCCCCCCCGCCCATCCCCCAGTCCAGCAGACCCTTCCCCCCCTCCCCCCGATCTCCGGAGCCCCTCCCTGCCCCCCCCCCCGCCGCCGCGGCTCTTTGTCCCCCCGCCTGCACCTCTGGGGGGTCCCCTCGCCCCCCCAGGACCCCGCCACGCCCTGAGCGGCCCCGCCACGCCCGCAGGGACCCCCGCCCCCATGGGGGACGCGCCGGTGCCGGAGCTGGAGGCGGTGCTGGATGGAGGCGCCTGGGAACTGGGGGAGACTCTCGAGGGGTGCCCCGGGCCCGTCCGCCTGGGCAGGAACGTTTGCTACGTCGTGCTGGCCGTGCTCTTCAACCAGGAGGTGAGGCAGCCCTGCTCCCAGTGCCCCCCAGTTCAGCCAGATCATCCCCCCAGTGCTCCCAGTGCCCCCCAGTCCATTCCCCCAGCGCTCCCAGTGCAGCCAGGCCATCCCCCAGTTCCCCCAGTCCATTCCCCCAGTGCTCCCAGTGCAGCCAGGCCATCCCCCAGTGCCCCCCAGTGCCCCCAGTCCATTCCCCCAGTGCCCCCAGTCCACTCCCCCAGTGCCCCCAGTTCAGCCAGAGCATCCCCCCAGTGCTCCCAGTGCAGCCAGGCCATCCCCCAGTGCCCCCAGTCCATTCGCCCAGTGCCCCCAGTTCAGCCAGAGCATTCCCCAGTGCTCCCAGTCCAGCCAGGCCATCCCCCAGTGCCCCTCAGTGCCCCCAGTCCATTTCCCCAGTGCCCCTCAGTGCCCCCAGTCCATTTCCCCAGTGCCTCCCAGTGCAATCAGGACATTCCCCCAGTGCCCCCCAGTCCAGCCAGGCCACCCCCCAGTGCCCCCAGTCCATTTCCCCAGTGCATTCCCCAGTGCCCCAGTGCATTCTCCAGTGCCCCCAGTATCCCCAGTGCATTCCCTCAGTGGCCCCAGTCCATCCCCCAGTGCCCTCCATGGAGTGCAGCCAGAACATCCCCCCAGTGCAGCCTGGCCATTGCCCAGTGCCCCCAGTCCATTTTCCCAGTGCTCCCAGTGCAGTCAGAACATCCCCAGTGCCCCCATTCCAGCCCCCGGTATCCCCAGTACCCCATTCCAGCCCCCAGTATCCCCAGTACCCCATTCCAGCCCCCAGTACCCCATTCCAGCCCCCAGTATCCCCAGTACCCCATTCCAGCCCCCAGTACCCCATTCCAGCCCCCAGTATCCCCAGTACCCCATTCCAGCCCCCTTTCCCCCCGTACCCCATTCCAGCCCCCAGTATCCCCAGTACCCCCATTCCAGCCCCCAGTACCCCATTCCAGCCCCCAGTATCCCCAGTACCCCATTCCAGCCCCCTTTCCCCCCGTACCCCGCTCCATCCCCGCTGTCCCCTGTCCCCAGGACTCGCTGCTGCTGGTGCAGGAGGCCAAGCCCGAGTGCCGCGGTCTCTGGTACCTGCCCGCGGGCCGGGTGGAGCGGGGCGAGCCCATCGTGGCCGCGCTGCGCCGGGAGGTGCGCGAGGAGTCGGGGCTGCACTGCGAGCCCGTAACGCTGCTGGCGCTGGAGGAGCGCGGCCCGGCCTGGATCCGCTTCTCCTTCCTGGCACGGGCCACAGGTTTGTGCTGGCACGGGGGGCACGGGGGGCACGGGGGGAGCGTCCCCAGGTGGTCCTGTGGTGGGTGTCAGGGTCCTCAGCTGGCTCCATGATGGAAAGTGGCACTCCCATGGTGGGTATCCCTGTCCTTTGGCACCCCCCATGATGGGTATCTGGGTGTCCTTGTCCCCTGCCAGCCGTGTGATGCCAAGTGCCACCCCCATGGTGGGTATCTGTGTCCCTTGCCACCCCCATGGTGGGTATCCGTGTCCCTTGCCAGCCCCAGGATGGGTGTCCCAGTTCCCTGTGAGCCCCATGATGGCAAGTGGCACCCCTGTGATGGGTAGCAGTGTCCCCTGCCACCCCCATGAAGGGTGTCCCAGTCCCCTATGAGCCCCATGATGGCAAGTGGCACCCCAGTGATGTTTATCCCTGTCCCCTGCCACCCCCATGATGGGTATGCCAGTCCCCTGCCAGTGCCCTAATGGCAAGTGGCATCCCTGTGATGGGTATCCCTGTCCCCTGCCAGCCCCATGGTGGCTATCAGTGTCCCCTGCCAGCCCAGTGATGTTTATCCCTGTCCCCTGCCAGCGTCATGATGGCAAGTGGCACCCCCATGATGGGTGTCCCTGTCCTCTGGCACCCCCATGGTGGGTGTCCCTGTCCTCTGGCACCCCCATGATGGGTGTCCCTGTCCCCTGCCAGCCCTGTGATGGCAAGTGGCACCCCCATGGTGGGGATCCCTGTCCCCTGACAGTTCCATGGTGGGTGTCCCCGTCACCAGCTGGCATCCCTGTGATGGGTGTCCCTGTCCCCTGCCAGCCCCATGATGGGTGTCCCTGTCCCCTGCCAGTGTCATGATGGCAAGTGGCACCCCTGTGATGGGTGTCCCTGTCCCCTGCCAGCCCCATGGTGGGTATCAGTGTCCCCACCCGTCCTGTGCCCAAGCATCAGTGTCCCCTGCCACCTTTGTGCCAGCTCACTGGTGTCCCCTGCAAACCCCATGATGGATTTTTTAGCACCTTTGTGCCAGGCCACTGCAGTCCCCTGCCACCACCCCCAAAGCCCCACACAGGGCCACCAGTGTCCCCTCTGAGGCCACCTCGGGGGTCTCAATGTCCCACCAGTGTCCCCTCTGAACCATGGAAATGGGGAGTGGGTTTGGGGGTGTTTGGGGGAAATGGGGAGTGGGGTGTTTGGGGGAAAATGGGGGAAATGGCGAGTAGGTTTGGGAGTGTTTGGGGGAAAATGCAGAATGGGGTTTGGGGGGGGGTTGGGGAAAATAGGGAGTGGGGTTAGGGGGAAAATAGGGAGTGGGGTTTGGGGGTGTTAGGGGGAAAATAGGGAATGGGGTTTGGGGGTGTTTGAGGGAAAATAGGGAGTGGGGTTTGGGGGTGTTAGGGGAAAATAGGGAGTGGGGTTTGGGGGTGTTTGAGGGAAAATAGGGACTGGGGTTTGGGGGTGTTTGAGGGAAAATAGGGAGTGGGGTTTGGGGGTGTTTGAGACCCTCGGGGATCTCAGTGTCCCCCCCAGCCCCTTCCCGCTGTCCCCCCATTCCGTGCCCCCCCTGTACGCTCAGGTGGGACCCTGAAGACCCTGGAGGAGGCTGACTCCGAGTCCCTCCAAGCCACCTGGTGGCCCGGGGACCCCCGTTCGCTGCCGCTGCGCTCTCCGGACATCCTGCCCGTGCTGGAGCTCGCCGCCCGCTACCGCCGCAGCCCCGCGCACCCCCCGACGCTGCCGCGGGAGCTGCCCTGCTCCCCGCTCTGCCTGCGCCTCCTGCTGCCCTTCTCCAACGCCTCGGGCGAGCTGTGGCTGCTGCTGGCCACCGCTGCCACCCCGCAGCTGCCCGTGGTGGCCTGCGGGACATCCCCGGCCGAGCTGCGTGCGGGGCTGCGCCCGCCGCTGCTGCGGCTGCTGCGGGAGCGCCTGGGCTGGGAGGCGCAGCCCGAGGCTCTGGGGCTGCTGGGGCTGCAGCACAGCCCCGGCGACTCTGGGGACACCGATGGCATCTGCTTCAATGTGCTGCTGAGCGTGGCCCCGGGCGGGCAGCGGGAGCGGCCCCCAGAGCCCCGCGACCCCGCGCTGCGCTGGTGGCCGGTGCGGGAGGAGCTGCGGGGCCGCGTCCTGCAGAGGATCCGGGCAACCGTGCCCGTGCGGAGTTAGGGATGGAGAGAGCGGGGTTGGGACTCAGGGGGCCCAGGGATGTGCTGGCTGGGGGAGCTGGGAGCAGAAATAAAATATAAAATAAAATAAAATATAAAATAAAATAAACCCGGCTGCTTCTGCTGCTGATTCTGTGTCCGGGCTGTGGTGGGGAGAGTGGGATTTGAGGGGGAAATGGGGTTTGGGGGAAAATGGGGAGTGGGGTTTTAGGGGTGTTTGGGGGGAAATGAAGATGGTGTTTGGGGTTGTTTGGGGGGAAATGGGGATGGTGTTTGGGGTTGTTTGGGGGAAAATGGGGATGGGGTTTGGGGGTGTTTGGGGGAAAATGCAGAGTGGGGGTTTTGGGGGTGTTTGGGGGGAAATAGGGAGTGGGTTTGGGGGTGTTTGGGGGAAATAGGGAGTGGGTTTGGGGGTATTGGAGACCCTCGGGGGTCTCAGTGTCCCCCCCAGCCCCTTCCCGCTGGTGGCCGGTGCGGGAGGAGCTGCGGGGCCGCGTCCTGCAGAGGATCCGGGCAACCGTGCCCGTGCGGAGTTAGGGATGGAGAGAGCGGGGTTGGGACTGGGGGAAAGGGGGGCCCCAGGGATGTGCTGGCTGGGGGTGCTGGGAGCAGAAATAAAATTAAAATAAAATAAAATATAAAATAAAATAAACCCGGCTGCTTCTGCTGCTGATTCTGTGTCCGGGCTGCGGTGGGGAGAGTGGGATTTGGGGGGGAAATGGGGTTTCGGGGTGTTTGGGAGAAAATAGGGAGTGGGGTTTTAGGGGTGTTTGGGGGAAAATGGGGAGCAGGGTTTTTGGGACATGGGGAGTAGAGCTTTGGGGGTGTTTGGGGGAAATGGGGAGTGGGTTTGGAGATGTTTGGGGGAAAATAGGGGGTGGGATTTTGGGGTGTTTGGGGGGAAATGGGGAGCGGGTTTGCGGAAATGGACAGTGGGGTTTGGAGATGTTTGGGGGGAAATAGGGAGTGGGGTTTGGGAGTATTTGGGGGGAAATGGGGAGCAGGTTTGCAGAAATGGACAGTGGGGTTTGGGGGTGTTTGGGGGAAAATGCAGAGTGGGGTTTGGGGGGGTTTGTTTGGGAAGGGGCACACGAGGTGCTGCTGAGGCACAGCTTTATTGGAGCAGAGTCCCATCACCCTGGGGAGGGGCTTTGCGGGGTCTGGGGGCACAGACCCCCACCAGAGCACACACACGTGTCACACACACCCACAGACATGTCACACATGTCACACTCCCCCTGCCACAGAGCCAGGGCAGGGGACAATCGAGTCCTTGCAGCTGAGTTGGGAGGGGGGCTCTGTCCCACACACCCCATTATTGCCTAAAAATTCCCTGCTGGAGCCTTGTGGGGAGCAGGACCCACCACCCAGGAGGAGCCAGGGCAGCCAGCACCCCGCACCCAGCACGGGGACGTGGCGACACCTCGGGGCTGGCCAAGGCGACAGCGAAGGACTCAGCGCCTCCTCATCCTCCCGCCAGCTCCTTCCCGCGGAGCCACGGCCATTCCTGGCTCCTGCAGGGCCACCGGGGCGTGGGCAGGGCCATCCCCAAGAGGGGCAGCTCGGGGAGGGGCTCAGGGTGGCCCCTCGGGTGGGCCCTTGACCAGGGCGATGGCAGCCAGCTCCTTGCAGAACTCCTCCAGCACCACCACGCCCTTGAACAGCACCGTGTGATCCATCCTGCGGGGACACCAGCGACTGAGGGGGGTCTGTGGGGCACAACCCCTCCCCAAAAGGGCGTTTTTGGGGGACTCACTGCTCTCCTGGCACCAGCCCCAGGAGCTGCCGGCGCACCAGGAGCAGCTTGGCCCTGGCGTGGGGCACGCGCTGGAGCCGCTGCATCAGCTCCCCGATCACCTGGGGAGAGAGCAGAGGGTCACCCCCTGGGAGAGCCTGTCTGAAATAGCCCTCATGTGCCTCACCATCGTCACTGGGGAGACCACAGACAAAACAAAACCCCCAATGTCTGCTGATCCTGTAGGGGGAAAGTCGTGCCTGAGACCTGAGGGCGTTGCCAAGCCATTGTTTCCACAGGTGTTGTTTGCTGTGTGCTGCACTGAGCCCAATGAGGAGAAGAAGAAGGGGGCACCGTGCCCTGTGTGCAACAACAGCCCTGGGAGCTGTCCCAGCTCTCGACTTCTCCTGAGTTCAGGTGGTCCCCCCACAGCAGACCCTCACCTGTTTTACAACCACTGTGACAGACAGACTGAGATGTGAGGAGCCTCCCTAGCAAGGACTGAGACATGAAAAACCCCCATGTGAAAAGGCCCCTCTGCTCCTTCCAAGGACTGAGACATGGAACCCCCATGTGAAAAGGCCCCTCTGCTCCTCCCAAGGACTGAGACACAAAACCCCCATGTGCAAAGGCCCCGCTGCTCCTCCATCAAGGACTGAGACACAAAACCCCCATGTGAAAAAGCCCCTCTGCTCCTTCCAAGGACTGAGACACAAAACCCCCGTGTGAAAAGGCCCCTCAGCTCCTCCCAAGGACTGGGACTGAAACCCCCAGCCCAGGGCAGGTGTGTGGGGGACCAAAGCTGACCAGAGCGAGATGTTTGCCTGCAGGTTGTGACCACTGGACCACAACAACAATGGCTCTCATTTACTGCTGAGAGCATGGACTACCTGTCACATCTATTCCTTATTGTATCTGTTTCCCCCCCCCTCACAATTTTCAACAGAATTATCATAATAAAAACCTCTGAGTTAGCCAGAGACTTCGAGATCTCCCCGACGTCACAGGCGGATCCTCGACTGGACAGGACCAAAGGACTTCATCTCCACGTTTGGTAGCTCTATCCCCTCTTTCTCTCTCTCTCTCTCTATTTTCTCTCTCCCTCAATCCCTCTGTCTCATTTTGCTGTGGTCACTCAATAAAGGTGAGTTTGTTTTCATTATCACTGCAAACCCCCTGTGCCGTGTCGGTTTTTGCACCCTCAGATCACCCCATGAACCCTCACAAACCCCATTTGTCAGAACAGATCGTGACACCCGCCCAGCCAGGGGGTGTCCCCGTGTCCCCAGAGCCCCGAGGGTGACGTTACCCTGACGAGGACGGAGAAGAGCGAGCGGCAGCCGGGGGCCAGGCTGAGGTAGGGGTCCAGCAGGTACTCGTGCAGGTGAGGGTGGGGGAAGGCGGCCAGCTGGGACAGCACCGAGGTCACCTGCAGGTTCAGGCTGTAGGGCTGGCATGGGGAGGGACACTCAGGACCTTGGGTGACCCCCAACATTCCCTCATCCCCACCAAGGTGATGGTTTTGGGCACTTTGTCCATGATGGGGGTCCTGGGGGGAACAAGGGGGTGTAGGGCTGGGATGGGGAGGGACACTGAGGACCTTGGGTGACTCCTCTATCCCCTTGTTCTGAGCCCATCCCCACCAAGGTGATGGTTTTGGGCACTTTGGCCATCATGGGGGTCCTGGGGGGGCACAGGGGGGTGTAGGGCTGGGATGGGGAGGGACACTCAGGACCTGGGGTGACTCCACCATCCCCTCATTTGGAACTCTTTCCCATCAAGCTGATGGTTTTGGGCACTTTGGCCATGATAGGGGTCCTGGGGGGAACAGGGCAGTGTAGGGCTGGGATGGGGAGAGACATGCAGGACCTTGGGTGACTCCTCCATCCCCTTGTTCTGAACCCATCCCCAAGAAGCTGATGGTTTTGGCCACTTTGTCCCCATCATGGGGGTTCTGGGGGGGCACAGGGGGGTGTAGGGCTGGGATGGGGAGGGACACTCAGGACCTGGGGTGACCCCCCAACATCCCCTCATTCTGAGCCTGTCCCCACCAAGGTGATGGTTTTGGCCACTTTGTCCATGATGAGGGTCCTGGGGGGCACAGGGGGGCTCAGGGGGCACCCAGTACCTGATCCAGGATCCTGCTCATCCGGTCAAACAGCACCTTGAGGAAGTGTCCCTCGTAAAAAGCCACTCCAGGGTGACAGCAGTGACAGGAGTCCAGGGGCCGAGGGGATGAGGGCCACCCCCACGGGGCAGCGCTGGCACGGCACGCCTGGACCTGCCCAGGGGGGACAGCAGGTGAGAGCCAGGGTGGGCACAGCCACCAGCAGGCTGGGGACACCCTCAGGCACCCACCATGGCCAGGGCATCGTGCACGTAGGTGTCGTATCCGCCCTCCTCCATGCACGACGAGGTCTTGGCCTCCTCGGGGACCAGGCACAGGAAGCTGGAAGAGAGGGAGGAGAGGATGGGTGCTGGGGAAGATGGAACAGGAAAGCCTTATCAATATGATTGTCTGGCAAAAGATATGGAGAATATGGAAACTATAAGTGAGATTGAAATGAAAGCAGCTTTGAGATCCCTCAGTTACTGAACAACTGGAAAACAATGGTGTGGCTGCTGAAGGTGATCCCCTTTTGATCAAACAATCCCCTCTGCTTGCAGACAGGCCCAAGGGTCAGAGCAGACCCTACAGCTTGGCAGAAGGGCCCAAAGAGGAGTTTGTAGGGTTTAAAATGTAACACAGGATGGTAATGGAATGATTCTTATAGGCTGTATGGAAATGCTGTAGGATTTGTATCTTGTACTGGATTGGTTGGTGAGAATCAGAATATTCAACACAGAAGAAGATTTATTGTGTTGGAACGGGAACCTTTCTCTCTTACCCCTTTTACTCCCTTACTCTCTCACCCTCTCATCCTCTCTCCCCCTCTCTTCTCTCAGTCCTGCTCTGAGCTGTGCCTGGCAGCTCCCAGCAGGGCCCTGCCCTTGGCCCTTTGCAATAACCCCCAAATTCCTCACCTGGCTGCAGAGATCTCTCATGTCCGTCTGTCCCCACCATCCTACCCCCTGATGCTCCAAGAGATGGGGAGGGGATGCAGCCCCCCCACTCCAGCCCAGCCCCTCCAAAAAGCTGATCCTCTCCAATATCATCCTGATCATTAAGAACTATGAACCAGCATTCGCCTTTTAAGCTAAAGAAAGAGGGTTTCCCTCCCTCCTTAATGATATTCCTCAACTAAACCCCAGCCCCTACCTGCTCACCACCTCGCTCACTCGCCCCTTCCCCGACGGGGCTGATGCTGGGGAAGGATTTTTTGTCACCCCAAAGCTGTCTGGGAATCCATCGGTGAAATAGGGATCCTCCTCCAGGTCCCTGTGTGGGGTCAGCATTAGGGGGGCGGGCAGTGAGTGGGGGGCACCCCCTGGCCCTGCCCCAGCCCCTCTTGCTCACAGCCCGTCCTCCTCGGGGTCCGTCTCGGGGGGCCCGCGCTCCTCGGGGCCGCGCTGCAGGTACGCCCTGGCCTCCAGGTTCCTCAGCACCAGGTTGTGAGCCACGTGCTCGTGGGGCTTCCTCAGCAGCTCCTCGAAGAGCCGCAGGCTGGCCAGGCTGATCTGGGCATGGCCAGCAGGGTCAGACCCTGGCCAGGCTGATCTGGGCATGGCCAGCAGGGTCAGACCCTGGCCAGGCTGATCTGGGCATGGCCAGCAGGGTCAGACCCTGGCCAGGCTGATTTGGGCACAGCCAGCAGGGTCAGAGCCTGGCCAGGCTGATTTGGGCACAGCCAGCAGGGTCAGAGCCTGGCCAGGCTGATTTGGGCACAGCCAGCAGGGTCAGACCCTGGCCAGGCTGATTTGGGCACGGCCAGCAGGGTCAGACCCTGGCCAGGCTGTTTTGGGCACAGCCAGCAGGGTCAGAGCCTGGCCAGGCTGATTTGGGCACGGCCAGCAGGGTCAGACCCTGGCCAGGCTGATTTGGGCACAGCCAGCAGGGTCAGAGCCTGGCCAGGCTGATTTGGGCACAGCCAGCAGGGTCAGAGCCCAGCCCTGGCAGCCCAGCCCAGCCCAGGTGAGCTCACCTCGTCGCTCAGGTGGTCACAGCGCTCGATGAGCTGCGCCCGCAGGGGGTGGGGGGCGTCCCCGGGGGTCTCGGGGTGCCGGTGGGGCCCCAGCAGGAAGAGCACGAGGCGGTGGAGCAGGCTGGGAGAGCGGAGCTGCCTCACTGTGCCCGTCAGCACGGCCGTGGCGCCCAGCACGGCCAGCTCCGACCTGTGGTGTGGGAAGGGGGGGTTTGTCCAGGGAAAAGGGGGAACCCCCCTGCTCCTGGCTCTGAGGGGGTCCTGAAGGGCAGAACCCCCCAGCTGGGGTTGGGGTGGTTGTCCAGGGATAAAGGGCAACCCCCTGCCCCTGGCTTCCAGGGGATCCTGAGGAGCAGAAACCCCCAGCTGGGGTTGGGGTGGTTGTGCAGGGTAAAGGGAAACCCTCCCCACTCCTGGCTCTGAGGGGGGCCCCATTCCAGCTGGGATCAGGGTGTTTGTCCAGGGAAAAAGGGAATCCCCCCTTCCTGGCACTGAGGGGGTCCTGAGGAGCAGAACCCCCCAGCTGGGATTGGGGTGTTTGTCCAGGGAAAAGGGGAATCCCCCCACTCCTGGCTCTGAGGGGGCCTCATTCCAGCTGGGGTCAGGGTGTTTGTCCAGGGAAAAGGGGGAATCCCCCCTCATTCCTGGCTCTGAGGGGGTCCCTGCTCCAGCTGGGGTCGGGATGGTTGTCCAGGGAAAAGGGGGAACCCCCACTCCTGGCTCCTGAGGAGCAGAACCCCCCAGCTGGGGTTGGGGTGGTTGTCCAGGGAAAAGGGGGAACCCCCCCTCACTCCTGGCTCTGAGTGGGTCCTGAGAAGCAGAAACCCCCCAGCTGGGGTTGGGGTGGTTGTCCAGGGAAAAAGGGGGAACTCCCCACTCCTGAGGGGGTCCTGAGGAGCAGAACAAGGGGTCACTCACATCTGCAGGAGCTGGGGCTGCAGGATGCCCTGGAAGAATTTCTCCTCCACGGCCTCGCTGATGCCACCGGCCACGAGCTGGGGGGACAAAGGGGCTGAGAGTGGGGACCCCCCAGGACGAGACACAGCCTTAAATGGCACCCCAGGAGGTTTAGGGTGGATTAGGCAGAATTTCTCCACGGAAAGGGTGATTGGGTGTTGGAATGGGGCTGCCCAGGGAAGCGGTGGAGTCGCCATCCCTGGAGGTGGCACTCGGTGACAAGGATCAGGCACCAATTAACTCCCAGATTAACGAATGCCGTGCTTCTCACCGGGTGGGCGCCCATCACCAGCTCATCCAGGAAATCCAGCCAGCCCAGGAACTCAGCCAGGCTCTCCTTGCCCGGGAAACCGCCGTCCCCAGCGCTATCCCCCTGCGACCTGCGTGGCACAGAGAACGCGTGCCTGTGACACCGCCTGGGTGGCACCTGCCACCCCCAGCCCGGCACCCCCTCACCTCCAGCTGGCCCTGTCCATGCTGAGGACATCAGCAGGGTCGGTGCCAACGGGCACGGCGCTGTAGAGGTCGCAGAGGTGCCCCACGAGCAGCGGGCACAGGGCAGTGCCCCGCGCCAGGCAGGTGGCAGCCGCCTCCTGGGCCAGCCCCGCCAGCAGCAGCACATTCTCCCGAGCCTTCAGCGCCACCCGGCTCTTCTGCGAGGAAGAGGAGGAGGGCACGGGGGTGGCCAAATGCCTGGCGGTGCCCTCTGTCCCCGAGGTGCCACCCCTGAGGCCGTACCTTGCTCCTGCACAGTGCCACCAGGCAGGTGACGAGGTTGCTGTCCCTGCGTGGCGGGGAGGGCTGGGCTGGAGGGCAGCTGGCACCTGGGGGATGCCCCAAACCCTCTGCCCTGGGCATGGAGCTGGCACCGGTGCCTGGGGGATGCCCCAAACCCTCTGCCCTGGGCATGGAGCTGGCAGAGGTGCCCGAGGGATGCTCCAAATGCCCTGCCCTGGGCATGGAGCTGGCAGTGGTGCCTGAGGGATGCCCCAAATGCTCTTCCTTGGGCATGGAGCTGGCAGAGGTGCCCGGGGGATGCTCCAAATGCTCGTCCCTGGGGGTAGAAATTGCAGCAGTGCCTGAGGGATGCTCCAAACCCTCTGCCCTGGGGCTGGAGCTGGCAGTGGTGCCCGAGGGATGATCCAAACCCTCTGCCCTGGGGCTGGAGCTGGCAGCAGTGCCCAGAGGATGCTCCAAACCCTCTGCCCTGGGCATGGAGCTGGCAGTGGTGCCTGAGGGTTGCTCCAAACCCTCTGTCCTGGGGCTCTCCGGGGCTCTCCTCCCGTTCAGGACGCTCTTTCCCTGGAGAGGAAGAGGAGCAGCAAAGCATTGCAGCCATCACCTTCCTCCTCCTCACCCTGAGGAGCTTTATGGCAGGGGAGGAGGCTGCAAAGGGGGTCCCAAACCTCAGCTGGGGGAGCCCAAACCCCACTGGGGATCCCACAGTCCCACCTGCAGGATGTAGGGCAGCAGGCTGGGATCCCAAATCCCACTGGAGACCCCACAGTGCCCCACCTGCAGCATGTAGGGCTGGGATCCTGCTGGAGCCTAAATCCCATTGGGGACCCCACAGTGTCCCACCTGCAGGATGTAGGGCAGCAGGCTGGATCCCAAATCCCATTGGGGACCCCACAGTGTCCCACCTGCAGGATGTAGGGCAGGGATCCTGCTGGATCCCAAATCCCACAGTGTCCCACCTGCAGGATGTAGGGCAGCAGGCTGGGAGCCCAAACCCCACTGGGGACCCCACAGTGTCCCACCTGCAGGATGTAGGGCAGCAGGCTGGGATCCCAAACCCCACTGGGGACCCCACAGTGTCCCACCTGCAGGATGTAGGGCTGGGATCCTGCTGGAGCCTAAATCCCATTGGGGACCCCATAGTGTCCCACCTGCAGGATGTAGGGCAGCAGGCTGGGATCCCAAATCCCATTGGGGACCCCACAGTGTCCCACCTGCAGGATGTAGGGCAGCAGGCTGGGATCCCAAATCCCACTGGGGACCCCATAGTGTCCCACCTGCAGGATGTAGGGCAGCAGGCTGGGATCCCAAATCCCATTGGGGACCCCACAGTGTCCCACCTGCAGGATGTAGGGCAGCAGGCTGGGATCCCAAATCCCATTGGGGACCCCACAGTGTCCCACCTGCAGGATGTAGGGCAGCAGGCTGGGATCCCAAATCCCACTGGAGACCCCACAGTGTCCCACCTGCAGGATGTAGGGCAGCAGGCTGGGATCCCAAATCCCATTGGGGACCCCACAGTGTCCCACCTGCAGGATGTAGGGCAGCAGGCTGGGGTCCTGCTGGATCTTGGAGCAGAGCACGGCCGTGAACTGCACCTCCTCCCTCTCCGTGCCAGAGCCCAGGCGGTCCCCGCTGAGCTGGAGCAGCTTCTGGGGGGCGGAGCAGGGGATGTGGGGGTGCTGGGGGTGTCACCCATGGGTGTCACCCCCTGGGGACAGGGGCAGCTCACCTGCACGGGCCGGTGCACGTTGAGGTAGTGCAGGAGCGGGTGCTGCAGCTGCCCCAGCAGGCGGCTGAAGAAGAGCAGGACCTGCTGCCTCATCCCGGGGGGATACTGGGACAGGGACAGGGATCAGCCACATCCCTGATTTCCATGGAAATCACCCCAAACAATCCCCCAGATCCCTTCAAATGTGGCATTCACATTGTCTGGAAAAATCCCTTCACACGGGATCCTTCTCCTGGGAAGCTGAGAAGCCTCAGAGAAAAGGAAAACAATTCTGATCTCATTTGCTTCTCCTCTGTCTTGCTCGTCTGGATGTGTTTGGAGATTGTTTCATTGGATTCTGCTGTGAATTATTTTTCACTCATTTGCCAATCAAGGCCAAGCTGTTTTGGGACTCTGGAAAGAGTCTGGCACATAGATATTTTAAAAATAAAAATAAAAATAAATTTTAAAAAAAGGAAAAAAATAAAAATAAAAATAAAAATAAAAATAATCTGGCACAAAAATATTTTTAAAATAAAAATAAATAAAAATAAAAATTAAAATAAAAAAATAAAAAAGAAAAATAGTCTGGCACACAGATATTTTTAAAATAAGTAAAAATTAAAATTAAAAAAAAATAAAAATAAAAATACAGATAAAAATAAAAACATCTGCTACTTGGCTTTGCAGGATGAGGTGCCAGCTATTTCCCATTTCCCAGCACCCCAAAACCCCAAATCCTCCTGGGTGTGAAAGGACCAGTGTGTTTCCACCTCTACTTGAATAAAAATCTATTTCTAGGGGTCTTGTTGCTATTATTAGCAGGAAAAGGACAGCAGAGCCATTATATTTGTTATAGATTTGGTCAATATTTACTTTTTTTCCACACCTGGCACTTCATCCTGCAAAGCCATGTGCCAGATGTTTTTATTTTTACTTTTTAAATGTCTATTTTAATTTTAATTTCCATTTTATTTTTAATTCCCGCAAAGCCAAGTGCCAGATGTTTTTAGTTTTACTTTTTAAATGTCCGTTTTAATTTTAATTTTAATTCCTGCAAAGCCAAGTGCCAGATGATTTCTTTTTCTTTTTAAATGCCTGTTTTAATTTTAATTTTAATTTCAATTTTATTTTTAATTCCTGCAAAGCCAAGTGCCAGATGATTTATTTTTCTTTTTAAATGCCTGTTATAATTTTAATTTTAATTTCAATTTTATTTTTAATTTCTGCAAAGCCAAGTGCCAGATGACTTATTTTTACTTTTTAAATGTCTGTTTTAATTTCAATTTTAATTTTGATTTTAATTTTAATTTTAATTTTAATTTTAATTTTAATTTTAATTTTAATTTTAAAATATCTGTGTGCCACATATTTTTATAAAAACCCTTCCTGTGCACGCAGGGATGCGCTGAGGTGCAAGCTCCCAGAAAGGATCCCAGTGGGGATCTTGAGACCCCCAAGACCCTCCCAAAAAAAAGCCAAGTTTTCCCTCACAAAAACCCAATTTTCCCCAAAAAAAAGCCAATTTTTCCAAAAAAAACCCAAGCCCTGTGACCACCTCCCACTTCACAAACTCCAATTCTCTGTAAAAATGCTCCAAAATTCAAATTATCGAGGGCCACCAGGCAAAGCAGCTGGAAAAGGCCGTGGCTTGGGCCTCTCCCGAGGGATTTTCCCGATTCCCTGGCTCACCTCTGCCTTTCCCAGCGTTCCCAGGGTTTCCAGGAGTTTGTGCTGGAGCAGGAACTCGAGGCACGGCCCCGTGTCCCCCGGCGGGCGCTGCCGCTCCTCGTGCACCAGGATGTCCAACATCTGCCGCAGGCGCCACGGGATGTCCGTCTGTCGCGCCGGAACGCTCTCGTCTGCGGGGTTTGGGGATTTGGGATCGGGGATTTGGGGATTCTGGGATCAGGGATTTGGGGATTCTCGGATCAGGGATTGGGGATTTGGGGATCAGGTATCCAGGGCTTCAGGGATCTGTGAATTCAGGGATTCGGGGATTCAGGGGTGCAGGGATTCGGGATTGAGGGATCAGGCATTTGGGAATTCAGGGATACTGGGATTCAGAGATTTGGGGATTCAGGGGTTCAGGGATTCGGGGGTTCAGGGATTCGGGGATCTGGGAATTCAGGGATTCAGGGATACGGGGATCAGGGGACTTAAGAGATCAGGGATGTGGGGACTCAGGGATTCGGGATTTGGGGATCAGGGATTTGGGGATTCAGGGATACAAGGATTCAGGGATCCAGGGATCAGGGATTCGGGGGTTCAGGCATCAGGGATTCAGGGATTTGGGAATTCAGGGACTCAGACCTGGGGATTTGGAGAATCAGGGATTTAGGGATTCAAGGATTCAGGGATCTGGGGATCCAGGGATTCAGAGATTCAGGGATCCAGGTAATCATAGATTCAGGGATTCAAGGATGGGGGGCTGTGGCGGGCCCCCCCCGGGCACAGCAGCGGGAGGGATGCCCCGGTGAGGTGCCAGCCGTGCCAGCGGGGCTCTGCCAGGGGTTTCCCCTGATCCGTGCCATCCCTAAATCCTGCTCCTCCGGAGCGGGAACAACGCTAGATGGCAATGTGAGGATGGAACCGCTGCTTCCGCTCCGGCCTAGGACGCTGCCGGACATCCCGCTCCTCCCGCCGCCGTTCCGTTCCTCCGCTGGGCACCGGGGACCCCCGGGCAGAGCGGGCACCAGCATCCGCCGGGCAACCGAGGCCGGAGCTCTCCCGGGGCTTCCGGAGGGACGTGTCCCAGCCTGTGCCGGGAGTGTCCCCAGCCTGTGCCGGGAGTGTCCCCAGCCACCCCAAACCTTCCGTGCCGACCCCACCGCGCTGCCCGGGGGGCTCAGGGGCTGCGCAGGGCAGAGAACCCCGCGGGGGTAAAACCTGCCGGGGTTTGGGAAGGGGCTCCCGTCCCCGTCCCCACGTGCCAGGGCAGCCACAGCGCACCCGGGCCCTGCCCCAGGCACGGGGTCCCATGGCAGGGGGCAGGGATTTGTCCCAGGACACGGGGTCCTGTCCCGGGACATGTCCCCTGCCCCAGGGCACGGTATCATTCCTAGGCCGGGGACCCCGTTTTAGGGCACGGGGACCCTCTCCAAAGACACACGGTCCCTTCCCAGGACATGGGATCGTGTCCCAGGGATTGGGGTCCCCTCCTAGAGCACTGCGACCCCCCCTCCTTGGGCACAGAGCCCTCATTCCCGTTTTCAGGACACCCTATTTTAGGATACAAGGAACCTCTCCTAGGACACGACAACTCTGTTCCCACGCCACGAGGACTTTATTCCCACCTGAGACCCCATCCCGGGGAAAAACGACTCCAGCCCGGGAAACGCGGACCCTATCCCGGGAAACGCGGAGCCCATCCCGGGACAAAAGCGCCCCAAGCCCGGGGCACCGGGACCCTCTCCCCGCACCCCACTCACCTGTGGCCTCCAGGTAGTAGCCGGTGATGCCCGTCCAGTGCTCGGTGAAGGCTTCCAGCAGGTCCACGCTGGGCTCCCGCTGCTCACACCGGGATCGGGGTCAGGCGGGCACGGAATCCCCCGGTCCCGGTCCCATTCCCGGTCCCGTTCCTCCCGCGTGCCCCCGGTGCCGCTCACCGTCTCCACCGCCTGCTGCAGCAGCGCTCCCAACCGGCTGAGCATGGCTGGGACCCCCGGACCGGCCCCGGTCCCGACCCCGCTCCGGCCCCGGCCCCGCCCGCGCCGCCGGCCCCGCCCGGTCCCGCCCCCGGCGGCTCCGCTGCCGCTCCCGGCGGGATGGGCCGGGCTGGCAGCGAGAAGGGCGGGGGACGGAGGGGTTGGGAAGGAGCCTCAGCCCTAAAATTGCTCCGCGGGCGGTTCCGGATGGGGATGGACCCAGGGCACCGGGGTGGGAACAAACCCCACACACCGGGGGGGGCATCAACTCACCTCGGATGGACCCCACAAACCCCTTCACTGGGATTGGGATTGACCCCGCAAACCCCTTCACCCAGGATCAGGATATCCCCCACAAACCCCTTCACTGGGATTGGTATTAACCCCACAAACCCCTTCACCGGGACGGGGATGGACCCCACACACCTGGATGGGAACAAACCCCCACACACCAGGGGTGGGGCACCAACCCACTCTGGGTAGACCCACAAACCCCTTCCCCGGCATCGGGACTGACCCCACAAACCCCTTCACTGGGATCAGGATATCCCCTAAAAACTCCTTCCTTGGGATCAGGATTGACCCCACAAACCCCTTCATCAGAATGGCCTGGACCCCACACACTTGGATGGGAACAAACCCCCACACACTGTGGGGGGGCCATCAGTCCACTCTGGATGGACCCCACAAACCCCTTCACTGGGATTGGGATACCCCACAAACCCCTTTACCAGGATGGGGATGGACCCCACAAACTCCTTCCCTGGGATCAGGATTGACCCCACAAACCCCTTCACCTGGATGGAGCCCATAAACCCCTTTAAACAGGATGGGGATTGACCCCACAAATTCCCTCCCTGGGATCAGGACTAACCCCACAAACCCCTTACTGGGATGGGGATGGACCCCACAAACCCCTTTAGCAGGATGGAGCCGCACTCACCAGGATAAGGACAAGGACACCCCCCTCACCCCACTTCCCAGCTCACCCTTTCCCATAAAACCCAAGTATTATTCATTTTTTTTAATTCTCTAAAAAAAAATTAATAAAAATCAAAATAAACATTTCTCCAATCAAACCAAGCCCTGACAAGCACAGCTGTTGGAAAAGCACCCAGGGCCCAGCCCGGGTCCCGCTGGCTCCAGGGAATGGAATTGGATCCCTCCCAAATAAATCTGTGTCCCCCAGGGTTTATCCACACCCATCCCTGGAAATTCGGGGTGGGCCCATACTGGGGACAGAGCCAGCAGCTCATGGAGGTTTGCACCCCATAAAGGAGGTGGGGATGCAGGAGGGAGAGGCAGGAGACCCCCGGCTGGGGAGCTGATATGTGTGCATCGATATATCTGGATATAAAAATAGATGTGCGTAGTGGTAGCGTTGATAATGGTGGGTAAAAGTCAAATTCCGGGCTGATCCCAGGCTGGTCCTGCACGATCCACGCGCAGCCCGACGCTCTCTGGGAGACTCCGTGGTGCTCACATCGCAGATTTCATCTCCCACTCCTGGATAAATTAAATTGTGGGGGGGGTCAATCCCTCATTTCCCTGTTCTGTAGGATCCCCTAAACCCTTCTGTCCTGGATTGCCAAGCAAATTGTGTTCAATTCCCCATCTGCATGGCAGCTGTCTCCTGTTCATGGGCAGTTTTCCTTATCTCTTCCACACCCACTCCTCCCTCTGGGGAGACATCTGCTGATAAGAGGCCATTGAATGTCCCTGCATGGCTGATAAGAACTGCAGCATCCCATTGGGAGATGTGAGCCCAGAGGGAGGAGCCAAGCATTCCTACCTGGATATAATCTGGAGATTCTGGAACACCAGCCAAGCATTCCTACCTGGATATAATCTGGAGATTCTGGGACACCAGCCAAGCATTCCTACCTGGATATAATCTGGAGATTCTGGAACACCAGCCAAGCATTCCTGCCTGGATATAATCTGGAGATTCTGGAACACCAGCCAAGCATTCCTACCTGGATATAATCTGGAGATTCTGGAACACCAGCACGGCTTCTCCACGGGATTCCCCAGAGGAGCAGCAGCTGCCTCTCCTTCCCCTGGATCTTCAGAGGCAGAGACTCCACCCTTCTCCAGGATCCCTGCTCCAGCAGAACCAGCCCTGGCACTGCAGGAGGGCTGAGCCACAATTCCAATGGTTCTGCTGCCAACAGCCTGAACCACAGGGTGTCAGGCTGGGTTCTGACTCTGGCAGTGTTGGTTTAGTTCACTGCATTGTTTATTTTATCTTTTTATTTTCTTCCCCGTTAAAGAACTGTTATTCCTGCTCCCATATTTTTTGCCTGAGCCCCTTAATTTAAAATTTATAGCAATTTGGAGGGAGGGGGTGTCACAGACATCTTTTATGAAAAATCCTTTCCTTAGGATTTTTCCTCCTGAGAAGCTGAGAGGCCTCAGGAACAAAATGTAACCAATGGTTCTCTGCTGCTGTGGAATGCAACAGGTGCATCTGGGATTGGGCTCATGTGGTTGTTTCTAATTAATGGCCAATCACAGCCCAGTTGGCTCAGACTCTCTGTCCGAGCCACAAGCCTTTGTTATCATTCTTTCTTTTTCTATTCTTAGCCAGCCTTCTGATGAAATCCTTTCTTCTATTCTTTTAGCATAGTTTTCATGTAATATATATCATAAAATAATAAATAAAGCCTTCTGAAACATGGAGTCAGATCCTCGTCTCTTCCCTCATCCTCAGACCCCTCTGAACACGGTCACAGAGGGGGTTTTACATTTTTTACATTTCAGAGGAGGCTCCTGCCTTCCTCAGCAGACACCTGGCTTTCCAAACCCAGACACCTAATCCAGAATTACCTTTGTCTTCCTCATCACATTTCCCTTCCCTGCCACGACCGGGGACGGCGGCGGCCTCAGGGCGCTCTTGGCTGACGTGGTGCGCTTCAGCAGCGGCCTGAGGAACGACCCCTGAGGGAAAAACAGCACAAAAAGGGTGAGAGGTGCCCTCCAAACCTCACTATTTCTGTAATTCAGGGGATCCTTTAATTCAAACCTCGGTGTTTCCCACCTCAGAGCCAGCCGAGCCGGCGGTGGCAGCGATGTGACCCTTGAGGGACTTCCCGAGGCTCAGCAGGTTCATCTCGGAGCCGGCTCTCAGCCTGCCCTGCACGCCCCTCTCCAGCTGCCGCTCCGGCTTGGGAGAGGCTCTGTGCCCTGCAAGGACAGAATGGGCAGTGCCCGGCCAGGAGTGGGCAGTGCCCAACCCAGAGTGGCCACAGAGTGGGCATTGCCCGGCCAGGAGTGGGCACAGAGTGGGCATTGCCCGGCCGGGAGTGGGCACAGAGTGGGCAGTGCTCAACCCCAGAGTGAGCAGTGCCCGGCCCACTGTGGGCAGTGCCCAACCCAGAGTCGGCAGTGCCCAGCCCAGAATGGGCAGTGCCTGACCCAGAGTGAGCAGTGCCCGGCCCAGAGTGACCCCAGAGTGGGCAGTGCCTGACCCCAGAGTGGGCAGTGCCCATCCAGGAGTGGGCAGTGCCTGGCCCAGAGTGACCCCAGAGTGGGCAGTTCCCAACCCCAGAGTAGGCAGTGCCCATCCAGGAGTGGGCAGTGCTCATCCAGGAGTGGCCACAGAGTGGGCAGTGCCTGACCCCAGAGTGGGCAGTGCTTGGCCAGGAGTGGGCAGTGCCCAAACCCAGAGTGGGCAGTGCTTGGCCAGGAGTGGGCAGTCAGTGCCTGAACTCAGAGTGGGCAGTGCCTGACCCCAGAGTGGGTAGTGCCTGACCCCAGAGTGGGCAGTGCCCAGCCAGGATTGGGCAGTGCCCGGTCCCAGAGTGGGCAGTGCCCAGCCCAGAGTGCAGGAATAGAATTTGACAGAATTTTGTATTTGCTGAGAAATGCCCCAATGAAGGCAGGATTGATGCATTTGACTCCATGTTCTCACTATTTTATGATACTATATTATATTAAAGAATACTATTCTAAACTATACTAAAAAATACAGAAAAGATACTCAATGCTCAAAAGATAATAATGAAAACTCCTGACTCTCTCCAGAGTCCTGACACAGCTTGGCCCTGATTGGCCAAAAGAGTGAAAACAACTCATGCCAGAATCCAATGGAACAATCACCTGTGGGTAAACAATCTCCAAACACATTCCACATGGGCACAACACAGGAGAAGCAAATGAGATAAGAATTGTTTTCCTTTTTCTCTGAGCCTTCTCAGCTTCCCAGGAGAAGAATCCTGGGTGAAGGGATTTTTTCAGAGAATATGAATGCCACAACAGAGTGACTAAATTATCTTTTGTCTTTTTAAAAAGGAAAAGAAGCTCAGAAGTTTCTCTCTTTAATTAGAAAAAAAGACACTTTCAGGGACTTTACTTCAAACTGAAGGATAGCCAGTGGGACAGAAGCTAAAAAGTCTCACTTAAGCAACTTACTAGAAAAAGAAGAGAACAAAAGAACAAACGTTTTTTGTAGGGTGTTTTACTAGGAGCGAGAGATTTTTGCCCTCAGCTCAGGTTTTCTCCATAAAGAGCTTTGTAATTTTGCCTTCCCTTAAAACTTTTCTGTTTCTAACACTACTACAGAAGCCATCTTGCTGATTTTATGCTATTTTAGGTGTGAAATATTTCTCTGAGAGCTCATAAGACCTGTCTGGAAGAGACCATAACATCCCCAGAGCCCCTGCGTGCTCCTACCGACAACATCGAGCCCTTTCCGCGTGCCCCTCTTCTGGGGCAGGGTCAGGGTGTGCTGGGACAGGCACAGATCCCGGCTCTGCAGGCTGGGGCTGTCCTGGGGCAGCTGGGCACTGGCAGGCCTGGCCTGGAGAGCTGGGGAGGGAGGGAAGAGGAGGCACGGTCAGGAGGAAGGGCAGGGAGATGGTGGGAAGGGAAGGGAAGAGAAGGGAGGGTGAGGAGGAACGGAAATGGAGGGAGGGTCTGGAGGAAGGGAAGAGAAAGGGTGATCAAGACGAAGGGAAGAGAAAGGAGGATCAGGAGGAAGGGAAAAGGAGGGAGGATGGGGAGGAAGGAAAGACGAGGGAGGGTCCAGAGGAAGAGAAAGGATGGTGGGAAGGAAGGGAATAGAAAGAATGATCTGGATGAAGGGAAGAGAAAGGGTGATGAGGAAGGGAAGAGGAGGGAGGATCAGGAGGAAGGGCAGGGAGATGGTGGGAAGGGAAGGGAAGGGATCAGGAGGAAGGGAAGAGAAAGGATAGTGGGAAGGAAGGAAAGAACAGGGAGGGTCTGGAGAAAGAGAAGAGAAAGGATAATCAGGAGGGAGGGTGAGGAGGAAAGGCAAGGGAAGGATGCTCAGGGGACAGAGCAGAGGAGGGACACTGGGGAGAAAGGGAAGAGAAAGGGTGATCAGGAGGAAGGGAAGAGGAGGAACGCTGGGGAGGAAGAACAGGGGAAGGACACAGAAATCCCAGCTCTGGGGAAGGTGGGCACACCCTGCCCCTCTCACCTGCGTGTGCGGGCCGGGCACCGCCCGGGGCGGCGCTGCTGGCACTGCTGGGCACGGCAGACGCGGGTCTGGGGCGCTGCCCCTGCGCTGCCCGGTCCAGGCTCTGCTGCTGCCAAAGGAAGGCCGAGAGAAGCCCGTGGGCAAGGGGATGGTGGGAGTGGGAGTGGAGCCCCCCGCGCTGAGGGGCACGAGTGGGGGGCACAGACCCCCGGCAGATGTTACCAGCTGCTGCAGCCGCTCCGCGTTGGAGTGGAGACGTTTGGGGGTCTCAGCTGCTCCCTGCCCGAAGGGATCGTCCATGTAGGCGTTGGGGGTGGGCACCCGGCGCAGCAGGAGCCCCCTGAGGGCAGAGGGGTCGCGTTACCCCCGCGTTACACCCGGAGCGGGAGGGCCGGGGGGTCCCCAAGGTCCTTACCCGGCAGCGGGGCGGCTGCTCGGCCTGGGGGGTCTCGGGGGGGGCCCGTCACCCTTCTTGGGCTCCGCTCCTCCCCTGGCCTGCAGGGTCTTCAACCACGCTTCCCTTTCCTCGTCCGAACGGGCCTGGGGGGGGGCAGGGCCTGGGCTCAGGGGGTGCCCCAGGGGCAGGGCCTGGGCTCAGGGGGTGCCCCCGGGGCAGGGGCTGGGCTCAGGGGGTGCCCCCGGGGCAGGGCCTGGGCTCAGGGGGTGCCCCTGGGCAGAGTCTGGGATCAAGGGGTGCGTCTCAGGACAGGATCTGGGCTCGGGGGTGCCCCCCTAGACAGGGTCCAGGTGCCCCCCAGGAGTGACTCGGGGGTACCCTGCCGGTCCCTCACCTGCAGCAGGGCGAGCTCCCGGCCGCGCTGGGCGATTCGGATCCGGAGGTTTTGGGGGGATCCGGCGGCCGCCCCGGGGGTCACCTCGCAGCCGTCCAGGCGCAGGGCGCACACGGGGCGCTGGGCAGCGCCGGGCTCCGGGAACATGCGCAGGGCTCCGTGCCGGACCGCGCACCACAGACGCTGCCAGCGGCCCCGCAGCCGCACGGCCAGGAACCCTGCGGGCACCCGGTCAGCGGCACCCCCAAAACCCGGCCCGGCACCCCCCCGGCCCCTCGCAGCTCCCCCAAACCCCGGCCCTTTGCAGCCCCCCAAACCCCGGCCCTTTGCAGCCTCGCCCGGGGACAGCACCCCCCGAACCCCGGTCCTTCGCAGGTACCCCCAAAACCCCAGCCCTTTGCAGCCCCCCCCAGGGCGGCACCCCCAAACCCCGGCCCGGCACCCCCGACCCCTCGCAGCTCCCCCAAACCCCGGCCCTTTGCAGCCTCGCCCGGGGACAGCACCCCCCGAACCCCGGCCCCTCGCAGGTACCTCCCAAACCCCAGCCCTTTGCAGCCTCCACCGAGGGTGGCACCCCCCAAAACCCCGGCCCCTCACAGCCCCCACGGGGGTCGGCAACCCCGGAACCCCGCCCCGGCACGCCCCCCCCCGAACCCCGGCCCTTTGCAGCCCCCCCAAACCCCGGCCCTTTGCAGCCCCCCCCCGAGGGCGGCACCCCCAAACCCCGGCCCGGCACCCCCGGCCCCTCGCAGCTCCCCCAAACCCCGGCCCTTTGCAACCCCCCCAAACCCCGGCCCTTTGCAGCCCCGCCCGGGGACAGCACCCCCGAACCCCGGCCCCTCGCAGGTACCCCCCAAACCCCAGCCCTTTGCAGCCCCCCCGAGGGCGGCACCCCCAAAACCCCGGCGCTTTGCAGCCCCCAAAACCCCGGCCCCTCGCAGCTCCCCCAAACCCCGGCCCTTTGCAGCCTTGCCCGGGAACAGCACCCCTCGAACCCCGGCCCCTCGCCGGTACCCCCCCAAACCCCGGCCCTTTGCAGCCCCCCCAAACTCCAGCCCTTTGCAGCCCCCCCCGAGGGCGGCACCCCCAAAACCCCGGCCCTTTGCAGCCCCCCCAAACCCCAGCCCTTTGCAGCCCCCCCGACCCTCAGCCCCTTGCAGCCCCCACCTCCTTTGGCGTCCTCTCCGGGCCGCGGGCTGCGGGCCGGGCTCTGCCGGCAGCGATTCTCATCCTCCTCTTCCTCCTTGCCGAGCTGGGGTGCGGCAGGCTCAGAACCCAGCTGGGTGGGGTCTCAGCCCCCTGCACCCTGACCCCCTCCCCAAAAGGAGCGCGGGATATGGGGGTGGGGTGCATTCCTGACCCTCTCCCCAAAAGGAGCACAGGATTTGGGGTTGGGGTGTGTTCCTGACCCCCTCCCCAAAAGGAGCGCAGGATTTGGGGTTGGGGTGCATTCCCGACCCCCTCCCCAAAAGGAGTGCAGGATTTAGGGTTGGGGTGCATTCCCGACCCCCTCCCCAAAAGGAGCACAGGATTTGGGGTTGGGGTGCATTCCTGACCCCGTCCCCAGAAGGAGTGTGGGATTTGGGGTTGGGGTGTTTTCCTGACCCCCTCCCCAAAAGGAGCCCAGGATAAGGGGTTGGGGTGTATTCCTGACCCCCTCCCCAAAAGGAGTGTGGGATTCAGGGTTGGGGTGTATTCCTGAGCCATTCCTGAGTTTCCCAGGGGACAAACTCACCCTGCTGAGCCTCGAGGAAGGCGGTGCAGGGACACTGAGCGCTGCCAGCCCGCTCGGGGCATCGCTGCTCACCTCCTCGATCACCTGCAGAGCCAAACGGGCAGCACTGCACCCCCCACTCCCCCCAGCTGAAAACGCTCTCACAACCCCAAAAAGGGAATGGGGACACACCCCGGGAGCACCTGAACGGGGCCACGCCCCCATTTCCCCTGTGGGAATCCATAAAATCAGAGGGGTTTGGGAAAGCTGCAAAAGGCCCCAGAGACAGCAGAACTGTGAGCAGAGCTAAAGCAGCAGCCATGAGATTGGGCAGCAGAAAAATTATTTAAACTGTAGAAAAGCAAAGACAAATAGAACAATGGTCTGTGTATTAATGCTTGTCTAGAATAACTCCCTAAGCTGCAGAAAAGTTTATCTAGAGAGATATTAGGGAGTTCTAAGCTTAATAACAGAGCTCTGTGCATTGTGTTTGAAGGCTCACAAGCAGGTATTGTATTTGAAATAAGCAAGCATTGTTTAACCAAAGGTACCTGTGCTTACGGTGGTTGGATGGAACTACTGTCAATGTGCTTTTGCTTTGTGGGATTGGTCAAAAAACTTTTAAAGTGAGTTGTGACATTAACTGGCATCTGCTGCTTGGGATGTGAGCTGGTGGCATCTTCCCATTGTCATAACTATGGAATGAGGCCGATGCTGGAAAATCAAACAGCTCAAGGCACGTTCCCAGCAGTCCTGTCCTGTTTGTGATTTGTACACAGCCCCCAGCCGGGGATAGAACTCTTAACCCTGGTGACCCTGTCCACCCCCATCCTATTTCCATTTCTGTCAGAACTCAGTGCGTCCCTCTGGGTGTCCAGAGTTGCTGAGGACCCGCCCGGGCACGCAGCCCAGAACACCTGTGGGTTTGATTGTGACCCCTGGAGTGAGTTGCCAGCTTTGTATGAGGACCAGAAAGTCACAGAAATTTGAATAGTATAATAATAAAATTATCACAGGGTGAAGATGGAGATTTTAGGATTTTTGGTATGGGGGTTGTGGAGACAAAGCTGGAGGAACTTCATGATTTGTGCAGAGCCCCCAGCCAGCGGCATCCCCCTGCCCACCCCGCTCCTGCCCGGCTGCAACACCTCCAAACCTTCCTCCAGTCCTCGGCCTGCTGCCGGCTCTGGAAGCCGATGACCAGCACCTCTCCTGCTGTCCCTGTCACCTTCAGGGCGTGTGGCATCTTCTTGCCCCGCTTGTCCTTGGCGGTGACGCGGCAGCCGCGCAGGTCCAGCTCCAGCACGGGCTGCAGGTCAGCGGCGCACCTGAAACACTGAGGGGGGCACAGCGGGGTCAGGGGGGCCCCGAGGGGTCAGGGGGGCTCCAAGGGGTCAGGGGGGGCCCTCCATGCCTGTAGGAGTGAGGGGGGTGGGATGGTGGGGATGGATGGAGAGCAGAGATCTCTGCAGCCAGGTGGGGAATTTGGGGGGTTATTGCAAAGGAACAAGGGCAGGGCCCTGCTGGGAGCTGGCAGGCACAGCTCAGAGCAGGCCTGAGAGAAGAGAGGGGAGAGAGGATGAGAGGGTGAGAGAGTAAAAGGATAAGAGAGTAAAAGGGGCACCAGGGTGAAGTTCCCATTACAACACAATAAATCTTCTTCTATGTTGAATATTCTGATTCTCACTAACCAATCCAGTACAAGATACAAATCCTACAGCATTTCCATACAGCCTATAGAATCATTACATTACCATCCTGTGTTACATTTTAAACCCTACAAACTCCTCTTTGGGCCCTTCTGCCAAGCTGGCAGGGTCTGCTCTGCCCCTTGGGCCTGTCTGCAAGCAGAGGGTGTTGTTCCATCACAAGGGAATCAACTTCAGCCAGCCACACCATTGTTTTCCAGTTGTTCAGTAACTGAGGGATCTCAAAGCTTGCTTTCATTTCAGTCTCACTTATAGTTCCTATATTCTCCAAATCTTTTGCCAGACAAACATATTTATGAGGCTTTCCTGTTCCATCTTCCCCAACAATGGAATTTGGGGTTTATTGCAAAGGGCCAAGGGCAGGGCCCTGCTGGGAGCTGCCAGGCACAGCTCAGAGCAGGCCTGAGAGAAGAGAGGGGGAGAGAGCAAAAGGGGTAAGAGAATAAACAGGGTAAGAGGCAAGAGCTAAGAGAGCGAGGTTCCCGTTCCAATACCATAAATCTTCTTCTGTGTTGAATATTCTGATTCTCACTAACCAATCTAGTCCAATATACAGATCCTACAGCATTTACATACAGCCTATAAGAATCATTACAATACCATACTGTGTTACATTTTAAACCCTACAAACTCCTCTTTGGGCCCTTCTGCCAAGCTGGCAGGGTCTGCTCTGCCCCTTGGAGCTGTCTGCAAGCAGAGGGTGTTGTTCCATCAAAAGGGGATCACCTTCAGCAGCCACACCATTGTTTTCCAGTTGTTCAGTAACTGAGGGATCTCAAAGCTGCTTTCATTTCAATCTCACTTATAGTTTCCATATTCTCCAAATCTTTTGCCAGACAATCATATTGATAAGGCTTTCCTGTTTCATCTTCCCCAACACTCTGTCTGTCTGTCTGTACCCCCTGGCTCACCGAAACTTGCTTTCATTTCAATCTCGCTTATATTCTCGACATCTTTTGCCAGCCAATCATATTTATGAGGCTTTCCTGTCTCACCTTCCCCCTCCATGCCTCCCTCCACCCTCCTCACCAGCAGCACGTGCTCCCTGACGATGAAGAGCTGCTTTGCCCACTGCCCGAGCCAGCGCTTCCTCCACAGGAACCCGCAGAGCTGCGGCTCGGGCCGCCCGGGGGGCTCGGCCTCGGCGCTGCAGCGCAGGTAATGAGCCCGGTCCTTCACCGCCTCCTCCTCCTCCTCCTCTTCCTCCTCTCCGTACGACTCGTAGTGGCTGCTGTCGCTGTCGCCGCCGCCTGGGAGCGGGGATGGGGTCAGGGCAGGGGAGGGTGGGCGGCGCTGGGGAGGGGGCGCGGGGGGTCCTCACCGGTTCTGCCGTGCCCGGGGGGTTCCGTGTCCTCGTAGGAGTCATCGGCCGGGGGGGCCGGGGGTCTCGGGGGGGCGCCCGGCTCCTTGTTCTGGGGGTACAGGGGGGGTTCCAGATGTGGGGGAACCTCGCAGGGTCTGGGGGCGGGTGGGCACCAAAAAACCTCCCGGGCTGGTTGGAGCCTCGCTGCCAGCAAGGCTGGCCAATGGTGCCATCGTGGGCATGGGATGGGCCCCCCTCTCCCACCCCTTGAGCCCCCTCTCTGCGCCCTCTCCCACCCTCTGAGCCCCCCCAGGCCCTGCTGCCCCCCTGAGCCCCCCCAGCCCCTCGGTGCCCCCCTCTGCCACCCCCTGAGCCCCCTCTCTGTGCCCTCTCCCACCCTCTGAGCCCCCCCAGGCCCTGCTGCCCCCCTGAGCCCCCCCAGCCCCTCGGTGCCCCCTCTGCCACCCCCTGAGCTCCCTCGGTGCCCCCCTGAGCCCCCCCAGCCCCTGCTGCTCCCTTGAGCCCCCAGCCCCTCTCTGTCCCCTCTCCCACCCTCCTGAGCCCCCCAGCCTCTCTGCCACCCCCTGAGCTCCCTCTGTGCCCCCTCTGCCACCCCCTGAACCCCCCAGCCCCTCTCTGTCCCCTCTCCCACCCTCCTGAGCCCCCCAGCCCCTCTCTGCCCCCTCTCCCACCCTCCTTAGCCCCCCAGCCCCTCGTTTCCCCTCTCACCGCTCCGGGCGGGCTCGGCCGGGCTCTGCCTCCCGCTGCATCCGCGCTCCCGGAGCCTGAGGGGAAAAGCAGCAGTGGCAGCTCCGTGCCGGGGAGCTGAGGGGTCGGGGACCCCCCAAAACACGCGTGGAGGAGGAGATGGGGACGGGGGGGACTCACCCGGGCTGGTCCGGCCCTGCGGGGGCCCCGGGGAGGGCGAGAGGCAGCGCATGATCATGTACTCGGCATCCTCTGCTGTGAGGGGCAAGGCCCAGGGAGGGTCAGGGACTCTCACTGGCCCTAAACACGTTCATACTCCTAACCCTGGTGACCCTGTGCACCCCCATGCCTGCAGGAGTGTCAGGGATGGTGGGGATGGATGGAGATGAGAGATCTCTGCAGCCAGGTGGGGAATTTGGGGTTTATTGCAAAGGGCCAAGGGCAGGGGCCTGCTGGGAGCTGCCAGGCACAGCTCAGAGCAGGCCCAAACAGGGAGAGAGGCGAAGGGAGTGGTAGAGAGGATGAGAGTGAGGTTCCCATTACAGTACAAGAAATCTTCTTCTGGTCATGGAATTTGGGGTTTATTGCAAAAGGAACAAGGGCAGGGGCCTGCTGGGAGCTGCCAGGCACAGCTCGGAGCAGGCCCAAAGAGGGAGAGAGGCAAAGGTAAAGAGGATGAGAGTGAGGTTCCCATTACAATACAAGAAATCTTCTTCTGGTCATGGAATTTGGGGTTTATTGCAAAAGGCCTGGGTGCAGGGGCCTGCTGGGAGCTGCCAGGCACAGCTCAGAGCAGGCCTGAGAGAAGAGAGGGGGAGAGAGGATGAGAGAGAGACTAAAGGAGGATAAGAGAGTAAGAGGGTAAGAGAGCAAAAACATAAGAGAGTAAAAGGGGCACCAGGGCGAAGTTCCCATTCCAATACCATAAATCTCCTGTGTTGAATATTCTGATTCTCACTAACCAGTCCAGTACAAGACACAGCCCCAGCCCCGCACTCACCCGGGCCCTGCAGCCGCCCCAGCAGCTCCCACACCGAGCTCTTCTTGGCCCGAGCGGCGGCGCTGAGGCTCTCACGGTCCAGGAGGAGCAGGAAGGAGCGCAGGTCCGACAGCAGCTTGTCCAGGTCTGCAGGGGACAGCGACAGCAGCGTGACACCGCACACCCAGAGCACCGCGGGGCGGCACCGGCCCTGCCTCCTGCACGGGCACGGCCGGGGGGTCCCCAATGCTGTGGGGGGTCCCTGATGCTGTGGGGGTGTCCCCAATGCTGTGGGGGGTCCCTGATGCTGTGGGGGTGTCCCCAATGCCAGGGGGTGTCCTCAATGCCATGGAGGTGTCCCCAATGCCATGGGGGGTCCTCAATGCCTTGAGGGTGTCCCTAATGCCATGGGGGTCCTCAATGCCATAGGGGGGATCCCTGATGCTGTGGGGTGTCCCCAATGCTGTGGGGGGTCCCTGATGCTGTGGGGTGCTCCCGATGCCACGGGGTGTCCTCAATGCCTTGGGGGGGTCCTCAATGCCATGGGGATGTCCCCAGTGCCAGGGGGTGTCCCCAATGCCTGGGGGTGTCCCCGATGCCATGAAGGGTCCCTAATGCTACAGAGGTGTCCCCGATGCCATAGGGGAATCCCAATGCCATAGGAGGATCCCAATTCCATGGGGAGTCCCTGATGCCATGGGGGCGTCCCCGATGCCATGGGGGAGTCCCCAATGCCATGAGGTGTCCCCGATGCCATGGGGTGTCCCCAGTGTCAGGGGATGTCCCCGATGCCATGGGGGTGTCCCCGATGCCATGGGGTGTCCCCAATTCCATGGGGTGTCCCCGATGCCAGGAGGTGTCCCCGATGCCATGGGGTGTCCCCGATGCCATGGGGTGTCCCCAATTCCATGGGGTGTCCCTGATGCCATGGGGTGTCCCCAATGCCATGGCGGGTACGTGCCCGGTCCCACCAGCCCTGCCCTGCTGCTGCACCTGCCCCAGGCGGGCACAATGCGGCCATTGACGGGCGCGGGGGCACCGGGGGAGGATGAGGAGAGGCCCTGCGGGGATGAAGGCTCCTCTGTTGTGCTCACAGAGCCGGTTTGTTCCCGGGTGCACCGGGGGCTGCTGCTGCTGCTGCTGCACGTGCGGAGGAGGAGGAGGATGAGGAAGATGAGGAGGAAGAGGAGCCCCGGCAGGCTGGAGCAGCTGATGAAGGCTGAAATGCCGAGGGTAGGGACAGGGGTCGGGGCTCAGCGCCAGGCGGGGAAGGACAGAGGGACAAGGAGCTGCTTTGTGCCCGCAGCAGGGACAGCGGGAGGGCCGGGCCAGCACCGCCGCCACCACCCCGCGGTGTCGCGAGAGGCCTGGGCAGGTCCCTCTGTCCCTCTGTCCCCGGTGGGGACAGTTTGGAGTCCATGCAGGTGCTGCAGGGCAGGACCAGGAGTGCCCTCGGTCTGTCCCCGCTCCTGCAGGGCCCTCCCGCCCTGGGCACCTCCAGGTGCCACCACCGCAGTGGGCAGATGTCCCCTCGGTCTGTCCCCGCTCCTGCAGGGCCCTCCCGCCCTGGGCACCTCCAGGTGCCACCACCACAGTGGGCAGATGTCCCCCGGTGCCCCAGGGTCACTGCCCGGCTCCCCCCGGGCTCTGGCATCAAACACCCACGGCCTGGCACTGGTGCCAGCTGTCCCCAGAGCACCCCGGGCCCTGCTGGAGCCCCTGTGCCACCGCACAGCTGGAAAGGGACAGTGCCAGCGAGGCCACCACCGGCCGATGCTGCACCTGCAGCGCCACAGGTGACACCAACACCCCCAGATCGCCGAATCCCAAATTTCTCCAGGTTAATGGGGATGAATCCCAACTTTCTCCAGGGTTAACAGGGATGAATCCCAAATTTCTCAGGATTAACATGGATGAATCCCAAATTTCTCCAGGTTAATGGGGATGAATCCCAAATTTCTCCAGGTTAACGGGGATGAATCCCAAATTTCTCCAGGTTAACGGGGATGAATCCCAACTTTCTCCAGTTTAACATGGATGAATCCTAAATTTTTTCAGGTTAATGGGAACGAATCCCAAATTTCTCTTGGTTAACAGGGATGAATCCCAAATTTCTCCAGGATAACGGGGATGAATCTCAAATTTCTTCAGCTTAACATGGATGAATCCCAAATTTCTTCCAGTTAACAGGGATGAATCCCAAATTTCTCCAGGTTAATGGGGATGAATCCCAAATTTCTTCCAGTTAACAGGGATGAATCCCAAATTTCTCTGGGTTTACGGGGATGAATCTCAAATTTCTTCAGATTAACAGGGATGAATCCCAAATTTCTCCAGGTTAACAGGGATGAATCCCAAATTTCTTTGGGTTAACAGAGATGAATCCCAACTTTCTCCGGGTTAACATGGATGAATCCCAAATTTCTTCCAGTTAACAGGGATGAATCCCAAATTTCTCGGGGTTAACAGGGATGAATCTCAAATTTCTTCAGATTAACAGGGATGAATCCTAAATTTCTCCAGGTTAACAGGGATGAATCCCAAATTTCTCTGGGTTTACGGGGATGAATCCCAAATTTCTCGGGGTTAACATGGATTAATCCCAGAATTCTCTGGGTTAATGGGAAAGAATCCCAAATTTCTCCAGGTTAACAGGGATGAATCCCAAATTTCTGCAGGTTAACAGGGATGAATCCCAGATTTCTTCAGGTTAACGGGGATGAATCCCAAATTTCTCTGTGTTAACAGGGGTGTGGTGCACCCCAAAAAGGCGGTGGCACCCCAAAAAGGCGCTGGCACTCCCTGGGTGAGGTAGAGGAAGGAGCCCCCCATGTCACACGGTCCCAGGGCCGGGTGACGCCCCCTCCCCTGCCCGGAGCTGCTGGCACCGGGGTCCCCCCGTCCCCTCCGCGCGTCCCCGGACGCGGAGCCCACACCCAGCCCGGGGGGAGAGGAAACATCTGGCAGCGCTGAGTCCGGGCCGAGCAACGCCGGAGTTGGGCCCAAACATCTGGATTGCCCTGGAAACCGGGGCAGGGAAGGGGGGGAAGAGCTCCCAGAGGGAAAAGCGGCGGGGGCTGGGGCAGGGGAGCGCTGGAGGGACCTGCGGGCGGCGTGGGGCACACGGGACTGTCCCCCCCTGGCCAGCGGGCCTGGCTCGTCCCCTCCCTCCCTTTCTGCTCTCCTCCGCCCAGGCTGAATTCCTCGGCAATGACATCTCCGTCCTCTCTCTCACCCTTTTGCCCTCGCTGCGCCCCCCCCGCGCCCTCCCCCGGCCGCTGGGGCAGCGATCCGTGCCCAGCCGTGCCCAGCCGTGCCCGCAGCCGCTGCAGGGGCTGCCCTGAGCCCTGGCCCGGTGCCCGGTGCCCGCTGCCGTGCCAAGGGAAAGCGGCCGGCATGGAAAACATCAGCCTCGGTCTGCGGGGCGGGAGGAAAACGCCCCCCAAACACACACAGAGCGTCTCCTAGCAAAGCTCCCGCCCGCGGCACGGTGGCATCATCATCATCATCATCATCATCCTCGTGCCATCTTCCTCACCCTCGTGCCATCTTCCTCATCCTCGCGGCCCCGGGGATGCCACGGGAACGGCAGCGCCCGGGTGATGCCAGCGCTGGCGGCGATTCGGGGCAGCCTTTTGGGGTTTTATCCGAGCCACGAGGCGCCCGGGGGGCGCGGGGGTGTGGAGGTGACCCGGGGGACCCCGCGGGTGGCTCGGGCCCAGCGCGGGATGACTCAGAGGAGGCTGCGGGGAGCTGCTCGCGGCCACAGCGTGACTCGTCATGTGCGGAGGCTCCAGGCCACGGCTGCAGGGTGGGGACGCTCCCCCCGCGGCTGCTGCACCCCCAGATTGCCCCTGGGAGGGGGCTGGAAGGGGCGCTGGGCCCCCCGAGCCTGACATGGCACCCCAATGTCGGGGGGGACACCCCAATGTCGGGGGGGACACCCCAGTGTCGGGGGGGACACCCCAATGTCGGGGGGACACCCCGTCCCTCCTTCCCCTCCAGCTCTGACCCCGCAGCCCCCCGCGCCTCCCACCCCCCCTTTTCACCCCCTCCTCTTTTCCCGAACCCCCTTTTCCCTTCCCCGCCCCCACGGGCTCCCCCTCAGCCTCCCCCAGGGCTGAACCCCCCTTTTCCCCCCGGTTTGGGGTTGGTGCCCCCCGGCCTCGCATCCCGTCGGAGCCCCCCCCCCGTACCTCGCTGCCGGGACATGGTGCGGGAGCGATCACATCGCGCCGGGATCGGGATCCAGACCGGGATTGGGATCGGGATCCGGACCGGGATTGAGATGGGGACCAGGAGCAGGATTGGGATCGGGACCGGAATCAGGACAGGGACCGGGACCGGGATCAGGATTAGGACAGGGACCGGGACCGGGATCCTGACGGGGATCGGGATCGGGATTGGGATCTGGATCGGGATCTGGATCAGGACAGGGATGGGGATCGGGATCGGGACAGGGACAAGTACCGGAAGCGGGATCGGGATCAGGACAGGGACCGGGGACCGAGATCGGGATCCAGACGGGGAACGGGAGCGGGATGGGGATCAGAATTAGGACAGGGATCGGGATCGGGACCGGAGCCGGGATCGGGATCCAGACGAGGAACGGGATCGGGATCGGGATCAGAATTAGGACAGGGATCGGGATCGGTACCGGGACTGGTACCGGAGCCGGGATCGGGATCCAGACGAGGAACGGGATCGGGATCAGGACAAGGACCGGGATGGGGATCGGGAGTGGGATGGGGATCGGTACCGGATGGGGACCGGGCCCGGGCCCGAGCTGTCCCGGCCCGGCTCGGCTCGCACACGCCCTGCGGGCCCCCAGCGCAGCCCGGCCGGGGCGGGAGGAAGGCGGGGAAGGCTCCGCGTCCTCCTCGGAGCAGCACCGCCATCTGCAGGGACCCGGCCGCGGGCCCGGGGGGATTTTTGGGCGAGAGGGGGAAGCAAAGCTGCGGAGCCGGGCTGGATAAAGCCATTTCACCTTTAATTGTAAGCAAAAAATCACTCTCACGCGGATTCTCTGACACCAGCAAATAAAATAAACTCTAACAAAAACAGAGAAAGTGAATCACTGTAGTCCAGTCCGAAAACAACCCATATTTATATATATATTTATAGATATGTCGTTTGTAGCAGTGAAAGGCAAGTATGGGCCAGTGAATTCCCGATAAATTACATTCTTTACATCCCAACAAGGTCTAGCGGCTGGAAAGTGGCTGGAAACAAAAAACCGGGGAGCGTGGAGGGGTCGGGGGGTGCAGGGAGAGAGGGGTCCTGCCCAAAACGTGTGCCTGGAGAGGGGAGGCGGGGAAGGGAAGGTGCTGCCCGGTGCCGAGCCCTGTCCGGGAGGGGACAGGGACGGCGGCCAGCCTCGGTGAGCGCCCATCGAGCCGTGCCCTGCTCCAATCCATCCGTGCCGGCTGAGTGCTCAAATCATCGCTCCAGCGCCCTCCTGTGCCCTCCGGATCATCGCCCCAGTGCCCTCCACATCATTGTCCCAGTGCCCTCCAAATCATTGTCCCAGTGCCCTCCAAATCATTGTCCCAGTGCCCTCCAAATCATTGTCCCAGTGCCTTCCAAATCATCACCTCAGTGCCCTCCAAATCATCACCTCAGTGCCCTCCTGTGCTCCCGAAATCATCGCTCCTGTGCCCCCCAAATCATCACCACAGTGCCCCCCAAATCATCACCACAGTGCCCCCCAAATCATCACCCCAGTGCCCCCCAAATCATCACCCCCTGCATCCCCCCCCATCCATAGCTGGAGATGCTCCAGGGACCCCCCATCCCAACCCTGCCGCCCCCAGGGTGCTCCCCCTGCCCCTCAGGGCTGGCAGTGTCCTTGGGGTGCCCCCTGCAGCTCCTGGCACAGGAGGGACCGGGGGGGACAGAGCCGGGGGGGTTAAGCTGGGATTTGGGCCCGGCTTTGCTGGGAGAAGGTCGGTCTGGCAGTGTGGGCTCTTCCCAAGCCTCGGGGTGGGGCACGGGGGCACCTCGGGGGGCACCTCGGGGTGGCAGATGGGGGCTGCAGACCCTCAGGGAGGAGGGGACCCCCCCATCACCCCCTCAGTGCCGCCAGGGGGCTGAAAGCAGAGCCAGGCACATTCCCAGGGTGGGCACAAAGCCCAGAGAGCCCCGTGGCCCAACCGTGCCCACCAGGATTGAAGCGGGGGGCGCAGATTTGGGGGGGCTGGAGGAGCTGGGGCGGGGGGACCCCAATAAAAACCGGCGGGGAGCCCTGAAGCGGTTCCACGGCGCGACACGGACGGAGCTGGCCCGAGGAGGAGGAGGAGCAGGAGGAGGAGGAGGAGGAGGAGGACTCAGAAGAGGAAGGCTTTCTTCTTCAGCTCGTTGCGCTTCCACAGCGCCAGCTTGCCGAACTCCTCCGGCGACATCTCGAACACCTTCAGGAAATCCTCGGGGGACAGGTGGCGCTGCGGGAGGGGACAGGGCATGGTGACACCCACAGGGGGTGGTGACACGGACAGGGGACGGTGACACGGACAGGGGGTGGTGACACCCACTGGGGATGGTGACATGGACAGGAGATGGTGACGTGGACAGGGGACGGTGACACGGACAGGGGGTGGTGACACCCACTGGGGATGGTGACACCCACAGGGGATGGTGACACGGACAGGGGATGGTGACACGGACAGGGGATGGTGACATGGACAGGGGACGGTGACACCCACAGGGGGTGGTGACACGGACAGGGGATGGTGACACGGACAGGGGGCGGTGACACCCACAGGGGGTGGTGACACGGACAGGGGGTGGTGATACCCACTGGGGATGGGTGACATGGACAGGGGATGGTGACACCCACTGGGGACGGTGGCACCCACGGGGGACGGTGACACCCACTGGGGATGGTGACACCCACTGGGGATGGTGACACGGACAGGGGATGGTGACACCCACGGGGGACGGTGACACGCACTGGGGATGGGTGACACGGACAGGGGACGGTGACACCCACTGGGGACGGTGACACCCACTGGGGATGGTGACACCCACAGCGGATGGTAACACCCACTGGGGATGGTGACACCCACTGGGGACGGTGAGTGACACCCACAGGGGATGGTGACACCCACGGGGGATGGTGACACCCACTGGGGATGGTGACATGGACAGGGGATGGTGACACCCACAGGGGACGGTGACACCCACAGGGGACGGTGACACGGACAGGGGGTGGTGACACCCACAGGGGACGGTGACACCCACAGGGGATGGTGACACGGACAGGGGGTGGTGACACCCACTGGGGATGGTGACACCCACAGGGGATGGTGACACCCACAGGCGATGGTGACACCCACTGGGGATGGTGACATGGACAGGGGACGGTGACATGGACAAGGGGTGGTGACACCCACAGGGGATGGTGACACTCACAGGGGGTGGTGACATGGACAGGGGATGGTGACACCCACAGGGGATGGTGACATGGACAGGGGATGGTGACACGGACAGGGGATGGTGACACCCACTGGGGATGGTGACACCCACAGGGGATGGTGACACCCACAGGGGATGGTGACATGGACAGGGGGTGGTGACACCCACAGGGGATGGGTGACACTCGCTGGGGATGGTGACACGGACAGGGGGTGGTGACACGGACGGGGATGGTGACACGCACAGGGGATGGTGACACCCACAGGGGATGGTGACACGGACAGGGGATGGTGACACCCACTGGGGATGGTGACACCCACAGCGGATGGTGACACCCACAGGGGACGGTGACACCCACAGGCGATGGTGACACCCACTGGGGATGGTGACATGGACAGGGGACGGTGACATGGACAGGGGATGGTGACACCCACAGGGGATGGTGACACCCACTGGGGATGGTGACATGGACAGGGGACGGTGACACCCACTGGGGATGGTGACACCCACTGGGGATGGTGAGTGACACCTACAGGGGATGGTGACACCCACTGGGGATGGTGACATGGACAGGGGACGGTGACACGCACTGGGGATGGTGACATGGACAGGGGATGGTGACATGGACAGGGATGGTGACACCCACAGGGGATGGTGACACGGACAGGGGATGGTGACACCCACAGGGGATGGTGACACCCACAGGGGATGGTGACACCCACAGGGGGTGGTGACACGGAGAGCAGATGGTGACAGGGACAGGGGATGGTGACACCCACTGGGGACAGTGACACCCACGGGGGATGGTGACACCCACTGGGGACAGTGACACACCCAGAGCCCCCCCGAGGGTGGCACAGCCCCCACCTCCAGCCTGGTCCTGTCCACGCCGGGCGGGAGCTTCACTCGGCCTCGGTTCGTCACCATCAGCATCTCGTAGGGGTAGATCTGCAAAAAGGGGGCAGAGGAAGGGGGATTTGTGGTTATAAACAGGGCCTGGGTCTGATAAAACCGGCACTGGGAGGTAAAAGAAACCATGGGAAGGATTCCACTGATTGATGAATGGAAAAAGAGATTTGCTTTTAGAAATAAACTTTAGGTTTGCTGGAAAATGAAATTGGATATTGAAAGATGAAAGAAACAGTGGGGGAGAGAAACCTCTAAATTCAGCAAGAATTAAAAATTAAAAGGAGGGTTTTACACATTAGAGGGAAATCTTCGAGATCAGGTGTTCCAGGAAGTCTGAACCTCTCAAGTACCTCAGAAATGGGGGAAACCCCCTAAATTCCATAAGAATTTAAAACTAAAAGGGAGGGTTATACATTAGAGGGGAATCTTTGGGATCAGGTGTTCTGGGGAGTCTGAATTTCCCCATTTCTGAGTCTCAAGTACCTCAGAAATGGGGAAAACCCCCAAAATTCCACAAGAATTTAAAACTAACAGGGAGGGTTATACATTAGAGGGGAATCTTTGGGATCAGGGAGTCTGAACCTCTCAGGTACCTCAGAAATAAGGAAAAGCCCCTAAAATCTGTAAGAATTAAAAATTAAAAGGGAGGGTTTTATACATTAAAGGGGAATCTTTAGGATCAGGTGTTCTGGGGAGTCTGAACCTCTCAAGCACCTCAGAAATGGGGAAAGAGAGAAGGGAAATGTGGCTGGAAATTGGGATAAAAAGGGAGGCTGAGTCCTCCAAAAATCTGAGAGACCCCAGGGGATGCCCCATGGCCTCTGCCTGTACTGGAATAAAGTCAAAGGACTCCTCTGTCTCCTTTTTGGACACAAACCTCTGGTGTTTGTGGATTCATTTTCCTAACACAAATAAACTTTAGGTTTGCTGATAAATGAAATTAGATTTTGAAAGAGGAAAGAAACAATGGGGAAGAAAAACCCCTAAATTCCGTAAGAATTAAAAAACTAAAAGGGAGGGTTATACATTAGAGGGGAATCTTTGGGGTCAGGTGTTCTGGGGAGTCTGAACCTCTCAAGTGGGGAAAAAATGGGGAAAACCCCCTAAATTCCATACGAATTCAAATTAAAAGGGAGGGTTTTATACATTATAGGGGAATCTTTAGGATCAGGTGCTCTGGGAAGTCTGAACCTCTCAAGCACCTCAGAAATGGGGAAAGAGAGAAGGGAAATGTGGCTGGAAATTGGGATAAAAAGGGAGGCTGAGTCCTCCAAAAATCTGAGAGACCCCAGGGGATGCCCCATGGCCTCTGCCTGTACTGGAATAAAGTCAAAGGACTCCTCTGTCTCCTTTTTGGACACAAACCTCTGGTGTTTGTGGATTCATTTTCCTAACACAAATAAACTTTAGGTTTGCTGATAAATGAAATTAGATTTTGAAAGAGGAAAGAAACAATGGGGAAGAAAAACCCCTAAATTCCGTAAGAATTAAAAAACTAAAAGGGAGGGTTATACATTAGAGGGGAATCTTTGGGGTCAGGTGTTCTGGGGAGTCTGAACCTCTCAAGTGGGGAAAAAATGGGGAAAACCCCCTAAATTCCATACGAATTCAAATTAAAAGGGAGGGTTTTATACATTATAGGGGAATCTTTAGGATCAGGTGCTCTGGGAAGTCTGAACCTCTCAAGCACCTCAGAAATGGGGAAAGAGAGAAGGGAAATGTGGCTGGAAATTGGGATAAAAAGGGAGGCTGAGTCCTCCAAAAATCTGAGAGACCCCAGGGGATGCCCCATGGCCTCTGCCTTGATTGGAATAAAGTCAAAAATGACTCCTCTGTCTCCTTTTTGGACATAAACCTCTGGTGTTTGTGGGTTAATTTTCCTAACACAAATAAACTTTAGGTTTGCTGATAAACGAAATTAGATTTTGAAAGAGGAAAGAAACAATGGGGAAGAAAAACCCCTAAATTCTGTAAGAATTAAAAAACTAAAAGGGAGGGTTATGCATTAGAGGGGAATCTTTGGGATCAGGTGTTCTGGGAAGTCTGAACCTCTCAAGTGGGGAAAAAATGGGGAAAAACCCCTCAATTCCATAAGAATTCGAATTAAAGGGAGGGTTTTATACATTATAGGGGAATCTTTAGGATCAGGTGCTCTGGGGAGTCTGAACCTCTCAAGCACCTCAGAAATGGGGAAAGAGAGAAGGGAAATGTGGCTGGAAATTGGGATAAAAAGGGAGGCTGCATCCTCCCTTTTTAGGACACAGAGCAGCCCTTTTTGGACATAAACCTCTGATGTTTGTGGATTCATTTTTCTAACGGGGGGGGGGGGCACGGGGCTGTGAGAGCCTCCCCTGGCCCCATCCAAGCCCCACCCAAGCCCCATCCAAACCACATCCAAACCCCACCCAAGCCCCCCAGCCCCGTCCAAATCCCATCCAAACCCCATCCAAGCTCCCCCTGACCCCACCCAAGCCCCCCCGACCCCATCCAAGCCCCCCCTGACCCCATCCAAGCCCCACCCAAGCCCCCTCCTGACGCCACCCAAGCCCCCCCTGACCCCATCCAAGCCCCATCCAAACCCCACCCAAGCCCCCCCTGACCCCATCCAAACCCCTCCTGACGCCACCCAATCCCCCCCAGCCCCATCCAAACCCCATCCAAGCCCCCCCAGCCCCATCCAAGCCCTCCCTGACCCTACCCAAGCCCCCCAGCCCCATCCAAACCCCATCCAAACCCCACTCAAGCCCCCTCCTGACGCCACCCAAGCCCCCCAAGCCCCACCCAAGCCCCCCAGCCCCCTCCAAGCCCCCAGCCCCTCTCACCTTCTGCTCCAGCATGCTGGGCAGGGAGTTCCCTCTGTCCATCCGCCCGCGCTGGCCGTTCTGGGGGGGCAAAGCCTGAGGTCAGCCCGGCCCCCACCCCAATTCCCCCCTCCTGAAGCCCAGGTCAGTGGGGCTCCAGGTCCCTCCCCCCTCCAGGGACCGTCCCCGAGGTGGCCCCGGTGTCCCCGCCCCCGTCACCGTCTCCTGGGTCTCGGTGTCCGTGTCCAGGTGAGCTCTTACCTGCAGGGCTGTGGAAGAGGGGAGGGGGCTCAGCCTGGGGACCCTGCTGTGCCCCCACATTCTGCTGGGCCCGGGCTTGTGCCACCCATCCCAGACCCTGGGGACACCCCCACATCCCCCAGGACATTGCAGCGTCCCTCCAGGACACCCCCATATTCCCAGGGACACACCCACATCTCCCAGGACACCCCCACATACCCGGGAACATCCCCTGGGACACCCCCACATACCCGGGAACATCCCCTGGGACACCTCCAGGACACCCCCACATTCCCAGGGACACATTGACATCTCCCAGGACACCCCCACATACCCGGGAACATCCCCTGGGACACCTCCAGGACACCCCCACATTCCCAGGGACACACCCACATCTCCCAGGACACCCCCACATACCCGGGAACATCCCCTGGGACACCTCCAGGACACCCCCACATTCCCAGGGATACACCCACAGCTCTCAGGACACCCCCACATTCCTGGAAACACCCCCAGGACACCCCCAGATCCCCAGGGACATCCCCCTCATCCCCACACTCCCAGGACACCCCCACATTCCTGGGGACATTCCCTGGGACACCCCCTCATCCCCAGGACACCCCCACACCAGCCGGCATCACCCACACATCTCCCAGGACAACCCCACATCTCCAGGGACACCCCCACATTCCCAGGGACATCCCCAGGACACCCCCACACTCTTAGGATCACCCCCACATCCCCAGGACAGCCCCAGACCCCCAGGGACACCCCCAAACTACCCGGGCTCACCCCCACATTCTCAGGGACACCCCCACGTCCCAAAAACTCTCCCACATCTCTGCAGGATATTCCAGCATCCCCAGGACACCCCCACATTCTCAGGGACACCCCCACATCACCAGGACACCCCCAGGACACCCCCACATTCTCAGGGACACCCCCACATCTCCCAGAACACCCCCAAATTCCTGGGGACATGCCCAGGACACCCCCACATCCCCAGGGACATCCCCACATCCCCAAGGATGGGGATCCCCAGGACACCCCCAGCCCCTGCCCTGCCCCTCACCAGGGCTCCCCTTCTCGCTCCCGGCCGAGCCGAACTCTGCTGACTGCAGCTGTGGGGACAGACACGGGGACAGGGACAGACACGGGGACAGACACGGGGACAGGGACAGACACGGGGACAGGGACAGACACGGGGACAGGGTCACAGGGGTGACCCCAAACCCCTGAGCAGGGTGACCCCGGGCTGGGGTGACCCCGGCAGTGTGGGAGGGGGGGCGCAGCTGACGGACCCTTACCCGGGTGAGGGTGCTCCGGCCCGAGGCGGGGAGGGAGGAGCTCTTGGAGCTCGTGTGGAGGGCTGGGAGAGAGGCAGAGAGCGTCAGGGACATTTGGGGACAGGCAGGGACGGGCAGGGATGGGCAGGGACCTTTGGGGACATTTAGGGATGGGCAGGGATGGGCAGAGAGCGTCAGGGACATTTGGGGACAGGCAGGGACGGGCAGGGACCTTTGGGGACATTTAGGGATGGGCAGGGATGGGCAGAGAGCGTCAGGGACATTTGGGGACAGGCAGGGATGGGCAGGGACCTTTGGGGACATTTAGGGACATTTAGGGATGGGGAGGGAGTGTCAGGGACATTTGGGGACAGGCAGGGATGGGCAGTGACCTTTGGGGACATTTAGGGATGGGCAGGGAGTGTCAGGGACATTTGGGGACAGGCAGGGACGGGCAGGGACATTTGGGGACATTTAGGGACGGGCAGGGATGGGCAGAGAGCGTCAGGGACATTTGGGGACAGGCAGGGATGGGCAGGGATGGGCAGGGACCTTTGGGGACAGGCAGGGACGGGCAGGGACATTTGGGGACATTTAGGGACGGGCAGGGATGGGCAGAGAGCGTCAGGGACATTTGGGGACATTTAGGGATGGGCAGGGACCTTTAGGGATATTTAGGGACAGGCAGAGATGGTCAGGGACCTTTGGGGACATTTAGGGATGGGCAGGGATGGGCAGAGAGAGTCAGGGACATTTGGGGACATTTAGGGACGGGCAGAGAGAGTCAGGGATATTTGGGGACATTTAGGGATAGGCAGGGATGGGCAGGGATCTTTGGGGACATTTAGGGACGGGAAGGGACATTTAGGGACAGGCAGGGATGGGCAGGGACCTTTAGGGATATTTAGGGACAGGCAGAGATGGTCAGGGACCTTTGGGGACATTTAGGAATAGGCAGGGACCTTTAGGGACAGGCAGGGATGGGCAGAGACCACCAGGAATGGGCAGGGATGGGCAGAGACCATCAGGGACATTTAGGGACAGGGAAAGACCGTCAGGGACCCTTGGGGACATTTAGAGACAGGCAGGGATGGGCAGGGACCTTTAGGGACATTTAGGGACCTTCAGGGATGGACAGGAACAGGCAGGGACCATCAGGGATAGGCAGGGACCTTTAGGGACATTTAAGGACAGGCAGGGAAGGACAGGGACCTTTAGGAATTAGCAGGGACAGGCAGGAATCTTTAGGGACCTTTAGGGATGGGCAGGGACAGGCAGAAACCTGTAGGGACAGGCAGAGACCATCAGGGACCATCAGGGACCCTTGGGGACATTTAGGGACAGGCAGGGATGGGGAGGGACCACCAGGGACAGGCAGGGAGCTTTAGGGACATTGAGGGCCAGGCAGGGATGGACACGGATGGGCAGGGACCATCAGGGATGGGCCGGGACTTTTAGGGACCTTTAGGGACATTTGGGGACAGGCAGGGACCATCAGGGATGGGCAGGGATGAGCAGGGGTGCAGGTGGGATTTAGGGGGTACAGGTGGGGTTTGAGAGGTGTAGATGGGATTTGGGATGTACAGGCGGGATTTGGGGTGTGCAGGTGGGATTTGAAAGGTGCGGGTGGGATTTGGGATGTACAGGCGGGATTTGGGATTTACAGGAAGGATTTGGGGTGTACAGGTGGGATTTGGGATTTACAGGCGGGATTTGAGAGGTGCGGGTGGGGTTTGAGATGTACAGGAAGGATTTGAAGGATTTGGGGTGTGCAGGTGGGATTTGGGATTTACAGGCGGGATTTGGGATTTACAGGTGGGGTTTGAGATGTACAGGCGGGATTTGGGATGTACAGGCGGGATTTGAGAGGTGCAGGTGGGGTTTGAGATGTACAGACAGGATTTGGGGTGTGCAGGCAGGATTTGGGGTGCAGAATGGGGGTGCAGGCTCCCAGAGGTGAGGAAGGAAAGGGCAGGATTCAGGAGAACCGTCCCACTCACAGGTGTGGAAAGGCGTCCGGTCCGGCAGTGAGCGAGTTTTCCTCCGGATCGGGAGCGACTTCTCCATCTCCTCCTTCAGGATCAGCTTCCCGAGGTTGGAGGTGACCTGGGAACCCAGAGGTGCCACCAAGGATTGAATTAATTTTAATTTATTTTTAATTTATTTTAATTTAATTTTATTTTATTTTATTTTATTTTTATCCCTGTTGGGATGGGTGCCACTGTCCCCCCGGTCCCCCAAAGCTGCCACCAAGGGACCCCCGTTGGGATAAATGCCAGCACCCCCAGCCCCTCAGAGCTGCCACCGAGGACTGAATTAATTTGAATTTATTCTTAATTTAATTTTATTTTATTTTATTTTTATCCCAACCCTCTTTGGGATGGGTGCCATCACACCCCCAGCCCTCCAAAGCTGCCACCAAGGGACCCCCATTGAGATCTGTGCCGGTGACCCCCAGAGGTGCCACCAAGGGACCCCCATTTGGATCGGTGTCATCGCCCCCAGCCCCTCAGAGCTGCCACCAAGGGACCCCCGTTGGGATCGGTGCCAGTGTCACCTCAGAGGTGCCACCAAGGGACCCCCATTGGAATTGGTGCCAGTGTCACCTCAGAGGTGCCACCAAGGGACCCACATTGTGATCGGTGCCAGTGTCACCTCAGAGGTGCCACCAAGGGACCCCCGTTGTGATCAGTGCCAGCCCCCCCGGCCCCTCAGAGCTCCCACCCGCCCCTGACCTTGCTCAGCTCCTGCCTCTGGAGCTCCCGCAGGTTCTTCATCTCCTCTGTCAGATCCTCATCCTCCTCCTCCCCTCTCTTGGACGCCATCCTCCTCCTCCACTCCGTCTCTGCGGGAAAAGGGACAAAGGGACATTCCAGCCATCCCCAGCCCCCCCTGGGGTGTCCAGGAGGGAAGACCAAGACCGCCCTGGTCCCACCTACCCACGACGGCCAGCGAGGGCGGGCAGGGCCAGTAGTCGGTCTCGATCTTGGCGGGCTGGTTGGGATCTGGGGGCTGCGCCGCCGGGAATTTGGAGGATTCGATGATCAGGTCCTCGATGAGATGCTTCCCGTGGTGGGCACTGGAATGGTGGTCTGGGGGCACAGGGTGGGGTGAGGGGGCATCCCGGGGTGCCCCATCCCGTGGGATGGACCCCTCGCCTCCCCACACTCACCTTTCTGCCGGTAGATCGGGGGCTTCTTGTAAATGTTGAGCTCTGTGGTGTCGGTCTCTGGAGAAAAGGGGGATTTGGGGTTGGGAATGGGAACTCATGGGATTGGGAGCTCATGGGGTCGGGAATGAGATGGGATTGGGAGTGGGAACTCATGGGATTGGGAGCTCATGGGGTTGGGAATGGGAATTTATGGGCCTGGGAATGGGAATTTATGGGCCTGGGAGCTCATGGGGTTGGGAATGGGAATTTATGTGGTTGGGAATGGGAACTCATGGGATTGGGAACTCATGGGTGTTGGGAATGGCAGTTGATGAAATTGGGAATGGGAACTCATGGGGTTGAGAGTGGGAATTTATGGGCCTGGGAATGGGAGCTTATGGGGTTGGGAATGGGAGCTCATGAGGTTGGGAATGGTTAGGGTTAGGGTTAGGAATGGGAGGTTGGGAGGTTGGGAATGGGAGCTCATGGGGTTAAGAGTGGGAGTTTATGGGTTTGGGAATGAGAGCTCATGGGATTGGGAATGGGAATTTGTGGGGTTGGGAATGGGAATTTGTGGGGTTGGAAGCTCATGGGATTGGGAATGGGAATTTGTGGGGTTGGGAATGGAAATTTGTGGGGCTGGGAATGGGAATTTGTGGGGTTGGAAGCTCATGGGATTGGGAATGGGAACTCATGGGATTGGGAGCTGATGGGATTAGGAATGGGAGTTTATGGGGTTGGGAATGGAAGCTCATGGGGTTGGGAATGGAAGCTCATGGGGTTGGGAGCTGATGGGATTAGGAATGGGAATTTATGGGGTTGGGAATGGAAGCTGATGGGGTTGGGAGGAGGCTCCAGGCGGGCCCGGCTGCCTGGGGCAGTGCTGGGGTCCCGTTCTGGGGTCCCGGGGCGGTACCGGGGCGGTGGAAGTGCTGGACGCTGCTGCGCGTGGGAGCAGGGCCCTGGCGCGAGGGGGGCAGCGCGGCGCTGCTGGGGGGGCGGCTCTCCAGCCACTCCCGGATCACCTGCGGGAAAACGGCATCGGGGTCAGCGAGAGCCCCCCCAGTTCAGCACCGCCCCCTCCCCACACAGCCCAGCAGGGCCAGGACTCACCTCTGGAGACGGAGGAGGAGACATGGATTTGGGAGACAGGGAGCGCTGCAGGAGGCAAGGATTGAAGGAATTTTAATTTATTTTTAATTGATTTTAATTTGATTTTTATAAATATAAAATATTATGATGTTATAAAATAATATTAAAAATATAAATATAATATAATTAATATAATGTAATATAATATAATTAATGTAATGTAATATAATGTAATATAACTAAATGTAATGTAATGTAATATAATGTAATATAATTAAATGTAATGTAATGTAATATAATGTAATGTAATATAATGTAATGTAATATAATGTAATGTAATATAATGTAATATAACTAAATGTAATATAATGTAATATAATGTAATATAATGTAATATAATGTAATATAATGTAATATAATGTAATATAATGTAATATAACTAAATGTAATGTAATGTAATATAATGTAATATAATTAAATGTAATGTAATATAATGTAATATAATGTAATATAACTAAATGTAATGTAATGTAATATAATGTAATATAATTAAATGTAATGTAATATAATATAATGTAATGTAATATAACTAAATGTAATGTAATGTAATATAATGTAATGTAATGTAATATAATGTAATGTAATATAATGTAATACATTCAATTATATTATATTACATCACGTTATAATGTAAGATAATATAACATAACATAATGTAACATAATAAAATATAATGTAATGTAATATAATAAAATATAAATTATATAATGACTTAATATAGTATTAAACATATTTAAATATTATCATTACGAAATGTTATTTTATTTATAATAAGACTTGATTCATTTATTTCCAATTGATTTTTAATTTTATTTTTATTTTTTTTATTTTAATCAATTTAAATTTAATTTCAAATTAATTTTACTGAATTTTAATTAATTTAATTGTTTTCACTGAATCCTAAAAATTTTAATAACCTTCAGGAACTGTTACAAATTATAAAGAATTTTAATAAATTTTAGCTATTTTTCTGCTGGCATTTTTTCATATTATTCTAGAATTCTATTCCAGCTCGGTGATCCTTCTAGTTTTTAATTTTTAAAAATCTATTATTTTATTTATAATAAAATTCCATTAATTTCTTTGTGATTTATTATATTTTATTTTTATTCACTTTATTTTACTGAATTTTAATTAATTTAATGGTTTTTTACTGAATCTTAGCAATTTTAATAACCTTCAGGAACTATTACAAATTATAATGAATTTAAATAAATTTTAGCTATTTTTGTGCTGGATTTTTTTCATATTATTCTAGAATTCTATTCCAGCTCAGTGATCCTTCTATTTTTAATTTTTTTTAAATTTATTATTTTATTTATAATAAAATTCTATTAATTTCTTTATGATTTATTATATTTCATTTTTATTCACTTTATTTTAATACATTTAAATTTAATTTTTAACTAATTTTACTGAATTTTAATTAATTTAATGTTTTTTTACTGAATCTTAGGAATTTTAATAACCCTCAGGAACTATTACAAATTATAATGAATTTAAACCAATTTTAGCTATTTTTGTGCTGGATTTTTTTCATATTATTCTAGAATTCTATTCCAGCTCAGTGATCCTTCTATTTTTAATTTTTTAAAAATTTATTATTTTATTTATAATAAATTTCTATTAATTTCATTTTGATTTATTATATTTCATTTTTATTCATTCTACTTCAATTAATTTTAATTCAATTTTGAATTAATTTGCATTGATTTTAATTAACTCAATGCTGTTTACTGAATTCTAACAACTTGAAAAAAATACATTTAAATTTGATTTTTAACTAATTTTACTGAATTTTAATTAATTTAATGTTTTTTTACTGAATCTTAGCAATTTCAATAGCCCTCAGGAACTATTACAAATAATAATGAATTTAAATCAATTTTAGCTATTTTTGTGCTGGATTTTTTTCATATTATTCTAGAATTCTATTCCAGCTCAGTGATCCTTCTATTTTTAATTTTTTTTAAATTTATTATTTTATTTATAATAAAATTCTATTAATTTCATTTTGATTTATTATATTTCATTTTTATCCATTCTACTTCAATTAATTTTAATTCCATTTTGAATTAATTTGCATTGATTTTAATTAACTCAATGCTGTTTACTGAATTCTAACAACTTGAAAAACCTTCACGCCCTGTTACGAATTACAACGAATTTTCATGAATTTTTGCTATTTTTCTGCCGGAATTTTTTCCCTATTTTTCTAGAATTCTGCTCCACCGCGGCCGTCCCTCCTCTCCAGGTGGGATTCTCCCAAAATTCCCGGGGAATTCCCGCTCACCTCGCGGCTCCGGGGCAGCTCCACGTGCTCCATCAGCGAGTAGGTGAAGTGGGGCTCGTAGATCATCAGGTCGGGGCGCTCGATGTCCAGGATGGCTTTGTCCTTGGGGATGGCAGCCAGGTCCTTGTAGCCCAGGACCTCGTTGTCCATTTTGGCCTGGAAGGAAGGGAAAACGCCTTCGTTTGGGGTGCAGATGGGAATTTTTGGGAAATTTAGGGAATTTTTCACAAGGTCCTTGGGAGCTCATGGGATTGGGAACGGGAGCTCATGGGGTTGGGAATCATGGGATTGTAGCCCAGGACCTTGTTGTCCATTTTGGCCTGGAATGAAAGGAAAACGCCTTCATTTGGGGTGCAGAAGGGAATTTTTGGGAAATTTAGAGAATTTTTGGGAAATTTAGGGAATTTTTTCCAAGGTCCTTGGGAGTTTATGGGGTTGGAGCTCATGGGATTGTAGCCCAGGACCTCGTTGTCCATTTTGGCCTGGAAGGAAGAGAAAACAACTTAATTTGGGGTGCAGAACGGAATTTTTTTGGAAATTTAGAGAATTTTTTTGAAATTTAGAGAATTTTTTCCAAGGTCCTTGGGAGTTTATGAGGTTGGGAATGGGAGCTCATGGGATTGTAGCCCAGGACCTCGTTGTCCATTTTGGCCTGGGAAGAAGGGAAAACAACTTCATTTGGGGTGCAGATGGGAATTTTTGGGAAATTTAGGGAATTTTTTACAAGGTTCTTGTAGCCCATGACCTCATTGTCCATTTTGGCCTGGGAAGAAGGGAAAACGCCTTCATTGGGGGTGCAGAAAGGAATTTTTTGGGAAATTTTAGGGAATTTTTGGGAAATTTAGGGAATTTTTTCCAAGGTCCTTGGGAACTCATGGGATTGGGAATCATGGGATTGTAGCCCAGAACCTCGTTGTCCATTTTAGCCTGGAAGGAAGGGAAAACGCCTTCGTTTGGGGTGCAGATGGGAATTTTTGGGAATTTTAGGGAATTTTTGGGAGATTTAGGGAATTTTTCACAAGGTCCTTGGGAGCTCATGGAGTTGGGATTGGGAGCTCATGGGGTTGGGAATCATGGATTGTAGCCCAGGACCTCGTTGTCCATTTTGGCCTGGGAGGAAGGGAAAACACCTTCATTTGGGGTGCAGAAGGGAATTTTTGGGAATTTTTTCCAAGGTCCTTGGGAACTCATGGGATTGGGAATGATGGGATTGTAGCCCAGGACCTCGTTGTCCATTTTGGCCTGGAATGAAGGGAAAACGCCTTCGTTTGGGGTGCAGATGGGAATTTTTTGGGAAATTTTGGGAATTTTTTCCAAGGTCCTTGGGAGCTCATGGAGTTGGGATTGGGAGCTCATGGGATTGGGAGCTCATGAGGTTGGAGCTCATGGGACTGTAGCCCAGAACCTCATTGTCCATTTCGGCCTGGAATGAAGAGAAAATGCCTTCATTTGGGGTGCAGATAGAATTTTTTGGGAAATTTTAGGAATTTTTGGGAAATTTAGGCAATTTTTCACAAGGTCCTTGGGAGCTCATGGGATTGGGAATGATGGGATTGTAGCCCAGAACCTTATTATCCATTTTGGCCTGGAAGGAAGAGAGAACAACTTCATTTGGGGTGCAGATGGGAATTTTTGGAAATTTTAGGAATTTTTGGGAAATTTAGGCAATTTTTCACAAGGTCCTTGGGAGCTCGTGGGGTTGGGAATCATGGGATTGTAGCCCAGGACCTTGTTGTCCATTTTGGCCTGGAATGAAGGGAAAACGCCTTCATTTGGGGTTCAGATGGGAAATTTTTGGGAAAATTAGGGAATTTTCACAAGGTCCTTGGGAGCTCATGGGATTGGAGCTCATGGGATTGGGATTGGGAGCTCATGGGGTTGGAGCTCATGGGATTGTAGCCCAGGACCTCGTTGTCCATTTTGGCCTGCAAGGGAAGAAAACTCCTTCATTTGGGGTTCAGAAGGGAATTTTTGGGATTTTTTACAAGGTCCTTGTAGCCCAGGACCTCATTGTCCATTTTGGGAATTTTTGGGAAATTGAGGGAATTTTTGGCAAATTGAGGGAATTTTTTACAAGGTTCTTGTAGCCCAGGACCTCGTTGTCCATTTTGGCCTGGAAAGAAGGGAAAATGCCCTTATTTGGGGTGCAGAAGGGAATTTTTCGGAAATTTTGGGAATTTTTTCCAAGGTCCTTGGGAGTTCATGGGATTGGGATTGGGAGCTCATGGGGTTGGAGCTCATGGAGTTGGGATTGGGAGCTCATGGGATTGGGAATCATGGGATTGTAGCCCAGGACCTCGTTGTCCATTTTAGCCTGGGAGGAAGAGAAAACAACTTCATTTGGGGTGCAGATGGGAATTTTTGGGAAATTTAGGGAATTTTTTACAAAGTCCTTCTACCCCAGAACCTCATTGTCCACTTTGGCCTGCAAGGGAAGAAAACTCCTTCAGTTGGGGTTCAGAAGGGAATTTTTGGGAATTTTTTACAAGGTCCTTGTAGCCCAGGACCTCATTGTCCATTTTGGGAATTTTTGGGAAATTGAGGGAATTTTTGGTAAATTTAGGGAATTTTTTACAAGGTTCTTGTAGCCCAGGACCTCGTTGTCCATTTTGGCTTGGAATGAAAGGAAAACGCCTTCATTTGGGGTGCAGAAGGGAATTTTTTGGGAAATTTAGGGAATTTTTCACAAGGTCCTTGGGAGTTTATGGGGTTGGGATTGGGAGCTCATGGGGTTGGGAATGATGGGATTGTAGCCCAGAACCTCGTTGTCCATTTTGGCCTGGAATGAAAGGAAAACGCCTTCATTTGGAGTGCAGAAAGGGAATTTTTTGGATATTTAGGGAATTTTTTGGGAAATTTAGGGAATTTTTTCCAAGGTCTTTGGGAGCTCATGGAGTTGGGATTGGGAGCTCATGGGGTTGGAGGTCATGGGATTGTAGCCCAGAACCTCGTTGTCCATTTTAGCCTGGAATGAAGGAAAAATGCCTTCGTTTGGGGTGCAGAAGGGAATTTTTGGTAAATTTAGGGAATTTTAGGGAATTTTTGGTAAATTTAGGGAATTTTTTACAAGGTTCTTGTAGCCCAGGACCTCGTTGTCCATTTTGGCCTGGAAGGAAGAGAAAACAACTTCATTTGGGGTGCAGATGGGAATTTTTGGGAAATTTAGGGAAATTTTTGGGAAATTTAGGGAATTTTTCACAAGGTCCTTGGGAGCTCATGGAGTTGGGATTGGGAGCTCATGGGGTTGGAGCTCATGGGATTGTAGCCCAGGACCTCATTGTCCATTTTGGCCTGGAAGGAAGGGAAAACGCCTTCATTTGGGGTGCAGAAGGGAATTTTTTGGGAAATTTTGGGAATTTTTTCCAAGGTCCTTGGGAGCTCATGGGGTTGGGATTGGGAGCTCATGGGGTTGGAGCTCACGGGATTGTAGCCCAGGACCTCGTTGTCCATTTTAGCCTGGGAGGAAGAGAAAACAACTTCATTTGGGGTGCAGATGGGAATTTTTGGGAAATTTAGGGAATTTAGGGAATTTTTGGGAAATTTAGGGAATTTTCACAAGGTCCTTGGGAGCTCGTGGGGTTGGAGCTCATGGGATTGTAGCCCAGGACCTCGTTGTCCATTTTGGCCTGGAATGAAAGGAAAATGCCTTCATTTGGGGTGCAGATGGGAATTTTTGGGAAATTTAAGGAATTTTTCACAAGGTCCTTGGGAGCTCATGGAGTTGGGATTGGGAGCTCATGGGGTTGGAGCTCATGGAGTTGGGATTGGGAGCTCATGGGGTTGGGAATCATGGGATTGTAGCCCAGGACCTCATTGTCCATTTTGGCCTGGAAGGAAGGGAAAACGCCTTCATTGGGGGTGCAGATGGAAATTTTTGGGAATTTTAGGGAAATTTTTGGGAAATTTAGGGAATTTTCCACAAGGTCCTTGGGAGTTTGTGTGGTTGGGATTGGGAGCTCATGGGGTTGGGAATGATGGGATTGTAGCCCAGGACCTCGTTGTCCATTTCGGCCTGGAATGAAGGGAAAACGCCTTCGTTTGGGGTGCAGAAGGGAATTTTTTGGGAAATTTAGGGAATTTTTTCCAAGGTCCTTGGGAGTTTGTGTGGTTGGGAATGGGAGCTCATGGGATTGGGATTGGGAGCTCATGGGATTGTAGCCCAGGACCTCGTTGTCCATTTTGGCCTGCAAGGGAAGAAAACTCCTTCAGTTGGGGTTCAGAAGGGAATTTTTGGGATTTTTTACAAGGTCCTTGTAGCCCAGGACCTCATTGTCCATTTTGGGAATTTTTGGGAAATTGAGGGAATTTTTGGCAAATTGAGGGGATTTTTTACAAGGTTCTTGTAGCCCAGGACCTCGTTGTCCATTTTGGCCTGGGAAGAAGGGAAAACAACTTCATTTGGGGTGCAGAAGGGAATTTTTGGGAATTTTAGGGAATTTTTTCCAAGGTCCTTGGGAGTTTATGGGGTTGGGAATGGGAGCTCATGGGATTGTAGCCCAGGACCTCGTTGTCCATTTTGGCCTGGAATGAAGGGAAAACGCCTTAATTTGGGGTGCAGATGGGAATTTTTGGGATATTTAGGGAATTTTTCACAAGGTCCTTGGGAGTTTATGGGGTTGGAGCTCATGGGATTGTAGCCCAAAACCTCGTTGTCCATTTCGGCCTGGAAGGAAGGGAAAACGCCTTCGTTTGGGGTGCAGATGGGAATTTTTGGGAAATTTAAGGAATTTTTCACAAGGTCCTTGGGAGCTCATGGAGTTGGGATTGGGAGCTCATGGGATTGGGAATGATGGGATTGTAGCCCAGGACCTCGTTGTCCATTTTGGCCTGGGAGGAAGGGAAAACACCTTCATTTGGGGTGCAGAAGGGAATTTTTGGGAATTTTTTCCAAGGTCCTTGGGAGCTCATGGGGTTGGGAATGATGGGATTGTAGCTCAGGACCTCCTTGTCCATTTTGGCCTGGAAGGAGGGAAAACTCCTTCATTTGGGGTGCAGATGGGAATTTTTGGGAAATTTAGGGAATTTTCCACAAGGTCCTTGGGAGTTTGTGTGGTTGGGATTGGGAGCTCATGGGGTTGGGAATGATGGGATTGTAGCCCAGGACCTCGTTGTCCATTTTGGCCTGGAATGAAGGGAAAACGCCTTAATTTGGGGTGCAGATGGGAATTTTTGGGATATTTAGGGAATTTTTCACAAGGTCCTTGGGAGTTTATGGGGTTGGAGCTCATGGGATTGTAGCCCAGGACCTCGTTGTCCATTTTGGCCTGGAATGAAAGGAAAACGCCTTCATTTGGGGTGCAGATGGGAATTTTTGGGAAATTTAGGGAATTTTCCACAAGGTCCTTGGGAGTTTGTGTGGTTGGGAATGGGAGCTCATGGGATTGGGAGCTCATGGGGTTGGGAATCATGGGATTGTAGCCCAGAACCTTGTTGTCCATTTTGGCCTGGGAAGAAGGGAAAACGCCTTCATTTGGGGTGCAGAAGGGAATTTTTGGGAATTTTAGGGATTTTTTTGTAAATTTAGGGAATTTTTCACAAGGTCCTTGGGAGTTTGTGTGGTTGGGATTGGGAGATCATGGGATTGGGAATGATGGGATTGTAGCCCAGAACCTCGTTGTCCATTTTGGCCTGGAATGAAAGGAAAACGCCTTCGTTTGGGGTGCAGAAGGGAATTTTTGGGATTTTTTTGGGAATGGGGGGGTTCACACCCTCCAAGGCCACGCAGGGGGGGCTGGGGGTGGTTTTGGGGGGCACATCCCGGCCGCGGGGATTTAGGGACCAGGTGGGAAGGTGGGAATGGCTCCTTACCACGATGCTGGAGGGAGAGCCGGGAACGCTGGATCCGCGGGAAGAGCAGACGCTCCCAGGGGAGGTCAGAGGCTGCTGGATGGAAAAAGGGGGCGAGGTTCAGCCCAGGAGGGGGTTTGGGGACACCCCTGTGTCAGAATTCAGCACGTCTGTCTGTCTGTCCCTGCCCAAACCCCGGCCAAGGGGCTCCAAGACCCGGGCACGGAGCTCAAGACTCCTGTGCCTTTGATTTGGCTCTTGGAAAACACAATTATCAAGGATTACAAGTCGAAAGAGTCAAAAGAAAAAAATTATTACAAAGAATTATGAGTGAAAAGAGTTTAAGTAGAATAATAGTTAATTTGTCATGGGGCAAAAAGAGATTTTTTGGGGGGTTTTAGAATGGGGGCTCAGAGACCAAGATGCCTCTGTGGCTTTGATTTTAACCCATGGAAAAAATTATCAACGTTATATGAAGACCTGCAAGCCATGAAATTCTAAATAGAATAAGAGTTAGTTTGCCATGGGGCAAAAATAGATTTTTTTGGGGGGTTTTAGAATGGGGGCTCAGAACCCAAGACACCTCTGGCTTTGATTTTAACCCATGGAAAAAATTATTAATGTTATATGAAGATCTGTAAGCCAGGACAGGTTAAGTAGAATGAGAGCAAATTTATCATGGGGTGAAAAATAGAATTTTGGGGTTTTTAGAATGGGGGCTCAGAGACCCTGGCACAGAGCTCAAGACCCCTGTGATTTTGATTATGACCCATGGAAAAAATTACCAACCTTATATGAAGACCTGCAAGCCACGAAATTCAAAGTACAATAATAGTTAATTTGTCATGGGGCAAAAATAGATTTTTTGGGGGCTTAAGAATGGGGGCTCAGAGCCCAAGACACCTCTGGCTTTGATTTTAACCCATGGAAAAAATTATTAATGTTATATGAAGACCTGCAAGCCAGGACAGTTTGAGTAGAATGAGAGTGAATTTATCATGGGGTGAAAAATAGATTTTTTGGGGTTTTTAGAATGGGGACTCAGAGACCCTGGAACAGAGCTCAAGACCCCTGTGCCTTTGATTCAGCCCTTGGAAAAAACAATTCCCAACCTTAGATGAAGACCTGCAAGCCATGAAATTCAAAGTAGAATAATAGTTAGTTTGTCATGGGGCAAAAATAAATTTTTGGGGGGGTTTTGGAATGGGGGCTCAGAGACCAAGAGACCTCTGGCTTTGATTTTAATCCATGGAAAAAAATTATCAACGTTATATGAAGACCTGCAAGCCAGGACAGGTTAAGTAGAATGAGAGTGAATTTATCATGGGGTGAAAAATAGAATTTTGGGGTTTTTAGAATGGGGGCTCAGAGCCCAAGACACCTCTGGCTTTGATTTGAACCCATGGAAAAAAAAATTATCAACGTTATATGAAGACCTGCAAGCCAGGACAGCTTGAGTAGAATGAGAGCAAATTTATAATGGGGTGAAAAATAGAATTTTGGGGTTTTTAGAATGGGGGCTCAGAGACCCTGGCACAGAGCTCAAGACCCCTGTGCCTTTGATTCAGCCCTTGGAAAAAACAATTCCCAACCTTAGATGAAGAATTACAAGTCAAAAGAGTTTAAGTAGAATAATAGTATTTATAATATATTAATATAATTAATAATATTATTTATATTATAATATATAATATAAAATAATATATTAATATATTAATATATATTATTATATTATATTATATATATAATATAATATATTTAATTATATATTTATATATAAATATATAAATATATATAAATATATATAAATATATATAAATATATATAAATATATATATAAATATATATATTTATATATAAATATAAATATATATAAATATATATTTTTATATATATAATATAATTATATTATATTATAATATATATTATATATATTAATATATAATATATTAATATATATAATATATTAATATATAATAATATATTAATATAATTAATGATATATTAAGTAGAATAATAATATTTTCACGGGGTGAAAAATAGATTTTTTCGGGGTTTTTAGAATGGGGGCTCAGAGCTCAAGACACCTTTGTGGCTTTGATTTTAACCCATGGAAAAAAATTATCAACCTTACATGAAGACCTGCAAGCCAGGACAGGTTAAGTAGAATGAGAGTGAATTTATCATGGGGTGAAAAATAGAATGTTGGGGTTTTTAGAATGGGGGTTCAGGGGGCAAGATGGAGGGATCTGGGTGTGTCCTGTCCTTCTCCTTCTTCTTCCTCTTGGCCTCCATCTTCTGGGTGATGGTGGCACTTTGGGATTGGTTTAGGGTAGAAGCTCAGTGTCTAACACAGGTGATGGGTATTGGGAAGGAATTGTAAATATTGTGCAGGTAGTTTTTAGTATGAAAAGATAACTGAGGGTGTCAGTGTGCCTCTGTCTGTCCTGCTGAACGGACCTTGGCTGGACAGGGGAAAGAATTTTATAGACAAGGAACAAGAAACAACCTTGGGAATGAGAACTGAAGAGCTCTGACTCCTTCTTTGACTGCCGGGCTGGGAAAAGAGACTTGAACACATCCCGGGGTCCCTGTGAGCAGCAGAGACCCCAAACCCCCCCTGTGCCCACCTGTCACAGACATCTCCCATGGAAAATCCTTTCCTTGGGATTGTTCCTCCTGAGGAGCTGAGAGGCCTCAGGAACAAAATGTAACCAATGTTATCTGCTGCTGTGGAATGCAACAGGTGCATCTGGGATTGGGCTCATGTGGTTGTTTCTAATTAATGGCCAATCACAGTCAGCTGGCTCAGACTCTCTGAGACACAAACCTTTGTTATCATTCTTTCTTTTTCTATTCTTAGCCAGCCTTCTGATGAAATCCTTTCTTCTATTCTTTTAGTATCGTTTTAATGTAATATATATCATAAAATAATAAATCAGCCTTCTGAACCATGGAGTCAGATCCTCGTCTCCTCCCTCATCCTCAGACCCCTGCGAGCACCGTCGCACCCACGGATCCCAAATTCCTTGGGACGGGCGTTTCAGGTGGGCACGGGCAGGCAGGGGACAGCCGGGACAGCCGGGAGGTGACAGCGGCGCGGCCAGGACGCGCTGCCGCCAGATGGTGCTGCCAGGCTGGGCTGGAGGACGGGAGGAGGAGGAGGAGGAGGAAGGCAGGGCCGGGCTAACAGCGGCCCACGACTGCCCCTGCCTTTGGCACCAGCCCCGTGTGCGTGCGGGGCTCCCCATTCTCCAGCACCCTGCCTGGACCCCCAGAACCTGCCCACACCCCCAGAACCTTCTCTGGACACCCCAGCACCCTCCCAGACCTCCAACACCCTTTATTGGATCCCCAGAACCTTCTCTGGACCCCCAGCACCCTTCCCTGGACCCCCAAAATCTTCTCTGTACCCCCAACACCCTGCCTTGATCCCCAGCACCTTCCCAGACCCCAGAACCTTCTCTGGACCCCCAGCACCCCGTTCTGTACTCTCAGCACTTTCCCTGTACCCCCAACACTCTGCCCAGACCCCCAACACCCTTCCTTGAACTTCCAGAACCATCTCTGGACCCCCAGCACCCTGTCCAGACCCCCAGCACCCCGCTCTGTACCCCCAGAACTTTTCCCACACCCCCAGCACTTTCTCTGTACCCCCAATATCCTTTCTTGGACCCCCAGAACCTTCCCTGGGCCTCCAGAACCTCCTCTGGACCCCCAGCACGCTGTTCTCTATCCCCAGACCCCCAGCACCTTCTTTGGCAGCCCAAGACCTTTCCTGAAGCCCAGAACCTTCACTGGACCCCCAGAACCCCGTTCTGGACCTCCAACAGCCTCCTTGGACCCCCGAGAACTTCCTGAACCCCTGTTTTGGACCCTCAACACCCTCTCTGCACTCCCAACAGCCTCCTTGGACCCCCAAGACCTTCCCTGGGCCCCCAAGACCCTTCCTGGACCCCCAAGATCTTCCCAGTCCCCCAACACCATCCCTGGACCCCAAAACCCCTGTTCCGGACCCCAAACATCCTTTCTGGACCTCCTTTACCCTCCCTGCACCCCCAATACCTTCCCTGGACCCCCAGAATCCTGTTCTGGACCCCCAAACCCTCCCTGGACCCCCAAACCCTCCCTGGACCCCCAAACCCATCCCCAGCCCCCTGTACCTTCTGCAGTCTTTCCATTCAGCCGCGGGCTGGGGCTGTGTCAGTCACAGGGTCCTGTGGGCACAGAGGGGTTTGGGCACTGCCAGGGTGGGCACAGAGCCCCCCTGGGGGGGTCCCACATCCCACGGCCCTCCTGGCACGGGCTGGGCCCACAGCGGGCACGGGGGTGGCACGTCCCCAGTGCCAGACAGGGGTGGCATGGCCCCAAACGGGGGGGGCATGGCCCCAGTGCCAAATGAGGGGGGCACGGCCCCAAACGGGGGTGGCACAGCCCCAGTGCCAAATGAGGGGGGCACGGCCCCAAACAGGGGGGGCACGGCCCCAGTGCCAAATGAGGGGGGCACTGCCCCAAATGGGGGTGGCACGGCCCCAGTGCCAAATGAGGGGGGCACGGCCCCAAACAGGGGGGTCACGGCCCCAGTGCCAAACGAGGGGGGCACAGCCCCAAACGGGGGTGGCATGGCCCCAGTGCCAGACAGGGGTGGCATGGCCCCAGTGCCAAATGAGGGGTGCACAGCCCCAAATGGAGGGGGCACGGCCCCAGTGCCAAACGAGGGGGGCACGGCCCCAGTGCCAAATGAGGGTGGCACAGCCCCAGACAAGGGTGGCACGGCCCCAGTGGTGGCAGCAGAACAGGCCTGCCAGGAGGTGCCACTGTCCCCCAGGAAAGGGAGAGGCAGAGCACAGGTGAGGGACAGTGAGGGGACAGGGACAGGCAAGGCACAGGCACAGGCAGGGGACAGGGATGGGACAGTGAGGGGGACAGGAAGAGGGACAGGGGCAGGACAGGGAGGGGCAGGTGGAGGGACAGGCGAGGGCACAGGAGGGGGACAGGGACAGGCAGGGCACAGGCAGGGGACAGGGATGGGACAGGGGCAGGCAGGAGACAGTGAGGGGGACAGGAAGGGGGACAGGGGCAGGCAGGGGACAGGCGGGGGACAGAGACAGGGAGGGACAGGTGGAGGGACAGGCGAGGGCACAGGAGGGGGACAGGGACAGGCAGGGGACAGGGAGAGACAGGGAGGGGACAGGTATAGGCAGGGGCCTTCCCAGTCCCCCAAAGGGACAGGCAGGGGACAGGTGAGGGACAAGGAGGGGACAGGCAGGGCACAGGTGAGGGACAGGGACAGGCAGGGCACAGGGATGGGACAAGCAGGGGACAGTGACAGGCCGGGGACACCGCACTCACCGCTGCCTCTGTGGCTCCACATCCCCCTGGGCGCTGGGGCTCGGCTGTTCCCTCTGCAGGGAGAGCACAGAGGTGGCCGTGAGTGGGTGACAAACCTGCCCTTGTCCCCACGCTGTCCCCACGCTGTCCCCGTGCCCGCCGCGTGTCCCTGCCCGCCGGTGCTGACGGTGCTGGCGGCGGTGTCGCCCTTTTGTCCCTTGTGCGGCCTCCAGAAGGCTCCACGGGCAGCGGGACGGGCTCGGCCCCCCGGAGCCCCCGGGGCTCGGGCCCGGCCGCGCTCTGAGGCCACAATGGAGCGCACAAAGGGGAAAATTCCCCATTCTCCTCCAACCTTCTCCTTTCAGAAGGGCCGGAGTTGGGAAAAGCTCGTGCGGTGACAGCCACAGTGACAGCGACAGCGGCGCGGGCAGCTCCAGCCCCGCAGGCTGGGCACGGGGGTGGCACCGCCTTGGGGACACCGAGCCCGCTGTCCCCGCCGATGTCGCTCCCGTGGGACGCGGGGATGGGTCCGAGAGACCCGGGAGCACCCTCGGGCTGCGGGGGGAGGCGGCTCTGCCCTCCCTGGGGACCCCCCCGCCACAAAGACCCCCCCAGATCCGTCCCTGGCGCGGGGTTTAAGGCGCTGAGCCCATCCCAGCCCCTGCCGGGACCCGGGACCGGTGCGATGGGCAGCGCCAGAGCGGCACAAGGGCGGCATTGTCCGCCTGGGCACAGCCCTGAGCTCACACTTTCCAGCGCCGGACGGAGCCAGCCTCGCACCCCGCCCCCGGTCGCGCTGGGGACACCGGAGGGACGCGGTGACAGCGAGCAGATGGAGGCGATGGCGGAGAACGGGAGCGGAGGGGAAGGAAAACGAACCCGAACCGGGGCTGCGGAGCGACGCCACAAAATTGGCCGGAGGTGCCAGGGCCCGCGCAGCCACCTCGGCCACCACGGGGCCCCCCCCGCGTCCCCAGAGCGCGGGGACAGCTTATCAGGAGCAGGCAGGAGCCACCGCCCCGATGGCAGCCGCGGTCCCCGTGGCAACCCCCGATCAAACCGCGGAGCCGCGGCCAGGTCCGCGCCTGGCCCGAGATAAGCGCGGCTGTTTTGGGATTTTCCCGGCCAGGAGGGCTCGGGGGAGCGGGGACAGGAGGGGGGGACACGCAGCGTGTCCCCCTCCCAGGGAGATGCTGAGGGCACCGAAAAGAGCCGGGCAGGGAGCGTGGGAAGAGGGAGAGAGATGGAGGAAGGAAGGAAGGATGGATGGATGGGCGGACAGACGGACAGGACACGTGCGGGCGGGGCTCACGGGCATGCAGGGGTGCCGGTGCCCCCCCCGTGAGGGGAGCCAGGGCTGCGCTGCCGCGGGAAGAGCTCGGTTCCCTCCTCCCCACCCCGAGGAAATCCGGATTTGACTTTTCGCAGCCGCCAAAGCCATCAGCGCCCGGCCCCGCGCCAGGAGCCAGGCCCCGAGAACCCCCCCAGGGCCGGGGGGGAGCGGCAGGGGACCCCCAGCCTTCCTCCATCCCCTCCTCCTCCTCCTCCTCCTCCCTCTCCCTTCCCGGCCGTGCCACCAGTGCCCGAATCGTGGCGCGGCTGTCGCGGCTCGCAGCCAGCAGCGACACGGGGGGGACACGCGGGGTCACAAGTTCCCTGAACAGACGGTTCCCGCCAGCCCTGGGAACGGTGGCCGGTGCTTCCCAGCCCGGCCCAGCCCTCCTCCTCCTCCTCCTCCTCCTCCTCTTGCTGCTGCTGCTCCTCCTCCCACCACAAGCTCCAAACAAACAGCGCAGGCGAGGCCCGGAGCATCCTCCCCGCTCACCGGGGAAACCGAGGCACCGCCACACGCGGGGCCCCACGGGCAACCTGAGCGCGACAGCGACAGCGACCGTGGCTCCGCGACCCGCGCCCCGCCGGTGTCCGGTTCCTCCTTTGTCCTGTTTCTGTCCCCGCCGGGCCAGCGTGGCTGTCGCCAGCCGTCGCTCCCGTGTCGCTGCCCCGCCACCTCGGTGGCCTCCAAAGCCACCAGCTGCCAGCCCCGGGCGTTTTTCCATGGCTGGGATGGACCAGCCGCGCGCACGGGGATGCTCCGTGCCTCAGTTTCCCCGCATGGAAGGTGGATGGGGAGGGGAGGGGAAGGGGGGGGTATCAACAACCCGCCCACCCCATCCCGGAGCGGATGGAGGTGAAGGAGGCATTTCCACCTCCTCGCTTCCTCCCACCCGCGGAATCTGGGCCAGCGCAGCTTTCCCTCGGCCCTGCCCTGCAGGTTTAGAGGGGGGAGACGTGGCCCGAACCCCAAAACTCCCGGGGATGAGCGGGGGGCTCCTTGCCCGGCCCCCCTGCCCCGCTGGCCACCCCACAGCCCCGCTCTGGGCCGCGCCTCACGTGGCTCGTAATCCGGGATTAAAGTGGGATTAGCCTGCTCATCCCGCACGCGGAGGGACCCGCCGGGGATGTGTGAGGAGGCCGCGCCCTCCGCGCCTCCCCCGGGAGTTTGGGGGAGCCCCCGCACCCCAAAACCCCCCCCGGTTCTGCCAGCCCTGGGCTCGGCACGCCCAGCGCTGGGTACCCCGGGATGGGGGCCTGGGCACCCCAACACCGCACCTGGGGTCACCGGGGGGGTCACACCTGACAGGACACCCGGGGCTCCCGAGGTGGCCCAGAAATGAGCCCGGCCTGGCACCCACAGCCAGCAGCTGAACCCCCCCCCGCCCTTGGCTGCATGCACGGCCAAGAGATTGGGGGGGACGCCCCGAATTTGCGCCCCAAATTCTGCCCCTAAATCCCCCCTCGATGCTCGGGGCCGTGGGGAAATGGGAATTTCTTCTGCCCCTAAATCCCCCCTCGATGCTCGGGGCCGTGGGGAAATGGGAATTTCTTCTGTCCCTAAATCCCCCCTCGATGCTCGGGGCCGTGGGGAAATGGGAATTTGCCCCCTCCGGGCTTTGCCAGCGGGGTTGGGGCACCCCAAAATTCCGTGTCCACCACGGCCAGGGAGCATCTAACCCTTCACGGAGGGGGTGGGATTGGGGGTCCCCCCCCAGCAGCGGCAGCAGCGCTGAGACCCCACAAATTCCCCCCTCAGGTGGGGCTGGGCAGGGCTGGGCGGTCCCGGCCTCGTCCCCCGGCGATGTCCCCGGGGAGGGGACACGGGGGTGGTCCCGGGGGGGCTCTGAGGGCGCTGTGGTGCCGCAGGGGGGGCTTGGGGAGGGGTCCCCGCGATGGCAGCAGTGGGGACAAGGTGGGGACAAAATGTGGGGGGGAAAAAGCGACGGGAAAACGGAGAGCGGCAGCCACGACCCGGCCCCCCCGCACCCTCCGTGTCCCCAGCCGTGTCCCCGTCCCTGCCGAGCCGCTCACTCACCTAAGGCCGGGCTCACCGCATCCCTCCGGCCGCGGGGCGATGCTCCCACCCAGCCCCCGATCACGCGTGGGCTCCCGGGGGGGCTGCGGCGCATCCGGAGCCGTGAGAGCGGGGACGCGGGCGGGAGGGCGGCAGCAGGAGCCTATCACCCCCCGGCAGCCCGGCCCCGCCGCCCGATAACCGCGCTGGGCGTGCGGGGGAGGCTGCGTGGAGCTGGGCTGGGAGGGTGCGGGAGTGCGTGGCTGCCCGGGAGGGGGGCGGCGGTGGCCGCGTGGGTGCCGCTCGCCTCTCCCCGGCTCGCTGCTGGCTCAGTCCCTTTCCCAACAAGAGGAGAATTAACCGGCATCATGACGAAGCAGTATTGGCTGCCGCTCCTCCCGCTTCCCCGGCACAAAGAGGGAGGAAAACACGAATAACCCGGCCTGGCCCCGCTGCCAGGGGCAGCCCTGGCACCCCCCGGCCCCCGCTGGGCACCGGGCGCGGCTGCCCCCGCTCCCCCCGGAGGGGTTTTGGAGGGATTTTGGCACCCCCGGCACCTCACGGGGCTGCGGCAGCGTGGGGCGATGGAGGGGGGGGTCGGCACCTCCCGCCCGATCCCACCCCCAGGATGGGTCTGGGGGCGCTGCGCCCACCCCTCGCTGCCCCGGGAGGGGAAATCCAGCGGGAATTTCCATCCGCGGCACCGGCGCAGCTCAGGGAGGGTTGGGAGGTGCTGGGAATCTGCCACAAGCGAGCGCTGGGCTCCGGCGGGGAGAGCTGAGCCCCAAAACCCCCCCAAACCCTGGGGGTCGCGGTTCTGCGCAGGGCAGGGGTGCTGCGGCCACCTCCATCCCTCCGGGGCCGCTCGGAACGCGATCCCAGCACCCCGGGATCGGGCACGGGAGCGGAGCCGCGGCCGGAGCCGCCGGGGGCGGCGGGGCTGCGTTGGTGCCGCAGCGCCGGGATCCGGAGTCTATTCCCGGCTCTGTGTGGGAGCGCTGCCTGGTGACAGCAGCAGCTCCCGTTCGGGGGCTCCTCCTCGCTGCTTCTGCTCCTCGCTGCCTCAGTTTCCCCCCACCCCGCTCAGGAAAGGGCTGCTGGACCCCTCCGGATGGACACGCAGGGCCTGGGGTGTGTCCGGGCTGCACATCTGGGAGGAAACGCACCCAGGGCTGCACATCTGGGCGGCATCCAGGCCCAGAGGTGAACATCTGGCAGGGATACAGCCCCAGGGGGATCCACACGCGTGTCCTTCAGCGCCGGGGCCGGCCCGGCTGGCCGGAGCATCCCGGTCCTGGCTCCGCCATCCCGGGGGGCTCCTCCGGGCCCCGCCGCCGCCCGGGGCCGTGCCCGTGAATCATCGAGGCTGCGGCCGCCTCTCCGCCGCCACTAACCCAGTTTCTCAAGCATGAAGACGATCGCAGCGGCTGCTCGGCGGCCGCCACCTGCGCCCGGGGGCTGCTCGGCCGCCTGACCCGGCCGTGGCACCGACACGCCTGGGGGTGCCCGCGGGAGGAGTTTGGGGGCGCCCCGATCCCGCTCCAACCCACAACGCGCGGTGTTTCATGCACCCACTCAAAGCGAGCCCGGAGCCCGCTGGGTCTCGCCGGTCCCGGTGCAGGAGGGTGCCCGGGGGATGCGGGGTGCGGGGTGGGGTGCGGGGGTCAGGCCCTACCTTCAGGGGAGCCCATGGCCCGCAGGCAGCGCTGCCCGTCCGCCGGGAGCCATCCCCGCGCCGAGCATCCCTCCCGCCCCTGCGCCGCACGCGCGTTACCACAGCGACCGCCCCCCGCCCGCCGCCGCACCGGGAGCGGCACCGGCAGATGCGGGAGCGGCACCGGGAGCGGCACCGGGGATCGCCGGGAGCTGCAGCGGGGGCAGGAGAGGCCCCGGGGCTCGGCCAGGGAAGGAGGAGGTGCAGGAGAGTCCCATGGATGCAGAGAGGGATGAGGGAGGGCAGGACAGTCCTGGGGAGACACAGAGGGATGGAGGAGGTGCAGGACAATCCTGAGGAGACACAGAGGGATGAGGGAGGGCAGGACAATCCTGTGGATGCAGAGAGGGATGAGGGAGTGCAGGACAATCCTGGGGAGACACAGAGGGGTGGAGGGGGTGCAGGACAGTCCTGGGGAGACACAGAGGGATGGAGGGGGTGCAGGAGCAGCGTTCAGCCTCACTGAGGGATGAGGGAGGGCAGGACAGTCCTGGGGAGACACAGGGGGATGGAGGGGGTGCAGGACAATCCTGTGGGTTCTGAGAGGGATGAGGGAGTGCAGGACAATCCTCTGGCTTTGCCAAGTGATGGAAGAGGTGCAGGAGCATCCTTTGGCCTCTGAGGGATGGTGGAGGTGCAGAACAAGCCCCTGGACACAGACAGGGATGGAGGAGGTGCAGGAACATCCTTCGGGCTCACTGAGGGATGGAAGGAGTGCAGGACAATGCTGTGGACAGACAGAGGGATGGAAGAGGTGCAGGACAATCCTGTGGATTTAGTGAGGGATGGAGGGAGTGCAGGACAATCCCCTGGACACACACAGGGATGGAGGAGGTGCAGGAGCATCCTTCGGCCTCACTGAGGGATGAGGGAGTGAAGGAGAGTCCTGGGAACACACAGAGGGATGGAAGGAGTGCAGGACAATCCTGTGGGTTCAGAGAAGGATGAGGGAGTGCAGGACAATCCTCTGGCCTTGCCAAGCGATGGAAGAGGTGCAGGAGCATCCTTCAGCCTCAGTGAGGGATGGAGAATGTTCAGGACAGTCCTGTGGACACAGAGGGATAAAAGGAGTGCAGGACAATGCTGTGGATTTAGTGAGGGATGGAGAATGTGCAGGACAATGCCCTGGCTCTGCCAAGCGATGGAAGAAGTGCAGGAGCATCCTTCAGCCTCACTGAGGGATGGAAGAGGTGCAGGAGAGTCCTGTGGACACACAGAGGGATGGACGGAGTGCAGGACAATCCTGTGGATTTAGTGAGGGATGGAAGGAGTGCAGGACAATGCCCTGGACACACACAGGGATGGAGGATGTACAGGAAAGTCAGAGATTCAGAGAGGGATGGAGGAGGTGCAGGAGCATCCTTCAGCCTCACTGAGGGATGAGGGAGTGAAGGACAATCCTGGGAACACACAGAGGGATGGAAGGAGTGCAGGACAATCCTCTGGGTTTAGTGAGGGATGGAGGGAGTGCAGGACAATCCCCTGGACACACACAGGGATGGAGGAGGTGCAGGAGCATCCTTCGGCCTCACTGAGGGATGAGGGAGTGAAGGAGAGTCCTGTGGACAGACAGAAGGATGGAAGGAGTGCAGGACAATGCTGTGGCTTCAGAGAGGGATGAGTGGTGGGTGTGGAGCCGTTGTCACCCCCGGGCTGTGACCTGGGAAGTGCCAGGAGCTGCCAGCACCTCCCAAGGCTGCCACAGCCCCCATGGAGTGGGGACAGTGCTGCTGTCACAGCTGTGACCCTGCCCCTCTGTCCCCAGCCCCATCCTGGGGGTGCAGAGCGGGGTTAACCCCCCCTCACTGCCCCAAGCAGGGGTTCAGGTCCCCTCCGGGACACCCAGGTGCCCCCCAAATGCCAGCCAGGTCAGTGGGATCCCATCCTGTCCCCCTAATTCCCCTTTGTCCCCCTCTCACAGCCCCCAAATGCCAGCCAGGTCAGTGGGATCCCATCCTGTCCCCCTAATCCCCCCCTCACAGCCCCCAAATGCCAGCCAGGTCAGTGGGATCCCATCCTGTCCCCCTAATTCCCCTTTGTCCCCTTCTCACAGCCCCCAAACCCAGGGTGGGGGGCAGCCCCGGCCCCCCAAATCCAGGCTTGGGGGTGCTCCCACAGCAGCACAGGGATCCAGGAGTGCAAAATGTGCTTTATTTAATAGGGAACGACACCACCACCACCAGCAGCTGCTGCTGCTGCTTCCAGGCACCTGGAAGGGAAGGAGGAAAAGGATTTTTAGTGGGGTGACCCCGTTGTGGGGTCGGAGGCGCCCCAGGGACCCCCCCAGTCCTCACCTGGACGGAATTCCCAGAATTCCCCAATTCCCGTCATTTCTTGGCTGCTCCTTTCCTGCCCCGGCCGGCTCCGCGTCCCTGCCAGAACGGGGAGGGGGCTGAATATGGGGGTGAGGGGGGGAACCCCCAAATCTGCTCTTCCCCCCCATTTTTGGGTCCAGCGGTGCTGCCCATCACAGCCCGACCCCCCAGAACCCCCAGCCCGGTGTCCCCAGGGAAAAGGGGGGGACAGGGGACGCCCCCTTTGGAGCTGCTCCTACCTTGGCTGGGGGGGGGCGCGCGGGGGCGAGGCTGTTCCTGCTGGGACACAAGGGGGGCTTGGGGTGGGGGTCCCGGCCGTAGGGACCCCCCCCCAAAATCAATCCCAGGGTTTCATACTCACGGCTCCTCCTCCTTTTCCCGCTTCCTTTTCTACGGGAGAGAGAAAGAGACGGAGGATGAGGAGTCTTCCTCCCTCCGGGGATGAAGGCCACGGCTCATCCCCAGAGCAGAGAGGAATTTGGGGTCCCTGACTCCCCCTTCCCCGTGCCACAGGGACCCCAAAACCCCTCACCCCCCCCCTCAGGTGCTGACCTTGGCCGTGCCGCCCTTCTGGGCACCTGAGCCCTTGAGGGGCTTCTTGGGGGCCTCCTCTGCTGCTTCCTCTTCCTCCTCCTCATCTTCATCCTCATCCGAGCTCAGGTCCATGACTGCAGGAGAGGCTGGCTGAGCCCCAGACCCTGCTGGGGGGGTCAGGGGGACCCCAATACTCACGGGACAGCAGGAGGGGGGGGGTGTGAGGGGGACCCTGATATGCACTGAACACGTGGAGGGGACCCCAATACTCACTGGATACGCAGGAAGGGGTTCAAGGTGTGGGGTGGACCCCGATACTTCTTACTGGACATGTGTGGGGTTCAGAGGGTGGGGGACACCCCAATACTCACTGGACACGTGGGAGCGGCCAGGGAGTGTGAGGGGACCCCGATAATTCTCACTAGACACGTGGAGGGGGGGGGGGGTCAGGTGATGGGGGGACCCCAACAGTCACTGGACAGGCGGGGGGATGCCACAATACTCATTAATATGTGGGGGGACACCCCAATACTCACTGGACATATGGAGGGGACCCCAATACTCACTGGGTACATTGTTGGGGGGGGGGGTCAGGGGGACACCCCGATATTCTCTGGACACCATGGGGGGGTTCAGGGGGTGGGGGACCCCCCGATACTCACTGGACACCACGGGGGACCCCCCGATACTCACTGGACACGTGCTGGCCGCTGACAAAGAGGGGCCCGGAGCCAGCTCGAAGGCGGAAGGTCACCGGGGGGCTCAGCTCCACTCCGGCCAGCGAGGCCTGGAAAATGGGGGTGGGAACAATTCCTGACAGCCCCCGGGACAGGAGCGGCCTCCAGAACCCTCCCCGGGACAAGGCTGGGACAATGAGGGGATGCCTGTGGGAGGGGGACACGGGAGGGACATCGAGGGACAGAGAACAGCACGGGGAGCACAGGACACGAGGGGACACGCAGGACAGGGGGAGAGAGGAGATGGAGGACAGGGGACAGCCCCCAGGACCCCCAGACCCCTCCCTGGGACAGTGGCAGCCCTCAGGCCCTGGAGGCCTCCTCGGGACAGAGGCGGCCCCCCAGGCCCTTCCTCGGGACAGGGGCCGCCCCCGGCACAGCCCCCAGACCCTCTGAGTCCCCCCGGGGCAGCCCCTGGAGCCCTCCCCGGGACAGGGGCGGCCCCCCAGGCCCCTCCGCGGGACAGGGGCGGCCCCCAGAGCCCCAGGCCCTCCCCGGGACAGGGGCAGTCCCCAGACCCCCCCAAGCCATCCTGGGGCAGCCCCCAGACCCCTCCCCAGGACAGGAGCAGCCCTGGGACAGCCCCCAGGCCCCGGACCCTCCCTGGGACAGGGGCAGCTCCCCGAGCCCCGGACCCTCCCCGGGACAGCCCCCAGAGCAGCCTCCAGCCCCCCAAGCCCGCCCTGGGACAGGAGCGGTGCCCCCAAGGAGCCCCCAATCCCCCAATCTCTCCACGGGACAGACCCTGGACCCCCCGGGACAGCCCCGAGCCCTCTCCAGGACAATCCCCGGAGCTCTCCCGGGCCAGCCCCGAGCCCTCTCCGGGACAATCCCCGGAGCTCCCCCGGGCCAGCCCCGAGCCCCCCCGGCCTCACCATGGGCAGCACTGAGGGTTTCAGCGTGGCCAGCGGCACCGGGGCGCAGCTGTCGCCGTCCTCGGCCACCACCTCGAGCACGTGGAACTCATCCCGGGCCGCCTCCCCCAGGCACACCTGGGCAAGGGAAATGAGAAAACCCCCTCAGGGCAGCCCTAAAATGAGGCCTGAACCCCGAAATTGGGGTTTGGGGGTGAGGGGAGCCCCTGGCCAGGCAGAACGTGGAGTTTATCCCTGCAGGAGCCCGAGCAGCAGCTGGAATTTGGGGTATGAGGGACACCAGCACCCCCTCCCTGCCCCGCCACCACCGCTCCCACATCCCAATTAATTCCTTAATTAAACACAGAATTAATCCCAGGCCGTGGGAAGAATGACCCCCCCTGTATGAGAGGTTTTTTTTAGGGTATTTTTTTGCGGTTTTTTTGAGGTATTTGGGCTTTTTGAGGCATTTATTGGGTTTTTTGGGGGGGTATTTTTTGGTTTTGGGTTTTTTTGAGGGGTTATTTTTGGGCGTATTTTTTGAGAATTTGAGATTTTTTTGGGGAGGGGTTAGGGTTGTTTTGTGGGGTATTTTTTGGGTCATAGAGTTTTTTTTGAGGGGCATTTGTTTGGCTTTTGGGGTCTCGTATTTTTTGAGGAGTTTTGGGGGGGTTAGGGTTTTTTTGAGGGATATTTTTTTAGGTCCTAGTAAGGTAATTTGGGGGTATTTTTTGAGATTTTTGAGGGGTTTTTAGGTTTTTTTAGGGGGTATTTTTTAGGTCTTAGGGGGTTTTTTTGGTTCCTTTTGGGGGTGTATTTCTTTGGGTTTTGGGGTCTCAGGATTTTTTTTGGGGTATTTTTTGGAGGGGTTTTGGCGGGTATTTTTTTGGGGGGGGTTCTAGGGGTTTTTTTGGGGTATTTTTGGGGTCGCTCACCGTGCGCAGCACCAGCTGCTGCTCGCAGCTCCAATCCTCGGTCACTCGGAAGGTGCAGGAGCTCCTGGCGCTGCTCAGCTCGCACCCTGCGGGGACAGCGGGGGACAGAGCCACACCCGGGTCCCCCCGGGCAGGGGGGGGACACTCTGAGGAGGGGGGTTTGGGCTGGGGAGGGGGCGGCACTCACCCCAAAGGACGGACACGGGTCTGTCGGAGCCGCTGTCGGTGCTGTCCGTGAAGGACATGGCGGGGGTGGCACAGCCTGGGGAGGGGACACGGCTCGGGGGTGGCACAGCCTGGGGAGGGGACACACACACACACACAGAGAGAGCTGCGGGAAAATTCAAATTTTGGGAAAATCCCCAAAATTCAGCGCCTCCCCCCGGCCCCAAACACTCACCCAAAGCAGCGCCGCGGTTCGGGACCCCACAAACAGCGGGGCCACCCCAAAGCGGCATTTATGGGGTCACAGGGACGCCGCCCACCGCCCTCCCCGAGGGCAATTAGGAGCAGCCGCGCTGGTAATTAATTAATTAAATTAATTAATTAACTGCTCAGGTGTGGGGTTAATGAGCGTGGGAGCCCCCCCCATGCTGTGTGACAGGTCACCGTGTGGTGACACCGCTGGTGGTGGCCCCATCCTGAGCGTTCCCGTGCCCTGGGTGTCCCTCGATGTCATCTGTGTCCCCTCCATGTCCCCTCGTGTCCCCCGATGTTCTCCCGTGTCCCCTCGCATCACCCGTGTCCCCTTGCCTCGCGTGTCCCCTCCGTGTTGTCCCCTCCATGTCACCTCGTGTCCCGATGCTCCACGTGTCCCCACGTGTCCCCTCCAAGTCCCCCCGTGTCCCCCTATGTCCCTCGATGTCCCCCCATGTCCCTCCGTGACCCCCTCGTGTCCCCACCATGTCACCCCGTGTCCCCCGCATGTCCTGTGTTGTCCTGTCTGTCCCTCAATGTCCCCCCATGTCACTCTCATGTCCCCCGTCCTGCATGTCCCCTCGTGTCCTGCGCTTCCGTGTGCGTTTCGTGTTGTCCCGTGTCCCTCGATGTCACCCCGTGTCCCTCCATGTCCCCACGTGTTGTTCTGTGTTCCCTCGATGTCACCCCGTGTCCCTCCATGTCCCCACGTGTTGTCCCGTGTCCCTCGATGTCACCCCGTGTCCCTCCATGTCCCCACTGTTGTCCCGTGTCCCTCCGTGTCCCCCCGTCCCCCTGTCTCTCGGGTCCCTCCCGTGTTCCCCTGATCCCCCCCTGCCCCAGGCGTCCACCCGTTGTCCCCTCTGTCCCCCCGTGTCCCTCCCAGTCCCTCTGTCCCTCCCTTGTCCCTCCCCCGCTCCACGTGTCCCCTCTGTCCCCCCGTATCCCCCCCGTCCCTCGGTCCTGCGTGTCCCTCCCGTGTCCCCTCGTGTCTCCTCTGTCCCCCCCCTCCCCTCTGTGTCCACCTTGTCCCTCCCCCGACCCCTCATGTCCCCTTCTCTCCCCACTCTGTCCCTCTCTGTCCCCCCCAGTGTCCCCACCATCCTCCTCTGTCCCCTCGTGTCCCCCCCATCTCCTCCTGTCCCACCGTATCCTCTCTCTCCCCCCCCGTGTCTCCCCTGTCCCTCCCATCGCCCCCGTGTGCCCCTCTCTTCCCTCTGTCCCCTCGTGTCCCCCCCTGTCCCTCCCCTGTCCCCTCCCGTCCCGGTGCCCCTCCCCTTCCGGCAGCGATGGCGGCGGCGGGGCTGGCGGGGCTGGTGAGACCGGGGGGGAACTGGGGGGAACTGGGGGGGACTGGGTGGCCCTGGGGGCGCTGGGGGCTCTGTCCCCGTGTCCCTTGTCCCGTGTCCCCGCGGTGTCGCATTCCCGTGTCCCCGCAGGGTCCCGGCGAGGCCGCGGCGGCCGCTCAGGCGCTGTCGCTGCCCGCGGAGAGCTTCGGTAACGACGTGAGTGACGCTGGGGGGACACTGGGGGGACTGGGGGAGACTGGGAATGGGATGACTGGGGGGGACTGGGGGGGACTGGGGGAACTGGGGGGATTGAGGGGGACTGGGATTGGGGGAACTGGGGGGATTGGGAAAGTGAGTGACACTGGGGGGATACTGGGGGGACTGGGGACACTGGGGGGGATTGGGGACACTGGGGGAGATTGGGGACACACTGAGATTGGGGGACTGGGAATGGGGACACAGGGAACTGGGGGGACTGGGAATGGGGGCACTGGGGGGAACTGGGGGGATTGGGAAAGTGAGTGACACTGGGGGGGCTGGGGATGGGGACTGGGGGGACTGGGGGGGACTGGGAATGGGGACAGTGGGGGGACACTGGGACACTGCGGGGGCTGGCAATAGGGGCACTGGGGGGACTGGGGACACTGAAGGGACACAGAGGGGGACTGGGGGGACTCGTAGGACTGGGAATGGGTACACTGGGGGGACACTGAGGACAGTGATGGGGCCGGGGGACTGGGACTGGGGACACTGAGAATGGGGGCACTGGGGGGACACTGGGATAGGGGCACTGGGGGCACTGGCTGGACTGGGGGCACTGGGGGGACTGGAGACACTGGAGGGGACTAGGACTGGGAAAGTGAGTGACACTGGAGACACTGGGGATACTGGGGGGATTGGGGAGACTGGGAATGGGGACAGTGGGGGGACACTGGGACACTGCGGGGGCTGGCAATAGGGGCACTGGGGGGACACTGAAGGGACACGGAGGGGGACTGGGGGGACTCGCAGGACTGGGAATGGGCACACTGGGGGGACACTGGGGGGACACTGGGGACAGTGGTGGGGCCGGTGGACTGGGACTGGGGACACGAGCTACTGGGGGGACTGGGGACACTGAGAATGGGGACTGGTGGGACTGGGAATGGGGGCACTGGGGAGGACTGGGGGCCCTTACTGGGAGGGGGTCCCAGATTTGGGGGTCCCTGCCCTGGGTGTCCCTGTCCTGGGGGGGGGGTCCCTGTCCTGGCAGGGGGGGTCCCTGTCCTGGGAGGGGGGTCCCGGCTTTGGGGTCCCTGTCCTCGTGGGGCGTTTGAGATTTGGGGATTCCAACTTTGGGGTTCCCTGTCCTGGAGGGTCACAGAGCTGAGGGGTCCCAGCTTTGGGGGATCCCAGTGTTGGGGGGGTCCCAGTCCTTGGCAGGGGGGGGTCCCAGTCTGGGGGGGTTCCATCAATCCAGGAGGGTCCCAATCATGGGAGGTGGTCCCAGTTTTGGGGGGTCCCATTTTGGGGGTCCCAGTCCACAGAGGAATGTCCCTGTCCTCGTAGGGGGGCCCCAGATTTGGGGGTTCCAACTTTTGGGGTCCCTGTCCTGGGAGGGGATCCCAGTTTTGGGAGGGGGTCCCAGTTTTGGAGGGGTCTCAGTTTTGGGGAGTCCCAGTTTTGGGAGGGGTTCCCCTAATCCAGGAGGGTCCCAGTTTTGAGGGTCCCCAGTTTTGGAGGGTTCCCCCAATCTGGGGAGGGGTCCCAGTCTTGGGAGGGGTCCCCAGTTTTGGGGGATCACAGTTTTAGGGGTTCCCCCAGTCCAGGCAGAGGTCCCAATTTGGGGGTGTCCCACTTTTGGGGCCCTCAGTCCCAGCAGGGGGGGTCCCACCCTTGTCCCCTGGGAGAAGGAGAACCCCAAAAAGAAAAGAAAAACCCAGAAGGGGAAGAGAGGAACCCCAAAGGCAGGAAAAACCTCACAACAGCGGGGAGAACACCCCAAAAACGGGGAGGGGGACCCCAAAATGGGACAGGGGACCCCCCCAGGGGACATTTGTCCCCAAGAGGTGACCCAGGTGTCCCTGGTGCTGCCCAGCCCCGTGTGGAGCTGGCCTGGGCCATGAAGGCGCATCAGCACGCCCAGGTCTACTTCAACGTGAGTTTGGGGTTTTGGGGTGGGGTTTGCTGGTTTTGGGGTTTTGGGGTGGGGTTTTAAGGTTTTGGGGTTTTGGAGTGGGATTTTGGCATTTTGAGGTTTTGGCGTTTTGGGGTTTTGGGGCTTTGGTGTTTTTACAGTTTGGGTTTTTGGGGTGGGATTTTGGGGGTTTTGGGGCAGGGTTTTTGCATTTTGGGGTTTTGAGATGGGGTTTTAGGGGTTTTGGCATTTTGGGGCTTTGGGGTTTTGGGGCATTTTGGGTTTTTGGGGTGGGATTTTGGGGCAGGGTTTTTGCATTTTAGGGTTTTGCGATGGGGTTTTAGGGCATTTTGGAGTTTTGGCATTTTGGGGTTTTGGGGCTTTGAGGTTTTGACAGTTTGGGTTTTTGGGGTGGGATTTTGGGGGTTTTGGGGCGGGGTTTTTGCATTTTGGGGTTTTGAGATGGGGTTTTAGGGGTTTTGGCATTTTGGGGCTTTGGGGTTTTGGGGCATTTTGGGTTTTTGGGGTGGGATTTTGGGGCAGGGTTTTTGCATTTTAGGGTTTTGCGATGGGGTTTTAGGGCATTTTGGAGTTTTGGCATTTTGGGGCTTTGGTGTTTTGACATTTTGGGTTTTTGGGGTGGGATTTTGGGGTAGGGTTTTGGGATGGGGTTTTTGGGCATTTTGGGGTTTTGGCATTTTGGGGCTTTGGGGTTTTGACATTTTGGGTTTTTGGGGTGGGATTTTGGGGGTTTTGGGGCGGGGTTTTTGCATTTTGGGATTTTGAGATGGGGTTTTGGCATTTTGGGGCTTTGGGGTTTTGGGGCAGGGTTTTTGCATTTTGGGGTCTTGAGATGGGGTTTTAGGGCATTTTGGGGCTTTGGGGTTTTGACATTTTGGCATTTTGGAGTGGGGTTTTAGGGCATTTTGGGGCTTTGAGGTTTTGGGGCTTTGGGGTTTTGACATTTTGGGTTTTTGGGGTGGGATTTTGGGGCAGGGTTTTTGCATTTTGGGGTTTTTGGCATTTTGGGGGTTTTGAGGTGGGGTTTTGGGACTTTGGGGTGGGGTTTTGGGGTGTCCCAGCTGATGCTCCCCCTGCAGCTGATCTCCTCCGTGGAGCCCAAGTTCCTGAAGCTCACCCAGGTGGACGAGAGGATCTATGAGGAATTCCGCAGAACCTTCCGGAACCTGCGCGTGGACGTGCTGGACCCCGAGGAGCTGAAATCGGAGGCGGCCAAGGAGGTGTGGTGGGGTTTGGGGGGGGTTTTACTGGGGTTTCCCTCCTTCTTAGTGGGGTTTCCTCCAAAAATACCTCAAAAAAACCCCAAAAGACCTCAAAAAACCCCAAACCCCAAAAAGACCTCAAAAAAACCCCAAAATACCTCAAAAAACCCCAAACCCCAAAAAGACCTCAAAAAACCCCAAACAATACCTCAGAAAAACCCCAAAATCCCCCCAAAAAATAAAAAAAAATTCCTCAAAACAAACAAAAAAAACCTCAAAAAATATCTCAAACCTCCAAACCCCCAAAAATACCTCAGAAAACCCCAAACCCCCCAAAATACCTCAAAAATCCCCAAAACTGAAAAAAATTCCTCAAAAAAGCCAAAATCCCCCCCCCAAAAAAAAAAATCCTCAAAACAAACAAAAAAAACCCCTCAAAAAATATCTCAAACCTCCAAACTCCCAAAAATACCTCAGAAAACCCAAAAAAATACCTCAGAAAACCCCAGACCCCCCAAAAATACCTCAAAAATCCCCAAAACTGAAAAAAATTCCTCAAAAAAGCCAAAACCACAAACTCCCAAAAAGCCAAAATCCCCCCCCCAAAAAAAAATAAATCCTCAAAACAAACAAAAAAGCCTCAAAAAATATCTCAAACCTCCCAAACCCCCAAAAATACCTCAGAAAACCCAAAAAAATACCTCAGAAAACCCCAAACCCCCCAAAATACCTCAAAAATCCCCAAAACTGAAAAAAAATTCCTCAAAAAAGCCAAAACCACAAAGAAACTCTCAAAAAGCCAAAATCCCCCAAAAAATAAAAAAAATTCTAAAAAAAAAAAAAAAAAACCCTCAAAAAATATCTCAAACCTCCAAACCCCCAAAAATACCTCAATACCTCAGAAAACCCCAAAAAAATACCTCAGAAAACCTCAAACCCCAAAAATACCTCAAAAATCCCCAAAACTGAAAAAAAATTCCTCAAAAAAGCCAAAACCACAAAGAAACTCCCAAAAAGCCAAAATCCCCCAAAAAATAAAAAAAATTCCTCAAAACAAACAAAAAAACCTCAAAAAATATCTCAAACCTCCAAACCCCCAAAAATACCTCAGAAAACCCCAAAAAATACCTCAGAAAACCTCAAACCCCAAAAATACCTCAAAAATCCCCAAAACTGAAAAAAAATTCCTCAAAAAAGCCAAAACCACAAAGAAACTCCCAAAAAGCCAAAATCCCCCAAAAAATAAAAAAAATCCTCAAAACAAACAAAAAAACCTCAAAAATATCTCAAACCTCCAAACCCCCCAAAAATACCTCAGAAAACCCAAAAAATACCTCAGAAAACCCCAAACCCCCCAAAATACCTCAAAAATCCCCAAAACTGAAAAAAATTCCTGAAAAAAGCCAAAACCACAAAGAAACTCTCAAAAAGCCAAAAAAAACCCCCAAAATACCCTAGAAAACCCAAAAACCTTGGGTGTTTTGAGGGGTTTTAGTGGGGTTTCCCCCTTTTTTGTAGGATTTTGGGGTGTTGAGGGTTTTCTTAACCCCTAAAAGTGGTGCCTCTGCTTTGAGGGGGTGCTGGAGGATTTCAGCAATGGGGCCGGGGCTTGGGTGGGGTTTCAGTGGGATTTCCCCCCTTTTTAGTGGGATTTCCCCCCTTTTTAGTAGGGTTTCCCCTCTTTTTAGTAGGATTTCCCCTCTTTTTTAGTGGGATTTTGGGGTGCTGAGGGTGTTTTTAACTCCTCCATCCCCTGGAAGTGATTCTGCCTCCACTTTGAGGGGATGGTGAAGGATTTCAACTATGGGGCCAAGGCTTGGGTGGGGTTTGGGGGATTTTGGTGGGATTTGAGAGGTTTTAGTGGGGTTTGGGGGGGTTTTAGTGGGGTTTTCAGGGGTTTTTATTGGGGTTTTGGGGTGCTGAGGGTGTTTTTAACCCCTCAGAAATGGGGCCTCCTCTTTGAGGGGATGGTGAGGGATTTCAGCTACAGGGCCAAGACTTGGGGGGGTTTTAGTGGGATTTCCCCCCAAGGCAGTGGATGGGGTTTTGTGAGGGGGTTTTAGTGGGGTTTGGGGGGGGTTTAGTGGGGTTTTGGGGTGTTGAGGGTGTTTTTAACCCCTCAGAAATGGCGCCTCTGCCTTGAGGGGGTGGTGGAAGATTTCAACTAGGCCAGGCCAAGGATTGGGTGGACTTTGGGGGGGGGTTTTATTGGGATTTCCCCCCAGGGCAGTGTGTGGGGTTTTGTGAGAGGGTTTTATTGGGGTTTGGTGGGGTTTTATTGGGGTTTTGGGGTGCTGAGGGTGTTTTTAACCCCCCAGCAGTGGCACCTCCACTTTGAGGGGATGGTGGAGGATTTCAACTAGGCCGGGCCAAGGCTTGGGTGGAGTTTGGGGGGTTTTAGTGTGGTTTGGAGGTATTATTGGGATTTTATTGAGGTTTTATTGGGGTTTTGGGATGCTGAGGGTGTTTTTCCCCCCCCCAGAAGTGGTGCCCATTCTGCCTCAGCTTCGAGGGCGTGGTGGAGGATTTGAACTAGGCCAGGCCAAGACTTGGGTGGGGTTTGGGGGGTTTTATTGAGGTTTGGGGGGTTTTAGTGTGGTTTGGGGGGTATTATTGGGGTTTTAGTGTGGTTTGGAGGGGTTTTATTGAGGTTTTATTGAGGTTTTGGGGTGCTGAGGGTGTTTTTCCCCCCCCAGAAGTGGCGCCCGTTCTGCCTCAGCTTCGAGGGCGTGGTGGAGGATTTGAACTAGGCCAGGCCAAGACTTGGGTGGGGTTTGGGGGTTTTTAGTGTGGTTTGGGGGGTATTATTGGGATTTTATTGGGGTTTTATTGGGGTTTTATTGAGGTTTTATTGGGGTTTTGGGGTGCTGAGGGTGTTTTTAACCCCCAGCAGTGGCACCTCCACTTTGAGGGGATGTTGGAGGATTTCAACTAGGCCAGGCCAGGGCTTGGGTGGAGTTTGGGGGGTTTTAGTGTGGTTTGAGGGGTTTTATTGGGATTTTGGGGGGTTTATATTGGGATTTTTGGGGTTTTATTGAGGTTTTGGGGTGCTGAGGGTGTTTTTCCCCCCCCAGAAGTGGTGCCCGTTCTGCCTCAGCTTTGAGGGCGTGGTGGAGGATTTCAGCTACGGGGCCAAGACTTGGAGGGGTTTGGGGGGTTTTAGTGTGGTTTGAGGGGTTTTATTGGGATTTTATTGGGGTTTTATTGGGGTTTTATTGAGGTTTTATTGGGGTTTTGGGGTACTGAGGGTGTTTTTCCCCCCCCAGAAGTGGCGCCCGTTCTGCCTCAGCTTCGAGGGCGTGGTGGAGGATTTCAACTTCGGGACTCTGCTGCGCCTGGACTCGCGCGGGGAATACTCGGAGGAAAATTCCATCCTGGGTGGGTTTGGGGTCTTTGGGGGGGCTTGGGGGGACCCCAAAGCCCCCACCCTGACCCCTGTCCCCCTCTGCAGCCACCAGGATCCAGTTCCTGGCCATTGAGATCGCCCGGAACAGGGAGGGCTGCAATGAACACGTGCACAGCAGGGGCAGGGGGGCAGAGACAGGGGAGAGGAACCACGGGGTGGAATCCTGAAAGAAATCCTGAAAAACTGCAAGGAATCCTGAAAGGACTTTCATAAATCCTGAGAAACTGTAATGAATCCTGAAAAACTGCAATAAATCCCGAAAGGACTTTTATAAATCCTGAAAGAGTTCAATAAATCTTGAAAGGACTTCAGTAAATCCTGAAAGAATTCAGTAAATCCTGAAAGAATTCAATAAATCCTGAAAAACTTCTATAAATCCTGAAAGGACTTCAGTAAATCCTGAAAGAATTCAATAAATCCTGAAAAACGGCAATAAATCCTGAAATAACTTCAATAAATCCTGAAAGAATTCAGTAAATCCTGAAAGAGTTCAATAAATCCTGAAAGAATTCAGTAAATCCTGAAAGAATTCAATAAATCCTGAAAGGACTTCAGTAAATCCTGAAAGAATTCAATAAATCCTGAAAGAATTCAATAAATCCTGAAAGGACTTCAGTAAATCCTGAAATGACTTCAATAAATCCTGAAAAACTTCTATAAATCCTGAAAGAATTCAGTAAATCCTGAAATTACTTCAATAAATCCTGAAAGAATTCAGTAAATCCTGAAAGAATTCAATAAATCCTGAAAGGACTTCAGTAAATCCTGAAATGACTTCAATAAATCCAGAAAGAATTCAGTAAATCCTGAAATTACTTTAACAAATCCTGAAAGAATTCAGTAAATCCTGAAAGGATTTTAATGAATCCTGAAAGGACTTTACTGAATCCTAAAAGAGCTTTAATAAATCCTAAAAGGACTCCAATCCTAAAAGAACTTACTTAAATAAATCCTGAAAGGACTTTTGTAAATCTTGAAAGAATTCAATAAATCCTGAAAGAACTTTAATGAATCCTAGAAGGACTTTAATAAATCCTAAAATGACTTTAATAAATCCTAAAATTACTTCAATAAGTCCTAAAGGAACTTAAATAAATCCTGAAAGGATTTCTATAAATCCTAAAAGGATTTCAATGAATCCTAAAAGAACTTCAATAAATCCTGAAATGACTTTAATAAATCCTAAAATGATTTTAATAAATCCTAAAAGATTTCTATAAATCGTAAAAAACTTAAATAAATCCTAAAAGAACTTCAATATATGCTAAAATGATTTTTAGAAATCCTAAAATTACTTTTATAAATCCTAAAAGAACTTTTATAAATCCTAAGATTATTTTAATGAATCCTAAAATGACTTTAATGAATCCTAAAATGACTTTGATAAATCCTAAAAGGACTTTAATAAATCCTAAAAGAATTTGAATAAATGATAAAGTAACTTTAATAAATCCTGAAAGAATTCAGTTATCCTGAAAGGACTTCAATAAATCCTAAAATGATTTCAAGAAATCCTAAAATGATTTCAAGAAATCCCAAAAGGACTTTAACAGATCCTGAAAGAACTTGAATGAATCCTAAAAGAACTTCAATAAATCCTAAAATGACTTTTATAAATCCAGAAATGATTTTTATAAATCCTAAAAGGACTTTAATAAATCCTAAAAGGACTTTAATAAATCCTAAAATTATTTTAATAAATCCTAAAAGTTCCCCAAGCTGTAGATTTTTTTTTCCTTTTTTTTTTTTAAACCTATTTAAATCTAAACACCCCAAAACCCCCCAAAACCTCAACCACATTTCCAGTATTTTTTTTAATAAAAAATGAAATAAACCAAACTGCAACCCACAAGAAGAGACTGTCTGAGTTTCTCATCTCTTTTAAAACAGTAAAAGTTTTTATTGTTTAATATTGTTCATTTAATTTAATTTTATTTTATTTTGGTTTATTTTGCTTTGTTTTATTTTTTATTTTATATTTTATTTTATATTTTATTTTATATTTTATTTTATATTTTATTTTATATTTTATTTTATATTTTATTTTACTTTATTTTAAAAATGTAATTTAATTTAATTTTGTTTTAATTTATTTTAAAATTAAATTAAATTAGATTTAATTTTATTTTTCCTGTTAAATGAACAGTTTTTCCCACTTTTCTCCAAGGAAATCTTTTTCCCAAACCACTTCAGCAGAGGGGCTGCTTGAATTTGCTTTTTTAAAAAACCCCTTTAGGAATTTTTCTCCCCAATAACCCCAAACCAAGACAAACGGGGCCATTCCCAGGCTCTGGAAGGTTCTGGAAGGTCAGAGCTGCCTCTGCCCCCTCCAGCTGCAAATAAAGATTGGAAAATCCCAATCCCAGTTTGGGGTCCCAGTTTGAAAATCCCAAAATCCCAATCCCTCTTTGGGGTCCCTGTTTGAAAATCCCAAAATCCCAATCCCAGTTTGGGGTCCCCATTTGAAAATCCCAATCCCTGGCTGGGGTCCCCATTTGAAAATCCCAATCCCTGGTTGGGGACCAAAATCCCAAAATCCCAATCCCAGTTTAAAAATCCCAGTCCCTGTTTGGGGTCCCCATTTGAAAATCCCCAAATCCCAATCCCAGTTTGGGGTCCCCATCTGAAAATCCCAATCCCTGGTTGGGGTCCCTGTTAGAAAATCCCAATCCCTGTTAAAAATCCCAATCCCAGTTTGGGGTCCCCGTTTGAAAATCCCAATTCCTGCTTGGAGTCCCTGTTAGAAAATCCCAATTCCAGTTTGGGGTCCCTGTTCAAAAATCTCAAAATCCCAATCCCTGTTTGGGGGTTCCTGTTTGAAAATCCCAATCCCGGTGTTGGGGTCTCTGTTATCCCAAAATCCCAGTCCCTGTTTGGGGTCTGTGTTTGAAATCCCAAAATCCCAATCCCAGTTTGGGGTCTGTGTTTGAAATCCCAAAATCCCAATCCCAGTTTGGGGTCCCCCATCCCCTTTCAGGTTTGTCCCTAAAATGGGCTCAAACTCCCAGAATTTGGGGTCAGTCCAGGTGGGTTTTGGGGTTCGGCTCGGGGTCCAAGGGTCTCCCCCCGAATTCAGTGGGATTTGGGGGATTTTGGGGTTTGATTGGGAAAATCACCCTGAGGGAAAGGACTGGGGGGATCTTGGGGTTCTGAGGAGGAGCTGAGAGTTCTGGGGTGAATCTCTGGGTTCTGGGGCCACTCTCAGGGCCCTGGGGGGACTCTGAGCGTTTTGGGGACACTCTCAGGGTTTTGGGGTGACTCTGGGGTGATTCTTGGGGCTCTGGGTCCCTCAGGGGTCCCTCGGGCTCAGGCCACTCTCAGGGGTCCCTCAGGGTCACTGTGGGGTCCCTCGGGGTCACTGTGGGGTCCCTCAGGGGTCACCCTGGGGTCCCTCAGGCTCAGGCCACTCTCGGGGTTACTCTGGGGTCACTGTGGGGTCCCTCAGGGTCACTCCAGGGTCTCTCAGGGGTCCCTGTGGGGCTCAGGCCCCTCTCAGGGGTCCCTGTGGGGTCACCATGGGGGTCACTCTGGGTCCCTCAGGGGGCTCAGCCACTCTTGGGGTCACTGTGGGGGTCACTCAGGGTCCCTCAGCCATTCTTGGGGTCACTCAGGGTCCCTCAGGAGGCTCAGCCACTCTTGGGGTCACTCACGGTCACTGTGGGGTCCCTCAAGGCTCCCCCTCAGGGTCACTCTGGTGTCCCTCAGGGGTCTCTGTGGGGTCCCTTGGGGCTCAGGCCACTCTTGGGGTCCCTCAGGGTCACTGTGGGGTTACTCTGGGGTCCCTCAGGGTCACTGTGGGGTCTCTCAGGGGTCATTCTGGAGTCCCTCCGGGTCCCTCCAGGGGCTCAGGCCACTCTCGAGGTCACTCTGGGGTCCCTGTGAGGTCACTCTTGGGGTCACTCCGGGTCCCTCAGGGGGCTCAGGCCAATCTTGGGGTCCCTGTGGGGTCCCTCAGGGGGTCCCTGTGGGGTCACTCTGGGGTCCCTCCAGGGTCCCTGGGGGCTCAGGCCACTCTTGGGGTCCCCCAGGGGTCCTTGTGGGGTTACACTGGGGTCCCTGTGTCACTCTCGGGGTCAATGGGGGGGTCCCTGTGGGGTCACTCCAGGTCCCTCAGGGGTCCCTCTCAGGGTCCCTCAGGGGTCACTGTGGGGTCCCTCTGGGTCCCTCAGGGGTCCCTTTGGGGTCACTCTGGGGTCCCTCAGGGTCACTCTGGGGTCCCTTTGGGGTCCTTGTGGGGTCCCTCAGGGTCACTCTGGGATCACTGTGGGGTCCCTTTGGGGGTCACTCTCAGGGTCAATGGGGGGTCCCTTTGGGGTCACTCCGGGTCCCTCAGGGGTTCCTCAGGGGTCACTGTGGGGTCCCTTTGGGGTCACTGCGGGGTCACTCCGGGTCCCTCAGGGGTCACTCTGGGATCACTGTGGGGTTCCTCAGGGGTCACTGTGGGGTCACTGTGGGATCCCTCAGGGTCACTCTCAGGGTCAATGGGGGGTCCCTCTGGGGTCCCTGTGGGGTCACTCCAGGTCCCTCAGGGTCACTCTGGGATCACTGTGGGGTCCCTCAGGGGTCCCTTTGGGGTCACTCTCGGGGTCAATGTGGGGTCACTGTGGGGTCCCTCAGGGTCACTCTCGGGGTCAATGGGAGGTCCCTTTGGGGTCACTCCGGGTCCCTCTGGGGTCCCTCAGGGGTCACTGTGGGGTCCTTTTGGGGTGACTCTCGGGGTCCCTGGGGGTCTCAGCCACTCGTGCGCGGCTCAGTAGAAACCATTGAGTTTATTTGCAGTCACAATGCTTACACTGTTTGCAGCAAACACCCCGACATCAACCAGCATCTGCTCACGCGGGAAAGGACCCAACACACACCAGGGGGGCAAGGGAACGAACAAAAACCCAACCAAATAAAATTAAAATCGACAACAAAAAAAAAAAAAACAAAAAAACCAAAACAAAACTAAAATTAAAAAAAAAAAAAAGAGAAAAAAAAATAAAATTATAATAAGAGTGTCTGGGAGGAGAAAGTGAAGCCCTCAAAGGCCCCGAGTGTTTTTGGGAGAGCTGAGCAAGAGGGTGCACACGACTAGCAGCAACAATAGTGGGGTACACGGCAAAGGGGCTCCCTCCCCTGGATCCCGGCCTTTGGGGTCCCTCCCCATCCCCAGCATCCTCAGGGGGGCTCTGCAGGAGGAGGGGCCTCGCTGCTGCCAGGGGGTGCTCGGGGCTCCCCCTTTGGGAACCCCCCCGGGGAGGCCCCGCGCTGCCGCCAGCCCCCGCTCCAGCCCGGAAAAATGGGAAAAAAGGGATGGAAAAAGGGGAAAAGAGGGCCCTGGGAGGGGCTACTGCTACAGAGGGGACAGGAGGGACACCCACGAGCAAGCACGAACGGAGGGGTCACGTCATGGCTTCGAGTTCCCAAGAACGAGGGCGAGACGGGACCGGGAAATTGTGATTTTTGAGGGGGGCTTAATAAGAAAAAATATACATTTGGAATTTTACAATGCCTTTTTTTTTTTTTTTTTTTGTGGTGGTTTTTTTTAATTATTATTATTATTTTTAATCTTTTTTTTTTGTTGGTTTTTTTTTATTATTTTTTTGTGTTGTTTGAGTTTTTGCTTCTCTCTCTCTCTACAGCTTGTCTCACTAAATAGATCTCTGCACTTTCACACAGCCACCCCCTCGCCCACTAAAGCTTCAGGCCACGCTTTCCTCACTCGCATTCACAACCCTCACACCAGCACTGGGTGCACCAGGACTCTGTAAAAATTTCAATCACACTTTGTTTTTTTTTTTTTTTTATCATTTTGTCATTTTTTTTTATCATCATTTCGATTTTTTTTTTGTGTGTTTTTTTTTTTTTGTGATTTTTTTTGCAGTTTTTTTGTCGTGTTTTTTTTGGTTTTTTTTTTAATCTTGTTTTTCTGAAACTCAATATAAACCTTGCTCCAAAATGTTATGAAAAAATGTACATGTTTTTTTTTTGTTGTTTTGTTGTTTTTTTTTTTTGTTTTTTTTTTTGTTTTGTTTTTATACAAGGCAGGCTTTTCGCAGCGGAGCGCCGCCGGTTCCACATTCCGGCCAGGGAAGGAAAAAGAGAGACACAGACACCTTGGAATTCCTGCACCTGGATTCTGCCCTTCCCACGGGAAAACACCTGCCCAGGTGAGCTCCACCTGCTGCTCCCTCCTCCCTGCGGGCGGGGAGGCCCTGGGGTCGTTCCTGGGCCGGGCCCTGCAGCTGTCAGCTCATCATGTCGTTGCTGTTGACGCCGTAGCTCGAGTTCTTCATGGAGTCGTTGACCTCCCTCCGGAACGCCGACAGGTTCTGGGTGAACCTGGGGGACAGGGGAGAGCAGGTTCCAGCATTCCAGCATTCCAGGATTCCAGGATTCCATCACACTTCATGGTTCCAGCATTCTATCATTCCATGATTCCATCATTCCATCACACTTCATGATTCCAGCATTCTATCATTCCATGATTCCATCATTCCACTGCGCCATCATTCCATGATTCCAGCATCCCATCACACTTCATGATTCCAGCATTCTATCATTCCATTATTCCATCATTCCACTACGCCATCATTCCATGATTCCATGATTCCAGCATTCCATCACACTTCATGATTCCAGCATTCTATCATTCCATGATTCCATCATTCCACTACGCCAGCATTCCATGATTCCACGATTCCAGCGTTCCATCACATTCCACCATTCCATGGTTCCATGATTCCACCATCCCATCATTCTAGCATTCCATGATTCCATTATTCCATCATTCTATCATTCCATATTCCATCATTCTATCATTCCATGATTCCAGCATCCCATCACACTTCATGATTCCAGCATTCTATCATTCCATGATTCCATCATTCCACTGCGCCATCATTCCATGATTCCACGATTCCAGCGTTCCATCACATTCCACCATTCCATGGTTCCATGATTCCACCATCCCATCATTCTAGCATTCCATGATTCCAGGATTCCATCATTCTATCATTCCATTATTCCATCATTCCACCATTCCAGGATTCCAGCATCCCATCACACTTCATGGTTCCAGCATTCTACTATTCCATGATTCCACCATTCCACTACGCCAGCATTCCATGACTCCAGCATCCCATCACACTTCATGATTCCAGCATTCTACTATTCCATGATTCCATCATTCCACTGCGCCATCATTCCATGATTCCAGCATTCCATCACATTCCACCATTCCATGGTTCCATGATTCCACCATCCCATCATTCTAGCATTCCATGATTCCAAGATTCCATCATTCTATCATTCCATTATTCCATCATTCCACCATTCCATTATTCCATCATTCCACCATTCCATGATTCCAGCATTCCATCACCTTCCATCATTCCATGATTCCAGCATTCCATCATTTCACCATTCCACGATTCTACCATTCATGGCTCCATGATTCCAGCATTCCCTCATTCCATGATTTCATGGCTCCATCACTCCAGCATTCTATCATTCCATCATTCCACCAGTCCATGGTTCCATGATTCCACCATTCCATCGCTCCATCATTCCATGATTCCATCACTCCAGCATTCCACTATTCCACCATTCCACCACATTCCATCACTCCATGATTCAACCATTCCATCATTCCATGATTCCATCACTCCAGCATTCTATCATTCCATGATTCCACCATTCCATCATTCCACCAGTCCATGGTTCCATGATTCCACCATTCCATCACTCCATGATTCCATGGCTCCATCATTCCATGATTCCATCATTCCAGTATTCCACCATTCCACGATTCCAGCATTCCATCACATTCCATCACTCCATGACTCTACCATTCCAGCATTCCACCATTCTGTGATTCCAGCATTCCACGGTTCCATGATTCCATCACTCTAGCATTTATCATTCCACCATTCCATTACTCCATGATTCCATCATTCCAGCATTCCATCACATTCCACCATTCCATGATTCCACCATTCCATCACTCCACCACTCCATGATTCCACCATTCCATCATTCCACAATTCCATCACTCCACCACTCCATGATTCCACCATTCATTCCACCATTCCACCACTCCACCACTCCATGATTCCACCATTCCACGATTCCACAATTCCATCACTCCACCATTCCATGATTCCACCATTCCACAATTCCACCGCTCCATGATTCCACCATTCATTCCACCATTCCCCATCCCATGAAGTGTCCATCTCTGAGCAGCTCCCCCAGGACTCCGTGCTGAGCCCGGGGGTGTCTCTGCACCGAGGATGGGGATCCCCCACTTCCCCTGAAGGGATTTTATCCCACTGGAACGGGGATCTCGGGAAGGAATTCCTGCCTGGGATGGAATTCCCAGAGGAAAATCTGTGGTTTCTCCACCCCTGGAAGTGCCCAAAGCCACCCCTGGTCCCATGGGAGGTGTCCCTGCCCACGGCACTGGATGGGATTTAAGGTCCCTCCCAACCCAAACCATTCCAGCCATGAACCCATGAAGGAATCCCATGGGAAGTTTCAAACTGGGATGGGATATTGGGAAGGAATTCCCAGAGGAAAATCTCTGCCTGTCCCTGGATCCCTGGAAGTGTCCCAGGTCAGGCTGGATCCCCCTGGGACAGTGGGAAATACCCATGGATATTTAGGATCCCCTCCCAACCCAAACCATTCCAGCCATGAACCCATGAAGGAATCCCATGGGAAGCTTCAAACTGGAATGGGGATATTGGGAAGGAATTCCCAGAGGAAAATCTGTGGTTTCTCCATTCCTGGAAGCATCCAAAGCCAGCCTGGAGCACCCCTGGTCCCATGGAAGGTGTGGTGGGAAATACCTGTGGATACTTAGGATCCAACCACAAACCCATGAAGGAATCCCATGAGGAATTTCAAACTGAAATGGGAATACTGGGAAGGAATTCCCCCCTGTGAGGGTGAGGACAGAATTCCCAGAGGAAAATCTGTGGCTGTCCCTGGATTCCTGGAAGTGTCCCAGGCCAAGTTGGATCCCCCTTGCATGGTGGGAGGTGTGGTGGGAAATACCTGTGGATATTTAGGATCCCTCCCAACCCAAATCATTCCACAATTCCAACCATGAACCCATGCAAGAATCTTTCCATGGGAAGTTTCAAACTGAAACAGGATATTGGGAAGGAATTCCCAGAAGAAAATCTGTGGTTTCTCCATCCCTGGAAGTGTCCCAGGCCAGGTTGGATCCCCTGGCATGGTGGGAAATACCTGTGGGTATTCGGGCTCCCTCCAGGCCCAAGCCCTGCTCTGGCCCATCCCATGGAACGCCGTTCCCGTTCCTGTTCCCATTCCCGTTCCCGTTCCCATTCCCGTTCCCGTTCCCGTTCCCATTCCCATTCCCGTTCCCGTTCCTGTTCCCATTCCCGTTCCCGTTCCCGTTCCCGTTCCCGTTCCCATTCCCGTTCCCATTCCCGTTCCCGTTCCCGTTCCTGTTCATGTTCCCGTTCCCGTTCCCATTCCCGTTCCCGTTCCTGTTCCCATTCCCGTTCTGTTCCCATTCCCGTTCCCATTCCCATTCCCATTCCCGTTCCCATTCCCGTTCCGTTCCCATTCCCGTTCCCGTTCCCATTCCCGTTCCCGTTCCCGTTCCCATTCCCATTCCCGTTCCGTTCCCATTCCTGTTCCCGACCTGTCGCGGTTCTTGGTGAGCAGGTTGCGCTCGATGCCCTCCATGAGGTTCTCGAAGCACAGGTGCATGGCCTGCTGCTTCTCCGGGGGCTGGCTGTTCACGATGCTGTTCCGCAGGTCCGAGAAGTACTGAGGAGCCAGGACAGCCAGGGGTTAATTCCCATGGGATCTGGGATTTGGGATCGGGCACAGCCCCCTCGGGGTGCCGGGGATAAGGAGGGAGCATCCCAAAGTATGAGGGGTGGAGGGGATTGATCAGCTCCAAGGAGCTTTCCTGGCTATGGGATCATCCCAAGGACCATCCTGGCCATGGGATCATCCCAAGGAGCTTTCCTGGCTATGGGATCATCCCAAGGATCATCCTGGCTATGGGATCATCCCAAGGACCATCCTGGCTATGGGATCATCCCAAGGACCATCCTGGCTATGGGATCATCCCAAGGATCATCCTGGCCATGGGATCATCCCAAGGATCATCCTGGCTATGGGATCATCCCAAGGAGCTTTCCTGGCTATGGGATCATCCCAAGGAGCTTTCCTGGCCATGGGATCATCCCAAGGACCATCCTGGCCACGGGATCATCCCAAGGACCATCCTGGCTATGGGATCATCCCAAGGACCATCCTGGCCACGGGATCATCCCAAGGACCATCCTGGCTATGGGATCATCCCAAGGACCATCCTGGCCATGGGATCATCCCAAGGACCATCCTGGCCATGGGATCATCCCAAGGATCATCCTGGCCACGGGATCATCCCAAGGACCATCCTGGCTATGGGATCATCCCAAGGACCATCCTGGCTATGGGATCATCCCAAGGAGCTTTCTTGGCTATGGGATCATCCCAAGGACCATCCTGGCCATGGGATCATCCCAAGGAGCTTTCCTGGCTATGGGATCATCCCAAGGATCATCCTGGCTATGGGATCATCCCAAGGATCATCCTGGCCATGGGATCATCCCAAGGATCATCCTGGCTATGGGATCATCCCAAGGAGCTTTCCTGGCCATGGAATCATCCCAAGGAGCTTTCCTGGCCATGGAATCATCCCAAGGAGCTTTCCTGGCCATGGAATCATCCCAAGGACCATCCTGGCTATGGGATCATCCCAAGGAGCTTTCCTGGCTATGGGATCATCCCAAGGATCATCCTGGCTATGGGATCATCCCAAGGATCATCCTGGCCATGGGATCATCCCAAGGAGCTTTCCTGGCTATGGGATCATCCCAAGGAGCTTTCCTGGCCATGGGATCATCCCAAGGATCATCCTGGCTATGGGATCATCCCAAGGACCATCCTGGCCACGGGATCATCCCAAGGATCATCCTGGCCACGGGATCATCCCAAGGATCATCCTGGCCACGGGATCATCCCAAGGACCATCCTGGCCATGGGATCATCCCAAGGACCATCCTGGCCATGGGCCCATTCCAAGGGTTTTTGGGAATGCTCTTCTCCTCCATCTGACCCCGTCTTATTTTCTGAAAAATCTCTTGGCCCAGGACTTTGCTCCTGGGAAGCTGAGAAGCCTCAGAGAACAATGAAAACAAGAATTCTCTGATTTGCTTCTCCTGAGTTTTGCTGCTTTGGAATGTGGTTGGACATTGTTTAATTGGATTCATGTGAATTGTTTTGACTTCATGACCAATCACAGGCTGTGTTTGGGACTCTGTAAGGAGTCACCAGTTTTTCATTATTGTCTTTTAGCCTTCTGTCTGTATCCATTCTGCATTCTTTAGTATAGCATAATATATATAATATAATATAATATAATATAATATAATATAATATAATATAATATAATATAATATAATGCAATATAATGCAATGCAATTTAATGTAATATACATTATATTATATTCACATTTATATTATATATTTATATTTATTTATATTCATATTATATATTATACCCTATATATTTAATATAAATTTATTAAAATATATATTTTATACATACTATATATTTATATTATACTATTATATTTACCTATATTTATACTATATATTTATATAATTATATATTTATATTATATATTTATATCATATATTTTATATCATATATATTTATATCATATATTTTATATCATATATTTTATATCATAAATCTTCTATTCTATTCTATTCTATTCTATTCTATTCTATTCTATTCTATTCTATTCCATTCCATTCCATTCCATTCCATTCCATTCATAAATTGGCCTTCCAAGAACATGGAGTCAGATTCATCCCTTCCTCCCTCGGGGGGCACCCCACAGATCCCAGCCTCCCTGAAGCCTTTTCCAGCGGGGATGGGTCCCTCACCTTCTCGTTGAGCAGGATGAGGCCCAGCAGGGGCCGGGACATGGACCACTGGTTCCGGCAGTCCTCGAAGATGATGATGTTCAGCACCGTCGAGAGCATCTGGCACGGGGAGCCAAGGGTTAAAGGCAGCCCCTCCATCCCATCCCACGGATCCTGTCCCAGTCCCATGGATCCCAATCCCATGGATCCCATCCTATCCCAATCCCATGGATCCCATGGATCTCATCCCATCCCAATCCCATGGATCTCATGGATCCGATCCCATGGATCCCATCCTATCCCAATCCCATGGATCCCATGGATCCCAATACCGTGGATCCCATGGATCTCATCCCATCCCAATACCACGGATCCCATGGATCCCAATCCCGTGGATCTCATCCCATGGATCTCATGGATCCCGAATCCCATCCCATCCCATGGATCCTGTCCCAATCCCATGGATCCCATGGATCCCAATCCCATGGATCCCATCCCATCCTGATCCCATGGATCCCATGGATCTCATCCCATCCCAATCCTGTGGATCCCATCCCATGGATCTCATGGATCTCGAATCCCATCCCTTCCCATGGATCCATCTCATGGATCCCATCCCACTCCCGTGGATCCCATGGATCCCATTCCATGGATCCCATCCCATGGATCCCATCCCAATCCTGTGGATCTCATCCCACTCCCGTGGATCCCATGGATCTCATGGATCCCATCCCATGGATCCCATCCTAATCCTGTGGATCTCATGGATCCTATCCCACTCCCATGGATCCCATCCCATGGCTCCCATCCCAATACCATGGATTCCATGGAGCTCATGGATCCCATCCCATGGATCCCACCCCATGGATCCCATCCCACTCCCAAGGATCCCATTACATGGCTCCCATCCCAATACCATGGATTCCATGGATCTCATGGACCCCATCCCACTCCCATGGATCTCATGGATCCCATTCCATGGATCCCATCCCAATCCTGTGGATCTCATGGATCCTATCCCACTCCCATGGATCCCATTACATGGCTCCCATCCCAATACCATGGGTTCCATGTATCTCATGGATCCTATTCCACTCCCATGGATCCCATGGATCCCATGGATCCCATTCCATGGATTCCATCCCACTCCCAAGGATCCCATTCCATGGATCCCATCCCAACACCATGGATCCCATGGATCTCATGGATCTCATCCTATGGATCCCATCCCAACACCATGGATCCCATGGATCTCATGGATCCCATCCCACTCCCATGGATCCCCACACCATGGATCCCATTCCATCCCAAATCCCACCCCAGCTCCCTCCTCGCTCCGGGATTTGGGAATCTCCTGGAGACCCAAGGTTCTGGAGCTCTGAGCACCGGCACCCAATGAATTCTGAGGGGTTTTGGGGCTCTTCCGTTGTTTTTTGGGGCTCTCCAGGTGTTTTTCAGAGCCCCCAGGTACATTTTGGAGCCCCCAGGTGAATTTTGACCTCCTCAGTTGGTTTTTGGTGTCCCCAGGTTATCTTTGGGCCTCCTCAGGTGTTTTTCAGAGCCCCCAGGTGTATTTTGAAGCCCCCTGGTACATTCTGTAGACCCCAGGGGTATTTTGGCCCCCCTGGGTGCATTTTGGAGCCCCCTGGCACATTTTGAAACCCCCTGGTGCATTTTGGAGCCCCCCAGGTACATTCTGTAGGCCCCAAGTATATTTTGAAGCCCCCCAGGTGAATTTTGAAGGCCCCAGGTGCATTTTGAAGCCCCCACGTGCATTTTGAAGACCCCAGGTGTATTTTTTACCCCCCAGGTGCATTTTGGAGCCCCCAGGTGCATTTTGGAGCTCCCTGGTGCACTTTGAAGCCCCCAGGTGTATTTTTTAGACCCCAGGTACATTTTGAAGGCCCCAGGTGTATTTTTTACCCCCCCAGGTGCATTTTGAAGCCTCCAGGTACATTTTGAAGCCCCCCAGGTGTATTTTGAAGGCCCCAGGTGTATTTTGAAGCCCCCCAGGTGCATTTTGAAGCCCCCCAGGTGCATTTTGAAGCCCCCAGGTACATTTTGTAGACCCCAGGTGCATTTTGGCCCCCCCAGGGGTATTTTGAAGGCCCCAGGTGCATTTTGAAGCCCCCATGTGCATTTTGAAGGCCCCAGGTGCATTTTGGCCCCCCCAGGTACATTTTGTAGACTCCAGGTACATTTTGGTCCCCCCAGGTGCATTTTGGAGCCCCCAGGTGCATTTTGAAGCCCCCTGGTGCACTTTGGAGCCCCCAGGTGCATTTTGAAGCCCCTCAGGTGCACTTTGAAGCCCCCAGGTGTATTTTGAAGCCCCCAGGTACATTTTGTAGACCCCAGGTACATTTTGAAGGCCCCCAGGTGTATTTTGATGCCCCCAGGTGCATTTTGAAGCCCCCAGGTACATTTTGAAGGCCCCAGGTGTATTTTTTACCCCCCCAGGTGCATTTTGAAGCCCCCAGGTGCACTTTGAAGCCCCCAGGTGCATTTTTTACCCCCCCAGGTGTATTTTTTATATTTTTTACCCCCCCAGGTGTATTTTTTACCCCCCAAGTGAATTTTTACCCCCCAGGTGTATTTTTTACCCCCCCCCCCCAGGTGTATTTTTTATATTTTTCACCCCCCCAGGCGTGCTGGGGCTGACCTGCTGGATCATCTCGGGGTGCTGCTGCATGATGTGCAGGAAGCGATCGCTCTCCTGGGCCAGGGGCGTCGATCTCTTCTTGGTGCTGCGCGAGAGCTGCTTGAACAGGTAGGTGACGATGTGGTCCAGGCAGGAGCAGCAGCCCGTGCACACCATGGTGTCTGAGGGGACAGGGGGGACAAATGAGAGTTTGGGGGGAAAAATGGGGGTTTTGGGGGAAAAAACGGGGGTTTCGGGGAGAAAATGGGGAAAAATTGGGAAAAAAATGGGGGTGTTGGGGGGAAAAACCAAGAGTTTGGTGGGGGGAAAAATGGGGGGGAAAATGGGGTTTGAGGGAAAAAAATGGGATTTCTGGGGGGAATATAGGGAAAAATGGGGAAAAATGGGGGTTTGGGAAGGGAAAATGGGGAAAAAATGGGCGGGGGGGAAATGGGATTTCTGGGGGGAATATAGGGAAAAATGGGGGTTTGGGGGAAAAAAAGTGGGGTTTGGGAAGGGAAAATGGGGAAAAATAGGGGGGAAGATGGGGGAAAAAGAGGAGGGAAATGGGAAAAAATGGGGTAAAAATTGAGGGAAAATATGGGGGTTGGGAAGGGAAAATGGGTAGAAATGGGGGAAAATGGGGATTTGGATGGAAAAAAAGGGGGTTTGGGGGGAAAAACCCACGAGTTTGGGGGGGGAAATGGGGGTTTGGGGGAAATAAGGGGGGTTTGTGAAGGGAAAATGGGGGAGGGAAAAGGGGGGAAAAAAAGGGGAAAATGGGAGGAAATGGAAGAAAATGGGGAAAAAAAGGGGGAAAATGGGGATTTAGCTGGAAAAAAGAGGGTTTGGGGGGAAAATGGGGAAAAATTGGGGAAAAATGGGGGTTTTGGGGGAAAAAACCAAGAGTTTGGAGGGGGGGAAATGGGGGTTTGGGAAGGGAAAATGGGGGAAAAAATGGGGGGGAAAAATGGGGTTTGAGGGAAAAAAATGGGATTTCTGGGGAGATATAGGGAAAAATGGGGGTTTGGGAAGGGAAAATGGGGAAAAAATGGGGGGGGGGAAATGGGATTTCTGGGGGGAATATAGGGAAAAATGGGGGTTTAGGGGAAAAAAAGTGGGGTTTGGGAAGGGAAAATGGGGAAAAATAGGGGGGAAGATGGGGGAAAAAGAGGAGGGAAATGGGAAAAAATGGGGTAAAAATTGAGGGAAAATATGGGGGTTGGGAAGGGAAAATGGGTAGAAATGGGGGAAAATGGGGATTTGGATGGAAAAAAAGGGGGTTTGGGGGGAAAAACCCACGAGTTTGGGGGGGAAAAAAAAGGGGGTTTGTGAAGGGAAAATGGGGAAAAATGGGGGGAAAAAAGGGGAAAATGGGGGAAAATGGAAGAAAATGGGAAAAAAAAACGGGGGAAAATGGGGATTTAGATGGAAAAAAGAGGGTTTGGGGGGAAAATGGGGAAAAATTGGGAAAAAATGGGGGTTTGGGGGAAAAAACCAAGAGTTTGGAGGGGGGGAAATGGGGGTTTGGGAAGGGAAAATGGGGAAAAAATGGGGGGGGAAAAATGGGGTTTGAGGGAAAAAAATGGGATTTCCAGGGGAATATAGGGAAAAATGGGGGTTTTGGGGGAAAAAACGGGGGTTTTGGGGGGAATATGGGGAAAAAATGGGAAAAAAATGGGGGTTTGGGGGAAAAAAACCAAGAGTTTGGAGGGGGGGAAATGGGGGTTTGGGAAGGGAAAATGGGGAAAAAAATGGGGGGGAAAAATGGGGTTTGAGGGAAAAAAATGGGATTTCTGGGGGGATATAGGGAAAAATGAGGGTTTGGGAAGGGAAAATGGGGAAAAAATGGGGGGGGGGAAATGGGATTTCTGGGGGGAATATAGAGAAAAAATGGGGAAAAATGGGGGTTTGGGGGAAAAAAAAGGGGGTTTGTGAAGGGAAAATGGGGGAGGGAAAAGGGGGGAAAAAAAGGGGAAAAATGGGAGGGAAAAGGGGGGAAAAATGGGGGAAAATGGAAGAAAATGGGAAAAAAAACGGGGGAAAATGGGGATTTAGATGGAAAAAAGAAGGTTTGGGGGGAAAATGGGGAAAAAAATGGGGTTTTGGAGGAAATTAAAGTGGAAGTGTCTAAGGCCAGGTTGGGGTAATCTGGGATTGTGGAAGGCATCCCTTGGATTGGGACTAAAATCCTTTCCAAGCCCAACCATCCCAAAATTCCACCAATTCCCAGAACTGTAAATTCTCGGCGGGATCAGTGAAGGAACCACCGCTCCAAATTCTCCAAATGCCAGCTCCAAACTCCAAACCCCACAGGGAAAACGGGGTTTTCAACCCTGACTTCTCGACAAATCCCAGGAAAACTCCACCCCAAATCCCAGGAAAACTCCACCCCAAATCCCAGGAAAACTCCACCCCAAATCCCAGGAAAAGCAGCAGGATTACCCAGGGCGGTGAGGCCCTCGGAGATGGAGGACAGGATGTACATGATGACGTGGGGCTCCAGGCTGGCAATGAAGTTCATGTGGTCCTGGGTGAGCACTTCCAGCAGGGAATAGTAGGATTGGCTGAGCTTGGGATAATCCTGCAGGAAAAGCAGGAGAAATCGGCTTGGTTTTCCTGGAAGAGTCAAATTCCTAAATCCAGCCTGTCGTGAAACAGCTGGAATGTGCTGGTGGATCTCCTGGGAAGAACTGAGCAAGGATTCTGTCTCCCAGAAAATCTGTATTCCAAGAAATTTCCCATTTTCCTTCTCTCTCCCATTCCAACATTTCCCCTTTTCCTCCTCTCTCCCATTCCACCATTTCCCCCTTTCCTTCTCTCTCCCATTCCACCATTTCCCATTTTCCTTCTCCCTCCCATTCCAGCATTTCCCCTTTTCCTCTTCTCTCCCATTCCAACATTTCCCATTTCCTTCTCTTTCCCATTCCAGCATTTCCCCTTTTCCTCCTCTCTCCCATTCCAACATTTCCCATTTTCCTCCTCTCTCCCATTCCACCATTTCCCATTTCCTTCTCTCTCCCATTCCACCATTTCCCCTTTTCCCTCTCTCTCCCATTCCAACATTTCCCATTTCCCTCTCTCTCCCATTCCACCATTTCCCCTTTTCCTTCTCTCTCCCATTCCAACATTTCCCATTTTCCTTCTCTCCCATTCCAACATTTCCCATTTTCCCTCTCTCTCCCATTCCAACATTTCCCATTTTTCTTCTCTCTCCCATTCCACCATTTCCCATTTTCCTTCTCCCTCCCATTCCAACATTTCCCATTTTCCTTCTCTTCCATTCCACCATTTCCCATTTCCTTCTCTCTCCCATTCCACCATTTCCCCATTTCCTCCTCTCTCCCATTCCACCATTTCCCATTTCCTTCTCTCTCCCATTCCACCATTTCCCATTCCACCATTTCCCATTTCCTTCTCTCTCCCATTCCACCATTTCCCATTCCACCATTTCCCATTTTCCTCCTCTCTCCCATTCCAACATTTTCCTTCTCCCTCCCATTCCAACATTTCCCATTTCCCTCTCTCTCCCATTCCACCATTTCCCCATTTCCTTCTCTCTCCCATTCCAACATTTCCGCTTTTCCTTCTCTCTCCCATTCCACCATTTCCCATTTCACCATTTCCCATTTTCCCTCTCTCTCCCATTCCAACATTTCCCATTTTCCCTCTCTCTCCCATTCCAACATTCCCCATTTCCCTCTCTCCCATTCCACCATTTCCCATTTTCCTTCTCCCTCCCATTCCAACATTTCCCATTTCCTTCTCTCTCCCATTCCAATATTTCCCATTTTCCTTCTCTCTCCCATTCCATCATTTCCCATTTTCCTCCTCTCTCCCATTCCACCATTTCCCATTTCACCATTTCCCATTTCACCATTTCCCATTTCCTTCTCCCTCCCATTCCAACATTTCCCTTCTCTCTCCCATTCCAACATTTCCCATTTCCCTCTCTCCCATTCCAACATTTCCCATTTCACCATTTCCCATTTTCCCTCTCTCTCCCATTCCACCATTTCCCATTTCCTCCTCTCTCCCATTCCACCATTTCCCATTTCCCTTCTCTCTCCCATTCCAACATTTCCCCTTTTCCCTCTCTCTCCCATTCCACCATTTCCCATTTTCCTCCTCTCTCCCATTCCAACATTTCCCATTTCCCTCTCTCTCCCATTCCAACATTTCCCATTTTCCTTCTCCCTCCCATTCCAACATTCCCCATTTTCCTTCTCTCCCATTCCACCATTTCCCATTTTCCTCCTCTCTCCCATTCCAACATTTCCCATTTCCCTCTCTCTCCCATTCCAACATTTCCCCTTTTCCCTCTCTCTCCCATTCCAACATTTCCCATTTCACCATTTCCCATTTTCCCTCTCTCTCCCATTCCAACATTTCCCATTTTTCTTCTCTCTCCCATTCCAACATTTCCCATTTTCCTTCTCTCCCATTCCACCATTTCCCATTTTCCTCCTCCCTCCCATTCCAACATTTCCCATTTTCCTTCTCTCTCCCATTCCAACATTTCCCATTTTCCTTCTCTCTCCCATTCCACCATTTCCCATTTCCTTCTTTCTCCCATTCCAACATTTCCCATTTTCCTCCTCTCTCCCATTCCAACATTCCCCATTTCCCTTCTCCCTCCCATTTCACCATTTCCCATTTCCCTCTCTCCCATTCCACCATTTCCCATTTCCCTCTCTCTCCCATTCCAACATTCCCCATTTCCCTTCTCTCTCCCATTCCACCATTTCCCATTTTCCCTCTCTCTCCCATTCTATTCCACGTTCCCTGCTCTATCCAATCACTTTCCCCACTTTTTATTTTTCCCAGGGAAAATCTGGGAATTGGGATGGGATTTCAAATCCATTCCCACCCAAAATTTGGGAATTATTTATGTGGCTCCTTTTCAACCCAAACCATTCCGTGACTGCATGAATTCCAAACTGGGCGGGATTTCAAACCCATTCCCACCCAAAATCTGGGAATTGGGATGGGATTTCAAACCCCTTCCCACCCAAAATCTGGGAATTGGGATGGGATTTCAAACCCAAAATATGGGAATTGTGATGGGATTTCAAACCCAAAACCTGGGAATTGTGATGGGATTTCAAACCCATTCCCACCCAAAATCTGGGAATTCTTCCTGTGCTTCACCCAGAGCCAGAGCTGCCACTGCCCATTCCCTGCCCCAAGCCCTTCATCCCTCCTTCCTCTCCTCCAGCTTTTCCTGGGATGGAACTGGAATTCCCGGGATGGAACTGGAATTCCCAGGATGGAATTGGAATTCCTGGGGATGGAACTGGAATTCCTGGGGATGGAGCTGGAATTCCCAGGGACGGATCTGGAATTCCCAGGATGGAACTGGAATTCCTGGGGACAGAACTGGAATTCCCAGGATGGAACTGGAATTCCCAGGATGGAACTGGAATTCCCCAGGACGGAACTGGAATTCCCAGGATGGAACTGGAATTCCTGGGGACGGAACTGGAATTCCCAGGGACAGAACTGGAATTCCTGGGGACAGAACTGGAATTCTCGGGGATGGAACTGGAATTCCCAGGATGAAACTGGAATTCCCGGGGCTGTCTCAGGAATTCCCGGGGCCGGAACTGGAATTCCCAGGATGGAACTGGAATTCCCAGGATGGCATTTGGGGCTGTCTCTGGAATTCCCAGGCTGTCTCTGGAATTCCCAGGGCTGTCTCTGGAATTCCCGGGGATGGAACTGGAATTCCCGGGATGGCATTTGGGGCCGTCTCTGGAATTCCGGGGCCATCTCTGGAATTCCCGGGGCTGTCTCTGGAATTCCCAGGGCCGTCTCTGGAATTCCCGGGGCCGTCTCTGGAATTCCTGGGGCTGTCTCTGGAATTCCCGGGGCTGTCTCTGGAATTCCCAGGGCCGTCTCTGGAATTCCCAGGGACAGAACTGGAATTCCCAGGGATGGAACTGGAATTCCCAGGATGGCATTTGGGGCCGTCTCTGGAATTCCCAGGGCCGTCTCTGGAATTCCCCAGGCCATCTCTGGAATTCCGGGGCCGTCTCTGGAATTCCCAGGGCTGTCTCTGGAATTCCCGGGGCTGTCTCTGGAATTCCCAGGGCTCTCTCTGGAATTCCGGGGCCGTCTCTGGAATTCCCGGGCTGTCTCACCAGGAGGTCGCTGTGCGGGATGGAGAGCAGCAGTTTGATGAAGGTCTGCAGGGCGTTGTCCAGCGCGTCGTCCCCGTAGAGCCGGAAGACGCCGAAGTTGACGTAGCTGCCGCTGAGCGCCGCCTTCAGCATGGAGAAGCAGATGGAGATTCCCTTCAGCTTCAGCGCGTACACCTGGTCCTTGGGCACCTCGCCCAGCGTCAGGATGCGATTCCCTGCGGGAATTCCGGCTCGGGATCACCACTCCCATCCCGCCCCGGGGTTCCAAAGCCATTCCAACCCAAACTATTCAATGATCTCTTGAATTCCAAGCTGGATTTCAAATCCACTCCAACCCGGAACTGGGTAATTGAGATGGGGTTTAAATCCATTCCAACTCAAACTATTAAACGATCCCATAAATTCCAAACTGGATGGCGTTCCAAATCCATTCCAACCCAAAATCTGGGAACTGGGATGGGATTTCAAATCCATTCCAACCCAAAATCTGGGAACTGGGATGGGATTTCAAATCCATTCCAACCCAATCCATTCCATTCCCTTCAGCTTCAGCGCGTACACCTGGTCCTTGGGCACCTCGCCAGGATGCGATTCCCTGCGGGAATTCTGGCTCGGGATCACCATTCCCATCCCGCCCCGGGGTTCCAAAGCCATTCCAACCCAAACTATTCAATGATCCATTGAATTCCGAGTTGGATGGGATTGCAAATTCACTCCAACCCAGAACTGGGTAATTGGGATGGCATTTAAATCCATTCCAACTCAAACTATTAAATGATCCCATAAATTCCAAACTGGATGGGATTCCAAATCGATTCCAACCCAAAATCTGGGAACTGGGATGGGATTCCAAATCCATTCCAACCCAAGCCATTCCATTCCCTTCAGCTTCAGCGCCTACACCTGGTCCTTGGGCACCTCACCAGGATGCAATTCCCTGCGGGAATTCCAGACCAGGATCACCATTCCCATCCCGCCCTGGGGTTCCAAATCCATTCCAACCCAAGATATTCAATGATCCATTGAATTCCAAGCTGGATGGGGTTTCAAATTCACTCCAACCCGGAACTGGGTAATTGGGATGGGGTTTAAATTCCATTCCAAGTCAAAATTTGGGAATTGGGATGGGATTCCAAATCCATTCCAACCCAAAGTCTGGGAATCCCAAACTGACTGGGATTTCAAATCCATTCCATTCCCTTCAGCTTCAGCGCCTACACCTGGTCCTTGGGCACCTCGCCCAGCGTCAGGATGCGATTCCCTGCGGGAATTCCGGCTCGGGATCACCATTCTAGTGGTGGCATCCCAGCCCAAAGTTTAAAATCCATTCCAACCCAAAATCTGGGAATCGGGATGGGATTTCAAATCCATTCCAACCCAAAATCGGGGAATCGGGATGGGATTTCAAATCCATTCCAACCCAATCCATTCCATTCCCTTCATCTTCAGTATTTACACCTGGTCCTTGGGCACCTCGCCAGGATGCGATTCCCTGCGGGAATTCTGGCTCGGGATCACCATTCCCATCCCACCCTGGGGTTCCAAATCCATTCCAAGCCATTCCATCCAAGCTACATGGGATTTAAATTCCATTCCAAGCCAAAATCTGGGAACTGGGATGGGATTTCAAATCCTTTCCAACCTGAAATCTGGGAAATATTTACATGGCTCCTTCCCAACCCAAACCATTCCATCATCCAGGACGTTTCCAGGATTTATCCATGGATGAAGCCAGTATGAATCAAGGATTTATCCATGGATTAATCCAGGATTTTTCCAGGATGAAACCAGAATTTATCCATGTATGAATCCAGGAGGTTTCCATGGATGAATCCATGATTTTTCCAGGATGCTTTCAGGATGAATCCAGGATTTATCCATGGATTAATCCAGGATGTTTCTAGGATTTATCTATGGATTTCTCCAGGATGAATCCAGGATATTTCCATGGATGCATCCATGATTTTTCCAGGATTTATCCATGGATTAATGCAGGATGAATCCAGGATACTTCCATGGACGCATCCATGATTTTTCCTGGATGTTTCCAGGATTTCTCCAGGATGAATCCAGGATTTTTCCAGGATGCTTTCAGGATGAATCCAGGATTTATCCATGGATTAATCCAGGATGTTTCCAGGATTTATCCATAGATTTCTCCAGGATGAATCCAGGATATTTCCATGGATGCATCCATGATTTTTCCTGGATGTTTCCAGGATGAATCCAGGATGTTTCCAGGATGAACCCAGGATTTCTCCAGGATGAATCCATGGATGAATCCAGGATATTTCCATGGATGCATCCATGATTTCTCCAGGATGCATCCATGATTTCTCCAGGATGCATCCATGATTTCTCCAGGATGTTTCCAGGATGAACCCATGACGAATCCAGGATTTATCTGGGAATTTTTCCATGGATGCAGCCCAGGCAGCTGCAGGATCCCTCACCGTAGGTCGTGATCATCTTGCTGGTCTCCCGGAAAAGCAGGATCCCGTTGGGAGAGGAGACGTCGAACTGCAGCCGTTGGGATCTGCAGGAAAAACAGGGAATGCTCAGAGCCAGGGAGCTGCTCCAGGCCTGGAGAGAGCTGGGAATGTTCCCCTGGAGAAGGGAAATTCCAGGGAGAGCTTCCAGAACATTCCAGGGCCTGAAGGGGCTCCGGGAGAGCCGCAGAGGGATTTGGGATAAGGGATGGACACAGGATTGGGAAAGGGGAGATTGGATGGGATTTTGGGAAGGAATTCCTGGCTGGGATGGAATTCCCAGAAATGCTGTGGATGCCTGGGAGTGTCTAAGGAAAGGTGGGAAAAAGGGAGGATCCAAGGAAATCTTGGAGCACATTCCAGAGCCTGGAGGGGCTCCAGGAGAGCTGGAGAGGATTTGGGATAAAGGATGGAGGGACAGGACACAGGACTGGAAAAGGGGAAATTTGATGGGATTTGGGAAGGAATTCCTGGCTGGGAGGGTGGGGAGGGGCTGGGCTGGAATTCCCAGAGGAGCCAAGGCTGCCCCTGGATCCATGGAAGTGTCCAAGGAAAGGTGGGAAAAGGGGAAGGATCCAAGAAAATCTTGGAGAACCTTCCAGGAGAGCTGGAGAGGGATTTGGGACAAGGGATGGAGGGACAGGACACAGGGAATGGATTTAAACTGGGAAAGGGGGGATTTGATGGGATTTTGGGAAGGAATTCCTGGCTGGGAGGGTGGGGAGGGGCTGGGATGGAATTCCCAGAGGAGCCAAGGCTGCCCCTGGATCCCTGGAAGTGCCCAAGGAAAGGTGGGAAAAAGGGAGGATCCAAGGAAATCTTGGAGAACCTTCCAAGGCCTAAAGGGGAGAGCTGGAGAGGGATTTGGGATAAGGGATGGAAGGACAGGACACAGGATTGGAAAAGGGGAGATTGGATGGGATTTGGGAAGGAATTCCTGGCTGGGATGGAATTCCCAAATATCCTTGGGAGTGTCCAAGGAAAGGTGGGAAAGGGGAAGCATCCAAGGAAATCTTGGAGCCCCTTCCAGAGCCTGGAGGGGCTCCAGGAGAGCTGGAGAGGATCTGGGACAAGGGATGGAGGGACAGGACACATTTCTGATTTTTGGGAATCTCCTACCTGTTCCAAATGGGAATTTGGGGGCAAAATGGGGAAAAAAGTGGGGAAATGGGGAAAAAATGGAGATTTGGGGAAAATCATGAGGGGTTTGGGGGCAACAACCACCCAGGGAGGGATGAAATAAACCCTTTCCAAGGCTCAGAATTCCATGGAATCCTGGATTTTTGGGAACCTCCTACCTGGTATAAATGGGGTTTGTGAGGAAAAATGGGATTTGGGGGTGAAAATGGGGATTTGAGGGGAAAATGGGGAAAAAAAGGGGAGTTGATAGGGAGGAAATAGGGAAAATCATGAAGGTTTTGGGGGCAACAACCACACAGGGGGGGATGAAATAAACCCTTTCTAATGCTCAGAATTCCATGGAATTCCAGGTTTTTGGGAATCTCCTACCTGTTACAAATGGGAATTTGGGGGGAAAATGGGGAAAAAATGGGGATTTGGTGAGGGGGAAATGAGGAAGAAATGGGGATTTGGGGAAACTCATGAGGGGTTTGGGGGCAACAACCACACAGGGAGGGATGAAAAAACCCTTTCCAATGCTCAGAATTCCATGAAATTTCTGATTTTTGGGAATCTCCTACTTGTTCTAAATGGGAATTTGGGGGTAAATTGGGGAAAAAATGGGGATTTGGTGAGGGGGAAATGGGGAAAAAATGGAGATTCGGGGAAAATCATGAGGGGTTTGGGGGCAACGACCACACAGTGGGGGATGAAATGAGCCCTCGCAAGGCCCAGAATTCCATGGAATTCCGGGTTTTTGGGAATTCCTACCTGTTGTGGACCAGCTCAGCCATGAGTTTGAGGACGGGCGTGGTGCAGGCGGGGTCGTGGTACCAGAGCTCGATGGCTCTCTGCAGGATGGGCATGTACGAGGGGTAACTGCCGGGAATTAAGGAATTCCCGCTTTTCCAGGCCCCAAATTCCACGGGAACCCAACATCCCATGAGGGCAGCAGGGCAGGGCGGGGCTCAGGGTGGCGCCAGGATGAAGTTTGGGGTTGGTTTTTTTGGGGTTGGTTTTTTTTTGGGGTTGTGATCGGTGGGTTCTGAATCGTGGAGAAAATGAGCGGTGGGGGAGGTTTCAGGGAATGGGATTTCCAGAGGGATCCTGGGATTCTGGGATTTGGGATCAGGATTTGGGATCAGGATTGGGATTGGGATTTGGGATGAGGATTTGGGATCGGGATCAGGATTTGGGATCAGAATTGGAATCAGGATTTGGGATCTTGATCAGGATTTGGGATTAGGATTCGGGATTTGGGATCAGGATCAGGATCGGGATTGGGATCCGAATCACAATTTGGGATCAGGACTGGAATCAGGATTGGGATCAGGATTTGGAATCAGGGTTGGGATCAGGACTGGGATCAGGATTTGGGATCAGGATTGGGATTTGGGATCAGGATCAGGATTTGGGATCAGGATCAGGATTTGGGATGGGGATTTGGGATCAGGATTTCAATCAGGATTTGGGATGGGATCAGGATCAGGATTGGGATTTGGGATAGGATCAGGATTTGGGATCAGAATCAGGATTGGGGATCAGGATCAGGATCGGGATTGGAACCGGGATCAGGATTTGGGATCAGAATCAGGATTTGGGATCTTGATCAGGATTTGGGATTAGAATTCGGGATTTGGGATCAGGATCAGGATTGGAATCAGGATCAGGATCGGGATTGGGATCACGACGGAATCAGGACTGGGATCAGGATTTGGGATCAGGGTTTGGGATCAGGACTGGGATCAGGATTTGGGATCAGGATCAGGATTTGGGATCAGGATCAGGATGGGGATTGGAACCGGGATCAGGATTTGGGATCAGAATCGGAATCAGGATTTGGGTCTTGATCAGGATTTGGGATTAGGATTCGGGATTTGGGATGGGATCAGGATTGGAATCAGGATCAGGATCAGGATCAGGACCAGGCTTTGGGATCAGGATCAGGGTTTGGGATCAGGATCAGGGTTCGGGATCAGGGTTTGGGATCAGGGTTTGGGTGAGGGTTTGGGATCAGAGTTTGGGATCAGGGTCAGGGATTGGGATCAGGACCAGGCTTTGGGATCAGGATCAGGGATCAGGACCAGGCTTTGGGATCAGGGTTTGGGATCAGGGTTTGGGATCAGGATCAGGGATAGGGATAGGGATTGGGATCAGGGATTGGGATCAGGATCAGGGATCAGGACCAGGCTTTGGGATCAGGGTTTGGGATCAGGATCAGGGATTGGGATCAGGGTTTGGGATCAGGACCAGGCTTTGGGATCAGGATCAGGGATCAGGATCGGGGTTTGGGGTCAGGATCAGGGATCAGGATCAGGGTTTGGGATCAGGATCAGGGATCGGGACCAGGCTTTGGGATCAGGATCAGGGTTTGGGATCAGGATCAGGGTTTGGGATCAGGATCAGGCTTTGGGATCAGGATCAGGGTTTGGGATCAGGGTTTGGGATCAGGGTTTGGGATCAGGGTTTGGGATCAGGATCAGGGTTTGGGATGGGATCAGGCTTTGGGGTCAGGATACATCCACTCGAAGAGCATCATGAAGCTGGTCTTGGCGTTGAAGGCGAAGGCGATGCCCCGCAGGTCCCGCACCAGCCCCACCAGGGTGCGCTGGGGTGGGATAGAATAAAATAAAATAAAATATAAAATAAAAGAATAAAATAAACAAAAATAATACAAACAGAAAATAAAATAAAATAATAAACCAGAATATAATAAAATAAACAGAAAAGAATAAAATAAACAAAAATAGTACAAACGGAAATCAAATAAAAGAAATAGAAGGGAATAAAATAAAATGAAATGAAAAAATGGAATGGAATAAAATGAAATAGAACAAAGTGAAATAAAAGAAAATAAATAGAAAAAAATATAATAAAGATATAAGAAAGAATGGAATAAAGTAGAACAATAAAAAACAGTAAAATTTAGGCAGCCTCAATTCCAGAGCACACACGATCCCAATTCCCATTAAACTGATCCCAAGAGATTGAGGCACCCCCAATTCCCATCAAACTGACCCCAATTCCCTCTGGACCGATCCCAAGGGATTCAGGCACCCCAATTCCCACTAAACTGATCCCAAGGGATTCAGGCACCCCCATTTCCCATCAAACTGATCTCAATTCCCACTAAACTGATCCCAAGGGATTCAGGCACCCCCAATTCCCACTAAACTGATCCCAAGAGATTGAGGCACCCCCAATTCCCATCAAACTGACCCCAATTCCCTCTGGACTGATCCCAAGGGATTCAGGCACCCCCAATTCCCACTAAACTGATCCCAAGGGATTCAGGCACCCCAATTCCCTCTGGACTGATCCCAAGAGATTCAGGCACCCCCAATTCCCATTAAACTGATCCCAATTCCCTCTGGACTGATCCCAAGGGATTCAGGCACTCCTAATTCCCATTAAACTGATTCCAAGGGATTCAGAAACCCCCAATTCCCATTAAACTGATCCCAATTCCCTCTGGACCGATCCCAAGGGATTCAGGTACCCCAATTCCCACTAAACCAACCCCAATTCCCTCTGGACCGATCCCAAGGGATTCAGGCACCCCCATTTCCCATCAAACTGATCCCAATTCCCACTAAACTGATCCCAATGGATTCAGGTTCCCCAATTCCCACTAAACTGATCCCAAGGGTTTCAGGCACCCCCAATTCCCATTAAACTGATCCCAATTCCCACTAAACTGATTCCAAAGGATTCAGGCACCCCCAATTCCCATTAAACTGATCCCAATTCCCACTAAACCAATCCCAAGGGATTCAGGCACCCCAATTCCCACTAAACCAACCCAAATTCCCTCTGGACCAATCCCAAGGGATTCAGGCACCCCCAATTCCCACTAAACTGATCCCAAGGGATTCAGGCACCCCAATTCCCACTAAACTGATCCCAATTCCCTCTGGACTGATTCCAAGGGATTCAGGCAGCCCCATTTCCCATTAAACTGATCCCAATTCCCTCTGGACTGATCCCAAGGGATTCAGAAACCCCCAATTCCCTTTAAACTGACCCCAATTCCCTCTGGACCGATCCCAAGTGATTCAGGCACCCCCATTTCCCATCAAACTGATCCCAATTCCCACTAAACTGATCCCAAGGGATTCAGGCACTCCTAATTCCCACTAAACTGATCCCAAGGGATTCAGGCACCCCCAATTCCCAACAAACTGATCCCAATTCCCACCAAACTGATTCCAAGGGATTCAGGCACCCTCAATTCCCACTAAACTGATTCCAAGGGATTCAGGCACCCCCAATTCCCATTAAACTGATCCCAATTCCCACCAAACTGATTCCAAGGGATTCAGGCAGCCCCATTTCCCATTAAACTGATCCCAAGGGATTCAGGCACCCCCAATTCCCTTTAAAATGATCCCAATTCCCTCTGGACTGATCCCAAGGGATTCAGGCAGCCCCATTTCCCATTAAACTGATCCCAAGGGATTCAGAAACCCCCAATTCCCATCAAACTGATCCCAATTCCCTCTGGACCAATCCCAAGGGATTCAGGCACCCCAATTCCCATTAAACTGATCCCAATGGATTCAGGTTCCCCAATTCCCACTAAACTGATCCCAAGGGTTTCAGGCACCCCCATTTCCCATCAAACTGACCCCAATTCCCACTAAACTGATCCCAAGGGATTCAGGCACCCCAATTCCCATTAAACTGATCCCAAGGGATTCAGAAACTCCCAATTAGCATTAAACTGATCCCAATTCCCATTAAACTGATCCCAAGGGATTCAGAAACCCCCAATTTGTATTAAACTGACCCCAATTCCCTCTGGACTGATCCCAAGGGATTCAGGCACCCCAATTCCCACTAAACTGATCCCAAGAGATTCAGGCACCCCCAATTCCCACCATTCCAGCTCCCACCATTCCAGCTTTTCTCCCAGAGCTGGGCACAGCTCCCTGCTCCTCCTGCGTGCCCAAAGCCCCAAATCCCACGGAAAAGATCCCGGGAAAAGCAGGGAAATGGGAACAGGCCCTGGCTGACCTTGGCCTCCTGCTCGTTGAAGGAGTTGGTGCTGAACATCTGAGCCACGGTCTCGAAGGCAGCGGTGAGGGGCAGCATGAACTGCTCGTACTGATCCTCGTCCTCCCCTGGAAAACAGGGAAAAATCCATGGAAAATCCATGGAAAATCCATGGGAAAAACATGGGAAAATCCCTGGGAAAATCCATGGAAAAATCCATGGGAAAATCCATGGGAAAATCCCCCATGAACTGCTCGTACTGATCCTCGTCCTCCCCTGGAAAACAGGGAAAAATCCATGGAAAAAACATGGGAAAATCCATGGGAAATCCATGGGAAAATACATGGGAAAATCCATGGGAAAACACATGGGAAAATCCATGGGAAAATCCCCCATGAACTGCTCGTACTGATCCTCGTCCTCCCCTGGAAAACAGGGAAAAATCCATGGAAAAAACATGGGAAAAACATGGAAAAAACATGGGAAAATCCCTGGGAAAATCCATGGAAAAATCCATGGAAAAATCTATGGGAAAATCCATGGGAAAATCCATGGGAAAATCCCCCATGAACTGCTCGTACTGATCCTCGTCCTCCCCTGGAAAACAGGGAAAAACATGGAAAAAACATGGGAAAATCCATGGGAAAATTCATGGGAAAATCCATGGGAAAAACATGGGAAAATCCATGGGAAAATCCATGGGAAAATCCCCCATGAACTGCTCGTACTGATCCTCGTCCTCCCCTGGAAAACAGGGAAAAATCCATGGAAAAAACATGGGAAATCCATGGGAAAAACATGGGAAAATCCATGGGAAAATCCATGGGAAAATCCCTGGGAAAATCCATGGGAAAATACATGGAAAAAACATGGGAAAATCCATGGGAAAACCCCTCATGAACTGCTCGTACTGATCCTCGTCCTCCCCTGGAAAACAGGGAAAAACATTGGAAAAACATGGGAAAATCCATGGGAAAAACATGGGAAAATCCCTGGAAAAATCCATGGGAAAATCCATGGGAAAATCCCCCATGAACTGCTTGTACTGATCCTCGTCCTCCCCTGGAAAACAGGGAAAAAACATGGAAAAAACATGGGAAAATCCATGGAAAAATCCCCCATGAACTGCCTGAACTGATCCTCATCCTGCCCTCGAAAACAGGGAAAAAACATGGAAAAATCCATGGGAGAACATGGAAAACATGGGAAAACATGGGAAATCCATGGAAAAATAATGGAAAAATCCATGGAAAAACATGAGAAATCCATGGAAAAACATGGGAAAATCCCCCATGAACTGCTCGTACTGATCCTTGTCCTCTGGAGGACATGGAAAAACATGGGAAATCCATGGAAAAACATGGAGAAAACATGGAAAATCTATGGAAAAATCCCCCATGAACTGCTTGTACTGATCCTCGTCCTCCCCTGGAAAACAGGGAAAAACATGGAAAAAACATGGGAAAATCCATGGAAAAACCCATGGGAAAAAACATGGGAAAATCCATGGGAAAATCCCCCATGAACTGCCTGAACTGATCCTCGTCCCACCCTGGAAAACAGGGAAAAATCATAGGAAAAAACATGAGAAATCCATGGAAAATCCATGGAAAAACATGAGAAATCCATGGAAAAACATGGAAAATCTATGGAAAAATCCCCCATGAAGTGCCTGAACTGATCCTCATCCTGCCCTGGAAAAACATGGAAGAACTGGGGAAATCCACGGAAAATTTATCCCCAAATCTCGTTGGGATGGCAAAGCTGATCCCCAATTTTAGGATGGAAAATTTTTCCCCCATTTTGTTGGGATGAGAAACTTTTCCCTCCATTTTTACGGGATAATTCTCCATTATTACCCAACCCTAATTCCTGGTTTTTCCTTTTCCCATTTAGGCTTTTCCCACCCCAACCCCTTTGCCTGGGCGAAGCTCCACCTCCATAAATCCCACAATCCAGTTGGGAAAAGCTGGAATTCTGTTGGAATTCCTGGGAAAAATACCTAAATCCACCATGAGGAGCCGTCCCAGGGCCGTGTAGAACGTGGTCCGACAGCGCATGTCCGTCAGGTTGGACTGGTTGTTGATTCCCAGGAAGGAAAAGTGCTCGCTCTGGAAAAGGAAAATCGGGATGAGCTAACGAGGGAAGAGCTCCAGGAACAAATTCCCACATGGAAAAATTGGGATTTTCTATAGTAGAGGAAATGTATTTGAATATGTGTACAGAGGCTTTGCCCCAGAGGTCCCGGTTGCCCTCGATGGGCTGCAGCTGCCATGTCCTTAATTGGGCTGCAGCTGTAACCAATGAAGATGACCGGGATAAAAGAGGGCGGGTAAGCCCTGACCCGAGAGAGAACAGCGTGCAGCAGAAGAAGGAGTCAGTGAAGATCTGCAGCCATGAGAATCCACCCAAGGGGTATGGACTTTAGAAATCTAATAACAACAATATGGGACTCTAGAAATAATAGAAGAACAACAAGTGGTGACCCCGACGTGATAGTTAGCAGAGGATAAGACAGCCGAGAGCTGTGGCGGCCAAGAGCTGTGACGGAACATCGCCTTTGGGTCAGGGAGCTGTGAAAGAGTATGGCCTTTGAGCAAGGAGCTATGTGGGTTATACATGGCCTGTGAGTCATAGAGAAATGTATGTGTTGTAATTTAACATCTGTATAACTGTTAACTTAAGTAAAAGCAAAGGGGGAAATATAGTAGAGGAAATGTATTTGAATATGTGTATAGAGGCTTTGCCCCAGAGGTCCCGGTTGCCCTCGATGGGCTGCAGCTGTAACTGATGAAGATGACCGGGATAAAAGGGGCTGGGTTGGCCAGTCAGGGAGAGCCTTGGAGCAGCCCTGACCTGAGAGAGAACAGCATGCAGCAAAAGGAGTCTGTGAAGATCTGCAGCCATGAGAATACATCAGAGAGGTATGGACTTTGGAAATCTAATAACAACAATATGGGACTCTAGAAATAATAGAAGAACAACAAGTGGTGACCCCGACGTGATAGTTAGCAGAACATAAGACAGCCGAGAGCTGTGGCGGCCAAGAGCTGCGACGGAACATTGCCTTTGGGTCAGGGAGCTGTGAAAGAGTATGGCCTTTGAGCAAGGAGCTATGTGGGTTATACATGGCCTGTGAGTCATGGGAGAATGTGGGTGTTGTGCATGACCTGTGAGTCATGAGAAATGTATGTATTGTAATTGAACATCTGTATTCTGCAGCCATGAGAATCCACCCAAGAGGTATGGACTTTGGAAATCTAATAACAACAATATGGGACTCTAGAAATAATAGAAGAACAAGAATTTTCCAGAGAAAATCCGATGGGAAATGGAGAAACCTGGTGGAACCTCAAGGGTTTGTCCAACTGGGAAGGTCCGGGCTGAGATGGATCCTGAGCATTCAGAATCCCAAAATTCCACTGGGATTGATGGGATTCTGGAATTCTGGAACCCAGAACCATTAGGAGCTGCAAATCCCCAATTTTTTCTCCCTCCTGCTGAATTCTCAAAGGAATTCCAGGAATTGTGGCTCTGCCTCTGGGATGGGAATCCTTCAGGCTGATTCCTGGTTATTTTCCATGGAAAAATGGAATCCCAGGCTGGGAATTGGGGCTGAAGGCCCTGGGAATGCCTGGAAAACATCCCTGAACTCCAGGAATTCCTGGAAAACATCCCTGAACTCCAGGAATTCCTGGAAATGCCTGGAAAAACATCCCTGAACTCCAGGAATGCTGGAAAAACATCCCTGAATTCCAGGAATTCCTGAAAATGCCTGGAAAACATCCCTGAACTCCAGGAATTCCTGGTAATGCCAGGAAATCATCCCTGAACTCCAGGAATGCCTGGAAAACATCCCTGAACTCCAGGAATGCTGGAAAAACATCCCTGAACTCCAGGAATTCCTGGAAAAACATCCCTGAACTGCAGGAATACAGGGAAAATATCTCTGAACTCCAGGAATTCCTGAAAATACCTGGAAATCATCCCTGAACTCCAGGAATGCCAGGAAAACATTCCAGGAATCACTTGGAAAACCTCCCTTAATTCCAGGAATGCCTGGAAAACATCCTGGGAACTCTCCAGGAATTCCTGGGAAACATCCTGGAAATGCCTGGAAAACCTTGCTGGAATTGCCTGGAAAAGCTCCCTGAATTCCAGGAATTCCTGGGAAACCTCCCTTAATTCCAGGAATTCCTGGGAAACGTCCTGGAAATCCCCAATGAACTCCAGGAATTCAAACCCTCTGGAAGTGCTGCTGGGATTGGGAACACCATGGAATGGAATCCTGGAATGTTTTAGCTTGGAAGGGACCTTAAATCCCATCTTCCCCCCCACCCCAGGCTGGGAATTTCCCAGGAATGAGCCTGGATTTCATGGAAAACAGAAATCTTTGGGAATGGGAAGCACCACCAAACACCCCAGCCCCTCAAAACCAAAGAATTCCACCAAAAAAACCCCCAAAAAAACCCCAAAAAATCCCATTTTCCAGAGGTTCCTCCAGCACCACAGAAAGCCAGGGATGTTTGGAATTCCAAAGGGGATCCAGGCTGGAATTTTCCTGGGAATGAGGCAGGGAGGGAGCGCTCACCGTGTGATTGTTGAGCATGAACTGCACGGCGCTGAGCTTCACCAGCTTCCGCACGCTGCTGTACGTGCAGGGCGTCAAGGAACAGGCAGAACTCCTGGAATTCCTGGAAAAACCTTCTGGGGACATGCTGGAAAAATGGGATTGGGCCTGGATTACTCAGGAAATTGGGAAATTTTTGGTTGTTCCAAGGATAAAGCAAATTGTGCAAAGCTCGGTTTGGGGAGAGCCTTGGTGATCACTGGGGAAAAAGGGTGTGGAACTTCTGAATTCCTGGAAATTCTGGAATTCCTGGAAAACACTTCCAGGGCCAGGCTGGAAGAACAGGATTGGGCTCAGGAAATTGGGAATTGCCTGGATTACTCAGGAAGTTGGGAATTTCATGTTTGTTCCAAAGTTAATCCAAGTTGTGCAAATCTCAGCTTGGGGAGAGCCTTGGTGACCTCTGGGAAAAAAATCTGGGCCTGGAATTTCTGGAATTCCCAGAAAACACTTCCAGGGCCAGGCTGGAAAAATGGGATTGGGCCTGGATTACTCAGGAAGTTGGGAATTGCCTGGATTACTCAGGAAGTTGGGAAATTTTGGTTTTTTCCAAGGATCACCCAAGTTGTGCAAATCTCGGCTTGGGGAGACGTCCTGGGGAAAAACTCAGGGTCTGGAATTCCTGGAATTCCTGGAATTCCTGGAAAACAGTGCCAGGGCCAGGCTGGAAAAATGGGATTGGGCCTGGATTACTCAGGAAATTGGGAAATTTTTGTTTGTTCCAAGGATAACCCAAATTTTGCAAATCTCGCCTTGGGGCGAGCCTTGGTGATCATTGGGGAAAAACTCAGGGTGTGGAACTTCTAGAATTCCTGGAATTTGTGGAATTCCTGGTAATTCTGGAATTCCTGGAAAAACCTTCCAGGGCCAGGCTGGAAAAATGGGATTGGGCCTGGATTACTCAGGAAATTGGGAAATTTTTGGTTGTTCCAAGGATAACCCAAGTTGTGCCAATCTCGGCTTGGGGAGAGCCTTGGTGATCACTGGGGAAAAACTCAGGGTGTGGAAGTTGTGGAATTCCTGGAAATTCTGGAATTCCTGGAAATTCTGGAATTCCCGGAAAAACCTTCCAGGGACAGGCTGGAAAAATGGGATTGGGCCTGGGTTACTCAGGAAATTGGGAAATTTTTGGTTTTTTTCCAAGGATAAAGCAAATTGTGCAAAGCTCGGCTTGGGGAGAGCCTCAGTGACCCCTGGGGAAAAACTCAGGGTCTGGAAGTTGTGGAATTCCTGGAAATTCTGGAATTCCTGGAAAAACCTTCCGGGGACAGGCTGGAAAAATGGGATTGGGCCTGGATTACTGAGGAAGTTGGGAAATTTATGGTTTGTTCCAAGGATAACCCAAATTTTGCAAATCTCGCCTTGGGGGGAGCCTTGGTGATCACTGGGGAAAAACTCAGGGTCTGGAACTTCTGGAATTCCTGGAAATTCTGGAATTCCTGGAAAACACTGCCAGGGCCAGGCTGGAAAAATGGGATTGGGCCTGGGTTACTCAGGAAGTTGGGAATTGCCTGGATTATTCAGGAAATTGGGAAATTTATGTTTTTTCCAAGGATCACCCAAATTTTGCAAATCTCGGCTTGGGGAGACGTCCTATGGAAAAACTCAGGGTCTGGAATTCCTGGAACTTCTGGAATTCCTGGGAAAACACTGCCAGGGACAGGCTGGAAAAATGGGATTGGGCCTGGATTACTCAGGAAATTGGGAAATTTTTGGTTTGTTCCAAGGATAACCCAAATTTTGCAAATCTCGCCTTGGGGAGAGCCTTGGTGATCACTGGGGAAAAACTCAGGGTGTGGAACTTCTGAATTCCTGGAAATTCTGGAATTCCTGGGAAAACACTTCCAGGGACAGGCTGGAAAAATGGGATTGGGCCTGGATTATTCAGGAAGTTGGGAAATTGCCTGGAATATTCAGGAAGTTGGGAATTTTAGGTTTGTTCCAAGGATAACCCAAATTGTGCCAATCTCGCCTTGGGGAGAGCCTTGGTGATCATTGGGGAAAAACTCAGGGTCTGGAATTCCTGGAACTTCTGGAATTCCTGGAAAAACCTTCCAGGGCCAGGCTGGAAAAATGGGATTGGGCCTGGGTTACTCAGGAAGTTGGGAATTGCCTGGATTATTCAGGAAGTTGGAAATTTTAGGTTTGTTCCAAGGATAAAGCAAATTGTGCAAAGCTCGGTTTGGGGAGATGTCCCAGAGAAAAACTCAGGGTCTGGAAGTTGTGGAATTCCTGGAAATTCTGGAATTCCTGGAAAACACTTCCAGGGCCAGGCTGGAAAAATGGGATTGGGCCTGGGTTACTCAGGAAGTTGGGAAATTTTGGTTTTTTCCAAGGATCACCCAAATTGTGCAAATCTCAGCCTGGGGAGAGCCTTGGTGATCACTGGGGAAAAACTCAGGGTCTGGAACTTCTGAATTCCTGGAAATTCTGGAATTCCTGGAACTTCTGGAATTCCTGGAAAACACTTCCAGGACCAGGCTGGAAAAATGGGATTGGGCCTGGATTACTCAGGAAGTTGGGAATTCTGTCTGGTTCTCAATACATTTGGAATTCTCTTCTGTTTGTTCCAAGGATAACCCGAACTGTGCCATTCTTGGTGTGGGGAAAAAACCCAGGAACTTCTGGAACTTGTGGAATTTCTGAAACCTCTGGAATTCCTGTGCTTGTGGAATTCCAGGAACTCGTGGGATTCCTGGAAAACCAGAACTGCAATCTGCCTGTGGAAGATTCCACAGGAATTCTGAGCCACGATAACCAAAATTCAACATCCCCCGAGCCTCATCCCTCCCTCCTCTGCCCTCATTCCCAAAAATCTGAGGGAAAACCGGGAATGTGGGGCAGCTCCCATTCCAGCAGAACTTCTGGATGACTTTTCCCAAGGATTTGGAGCCCTTCCCAAAAGGATATCCAATGGAGAGGTCGTTGAGCAGCTGCAGGGTCTTGGAGGTGATCGGCTCACAGCGGCCCCAGTACTTCAGGTTGGTGATGCTGGCAAGGAAAAACAAGGATCAGAGGGAATTTGCTGGGATTTTTCCAGGATTTTTCCAGGATTTTTCTGGGAGTTGTGGCTGATTTTCCCAAGTTTTCCCATCTCCCAACAGCACGGGGCGTAAAATTGGGAGTAAAATCACCGGGTTCAGGTTTGGCTGGGAAAAATGGCCTGGGGATATCCCAGATCCCAGGGGACAACACCGGGAATTCTGTGGGGTCCCAGGGGACAACACCGGGAATTCTGTGGGATTGGTTACAGCTGGAATTCCTGGGATTGATTACAGCTGGAATTCTGTGGGATCCCAGGGGACAACACCGGGAATTCTGTGGGGTCCCAGGGGACAACACCGGGAATTCTGTGGGATCCCAGGGGACAACTCCTGGAATTCCTGGGACTGATTACAGCTGGAATTCCTGGGATTGGCTAGAGCTGGAATTCCTGGGACTGATTACTGCTGGAATTCTGTGGGATCCCAGGTTACACCAGGAATTCTGTGGGATTGATTACAGCTGGAATTCCTGGGATTGGCTGCACCTGGAATTTCTGGGATTGATTACTGCTGGAATTCTATGGGATCCCAGGGTACAACACCTGGAATTCTGTGGGGTCCCAGGGGACAACACCTGGAATTCTGTGGGATTGGCTGCCCTTGGAATTCTGTGGGATTGGCCGCACCTGGAATTCCTGGGACTGATTACAGCTGGAATTCTGTGGGATTGGTTACTGCTGGAATTCTGTGGGATGCCAGGGCACACCTGCAATTTCTGGGATTGGTTACATCTGGGATTCTGTGGGATTGGCTGCCCTTGGAATTCTGTGGGATTGGCTACAGCTGGAATTCCTGGCACTGATTACAGCTGGAATTCTGTGGGATTGGCTACAGCTGGAATTCTCTGGGATCCCAGGTTACACCTGGAATTCTGTGGGACTGGTTACAGCTGGAATTCTTGGGATTGGCTGCACCTGCAATTTCTGGGATTGATTACAGCTGGAATTCTGTGGGATCCCAGGGCACACTTGCAATTTCTGGGATTGGTTACATCTTGGATTCTGTGGGATTGGCTGCACTGGAATTCTGTGGGATTGGCTACAACTGGAATTCTCTGGGATCCCAGCTTACACCTGGAATTCTGTGGGATTGGCTGCACCTGGAATTTGTGGGATTGGCTGCAGCTGGAATTCCTGGGATTGATTACTGCTGGAATTCTGTGGGATCCCAGGGTACACCTGGAATTCTGTGGGATTGGCTGCACTGGAATCTCTGGGATTCCAGGCCTCTGGGATTCTTTGGGATTGGCTGCACTGGAATTGATTACATGTGGAATTCTGTGGGATTGGTTGCACCTGGAATTCTGTGGGATCCTAGGGTACACCTGCAATTTCTGGGATTGGTTACATCTGGGATTCTGTGGGATTGGTTACACCTGGAATTCTCTGAGATACCAGGCCCCTGGAATTGATTATATGTGGAATTCTGTGGGATTGGTTACACTTGGAGTTCTGTGGGTTTGGCTGCACTGGAATTTCTGGGATTGGTTATATGTGGAATTCCCTGGGATTCCAGGCCTCTGGGATTCTTTGGGATTGGCTGCACTGGAATTTCTGAGATTGACAGCACCTGGAATTCTGTGGGACTGGTTACACCTGGAATTCTGTGGGATCCCAGGTTACACCTGGAATTCTGTGGGATTGGCAGCACCTGGAATTTCTAGGATTGGCTGCACTGGAATTCTGTGGGATTGGTTACATCTGGAATTCTGTGGGACTGGTTATACCTGGAATTTCTGGGATTGGTTATACGTGGAATTCTCTGGGATTCCAGGCCTCTGGGATTCTTTGGGATTGGCTGCACCTGGAATTCTGTGGGATTGGCTGCACTGGAATTTCTGAGATTGGCAGCACTGGAATTTCTAGGATTGGCTACAACTGGAATTCTGTGGGATTGGCAGCACCTGGAATTCTGTGGGATTGGCTGCACCTGGAATTCTGTGGGATTGATTGGTTACACCTGGAATTCTGTGGGATTGGTTACACCTGGAATTGGTTACACCTGGAATTCTGTGGGATTGGCAGCACCTGGAATTTTCGTGGTATTTTTGTGGCATTTGCAAAATTCCATCCTGAACTCCCCGAGCTCCCTACAGCCATCCCTGGAGCCTCAGGAATTCCAGGTTTTTAGGGTGAGGAATCCCAGAATTCCTGGGAATCCTGCAGGACACTCACATCTTCCCGATGAACACGCTCAGCACCATGGTCTCATCATTCAGCCCCAGCACCTCCGACAGCCTCCGGTACAGCTGCCCAAAAAAAAAACATGGAAAAAAGGCTTCCAAACTGCCAGGAAAACTGGGAATTCTCCCCAAAAATCCGCTTTTCCCACTCTGGAGAAGGGGATGTTGTGGGGTTTTCCCGTTGGGTTGATCCAATCCATCAGAATCCTGATTTTTTTCCTGATTTTTAATTTTATTTTTTTGTCCTAGCAGCATGGTTTGACACTAAGGAAGAAGGATTTGGGTTTTCCCAGGAATATTTCCCCAAAAAAATGGGATATAAATGTGCTCCACCTCCAAACAGAGCCAGGATTTCTGAGTGGATTTCTCTGGAATTTTCAGCAGTTCCCAAATCCCTGGGATGGGATTTGACCCCAATCCAATTTCTCCTCCAGGAAGGAACAGAAGCCAATCCCAGAGCAACATTCCTGGTTTTTTAAAATTGGAAAAATGGATTTCACATCCCAAAGCACAGCTGCAAATCCCTGGGGATGAAGGGAATTCAGATTTATTCCCATTTTAAAACCAGGGAGAAGCTCAGGGGAGTGTTTGAGGTGATCCCAGGAATTAAAAAAAATTGGGAAAAACCAAATCCAGGTCTCTAATTCCCAATATTCCCAACCCAGCTCAGTGTTTGGAAAGGAAAAATTCGGGAATAAATGAGGAAATCACACAAATAGGATTTAATTCCAGGTAAAATGAGGAGAAATCATAGAAATGGGATTTAAGTTCAGGAGAAATAACAGAAAATGGGATTTAATTCCAGGTAAAATGAGGAGAAATCCCAAAAATGGGATTTAATTCTGGGAAGAATCCCAGAAGATGGGATTTAATTTCAGGAGAAATCACAGAAAATGGGATTTAATTCTGGGAGAAATCACAAAAATGGGATTTAATTCCAGGAAAAATCCCAGAAAATGGGATTTCATTCCAGATAAAATGAGGAGAAATCAAAAAAATGGGATTTAATTCTGGGAGAAATCCCAGAAAATGGGATTTAATTCCAGGAAGAATCCCAGAAAATGGGATTTCATTTCAGGAGAAATCACAGGAAATGGGATTTAATTCTGGAAAGAATCCCAGAAAATGAGATTTAATTCCAGCTAAAATGAGGAGAAATCCCAAAAATGGGATTTAATTCTGGGAAGAATCCCAGAAGATGGGATTTAATTCTGGGAGAAATCCCAGAAAATGGGATTTAATTCTGGAAAGAATCCCAGAAAATGGGATTTAATTCCAGCTAAAATGAGGAGAAATCCCAAAAATGGGATTTAATTCTGGGAAGAATCCCAGAAGATGGGATTTAATTCCAGGAAGAATCCCAGAAAATGGGATTTAATTCCAGCTAAAATGAGGAGAAATCACAAAAATGGGATTTAATTTCAGGAGATATCCCAGAAAATGGGATTTAATTCTGGGAGAAATCTCAGAAAATGGGATTTCATTTCAGGGGAAATCCCAGAAAATTTGATTTAATTCTGAGAGAAATCCCAGGAAATGGGATTTAATTCCAGGAAGAATCCCAGAAAATGGGATTGAACTCGAGGTCAAATGAGGAGAAATCCCAGAAATGAGATTTAATTGCAGGTAAAATGAGAAGAAAATGGGATTTAATTCCAGGAGAAATCCCAGAAAACGGGATTGAACTCAAGGTCAAATGAGGAGAAATCCCAGAAAATGGGATTTAATTGCAGGTAAAATGAGAAGAAATCCCAGAAAATGGGATTTAATTCCAGGAAGAATCCCAGAAAATGGGATTGAACTCAAGGTCAAATGAGGAGAAATCCCAGAAAATGGGATTGAACTCAAGGTCAAATGAGGAGAAATCCCAGAAAATGGGATTGAACTTGAGGTCAAATGAGGAGAAATCCCAGAAATGAGATTTAATTGCAGGTAAAATGAGGAGAAATCCCAGAAAATGGGATTTAATTTCAGGAGAAATCCCAGAAATGAGATTTAATTGCAGGTCAAATGAGAAGAAATCCCAGAAAATGGGATTTAATTGCAGGTAAAATGAGGAGAAATCCCAGAAAAAGGGATGTAACTCCAGATCGATGAGGAGAAATCCCAGCAAATGGGATTGAACTCCAGATCAATGAGGAGAAATCCCCAAAATGAGCTTTATTTTGAGCAAACGTGATGAGGAATGACAGAAAACAGGAGTGAATTCCAGGTAAAATGAGGAGAGGGGAGGAATGGAGGCTGCTCTTCCCGGGAAAAGGCGGATTTGGGAATTTTGCCCACCTTGGAGGATTTCTGCACCTGGTCCCCGATGTAGATCTTGCGGAACTGCTCGAAGAAGCTGAGCATGGCCAGCTCCAGCTTCTCATTGCCCGCCTGGGCCAGGCGCGAGTCGGTGAGGTTCATCAGCTGCAGCACCCTGGGAAGGGGAATGGGAATGGGGATGGGGATGGGGATGGGGAATGGGAATGGAATGGGAATGGGGAATGGAAAGAGGGAAAGGGGAAAGGAAAAGGGAAAAGGAAAGGGGGGAAACGGTAAAGGGGGAAAGGGAAGGGGAAAAGGGAAGGGGGAAAAGGAAAGGAAAGGGGGAAAAGGGGGAAGGTAAGGGGAGAAAAGGAAAGGAGGAAAGGAAAGGGGGGAAGGGGGAAAAGGGGGAAAGGGTAGGGGGAAAGGGGAAAGGAAATGAGGAAAGGAAAGGGGGAAAAGGGGAAAAGGGAAGGGGGGAAAGGGAAGGGGGAAAAGGAAAGGAAAGGGGGAAAAGGGGATAGGGGGAAAGAAAATGAGGGAAAACGGGGAAAGGAAACGGGGAAAGGGGAAAGGGAAGGGGGAAAGGAAAGGGGGGAAGGAAAGGGGAAAAGGGGAAAGGAAAGGGGGAAAAGGCAAAGGGGAAAGGAAAGGGGGACAGGAAAGGGGGAAAGGAAAGGGAGAAAGGGAAGGGGGAAAAGGGGGAAGGTAAGGGGAGAAAAGGAAAGGGGGAAAGGGGGAAAAGGAAAGGGGGAAAGGGGAAAGGAAATGAGGAAAGGAAAAGGGGAAAGGGGAAAGGAAAGGGGGGAAAAGGAAAAGGGGAAAGGAAAGGAAAGGGGGAAAGGGAAGGGGAAAAGGGAAGGGGGAAAGGGGAAAGGAAAGGGAGAAAAGAAATGGGGAAAAGAAATGGGGAAAGGAAAAAGGAAAGGGGGAAGGGGAAAGAAAAGGGGGGAAAAGTAAAGGGGGAAAGGAAAGGGAAAGGAAAGGGGGGGAAGGGGGAAAAGGGGGAAAGGAAAGGGGGAAAGGGGAAAGGAAAGGGGGAAAGGGAAATGGGGAAAGGGAAGGGGGAAAGGAAAGGGGGAAAGGAAAAGGGAAAGGGAGGAAAGGAAAGGGGAAAGGAAAGGGGGAAAGAGGAAAGGAAAGGGGAAAGGAAATGGGGAAAGGAAAGGGGGAAGGAAAGGGGAAAGGAAAGGGGGAAAGGAAGAGAGGAAAGGAAAGGGGGAAAAGGGGAAAGGAAAGGGGGGAAGGAAAAGGGGAAAGGGAAGGGGGAAAGGAAAGGGGGAAAGGAAAAAGGGAAAGGGAAGGGGGAAAGGAAAACGGAAAGGGAAAGGGGGGAAAGGAAAGGGGAAAAAGGGAAAGGGGGAAATGAAAGGGGGAAGAGGGAAAAGGGGGAAAGGAAAGGAAATGAGGAAAGGGGGAAAGGAAATGGGGAAAGGAAAAGGGGGAAAGGGAAGGGGGAAAAGGAAAGGAAAGGAAAGGGGGTAAAAGGGGAAAAGGAAAGGGGGAAAGGAAGGGGAAAGGAAAGGGGGGAAGGGGGAAAAGGGGGAAAGGAAAGGGGGAAAAGGGGGAAAGGTAAGGGGGGAAAAGGAAAGGGGAAAGGAAAGGGGAAAGGAAAGGGGGAAAGGAAAAGGGGGAAGGAAAGGAAATGGGGAAAGGAAAGGGTAAAGGAAAGGGGGAAAGGGGAAAGGGAAGGGGGAAAGGGGGAAAGGAAAAGGGGGGAAAAAGAAAGGGGGAAAGGAAAAGAGGGGAAGGGAAGGGGGAAAGGGGAACGGAAAGGGAGAAAGGAAAGGGGGGAAAAGGAAAGGAAAGGGGAGAAAGGAAAGGGGAAAGGAAAGGGGGAAAGGGGGAAAGGTAAGGGGGGAAAGGGGGAAAGGTAAGGGGGGAAAAGGGGGAAAGGAAAAGGGAAAAGGAAAGGGAGGAAAGGAAAGAGGAAAGGAAAGGGGGGAAAGGGAAGGGGGAAAAGGAAATGAGGAAAGGAAAGGGGAAAGGAAAGGGGAAGGAAAGGGGGAAAGGGGAAAAAGGAAAGGGGGGGAAAGGGGGAAAGGAAAGGGGGGAAAAGAAAGGGGGAAAAGGGAAAGGGGAAAGGAAAGGGGGAGAGGGGAAAGGAAAGGGGAAAAGGGGAAAGGAAATGAGGAAAGGAAAGGGGGAAAGGGGGAAAGGAAAAGGGGGAAAAGGAAAGGGGGAAAGAAATGGTGAAGTAGGAGAAACGGGGGAAAGACATGAAGGAAAGAAGGGGGAAAACAGAAAAAGGGGTGAAAGAAAGGGAAAATGAGGAGAAAAGAGGGGGAAAGATGGGGGAAAGAAGGGGGGAAATGAAAACAGGGGGAAAGAAGAGGAAAATGGGGGAAAGTGGGAAAAAAGGGGGAGAAAAGGGGGGGAAAGGGGGAAAAAGGGGAAGAAAAGAAATGGGAGGAGAAATGGAGGAAGAAATGGGGGAAGAATGGGAGAAAAGGGAAAAAGGGGAGAAGGGGAAAAAGGAGGAGAAAAGGAAGGAAAAGAGGAAAAGGGGGACAAGGGAGAAGAAAGGGTTTTCTTTGTTAAAATCTGAATTTCCACTGGATTTCAACCCCAAAAATCCAGTTTATGACACGATAAAATCTGAACTTTCCAAGCCAAATATTCCCCAATAATTATTGCCAGTGGGAATATTCCCAATAATTCCCAGTGTTTCCAAACAATTCTCAATATTTCCAAGCCTGATATTCCCAATAAGTCCCAACATTTCCAAGTCCAATATTCCCAGTGGGAATCAGCAGCAGCACCCAGGGCCCTCCATCCCTTTCCAGGCAGATTTCCCACTTGAATCAGAGCTGGAAAAATGGGAATAACGCTCTCCCAGCTTTCTGGGAATGGGATTTGCTGGAATATCCTGGATGGATTTGGCTGGAATTCCCAGGTGGATTTTCTTGGGATATCCTGAGTGGATTTAATGGAATTCCCAGGTGGATTTTCCTGGGATATCCTGAGTGGATTTAATGGAAAACCCTGGGTGGATTTAATGGAAAACCCTGGGTGGGTTTAATGGAATATCCTGGGTGGATTTTTCTGGGACATCCTGAGTGGATTTAATGGAATATCCCAGCGGATTTTGGTGGAATTCCTGGATGGATTTTCCTGGAATTCCCAGGTGGATTTTCCTGGAATTCCTGGATGGATTTTGCTGGGATATCCTGGTGGATTTTGCTGGAATTCCCAGGTGAATTTTGCTGGGATATCCCAGTGGATTTTGCTGGAATTCCTGGATGGATTTTCCTGGAATTCCCAGGTGGATTTTGCTGGAATTCCTGGATTTTTCTGGAATTCCCAGGTGGATTTTGCTGGGATATCCCGGTGGGTTTTGCTGGAATTCCCAGCAAAATTGGGATTTTGGGATTTTGCTGGAATATCCCAGTGGGTTTTCCTGGAAATCCTGGATGGATTCTCCTGGAATTCCCGGGTGGATTTTTCTGGAATATCCCAGGTGGATTTTGCTGGAATTCCTGGATTTTCCTGGAATATCCCAGGTGGATTTTGCTGGAATGCCTGGATGGATTTTCCTGGAATTCCCAGGTGGATTTTGCTGGGATATCCCCGTGGATTTTGCTGGAATTCCTGGATGGATTTTCCTGGAATTCCCAGGTGGATTTTCCTGGAATATCCCAGGTGGATTTTTCTGGAATGCCTGGGTGGATTTTCCTGGAATTCCCAGGTGGATTTTGCTGGGATATCCTGGTGGGTTTTGCTGGAATTCCCAGCAAAATTGGGATTTTGGGATTTTGCTGGAAACCCCAGGTGGATTTTGCTGGAATGCCTGGATGGATTTTGCTGGAATTCCTGGGTGGATTTTTCTGGGATATCCCAGTGGATTTTTCTGGAATGCCTGGATGGATTCTCCTGGAATTCCTGGATGGATTTTGCTGGAATTCCCGGATGCATTCCCTGGAGTTCCCTACCTGCAGACCAGCTCCCCGTCCATGGCGTCCTGCTCGTCCGTGCTGGCGAAGGACACGCGGCCGCCGATGACGGCGCCGATGATGTAAACCAGCCACGTCAGCCGCCCTGGGGACACGAGGGGACACGAGGGGACACTGTCAGGGGTGGCACCCGCCCTGGGCACACACAGCTGGTGCCCCGTGGCAAAAGAAATCCCAAATAAATCCATTTCCTCCCAAATAAATCCATTTTCCCCTTGGAAAATGGAATGAACTGCAGAACAACACCATCTCCAGCCAGTGAGGAGGGTAAATCCACACCCAGAGCCCAGAGCAGGGAAATGAGGGATGGGATGGGATGGGATGGGATGGGATTGATGGGATGGGATGGGATGGGCCGGGATTGGGATCCACAAGGCGGGATGGGATAGGATTGAGATCCATGGGACGAGATTGGGATAGGATGAGATGGGATTTATGATAGGATTGGGATCCATGGGATGGGATTGGGATCCATGGGATGGGAAAGGATTGGGATCCATGGGGTGGGATGGGATGGGATGGGATTTATGATAGGATTGGGATCCATGGGATGGGATGGGATTGGGATCCATGGGATGGGATAGGATTGGGATCCATGGGGTGGGATGGGATGGGATGGGCAGTACTGGACAGGGAACCCCTCCCAAGGAGCAGCCACACCCTAGGGATGCTTCCCCTCAGCAGGGATCTCCCAGGCCAGTTCCTTTGGGCAGGAGCCCCCATCCCCTGCCCAGGCTGACCTTCCTGCACGGCCAGGTCCATGGGGCTGGTGGTGCCATGGATGGGGTGGGATCCATGGGATGGGATTGGGATGGGATGGAATGGGATGGGATTGGGATGGGATGGAATGGGACGGGATTGGGATGGGATGGAATGGAACGGGACTGGGATCCACAAGGCGGGATGGGATGGGATTGGGATCCATGGGACGGGATTGGCATAGGATGGGATGGGATTTATGATAGGATTGGGATCCATGGGATGGGATAGGACTGGGATCCACGGGGTGGGATGGGATGGGATTGGGATCCATGGGATGGGATTGGCATAGGATGGAATGGGATTTATGATAGGATTGGGATGGGATAGGATTGGGATCCATGGGTGGGACAGGATGGGATTTATGATAGGATTGGGATCCATGGGATGGGATTGGGATCCATGGGATGGGAGAGGATTGGGATCCATGGGATGGGATGGGATCCACAGGGCAGTACTGGACAGGGAACCCCTCCCAAGGAGCAGCCACACCCTAGGGAGGGATGCACAGAGGGATGCTTCCCCTCTGCAGGGATCTCCCAGGCCAGTTCCTTTGGGCAGGAGCCCCCATCCCCTGCCCAGGCTGACCTTCCTGCACGGCCAGGTCCATGGGGCTGGCGCTGGCGCTCTGCAGCAGCTCCTGGTAGGACTGGGCGGCCTGGTCGAAGAGCTGCACCAGCAGCGCGCACGTCTTCTCGTACTCGCAGCGCCCGATGGTGGACAGCTGGTCCAGCTGCTGCTGCACCAGCCCCGTGTCCTCCAGAGGGTCCTCCAGGCCATCCCTGCAAAAAGCACACGGAAAATGGAGAAGGGAAGTCCCAGGAGCAGCAGCTCCCTGGTTTTACTGCCAGGGCTGCTGGAGATGCGGGGTAGAATTCACACAATTGTGCAATGGTTTGGTTTTTCCCCACGGAATTTGGGTTGGAAAAGGTTTCAAGCACCTTCTGGACAACATCTTTAATGGCCTGGTTGCCAAATTAACCAGGAATTTAAGGACACACTGCTGGGAGCAAATTCCCAGTGCTTCCAGAGGGAAAAAAGAAGGAAAAGAAAGCAGGGAGTTACAATTTATGTTGGTTAAGTTCTTCCCTCAGAATTTGGGTTGGAAAAGGTTTCAAGCACCTTCCATTGGACAACATCTTTAATGGCCTGTTTGCCAAATGAACCAGGAATTTCAGGGCACACTGTTGGGAGCAAATTCCCAGTGCTTCCAGAGGGAAAAAAAGGAGGAAAACAAAGCAGGGAGTTAGAATTTGTGTCGTTTGATTTAAGTTTTTCCCACAGAATTCGGGCTGGAAGGGTTTTAAAGCTCAGCTTGCTGCACCTTGCACTGGCCTGGTTGCCAAATGAACCAGGAATTTCAAGGTATAGTGCTGGGAGCAAATTCCCAGTGCTTCCAGAAGGAAAAGAAAAGGAAAACAAAGCAGGGAGTTACAATTTATGTTGGTAAAATTCTTCCCTCAGAATTTGGGTTGGAAAAGGTTTCAAGCACCTTGTATTGGACAATATCTTTAATGGCCTGTTTGCCAAATGAACCAAGAATTTCAGGGCACACTGTTGGGAGCAAATTCCCAGTGCTTCCAGAGGGAAAAAAGAATGAAAACAAAGCAGGGAGTTGTGATTTGTGTTGTTTAACTCAAGTTTTTCCCACAGAATTTGGGTTGCAAGGGGTTTCAAGCACCTTCCATTGGACAACATCTTTAATGGCCTGCTTGTCAAATTAACCAGGAATTTCAGGGCACACTGTTAGGAGCAAATTCCCAGTGCTTCCAGAGGGAAAAAAAGAAGGAAAACAAAGCAGGGAGTTACAATTTGTGTAGTTTGATTTAAGTTTCTCCCACAGAATTCGGGCTGGAAGGGTTTAAAGCTCAGCTTGCTGCACCTTCCACTGGCCTGGTTGCCAAATGAACCAGGAATTTCAGGGTATCCTGTTGGGAGCAAATTCCCAGTGCTTCCAGAGGGAAAGGAGAAGGAAAACAAAGCAGGGAGCTGTGATTTGTGTTGTTTGAGTTTTTCCCACAGAATTTGGGCTGGAAGGATTTAAAGCTCAGTTCCTTCCACCTTCCACTCGCCTTTAATGGCCTGGGTGCTAAATTAAGCAAGAATTTGAGAGCACATTGTTGGGAGTAAATTCCCAGTGCTTCCAGAGGGAAAGGAGAAGGAAAACAAAGCAGGGAGCTGTGATTTGTGTTGTTTAACTCAAGTTTTTCCCACAGAATTTGGGTTGCAAGGGGTTTCAAGCACCTTCAATTGGACAACATCTTTAATGGCCTGCTTGCCAAATGAACCAGGAATTTCAGGGCATACTGTAGGGAGCAAATTCCCAGTGCTTCCAGAGGGAAAGGAGAAGGAAAACAAAGCAGGGAGTTAGAATTTGTGTAGTTTGATTTAAGTTTCTCCCACAGAATTCGGGCTGGAAGGGTTTAAAGCTCAGCTTGCTGCACCTTGCACTGGCCTGGTTGCCAAATGAACCAGGAATTTCAGGGTATCCTGTTGGGAGCAAATTCCCAGTGCTTCCAGAGGGAAAAGAGAATGGAAACAAAGCAGAGAGTTGTGATTTGTGTTGGAAAAAACTTAAATCCCAGCCCATCCTGGCCTGTGCCATGGGCAGGGCCACCTCAGCCGTGTCCTCTCCAGGAGGAACAGCCCCACTCTCCCCAGCCTTCCCAGCCCCAGGAGCATCAGCAGGAGCTGCCAGGTGTGGGATGGCCTCACCTGAGGATGATGTGCACGGATTCCAGGCGGGAGGTGATGTAGGCTTTGGTCACCTCGGGCGTGTAGGTCTCCAGCATGTGCGGCTCCGTGGCCTTCACGTAGGGCACGGACGCCGCCAGGCGCTGCCACAGGCTCAGCAGGTAGTGCACACTGTTGGGAGCAAATTCCCAGTGCTTCCAGAGGGAAAAGAGAAGGAAAACAAAGCAGGGAGTTATGATTTGTGCAGTTTGACTTGAGTTTTTCCCACAGAATTTGGACTGGAAGGTGCTTAATGCTCAGCTCGCTGCACCTTCCATTGGCCTAGTGGCCAAATTAGTCAGGAGTTTCAGGGCACATTTTTGGGAGTAAATTCCCAGTGCTTCCAGAGGGAAAAGAGAAGGAAAACAAAGCAGGGAGTTATGATTTGTGCTGTTTGACTTGAGTTTTTCCCACAGAATTTGTCCTGGAAAAGATTTGTCCTGGCTCAGCTCGCTGCACCTTCCATTGGCCTAGTGGCCAAATTAGTCAGGAGTTTCAGAGCACACTGATGGGACAAAATTCCCAGTGCTTCCACAGGGAAAAGAGAATGAAAACAAAGCAAGGAGTTATAATTTGTGCAATTTGACTCGAGTTTTTCCCACAGAATTTGTCCTGGAAGTGTTTAATGCTCAGCTCGCTGCACCTTCCATTGGCCTTTAATGGCCTGGTTACCAAATTAGCCAGGAATTTCTGAGCACACTGTTGGGACAAAATTCCCAGTGCTTCCAGGGGGAAAAGAGAAGGGAAACAAAGCAAGGAGTTAGGATTTGTGCAGTTTGACTTGAGTTTTTCCCACAGAATTTGGACTGGAAGGTGCTTAATGCTCAGCTCACTGCACCTTCCACTGGCCTTTAATGGCCTGGTTACCAAATTAGCCAGGAATTTCTGAGCACACTGATGGGACAAAATTCCCAGTGCTTCCACAGGGAAAAGAGAAGGAAAACAAAGCAGGGAGTTATGATTTGTGCTGTTTGACTTGAGTTTTTCCCACAGAATTTGTCCTGGAAGTGTTTAATGCTCAGCTCGCTGCACCTTCCATTGGCATAGTGGCCAAATTAGTCAGGAATTTCAGGGCACATTTTCGGGAGCAAATTCCCAGTGCTTCCACAGGGAAAAGAGAAGGAAAACAAAGCAGGGAGTTATGATTTGTGCAGTTTGACTTGAATTTTTCCCACAGAATTTGAGCTGGAAGTGTTTAATGCTCAGCTCGCTGCACCTTCCATTGGCCTTTAATGCCCTGGTTACCAAATTAGCCAGGAATTTCAGAGCACACTGTTGGGAGCAAATTCCAAGTGATTCCAGAGGGAAAAGAGAAGGAAAACAATCCAGGAACATACAATTTGTGCTGTTTAAGTTTTTCCCACAGTATTTGGATTACAAGGGGTTTCAAGTTCAGCTCATTGCACCTTCCATTGGCCTTTAATGCCCTGGTTGCTAAATTAACCAGGAATTTCAGGGCACATTGTTGGGAGCAAATTCCCAGTGCTTCCAGAGGGAAAAGAGAAGGAAAACAAGCCAGAGAGTTGTGATTTGTGTTGTTTGATTCAAGTTTTTCCCTAAGAATTTGGGTGGGAAGGTGTTTAAAGCTCAGTTCCTTCCACCTTCCACTGGTTACCAAATTAGCCAGGAATTTCAGAGCACACTGATGGGGGAAAATTCCCAGTGCTTCCAGAGGGAAAAAAGAAGGAAAACAAAGAAAGGAGTTACAATTTGTGTTGTTTGATTCTAGTTTTTCCCACAGAATTTGAGCTGGAAGAGGTTTAAACCTCAGCTCGCTGCACTTTCCATTGGCCTAGTGGCCAAATTAGTCAGGAATTTCAGGGCACATTTTCGGGAGTAAATTCCCAGTGCTTCCACAGGAAAAAAAGAAGGAAAACAAAGCAGGGAGTTATGATTTGTGTTGTTTGACTCGAGTTTTTCCCACAGAATTTGTCCTCGAAAGTGTTTAATGCTCAGCTCGCTGCACCTTCCACTGGCCTTTAATGCCTTGGTTGCTAAATTAACCAGGAATTGCAGGGCACATTGTTGGGAGCAAATTCCCAGTGCTTCCAGAGGGAAAAGAGAAGCAAAACAAGCCAGGGAGTTGTGATTTGTGTTGTTTGATTCAAGTTTTTCCCTCAGAATTTGGGTGGGAAGATGTTTAAAGCTTAGCTCCTTCCTCCTTCCACTGGTGGCCAAATTAACTAGGAACTTCACAGCACACTGTTGGGAGAAATTTCCCAGTGCTTCCAGAGGGAAAAGAGAAGGAAAACAAATCAAGGAGTTATGATTTGTGCTGTTTGACTTGAGTTTTTCCCTCAGAATTTGGGTTGGAAGGTGTTTAAAGCTCAGTTCCTTCCACTGGCCTCGTAACTAAATTAACCAGGAATTTCAGGGCACACTGCAGGGAGCAAATTCCCAGTGCTTCCAGGGGGAAAAAAAGAAGGAAAACAAAGCAAGGAGTTATGATTTGTGCTGTTTGACTTGAGTTTTTCCCTCAGAATTTGAGCTGGAAGGTGTTTAATGCTCAGCTTGCTGCAGCTTCCACTGGCCTTTAATGGCCTGTTGCTAAATTAATGAGGAATTTCAGAGCACATTGTTGGAAGTAAATTCCCAGTGCTTCCAGAGGGAAAAGGGAAGGAAAATAAACCAGGGAGTTATGATTTGTATTGTTTGACTTGAGTTTTTCCCACAGAATTTGGATTGGAAGAGGTTTAAAGCTCAGCTTGTTGCACCTTGCACTGGCCTGGTTGCCAAATGAACCAGGAATTTCAGGGCACACGTGGACCTGAGTCCTTCCCAGCACTCAGAAAACACTGGGAGATAATCCCAAATTCCCAGGACATGCAGCTGAATCCCAGGCCTCCCCCAGCTCCCACACACTGCACAGCCTGAGCTGCTTCCCAGGAATTCCAATTCCACAAACAAAGGAATTTGTTTTTTAAACCTTCTCCCGTGCAGGGCTGTGGTTGTGAGCTGTACACACAGCTGGAAAACTCAGTGGAAATATCCATGATATTCCAATTCCTCCCAATCCCCCTGAGTGCATTGCAACAGTGAAGTGAGACAGAATCCTAAAAATAAACCTTATTTAACAGGGTTTTTTTTATTCCCTGCTATGATATGGAAAAGCCTCTGGAGGCATGGCAACAACTCAGCCTTCCCACATGGATTCCATTCAGGATTTCAGAGGATGATCCATGAGGGATTTCTGTAAAAATTCTGTAAAAATTTCTGTTTTCCAGAGAATGCAAAGGGCAGGGAAGGGCTGTACCTGCAGGCTGGTGACGGTGAAGTTGGCGATGAGCCGGATCACCTCGGGGTAGTTCTCCACCTTCACCAGTTCTCCCAGTTGGTAATTGCTTTTCAACCGGGCCAGCAGCCGGCAGAACTCGTGGTAATTGTTGGGGTCTGACAAACTCTGAGGGGACAGAAAGAGGAGGGGAATTCAGGAGCAGCTCTGCTGTCCCCTGCCACAGGCTGGGATGGATCACCATGGAATCAGAGAGAGCTGCAACAACAAACCCAAGCTCCCAACAAATCCCACCCTGCCCATTAAACCAGGTCAGCAATTGCCACATTTCCTGGTTTTTGGGCAATTCCAGGGATGCTTCCAGTCCTTAAAAACCCTTCCAATAGAGAATTGTTCCTACAGGAGGAGTTCTGCTGTCCCCTGCCAGAGGATCAGATGGATCATCACAGAATCAGAGAGAGCTCCAAGAACAAGCTCCCAACAAATCCCATTCTGCCCATTAAACCAGGTCACCAATTGCCACATTTCCTGGGTTTTGGGCATTTCCAGGGATGCTTCCAGTCCTCAAATACTCTTCCAATTGAGAAATTGCTCCTACAGGAGCAGCTCTGCTGTCCCCTGCCAGAGACTCCGTTAATTATGAAATTGGAGAACAAGCCCAAGCTCCCACCAAATCCCATTCTGCCCATTAAACCAGGTCAGCAACTGCCACATTTCCTGGTTTTTGGGCATTTCCAGGGATGCTTCCAGTCCTTAAAAACCCTTCCAATAGAGAATTGTTCCTACAGGAGCAGCTCTGCTGTCCCTGGCCAGAGGCTGGGATGGACCATCACAGAATCTGAGAGAGCTCAGAGAACAAGCTCCCACCAAATCCCACTCTGCCCATTAAACCAGGTCAGTAATTGCCACATTTCCTGGGTTTTGGGCACTTCCAGTCCTTAAAAACCCTTCCAATGGAGAAATTGTTCCCACAAGAGCAGCTCTGCTGCCCCATGCCAGAGGATCAGATGGATCATCACAGAAACAGAGAGAGCTCCAAGAACAAGCTCCCAACAAATCCCACTCTGCCCATTAAACCAGGTCAGCAATTGCCACATTTCCTGGTTTTTGGGCATTTCCAGGGATGCTTCCAGTCCTCAAATACTCTTCCAATTGAGAAATTGCTCCTACAGGAGGAGCTCTGCTGTCCCCTGCCAGAGACTCAGTTAATTGTGAAATTGGAGAACAAACCCAAGCTCCCACCAAATCCCACTCTGCCCATTAAACCAGGTCAGCAACTGCCACATTTCCTGGTTTTTGGGCATTTCCAGGGATGCTTCCAGTCCTTAAATACCCTTCCAATGGAGAAATTCTTCTCATATCCACCATAAGCCTTCCTTGGCCGTGGAATGGTGGGAAAGGGGAAGAGGAGGACAACGCTGCACTTTGCCGAGTGTCCAAGTGGGACGTGAAAAAGGATTTTTTCAATGAAATGTCTTCCATGAAATCCATGAAAAGGATATTTTGGGATGGAATGTGCTGGACAGGATGCACAGACTCATCTCCTCCCTGGAACACTCACCTGGGGGTTTTCCAGTATCCGTTTCACTCCATCCACCAGGTGGGATAAGAACTTTGCCCTCTCGGCGTTGTTGAAGAGGGAGCGGCGCACGGAGGCGATCTGCACCAAGCAGGATAAAACCTGCCAGGACACAGAAAAACGGGAAGAAACACAAAAGCAGGGATGAAAACGAGGAAATGAAGAATTTTTCCCCTCATGACACGAGCAGGGATTGAGGTTTGGTGCTCCTTTAGGGACCAAACAACTCCTTGGTCTCCGCAGAGGAGAAAGAAATCACAGCACCCAAAGGAACAGCTCCATCCCAAAAATGACAAAAATGACAGAATTATGGAATTCCTGAGGTTGGAAAAGCCCTCCAAGGTCAGAGTCCAACCTTTGATCCCCACCTTGGCACCCAGCCCAGAGCTCTGAGTGCCATGTCCAGGCTTTCCCTGGACACCTCCAGGGATGGGGATCCCAATGGAATAATTTCAGATTTTCATTCAAAAAAGGATTCTCACACCTCAAGTCTCTCCTGAATATTTAAGGCTTGAAATTCAGCATTAGCCATTAACTCTCCACCAGAATAAGTGGAGTCTCCACAGAAAAATTCTTTCTGAAGGCCCTTCCCTCTCAGCCTTGTTGTCACTGAGCTTTAATGATGGGAAATATTTCTCAGATAAATGCCTGAAAGGCCTTTCTAAATTATTTTTCCAGAAGAGATAATAAAACTTTTTATTTTTTCCAGAAGAAATAATTCAACTTTTAATTTTTCAAGAAGAAATAATCCAACTTTGAGCTCAGCTGTGCTCTTGGCTCTTTCATCCCAAATGGACATGGCCTCATTTGGAAGGGTGGAAGGAGAAATTTCATTCCTGGGGGGTGTTCCCAGGTTTGCTCCCCTATTCCTGGTGTGGTTTTAGGACTTGGTTTGGGAATAACAGGAGCTGCTCCCTCAAGGGGATGAGCAAACAGGAGATTCCAAGATGGGTGAGGAGAAAGGAGGTTGGAATTCCAGTAAAAAAAGTGCTTTTAGGGAAAATCCAACCTCGGAGATGCTTCAAAACTCTCAGCAGCATTTGGACACTTCAGCATAACCTGGGGTATCTGAATCCCCAGGAAATCACCCAGAGGAATCCTAAAATCAAGGAAAATAAACCCTGGACTTACCAGAGGAGAAAATGAAGGAGGGATGGAATGATAAAGATCAAAAAACAACTGAAGGGTCGAAGAATCCAAGAATGCTGCAAGAGAAAAGAGGATTTTACCTCCATTTACAGCTTCCCACAGGTCTAATCCTTATTTTACCACCCGTGGCACATGGATTTGTCACACCAAAGCACCACAATGCCAAGAAAAATTCTCCCAGGATTTTGTATTTTTAAGGCAAATGCCTTTCCTAGAAATTGAGTCACCCACTGGCGCTTGGAACTGGGAGAAAATGACAGGAAAGTATTTTAAGAACACAATCTGTGCCTGTCAAATGCCTGCTGAGAACAGCAGGATGTGGGAAAAAGGTGCCAAGTTATTCCTGGTTTTTTTTTAAAACCCATTTTCCCTGGTTTTTGGAATGAGAGGTGAAAGACCGGAAGGGAAAATGGGTTTTAAAAACAACATAAAATTCCCCAGGAAAGAATCAGCTGGGTTTAGGGGCTGAGTTGAACCCCTGGCTTTGCAAAGCTGGGCTTTATTTCTGAAAAAGCCAAGACTGGAGCATTTTCCAGGTGGGATCACCTGATCTCCAACTGGTTGGGATCTGCACAGTGCAAAGATCATCCGAGGACTCGTCCGTGGAGGTGCCGATGAAATCGAAGTTCAGGCAGTTGTGGGTGAGCTTGAGGAGCTGCATCAGCAGCCCGTGCTGGCTCTCATCGTTCAGGTTCAGGTTCTTCCCAGAAGCCTGTGGAAAACGTGGAGTTAAGGCAGGGAAATGGGGAAAAAAAAAGCAAAATTTAAAAAAAAAAAAAAAAGCAGGATTTTATTTGAGGGGTTTTGTGGAACAAGCAAGGGGTGTGGTTTAATAGGTAGCGAGGCGTAATTAAAGTAAATAAAAAGAAATAAAAGAAATCTATTCCAGCATAAATAAAAGCCCAGAATTTTTCCAGAACAGGGATAACAGGGAGCATTCCCATGTTCTCCCTGAACTACACAGGGATGAGGACTGAGGGATCCAGGAGATCGTGGAATTCTGTGGAATTCCATGGAATTCCTGTGCTCCCACTCCCAAGGGAATGAGGAAAACTGGGACAAGGATTTATTTCTCAAAGATATTTAAAATTATATTTAAAATGGAAACCCCAATTCTCCTTTCTTTCCTGATGCTTTAAGCCAGGGAACTTTAACCCCAGTATCAGGATCTAGGGATTTATTTGCAGCTGGAATTGTAGAGAAGAGTTTAATTTCTGGGTTTATTTTCTATATATCACCTAAATATATATATATATATATTTTTTTTTTTTAGGTAAATAATATATATACATATATATACATATATATATATACACACATATATATACATACATATATATATACACATACATATATATACATATATATATACATGCACCTAAATAAAATCTATGTAATATGTATTATTTAAATAAAATCTACTTATTAATATAAATTTCTTTAGGAAGAAGAATTTCCTTAATTAATCAAATTTTTCCTTGAGAAACAACAGGGAACTTTAACCCCAGGCTCAGGAGCCAGGGATTTATTTGCAGCTGGAATTGTAGAGAAGAGTTTGATTTCTGGGTTTATTTTCTATATATCACCTAAAAATATATATATAAATTTTTTTTAGGTAAATAATATATATACATATATATATATACACATATACATATATATACATATACATATATATATACATATATATATACATATATATACACCTAAATAAAATCTATGTAATATGTATTATTTAAATAAAACCTATTTTGTAATATCAATTTCTTTAGGAAGAACTTCCTTAATTAATCAAATTTTTCCTTGAGAAACAACAGGGAACTTTAACCCCAGGCTCAGGTTCCAGGGATTTATTTGCAGCTGGAATTGTAGAGAAGAGTTTAATTTCTGGGTTTATTTTCTATATATCACCTAAAAATATATATATATATATTTTAGGTAAATAATATATATACATATATATACATATATATATATATATACACACATATATATATATATATACACACATATATATATATACATACATATATATATACATACATATATATATATATATATATACCTAAATAAAATCTATGTAATATGTATTATTTAAATAAAATCTACTTATTAATATAAATTTCTTTAGGAAGAAGAACTTCCTTAATTAATCAAATTTATCCTTGAGAAACAACAGGGAACTTTAACCCCAGGCTCAGGAGCCAGGGATTTATTTGCAGCTGGAATTGTAGAGAAGAGTTTAATTTCTGGGTTTATTTTCTATATATCACCTAAAAATATATATATATATATATATTTTTTTTTTTTTTAGGTAAATAATATATATACATATATATATATATATATATATATATATATATACACATATATAAATACACACATACATATATATACATATATATATATATATATATATATATATATATATATATATACCTAAATAAAATCTATGTAATATGTATTATTTAAATAAAATCTACTTATTAATATCAATTTCTTTAGGAAGAAGAACTTCCTTAATTAATCAAATTTTTCCTTGAGAAACAACAGGGAACTTTAACCCCAGGCTCAGGAGCCAGGGATTTATTTGCAGCTGGAATTGTAGAGAAGAGTTTGATTTCTCTCTTTTCTACTCATTATTTAATTAAAATCTATTTAATATTTCTTATTTAAAGAAAGTCTATTAAATATGTATTATTTAAATAAAAATTATTTATTAATACAGATTTCTTCAGAAAGAAAAACTTCCTTAATTAATCAATTTTTTCCTAAAAAACCAGCATTTTTTAGGACACAGGAAGGAATTTCCCCCCAACATTCCACTTCCCAAAAAAACAAAACTTCCCAAACTTTCCTTACCTGTTTCAGTAAACTGCAGGACAGGGTGAAAATATCAAATAAAGAGGAATCTCGGAAGGAAGAGGCGATTTTCCTGTGCTTGGTCAGGGGGTGGGTGGTGTCTGCCTGCAGGGGAGAGAAGCCGGGCTCAGAGCTCCTGGGGTCACAGCAGGAAAAGCAGGAAAAGCAGCAGGAATCCCAGGAAATCCAGGTTTCCCTCCCCAGAACCAGTGGGACACAATTCCCCAAATTTTCCATGGAAAATCCACATTCCTGGTGTTGTATTTATAAAGCTAGGCTGGGTTTATTCCCAATTTATTCCTTCAATCTTTGCCCAAAACAGCAGCAAAAATGGGTTTTTTTGGGGTTTTAGGAATGGGAATTCTCAGCTCCAAAGCTGCTGAGTACACAGGGATGAAGAACAGGAATTCAAATTCCAGCCAGAAAAGGGAACTGGAAGGAGTTATCCAGGTTGGACTTTGCTGTTTTATTGGATAAATTCCAGTCCTGGATCTGCCACTGGAGCCCAGAGCTGGGGAAGTACAAAACTCCGATTTTTTTTCCTCATGAAAAGGGGAAAAATGAAGGGAAATATCAAATAAAAGGAATCACAGAGGAAGAGGCGATTTTCCTGTGCTTGGTCAGGGGGTCAGGGGGTCAAATCAACAGCAAAAATGGGGTTTTTTTGGGATTTTAGGAATGGGAACTCCAAAGGGTTCAATCCCTCCTGAAGCTGCTGGGTACACAGGGATGAAGAACAGGAATTCAAATTCCAGCCGGAAAAGGGAACTGGAAGGAGTTATCCAGGTTGGACTTTGCTGTTTTATGGCATAAATTCCAGTCCTGGATCTGCCACTGGAGCCCAGAGCTGGGCAACAGCAAAACTCAGATTTTTTTTCCCTCATGAAAAGGGGAAAAATGAAGGGAAATATCAAATAAAGGAATCACAAAGGAAGAGGTGATTTTCCTGTGCTTGGTCAGGGGGTGGGTGGTGTCTGCCTGCAGGGGACAGAAGCCGGGCTCAGAGCTCCTGGGGTCACAGCAGGAAAAGCAGGAAAAGCAGCAGGAATCCCAGGAAATCCAGGTTTCCCTCCCCAAAATCAGCAGGATGCAATTCCCCAAATTTTCCATGGAAAATTAACATTCCTGGTGTTGTATTTATAAAGCTAGGATGGGTTTATTCCCTATTTATTCATTCAATCATTGCCCAAATCAGCAGCAAAAATGGGATTTTTTTTGGATTTTAGGAATGGGAACTCCAAAGGGTTCAATCCCTCCTGAAGCTGCTGGGTACACAGGGATGAAGAACAGGAATTCAAATTCCAGCTGGAAAGGGGAACTGGAAGGAGTTATCCAGGTTGGACTTTGCTGTTTTATGGGATAAATTCCAGTCCTGGATCTGCCACTGGAGCCCAGAGCTGGGGAACAGCAAAACTCCGATTTTTTTCCCTCATGAAAAGGGGAAAATGAAGGGAAATATCAAATAAAGGAATCACAAAGGAAGAGGTGATTTTCCTGTGCTTGGTCAGGGGGTCAAATCAACAGCAAAAATGGGGTTTTTTTTGGGGACTTTAGGAATGGGAATTCTCAGCTCCAAAGGGTTCAATCCCTCCTGGAGCTGCTGGGTACACAGGGATGAAGAACAGGAATTCAAATTCCAGACAGAAAAGGGAACTGGAAGGAGTTATCCAGGTTGGACTTTGCTGTTTTGTGGGATAAATTCCTGAATTTGACACTGGAGCTCAGAACTCCAGCAAAATTCTTTTTTTCTTTTCCCATGAAATGGGAAAAATGAGGAAAAATTCCCATTTTTGTGACCAATCCCAGCCAAATCTCAGCTGCCTGGGATGGGCACTGGGTTATCCCAGTGGGATGCAGAATTCCTGCATAAATATCCACTTTGAAATGTTTATATTTTACTATTTCAACTAAATTAAATAAACATTGCATTAAAATTGTATAAATATAGTTGAATTTTCAATTAAAAACTAAAAGAATGAATTAAATTGAAATGTATGATAAAATTAAATGTCCAAACCTCTCCTCCAGTATTTGAGGAACAGGACAGCTCCAATGTTGGATTTTAGACCTGAATTTTCCCAACAATTCCATGAAGGACCCCAAAACTCTCATCCTTTATATTGGAGAAAGAAAAGCCCCAAAGGATCCTTAATTTTTCAGGTGCTTTAATACCCAAAATATTCCTCAGCTCAGATTACTGGGATTTCAGGGAGTTTAGGAAAATGAACATTATTTAATTCTCACTTCAAGCTATTTGTGGGGATGGAAAATCCCTTTGATTTCTGGCCTTGGGAAAATGGGATTTCCTTCTTCACCACCACAGTGAATTGGGCTTTAACAGTGAATTCAGCTTAAATCATTAAACTGTGCTTAAATTGGTGAACTTGGCTTAAATCAGTAAATTTGGATTAAATACATGAATTGGGCTTCTCCATTTGCAGTTCTGACACCAATTTAATCCCTCTAGAATTTCTCAGGATTAAGCAACATCCCAGGGAAATCTGAAGTTAGCTACTTAATGAGATTAAAAAAATCAATTTATTTCTCCACCTGTTTTTTTAAAAGAAAAACAAAGACTTTTCCACACATCGTGACCCTCAGGACTACAGCACAATCCACATGCCTGAGGGAAAACCATGGAAAAAACCATGGAAAAAAGACAGAAAAACCATGGAAATTGGGGGTAGCAGCAAGTAAAGGTGCTCATCCCTGTTTCCAGAGGAATTCCAGAGGGAATTCCAGAGCACAGCCCTGGAGGGATTTTAAATCCTCTGGAAAAGCTGGGCCAGGATTGGGCCTGGCTGGGCCTCAGGGGCTGGGAAAGGGACAAAATCTGAGAATCCTGCAGGATTTCTGGGAATTTTATCCCAGAAATTCATTCAGAGTTTCATCCTAGATGAAAACAATGCTTTAAAAATGGGCAGAGTTGTAAAATTTGGGGTTTTTTTTCCAAGGTCTAGGAGGAGGGTCAGAAAATCAGAGACTTTTCCACTCATTATGACCCTCAGGATTGCAGCACAAATTATGCATATATGAGGGAAAACAATGGAAAAATCATGGAAAAAAGACAGAAAAACCACAGAAATTGGGGTAGCTCATCCCAGTAAAGGTGCTCATCCCAGTTTCCAGCTGGAATTCCAGAGGGAATTCCAGAGCACAGCCTTGGAGGGATTTTAAATCCTCTGGAAAAGCTGGGCCAGGATTGGGCCTGGCCGGGCCTCAGGGGCTGGGAAAGGAACCAGGCTCAGAGAATCTTGCAGGATTTCTGGGAATTTTATCCCAGAAATTCATTCAGAATTTCATCCTAGATGAAAACAATGCTTTAAAAATGGGCACACTTAGATAAATTGGGGTTTTTTCCTCCAAGGGAGTCAGAAAATCAGAGACTTTTCCACTCATTATGACCCTCAGGACTGTAACAAAATCTGCCTGCCTGAGGGGAAAACAATGAAAAAACAGGGAAAAACCTATGGAAAAACCACAGAAATTGGGGTAGCTCATCCCAGTAAAGGTGCTCATCCCTGTTTCCAGAGGAATTCCAGAGGGAATTCCAGAGCACAGCCCTGGAGGGATTTTAAATCCTCTGGAAAAGCTGGGCCAGGATTGGGCCTGGCCGGGCCTCAGGGGCTGGGAAAGGGACAAAATCTGAGAATCCTGCAGGATTTCTGGGGATTTTATCCCAGAAATTCATTCAGAATTTCATCCTAGATGAAAACAATGCTTTAAAAATGGGCAGAGTTGTAAAATTTTGGGGTTTTTCTCCAAGGTCTAGGAGGAGGGTCAGAAAATCAGAGACTTTTCCACTCATTATGACCCTCAGGATTGCAGCACAAATTATGCATATATGAGGGAAAACAATGGAAAAATCATGGAAAAAAGACAGAAAAACCACAGAAATTGGGGTAGCTCATCCCAGTAAAGGTGCTCATCCCAGTTTCCAGTGGAATTCCAGAGGGAATTCCAGAGCACAGCCTTGGAGGGATTTTAAATCCTCTGGAAAAGCTGGGCCAGGACTGGGCCTGGCCGGGCCTCAGGGGCTGGGAAAGGGACAAAATCTGAGAATCCTGCAGGATTTCTGGGAATTTTATCCCAGGAATTCATTCAGAGTTTCATCCTGGATCAAAGGCTTTGTTTAAAAATGGGGACAATTGGATAATTTTGGGTTTTTCTCCCTGGTAAATAGGAGTGGCTGACAACAGAAAGTTCTCACACTCACCCTCACTACATAATTCCTTTTTCTTGTTTTTTTTTTTCCCTTCTCATCCCACAAAACCACATCAAAACATGGGAAAAGATGGAAGATGCCAATGAAACAAAACAATCCCTCCAGACAGGAGCTCTCAGCATCTCACCACAAAGAGGGAGTGAAAAACAACAACAACAACAACAAATACCCAACAAACACAGAAATTCCCCCTGAAACACCTCCCAGACAGCAAAATTCCCAAAATAAAAACCCCAGAAAAGGCAGGACACAACAATATGAATGAGAAAATTGGACACTTACTTCACTGAGGAAGGCTGTAGCACTTACTTGATTAATTTCATTCGTTAGTTGGGACAGGATTGTCACTCCTATGATGCAGTGCTCTACACTGTCCTGGGGAGGCAAAGGCACAGCTTTTTTTTTTTGGAAAAATTCCCCTTTTTTTTTTTGTTTTTTCCTTGGAAAAACTCTTGGCTAGAAAAGCTTAATTCTTATTAAAAAAAATATTTTGGGAGGTTGATTTGAGTCAATGAATGCAGGAAGTTGAAAGAAATATCAGGAATATCCATGAGGTTGGAAAAGATGGATCCTAAAGGTTGGAGCATCCAGAAACAATTCCCTGCTGCCTAAATTTTTAAGGAGCTAAAAATGAAATGTGATTCCCATGGATAGGAAAGGAAAAACCAAGAAAATATTCCGTGATTTTCTACCCATCCATGGGGTGGAAAAGATGGATCCTAAAGTCTGGAGCATCCAGGAACAAATCCCTGACTTTTAACCTTCACCCTCAGAAGCCCCTGCTGAAAACCACCGACATGGAAGAACCCAAACTCCTTCAGGCCATCTCCAAACTCCTGGATTTTGGTGAATCCTGGGAATTCTGAGGAGGAATCTGACCTGCAGGAGCCTGGTGCAAATCTGGGAGCATCCAGGAACAAATCCCTGACTTTTTTCCCCTCAGAAGCCCCTACTGAAAACACCAACACAGAAGAACCCAAACTCCTTCAGGCCATCTCCAAACTCCTTTTTGGTGGATTTTGGTGGATCCTGGGAATTCTGAGGAGGGAATCTGAGCTGCAAGGATCTGGTGCAGAGCTGGGAGCATCCAGGAACAAATCCCTGACTTTTTTCCCCTCAGAAGCCCCTACTGAAAACCACCAACATGGAAGCACCCGAACTCCTTCAGGCCACCTGCAAACTCCTGGATTTTGGTGAATCCTGGGAATTCTGAGCAGGAAATCTGACCTGCAAGGACCTGGGGCAAATCTGGGAGCATCCAGGAATGATTCCTGCTCCCTAAAATCATTCCCTGATTTATAAGGAGCTCTTCACCCTCAGAAGCCCCTTCTGAAAACACCAAAATAGAAGAACCCAAACTCCTTCAGGCCATCTCCAAACTTCTTTTTGGTGGATTTTGGTGAATCCTGGGAATTCTGAAGAGGGAATCTGACCTGCAGGAGCCCGGTGCAGAGCTGGGAGCATCCAGGAACAATTCCCTGCTCCCAGAAACAATTCCCTGGTTTGTAAGGAGCTCTTCACCCTCAGAAGCCCCTGCTGAAAACACCAACACGGAAGAACCCAAACTCCTTCAGGCCACCTGCAATCTCCCAAATTTTGGCAAATCCTGGGAATTCTGAGGAGGAATCTGATCTGCAGGAACCTGGTGCAGAGCTGGGAGGAGGAATGATTCCCTGCTCCCCAAATTTTAAAGGAATTCTTCACCCTCAGAAGCCCCATCTGAAAACACCAACATGGAAGAACCCAAACTCCTTCAGGCCATCTCCAAACTCCTTTTTGGTGGATTTTGGTGGATCCTGGGAATTCTGAGGAGGGAATCTGACCTGCAAGGATCTGGTGCAGAGCTGGGAGCATCCAGGAACAATTCCCTACTCCCAGAAACAATTCCCTGGTTTATAAGGAGCTCTTCACCCTCAGAAGTCTCTACTGAAAACCACCAACATGGAAGAACCCAAACTCCTTCAGGCCACCTGCAAACTCCCAAATTTTGGCAAATCCTGGGAATTCTGAGGAGGGAATCTGACCTGCAGGAGCCTGGTGTAGAGCTGGGAGCATCCAGGAACAGTTCCCTGCTCCCAGAAACAATTCCCTGATTTATAAGGAGCTCTTCACCCTCAGAAGCCTCTACTGAAAACCACCAACATGGAAGCACCGAACTCCTTCAGGCCACCTGCAAACTCCCAGATTTTGGTGAATCCTGGCAATTCTGAGGAGGAATCTGACCTGCAGGAGCCTGGTGCAAATCTGGGAGCATCCAGGAACAAATCCCTGACTTTTTTCCCCTCAGAAGCCTCTACTGAAAACCAACACAGAAGAACCCAAACTCCTTCAGGCCATCTCCAAACTCCTTTTTGGTGGATTTTGGTGGATCCTGGGAATTCTGAGGAGGGAATCTGACCTGCAGGTGCTGGTGTAGAGCTGGGAGCATCCAGGAACAAATCCCTGACTTTTTTCCCCTCAGAAGCCTCTACTGAAAACCACCAACATGGAAGCACCCGAACTCCTTCAGGCCACCTGCAAACTCCCAGATTTTGGTGAATCTTGGGAATTCTGAGAAGGGAATCTGACCTGCAGGAACCTGGAGCAAAGCTGGGAACATCCAGAAACAAATCCCTGCTCCCAGAAACAATTCCCTGGTTTATAAGGAACTCTTCATCCTGGGAAGCCTCTACTGAAAACCACTGACATGGAAAACCCTGAACTCCTTCAGGCCACCTGCAAACTCCCAAATTTTGGCAAATCCTGGGAATTCTGAGGAGGGAATCTGAGCTGCAAGGATCTGGTGCAGAGCTGGGAGCATCCAGGAACAATTCCCTGACTTTTAAGAAGCTGTTTCCCCTCAGAAGCCTCTACTGAAAACCACCAACATGGAAGAACCCGAACTCCTTCAGGCCATCTCCAAACTCCTTTTTGGTGGATTTTGGTGGATCCTGGGAATTCTGAGGAGGGAATCTGACCTGCAGGAGCCTGGTGTAGAGCTGGGAGCATCCAGGAACAAATCCCTGACTTTTTTCCCCTCAGAAGCCTCTACTGAAAACACCAACATGGAAGCACCCGAACTCCTTCAGGCCACCTGCAAACTCCTGGATTTTGGTGAATCCTGGGAATTCTGAGGAGGGAATCTGACCTGCAAGGACCTGGGGCAAAGCTGGGAGCATCCAGGAACAGTTCCCTGCTCCCAGAAACAATTCCCTGGTTTATAAGGAACTCTTCATCCTGGGAAGCCTCTACTGAAAACCACCAACATGGAAGAACCTGAACTCCTTCAGGCCACCTGCAAACTCCCAAATTTTGGCAAATCCTGGGAATTCTGAGGAGGAATCTGACCTGCAGGTGCTGGTGTAGAGCTGGGAGCATCCAGAAATGATTCCCTGCTCCCAGGAACAAATCCCTGACGTTTTTCCCCTCAGAAGCCCCTACTGAAAACACCAACACAGAAGAACCCAAACTCCTTTGGGCCATCTCCAAACTCCTTTCTGGTGGATTTTGGTGGATCCTGGGAATTCTGAGGAGGGAATCTGACCTGCACTGACCTGGAGCAAAGATGGGAACATCCAGGAACAAATCCCTGCTCCCAGAAACAATTCCCTGGTTTGTAAGGAGCTCTTCACCCTCAGAAGCCCCTACTGAAAACACCAACATGGAAGCACCCAAACTCCTTCAGGCACCTGCAAATCCCCACATTTTGGTTTATCCTGGGAATTCTGAGGAGGAATCTGACCTGCAGGAACCTGGTGCAGAGCTGTGAGCATCCAGGAACAAATCCCTGACTTTTAACCCTCAGAAGCCTCTACTGAAAACCACCAACATGGAAGCACCCGAACTCCTTCAGGCCACCTGCAAACTCCTGGATTTTGGTGAATCCTGGGAATTCTGAGCAGGAAATCTGACCTGCAAGGACCTGGGGCAAAGCTGGGAGCATCCAGGAACAAATCCCTGCTCCCTAAAATCATTCCCTGATTTATAAGGAGCTCTTCACCCTCAGAAGCCCCTGCTGAAAACACCAACATGGAAGCACCCGAACTCCTTCAGGCCACCTGCAAACTCCTGAATTTTGGCAAATCCTGGGAATTCTGAGGAGGAATCTGACCTGCAGGAGCCTGGTGCAAATCTGGGAGCATCCAGGAACAAATCCCTGCTCCCAGGAACAAATCCCTGACTTTTAACCTTCACCCTCAGAAGCCCCTTCTGAAAACCAACACGGAAGAACCCAAACTCCTTCAGGCCACCTGCAAACTCCCAGATTTTGGTGAATCTTGGGAATTCTGAGGAGGGAATCTGACCTGCAAGGATCTGGTGCAGAGCTGTGAGCTTTCAGGAACAAATCCCTGACTTTTAAGGAGCTCTTCACCCTCAGAAGCCCCTGCTGAAAACACCAACACAGAAGAACCCAAACTCCTTCGAGCCATCTCCAAACTCCTTTTTGGTGGATTTTGGTGGATCCTGGGAATTCTGAGGAGGGAATCTGACCTGCAAGGATCTGGTGCAGAGCTGGGAGCATCCAGGAACAAATCCCTGACTTTTTTCCCCTCAGAAGCCTCTACTGAAAACCACCAACATGGAAGCACCCGAACTCCTTCAGGCCACCTGCAAACTCCTGGATTTTGGTGAATCCTGGGAATTCTGAGGAGGGAATCTGACCTGCAGGAACCTGGAGCAAAGCTGGGAGCATCCAGGAACAAATCCCTGCTCCCAGAAACAATTCCCTGGTTTGTAAGGAGCTCTTCACCCTCAGAAGCCCCTTCTGAAAACCACCAACATGGAAGAACCTGAACTCCTTCAGGCCACCTGCAAACTCCTGGATTTTGGCAAATCCTGGGAATTCTGAGGAGGGAATCTGAACTGCAGGAGCCTGGTGCATATCTGGGAGCATCCAGAAATGATTCCCTGCTCCCAGAAACAATTGCTTGGTGTATAAGGAACTCCTCACCCTCAGAAGCCCCTTCTGAAAACCACCAACATGGAAAAGCCCCAACTCCTTCAGGCCACCTGCAATCTCCCAAATTTTGGCAAATCCTGGGAATTCTGAGGAGGAATCTGACCTGCAGGAGCCTGGTGCAAATCTGGGAGCATCCAGAAATGATTCCCTGCTCCCAGGAACAAATCCCTGACTTTTTTCCCCTCAGAAGCCTCTACTGAAAACCACCAACATGGAAGCACCCGAACTCCTTCAGGCCACCTGCAAACTCCCAGATTTTGGTGAATCTTGGGAATTCTGAGGAGGGAATCTGACCTGCAGGAACCTGGTGCAAATTTGGGAGCATCCAGGAATGATTCCCTGCTCCCAGGAACAAATCCCTGATTTACAAGGAACTCTTCACCCTCAGAAGCCCCTTCTGAAAGCCACCAACATGGAAAACCCCGAACTCCTTCAGGCCACCTGCAATCTCCGAAATTTTGGCAAATCCTGGGAATTCTGAGGAGGAATCTGACCTGCAGGAGCCTGGTGCAAATCTGGGAGCATCCAGGAACAAATCCCTGACTTTTTTCCCCTCAGAAGTCCCTACTGAAAACACCAACACGGAAGAACCCAAACTCCTTCAGGCCATCTCCAAACTCCTTTTTGGTGGATTTTGGTGAATCCTGGCAACTCTGAGGAGGGAATCTGACCTGCAAGGATCTGGTGCAGAGCTGGGAGCATCCAGGAACAAATCCCTGATTTTTAAGGAGCTCTTCACCCTCAGAAGTCCCTGCTGAAAACACCACTAGGAAAGAACCCAGACTCTTCAATGCCACCTGCAAACTCCTGGATTTTGGTGAATCCTGGGAATTCTGAGGAGGGAATCTGACCTGCAGGAGCCTGGTGTAGAGCTGGGAGCATCCAGGAACAAATCCCTGACTTTTTTCCCCTCAGAAGCCTCTACTGAAAACCACCAACATGGAAAAGCCCCAACTCCTTCAGGCCACCTGCAAACTCCCAGATTTTGGTGAATCTTGGGAATTCTGAGGAGGGAATCTGACCTGCAGGAACCTGGAGCAAAGCTGGGAACATCCAGAAACAAATCCCTGCTCCCAGGAACAAATCCCTGATTTTTAAGGAGCTCTTCACCCTCAGAAGCCCCTTCTGAAAACACCAACATGGAAGCACCCGAACTCCTTCAGGCCACCTGCAAACTCCTGGATTTTGGCAAATCCTGGGAATTCTGAGGAGGAATCTGACCTGCAAGGATCTGGTGCAGAGCTGTGAGCATTCAGGAACAATTCCCTGCTCCCAGGAACAAATCCCTGACTTTTAACCTTCACCCTCAGAAGCCCCTTCTGAAAACCAACACGGAAGAACCCAAACTCCTTCGGGCCATCTCCCAACTCCTTTTTGGTGGATTTTGGTGAATCCTGGGAATTCTGAGGAGGGAACCTGACCTGCAGGAAGCGGGGTGACGTCGTTGATGACGTTCCTGAAGACGTACTCGTCCTTCTGGCAGTCGAACCAGCCCAGCTTGGTGATCCTGGCGTAGAGCTGGATCAGCGCCTGCGTCACGAACGTCGCCAGCTTCGGCCTCGTGGCCAGGTAGTTCAGCACATAATTCCCTGGAAAACAGGGAAAAGATGGAGCTGCAGGCAAAATCCAGCCCTGTGGGAATGGCCCGAAGGAAAAGGAGCTTTGGGGAGGTTGGTTTGAGTGGGGGAAGTTGGGAGAAATGTTGGGGATATATGAGAGGAATGTTGGGGTTTGATACGGGAATTTAAGATGCTGGGAAAGGGTTGGATTTAGCCCTGGAATAGACCTGGGAAAGGGTTGGATTTAGCCCTAGGAAAAAGCTGGATTTAGCTCTGGAATAGACCTGGGAGGGGTTGGATTTAGCCCTGGGAAAGGGTTGGATTTAACCCTAGAATAAACCTGGGAATGGGTTGGATTTAGCCCTGGGCCAATCCCAAGGATTTTATACAATCCCAAGGGGTTTTTGGGCCAATCCCAAGGATATTTTGGACAATCCCACCCAAGGATTTTTAGGAGAATCCCAAGGATATTTTGGGCCCATCCCAAGGATTTTGGTCCCATCCCAAGGCTTTTGGGCCCATCCCAAGGGTTTTATACAATCCCAAGGATTTTGGGCCAATCCCAAGGGGTTTTGGGCCAATCCCAAGGATTTTGGGCAATCCCAAGGGTTTTATACAATCCCAAGGCTTTTTGGGCCAATCCCAAGGATATTTTGGACAATCCCAAGGATATTTTGGACAATCCCACCCAAGGATTTTTAGGAGAATCCCAAGGCTTTTTGGGCCAATCCCAAGGCTTTTGGTCCCATCCCCAGGGTTTTATACAATCCCAAGGATTTTTGGGCCCATCCCAAGGATTTTGGGCCCATCCCCAGGGTTTTGGGCCCATCCCAAGGATTTTGGTCCCATCCCAAGGGTTTTATACAATCCCAAGGATTTTGGGCCCATCCCAAGGATATTCTGGGCCAATCCCAAGGGTTTTTGGGCCAATCCCAAGGATTTTATACAATCCCAAGGATTTTATACAATCCCAAGGGTTTTTGGGCCAATCCCATGGATATTTTGGACAATCCCAAGGCTTTTTTTGGGCCCATCCCCAGGGATTTTGGGCCCATCCCATGGATTTTTTGGGAAAGTGCCAAGGATTTTATACATTCTCAAGGATTTTGCGCCCATCCCAAGGGTTTTTGGGCCAATCCCAAGGCTTTTTTTGGTCCCATCCCAAGGATTTTGGGCCCATCCCAAGGATTTTGGCCCCATCCCAAGGATTTTTGAGCCCATCCCAAGGATTTTGGTCCCATCCCAAGGGTTTTATACAATCCCAAGGATTTTTAGGAGAATCCCAAGGATTTTGGGCCAATCCCAAGGATTTTGGTCCCATCCCAAGGGTTTTATACAATCCCAAGGATTTTATACAATCCCAAGGCTTTTTTTGCATATCCCAAGGATTTTTGGGCCAATCCCAAGGATTTTTGGGCCAATCCCATGGATGTTTTGGGAGAATCCCACCCAAGGATTTTTAGGACAATCCCAAGGATATTTTGGACAATCCCACCCAAGGGTTTTTAGGAGAATCCCAAGGATTTTTGGGCCCATCCCAAGGATTTTTAGGAGAATCCCAAGGATTTTTGGGCCCATCCCAAGGATTTTGGGCCCATCCCAAGGGTTTTATACAATCCCAAGGATTTTTAGGAGAATCCCAAGGATTTTGGTCCCATCCCAAGGGTTTTATACAATCCCAAGGATTTTTGGGCCCATCCCAAGGTTTTTGGGCCAATCCCAAGGCTTTTTGGGCCAATCCCACCCAAGGATTTTTAGGAGAATCCCAAGGATATTTTAGACAGTCCCAAGGATTTTTGGGCCAATCCCAAGGGGTTTCTGGGCCAATCCCAAGGATTTTGGGCCAATCCCATGGATTTTTTGGGAAAGTGCCAAGGATTTTATACATTCTCAAGGATTTTGGGCCCATCCCAAGGGTTTTTGGGCCAATCCCAAGGATTTCGGGCCAATCCCAAGGATTTTATACAATCCCAAGGATTTTATACAATCCCAAGGATTTTGGGCCTATCCCAAGGATTTTTGGCCAATCCCAAGGCTTTTTGGGCCAATCCCACCCAAGGATTTTTAGGAGAATCCCAAGGATATTTTGGACAATCCCAAGGGGTCTTTGGGCCAATCCCATGGATTTTATACAATCCCAAGGCTTTTTGGGCCCATCCCAAGGGTTTTGGGCCCATCCCAAGGGTTTTATACAATCCCAAGGATTTTATACAATCCCAAGGATATTTTGGACAATCCCAAGGATTTTGGGCCCATCCCAAGGATTTTTGGGGAAAATGCCAAGGATTTTATACATTCCCAAGGATTTTGGGCCAATCCCAAGGCTTTTTGGGCCCATCCCAAGGATTTTGGGCCAATCCCAAGGGTTTTATACAATCCCATGGATTTTGGGCCAATCTCAGGGATATTTTGGGCCAATCCCAAGGGTTTTATACAATCCCAAGGCTTTTTGGGCCAATCCCAAGGATATTTTGGACAATCCCAAGGATATTTTGGACAATCTCACCCAAGGATTTTTAGGAGAATCCCAAGGATATTTTGGACAATCCCAAGGATTCTGGGCCAATCCCATGGATTTTTGGCCCATCCCAAGGCTTTTTGGTCCCATCCCAAGGGTTTTATACAATCCCAAGGATATTTTGGACAATCCCAAGGCTTTTTGGGCCCATCCCAAGGATTTTGGGCCAATCCCAAGGATATTTTGGACAATCCCACCCAAGGATTTTTAGGAGAATCCCAAGGATATTTTGGACAATCCCAAGGCTTTTTGGGCCCATCCCAAGGATTTTGGGCCCATCCCAAGGATTTTTGGGCCAATCCCAAGGATATTTTGGTCCCATCCCAAGGGTTTTATACAATCCCAAGGATTTTTGGGCCCATCCCAAGGGTTTTATACAATCCCAAGGATTTTTAGGAGAATCCCAAGGCTTTTTGGGCCCACCCCAAGGATTTTTGGGCCCATCCCAAGGATTTTGGGCCAATCCCAAGGCTTTTTGGACAATCCCACCCAAGGATTTTCAGGAGAATCCCAAGGATTTTTGGGCCAATCTCAGGGATATTTTGGGCCCATCCCAAGGGTTTTATACAATCCCAAGGATTTTGGGCCCATCCCAAGGATATTTTGGGCCCATCCCAAGGATTTTTAGGAGAATCCCAAGGATTTTTGGGCCCATCCCAAGGATTTTGGTCCCATCCCCAGGGTTTTATACAATCCCAAGGATTTTGGGCCAATCTCAGGGATAGTTTGGGCCCACGCCCAGGGTTTTATACAATCCCAAGGATTTTTAGGAGAATCCCAAGGCTTTTTGGGCCCATCCCAAGGGTTTTATACAATCCCAAGGATTTTTGGGCCAATCCCAAGGATTTTTAGGAGAATCCCAAGGATTTTTGGGCCCATCCCAAGGATATTTTGGGCCAATCCCAAGGATTTTTGGTCCCATCCCAAGGATTTTATACAATCCCAAGGATTTTTAGGAGAATCCCAAGGCTTTTGGGCCCATCCCAAGGATTTTGGGCCCATCCCCAGGGTTTTATACAATCCCAAGGATTTTTGGGCCCATCCCAAGGATTTTGGTCCCATCCCAAGGGTTTTATACAATCCCAAGGATTTTTAGGAGAATCCCAAGGATTTTTGGGCCCATCCCAAGGCTTTTGGTCCCACCCCAGGTTCTGCAGAGCCGGACTCACGGATGTCGATGCGCTGCTCCAGGGGCAGGGGGTTGTTTGTGCGTGACACCAGCTTGGTAAGGCAGGTGGCCGCCAGCAACTGCGAGTAGGAGGACTGGAAAAAAGGGAAAAAAATCCCAAAAAAACCCAAAAAACAGGAATTTGAATTCATGGAATTTTAATTAATGGAATTTTAATTAATGGCATTTTAATTCATGGAATTTTCATTCATGGCTTTGAAGCAAATTCCAGCCCGGGAGTTGAAGGGAAGCAGCTCCCACCTCGCTGAAATGAAATTCCCAAATTCCCAAATTCCCAAATTCCCCCAAATTCCAACAATCCTGGGATAAAAGCCCAAAGTTTGACAGGAATTTATAGAAATTATCCAGCAATTCACAAGAATTTACCAGAAATTAGGCAGGGATTTACAGGAATTTTGCAGAAACTTTGCACAAATTTTTCAGGAATTCACAAGAATTTTTCAGGAATTCACAAGAATTTTTCAGGAATTCACAGGAATTTTGCAGGAATTTTAAAGAATTCACAGGAATTTGCAGAAATTTACAGGAATCTACAGGAATTTTGCAGGAATTTACAGAAATTTGCAGGAATTAACAGGAATTTTGCAGGAATTCTGCAGGAATTTTGTAGGAATTCTGTAGGAATTTTGCAGGAATTTTTGGGATGTGGAATTCCAGGGTTTTAGGGAATGTTTGGGATGTGGAATTCCAGGATTTTGGGGAATTTTTGGGGATTTTTTGGGGAATTTTTGGGGATTTTTTTGGGAATTTTGGGGGATTTTTGGGGAATTTCTGGAATGTGGAATTCCATGACTTTGGGGCATTTTTGGGATGTGGAATCCCAGGGTTTTAGGGAATGTTTGGGATGTGGAATTCAATGGGTTTGGGGAATTTGGGGATGTGGAATTCCAGGATTTTGGGGAATTTTTGGGGAATTTCTGGGATGTAGAATCCCATGATTTCAGGGAATTTTTGGGATGTGGAATTCCACGATTTTGGGGAATTTTTGGGGAACTTTTTGGGTATTTCTGGGATGTGGAATTCCAGGATTCTGGGGAATGTTTGGGATGTGGAATTCAATGGTTTTGGGGAATTTGGGGATGTAGAATTCCACAATTTTGGGCAAGTTGTGGGGAATTTCTGGGGAATTTTTGGGAAATTTTTGGGGAATTTCTGGCATGTGGAATCCCATGACCTTGGGGAATTTTTGGGATGTGGAATTCCACGATTCTGGGGAATTTTGGGGAATTTTTGGGGAATTTCTGGGATGTGAAATCCCATGATTCTGGGGAATGTTTGGGATGTGGAATTCAATGGGTTTGGGGAATTTGGGGATGTAGAATTCCACAATTTTGGGGCATTTTGGGGGAATTTTGGGGGAATTTTTGGGGAATTTTGGGGGAATTTTTGGGATGTGGAATTCCATGATTCTGGGGAATGTTTCGGATGTGGAATTCCATGACTTTGGGGAATTTTTGGGGAATGTTTGGGATGTGAAATCCCATGATTTTGGGGAATGTTTGGGGAAGTTTTGGGGAAGTTTTGGGGAAGTTTTGGGATGTGGAATCCCATGATTTTGGGGAATGTTTGGGATGTAGAATTCAATGGTTTTGGGGAATTTTTGGGAATTTCTGGGACGTGGAATTCCAGGATTCTGGGGAATGTTTGGGATGTGCTCACGCTGCCTCTCTCGAGCAGCAGCTGGCACTTGGGGCCCTTGGCAAACTCCACCAGGGCATGGAATTCCATGATTTTGGGGAATGTCTGGGATGTGGAATTCCACGATTTTGGGGAAATTTGGGGAATTTTTGTGAACATTTGGGGTGTACTCACGCTGTCTCTCTCGAGCAGCAGCTGGCACTTGGGGAATGTCGGTGAACTCCACCAGGGCATGGAATCCCACAATTTTTGGGAATATTTTGGGGAATATTTTGGGGACATTTTGGGAATATTTTGTGAACATTTGGGGTGTACTCACGCTGCCCCTCTCGAGCAGCAGCTGGCACTTGGGGCTGTTTGGTGAATCCCATCAGGACATGGAATCCCAGAATTTTGGGGAATTTTTGGGATGTGGAATCCCATGATTTTGGGGATTTTTTGGGAACATTTTGGGATTATTTTGGGTAATTTTTGGGAATATTTTGGGAACATTTGGGGTGTACTCACGCTGCCTCTCTTGAGCAGCAGCTGGCACTTGGGGCTGTTTGGTGAATCCATCAGGGCATGGAATCCCATGATTTTTGGGAATATTTTGGGATTATTTTGGGTAATTTTTGGGAATATTTTGGGAATTATTTTGGGAGTATCTGGGGTGTACTCACGCTGCCTCTCTCGAGCAGCAGCTGGCACTTGGGGCTGTTTGGTGAATCCCACCAGGGCATGGAATCCCACAATTCTGGGGAATTTTTGGGATGTGGAATCCCAGCATTTTGGGGAATATTTTGGGAATATTTTGGGAGTATCTGGGGTGTGCTCACGCTGCCCCTCTCGAGCAGCAGCTGGCACTTGGGGAATGTCGGTGAACTCCACCAGGACATGGAATCCCACGATTTTGGGGAATATTTTGGGAATATTTTGGGTAATTTTTGGGAACATTTTGGGAATATTTTGGGAACATTTGGGGTGTACTCACGCTGCCCCTCTCGAGCAGCAGCTGGCACTTGCTCAGGCAGTCGGGGCTGTTGGTGAACTCCACCAGGGCCTTCTCAGCCTGCAGGCGCGTGCCCGTGTCCGTGGTCTCATAGAGCTGCTTGCACAGGTTCTCCAGCTGGGCCAGGCTCTGCAGGGCAGCAAACACGGGAAAATGGGAAAAATGGGGAGAAACAGGGGAGAAATGGGGAAAAATGGGGGAGAAATGGGGAAAAATGGGGGGAAAATGGGGGGAAAATGGGGGAAAATGGGGAGAAATGGGGGAAAAAGGGGAAAAATGGGGGGAAAATGGGGAAACCAGGGAAAAATGGGGAAAAACAGGGAGAAATGGGGAAAAACGGGGAAAAACGGGGAAAAATGGGGAGAAATGGGGGAAAATGGGGAAAATGGGGAGAAATGGGGGAAATGGGAGAAATGGGGAGAAATGGGGAAAATGGGGAGAAATGGGGAAAAACAGGGAAAAAGGCGGCAAAATGGGGAAAAATTGGGAAAAAAACAGGGGAAAAACAGGGAAAACGGGGGAAAAATGGGGGAAAAACGGGGAAAATTGGGGAGAAACGGGAAAACGGGGAAAAACGGGGAAAAACGGAGGGAAATGGGGGAGAAATGGGGGGAAAATGGGGGAGAAATGGGGAAAAATGGGGAAAAATGTGGAAAAATGGGGAGAAACGGGGAGAAATGGGGAAAAAACAGGGGAAAAACGGGGAAAAATGGGGAAAACCAGGGAGAAACGGGGAAAAACGGGAGAAATGGGGAAAATGGGGGAAAACAGGGGAGAAATGGGGAAAAACAGGGAAAAACGGGGGAAAAAACGGGGAAAAACGGGGAAAACCAGGGAAAAATGGGGAAAAAGGGGAAAAAACGGGGAAAACCAGGGAAAAACGGGGAAAACCATGGGAAAAAATGGGGAAAAATGGGGAAAAGGGGATTCAGGGACACTGCAGGGACTCCTCAGCACTGGCACATGTGGGACCCACCAGGACTTGTCCTTCCCTTTTCCCCTTTTTCTTTCCTTTTCCTTCCCCCTTTTCCTTCCCTTCCCTTCCCCTTTTCCTTCCCTTCCCCATTCCTTCCTTTCCTTCCTTTTCCTTTCCTTTCCTTTCCTTCCCTTCCCTTCCCTTCCCTTCCCTTCCCTTCCCTTCCCTTCCCTTCCCTTCCCTTCCCTTCCCTTCCCTTCCCTTCCCTTCCCTTCCCTTCCCTTCCCTTCCCTTCCCTTCCCTTCCCTTCCCTTCCCTTCCCTTCCCTTCCCTTCCCTTCTTCCCTTCTTCCCTTTTTCCCTTTTTTCCCTTCCCTTTTTCCCTTTTTCCATTGGATTTTCACAATTCCCTGCACAGGAATTCCTCTCATTCCCACCTTTCCCCTTGTACAGGAATTTTGCAGGAATCCACAGAAATTTTGCAAAAAATTTTGCAGGATTTTACAAAAAAAATTGCAGGAATTTTGCAGATATTTTACAGGAATTCTGCAGGAATTTCCAGAAATTTTGCAAGAATTCGGCTTCAGGAATTTTGCAGGAATTTTCAGGAATTCCCAGGAATTTTGCAGGAATTTTGCAAGGATTTCCCAGGAAATTTTGCAGGAATTAACAGAAAATGTACAGGAATTCCGTAGGAATTCCAGGAGAAACCCCAGGATGAGGCTTTCCTTGGAATCAGTTCCATTCCCAATTCCCAGGGATTCCTGCCCTGGAAAAATTCCATAATTTCAGGAGTTTTTATCCATAATTTCCATTATTTCGGGAGTTTTTATCCAGAATTTCTACAAATTTTCCCATAATTTTAGGAGTTTTTATCCATAATTTCCACAAAATTTTCCATAATTTGGGGAGTTTTTATCCATAATTTCCACAAATTTTCCATAATTTCGGGAGTTTTTATCCATAATTTCCACAAAATTCCCAAAGTTTTTATCAATAATTTCCATTATTTCGGGAGTTTTTATCCATAATTTCCACAAATTTTCCATAATTTCCACAAATTTTCCCATAATTTCAGGAGTTTTTATCCATAATTTCCACAAAATTCCCAAAGTTTTTATCCATAATTTCCATTATTTCTGGAGTTTTTATCCATAATTTCCACAAATTTTTCCATAATTTTGGGAGTTTTCATCCACAATTTCCATAATTTCAGGAGGTTTTATTCATCATTTCCACAAAATTTCCATAAATTTGGGAGTTTTTACCCATAATTTCCATTACTTCAATAAATCTGGGAGTTTTCATCCATAATTTCAATAAATTTGGGAGTTTTCATCCATAATTTCCATAATTTGGGAGTTTTTCCCCATAATTTCCATAAATGTGGGAGGTTTTATCCATAATTTCCATTATTTCCATAATTTCAGGAGTTTTCATCCATAATTTCAATAAATTTGGGAGTTTTTACCCGTAATTTCCATTATTTCTGTAAATTTGGGAGTTTCTACCCATAATTTCCACAAAATTCCAAATTTCAGGAGTTTTTATCCATATTTTCATAAAAAATCCCATAATTTGGGGAGTTTTCATCCATAATTTCCATTATTTCAATAAATTTGGGAGTTTTTACCCATAATTTCCATTATTTCCATAAATTTGGGAGTTTTCATCCATAATTTCAATAAATATGGGAGTTTTTATCCAAAATTTCCATAGATTTGGGAGTTTTTATCCATAATTTCCATTATTTCCATAAATTTTGGAGTTTTCATCCATAATTTCCATAAATTTTGGAGTTTTTACCCATAATTTCCATTATTTCCATAAATTTTGGAGTTTTCATCCATAATTTCCATAAATTTGGGAGTTTTTATCCATAATTTCCATTATTTCCATAAATTTGGGAGTTTTTATCCATAATTTCCATTATTTCCATAAATTTGGAAGGTTTTACCCATAATTTCCATCATTTCCATAATTTGGGAGTTTTTATCCATAATTTCAATAAATATGGGAGTTTTTATCCAAAATTTCCATAATTTCAGGAGTTTTCATCCATAATTTCCATAAATTTGGGGGGTTTTATCCAAAATTTCCACAAAATTTCCATAATTTGGGAGGTTTTACCCATAATTTCCATTATTTCCATAATTTCAGGAATTTTCATCCATAATTTCAATAAATTTGGGAGTTTTTATCCATAATTTCCACAAAATTCCTGTAATTTGGGAGTTTTTACCCATAATTTCCATTATTTCCGTAAATTTTGGAGTTTTCATCCATAATTTCAATAAATTTGGGAGTTTTTACCCATAATTTCCATAAATGTGGGAGGTTTTACCCATAATTTCCATTATTTCCATAATTTCAGGAATTTTCATCCATAATTTCCATAAATTTGGGGGGTTTTATCCATAATTTCCACAAAATTCCTGTAATTTGGGAGTTTTTCCCCATAATTACCATTATTTCTGTAAATTTGGGAGTTTTTATCCAAAATTTCCACAAAATTTCCATAATTTGGGAGGTTTTACCCATAATTTCCATTATTTCCACAATTTTGGGAGTTTTCATCCATAATTTCAATAAATGTGGGAGTTTTTATCCAAAATTTCCACAAAATTCCAAATTTCAGGAGTTTTTATCCATAATTTCCACAAAATTTCTGTAATTTGGGACTTTTTACCCATAATTGCCATAAATGTGGGAGTTTTTATCCATAATTTCCATTATTTCCATAATTTCAGGAGTTTTCATCCATAATTTCCATAAATTTGGGAGTTTTTACCCATAATTTCAATTATTTCCATAAATTTGGGAGTTTTTGTCCATAATTTCCACAAAATTTCTGTAATTTGGGATTTTTTACCCATAATTTCCATAGATTTTGGAGTATTCATCCATAATTTCAATAAATTTGGGAGTTTTCACCCATAATTTCCACAAAATTCCATCAGTTCAGGAGTTTTTATCCATAATTTCCATAAACTTGGGAGTTTTTATCCATAATTTCCACAAAATTTCTGTAATTTGGGATTTTTTCCCCATAATTTCCATAATTTCCATAAATTTGGGAGTTTTTATCCATAATTTCCATAAATTTGGGAGTTTTTACCCACAATTTCCACAAAATTTCTGTAATTTGGGAGTGTTTACCCATAATTTCCACAAAATTCCATCAGTTCAGGAGTTTTCATCCATAATTTCCATAAATGTGGGAGTTTTTATCCATAATTTCCATTATTTCCATAATTTCAGGAATTTTCATCCATAATTTCCACAAATTTTGGAGTTTTTATCCATAATTTCCACAAAATTTCTGAAATTTGGGATTTTTTACCCATAATTTCCATTATTTCCATAAATTTGGGAGTTTTTACCCATAATTTCCATTATTTCCAGAATTTCAGGAATTTTCATCCATAATTTCCACAAATTTTATCCATAATTTCAATTATTTCTGTAAATTTGGGAGTTTTCATCCATAATTTCCATAATTTGGGAGTTTTCATCCATAATTTCAATAAATTTGGGAGTTTTTACCCATAATTTCCACAAAATTTCCATAATTTCAGGAGTTTTCATCCATAATTTCCACAAATTTGGGAGTTTTTATCCAAAATTTCCACAACATTTCCAGAATTTCAGGGGTTTTCATCCACCATCCCAAATTTCCACTTCCAGGAGCTCCCAAAATCCCAAATTTCCCAAATTTCCCCTTCCTGGTTCTTCTCCCTCTCCCAAATTTCCTTCCAACAAAACCCATGGAAAAAATAAAAACCAAACATTTTTAACCATTCCAAGATTTCCCAAAAATTCTCATTTTCCCAGACAGGAAATTCCATCCCATTTGAAGGAAAAACACTTCAGGAACAAGAATTCAAGGGAAAAATGGGAAAAAATTTCCTTCCATGAGGGGAAAAAATTTGGATTTATGATCCCTCTCTGCTCCAAGGAGAAAAAAACCTGGAAAATCCCCAAAAATTCATCCCAAACACAGAAAATTCCCAGAATTTTGGAGTTTTTGGGACAAAAACCAGGGAAAAATCCATAAAAAAATCAGATTTGCAGGTAGAAATCCATAGGAAAAAAAGGGTTGGGAATTGTTCACAGTGGGAATAAAATCCATGAAAAATTTTAATTTGGGATTCAACATTGCAGGGGAAATGCAGGGAAAATTGTGGAGGTTTCTTCAAACCAGGTAAAATCCAGGAAAAATTGGATTTGGGATTCATCAAAGCAGGAAAAATCCATAAAAAATTGGATTTGGGATTCAGCAAAGCAGGGAAAATTCCTTAAAATTGCATTTGAGCTTTGTCAATCCAGGTAAAATCCATAAGAAATTTATTTGGGATTCATCAAAGCAGGAAAAAATTCCTTAAAATTGGATTTGGACTGCACAAAACCAGGAAAAATTCCTTAAAATTGGATTTGGGCTTCATCATTCCAGGTAAAATCCATGAAAATTTTTGGGGCTTCTTCACATCAGGTAAAATTCCTTAAATTTGGATTTGGGCTTCAGAATTCCAGGTAAAATCCAGAAAAAATTGTGGAGGTTTCTCCACACCAGGTAAAATCCATAAAAAATTGGATTTGAGCTTCAGCAAAGGAGGGAAAATTCCTTAAATTTGGATTTGGGCTTCGTCATTCCAGGTAAAATCCATGAAAAATTTTGGGGCTTCTTCACACCAGGAAAAATCCATAAAAATTGGATTTGAGCTCCGTAATTCCATAAAATCCATAAAAAATTTTTTTGGGTTCACCAAAGCAGGAAAAATTCCTTAAATTTGGATTTGGGCTTCATCAAAGCAGGAAAAAATTCCTTAAAATTGGATTTGGACTGCACAAAACCAGCAAAAAATCCTTAAATTTGGATTTGAGCTTTGTCATTGCAGGAAAAATCCATGAAAAATTTTGGGGACTTCTTCACACCAGGAAAAATCCCGAAAAATTGGATTTGAGCTTCGTCATTCCAGGTAAAATCCATAAAAATTTTTGGGAACTTCTTCACACCAGGAAAAATCCATAAAATTTTGATTTGGGCTTCATCAAAGGAGGGAAAATTCCTTAAAATTGGATTTGGGATTCAACATTCCAGGAAAAATCCATAAAAAATTTTTGGGCTTCAGCAGGTCAGGAAAAATCCATTAAATTTTGATTTGGGCTTGATCAAAGCAGGAAAAATTCCTTAAATTTGGATTTGGGATTCACCAAAGCAGGAAAAATTCCTTAAAATTGATTTGAGCTTTGTCATTCCAGGTAAAATCCATAAAATTATTTTAGGGCTTCATCAAACCAGGAAAATTTCCTAAAAATTGGATTTGTGGTTCATAATTCCAGGTAAAATCCATAAAAAATTTTGGGGCATCTTCACACCAGGAAAAATTCCTAAAAATTGGATTTGGGCTTCATCATTCCAGGTAAAATCCATGAAAATTTTTGGGGCTTCTTCACATCAGGAAAAATTCCTTAAATTTGGATTTGAGCTTCACCAAAGCAGGAAAAATTCCTTAAAATTGGATTTGGGCTTCAGAATTCCAGGTAAAATCCATAAAAAATTGGATTTGGGCTTCATCAAAGCAGGAAAAATTCCTTAAAATTGATTTGAGCTTTGTCATTCCAGGTAAAATCCATAAAATTATTTTAGGGCTTCACCAAACAAGGGAAAATTCCTTAAATTTGGATTTGGGCTTCATCATTCCAGGAAAAATCCATGAAAAATTTTGGGGCTTCTTCACTCCAGGAAAAATTCCTAAAAATTGGATTTGAGCTTTGTCATTCCAAGTAAAATCCATGAAAAATTTTGGGGGCTTCTTCATACCAGGTAAAATCCATAAAATTTTGATTTGGGCTTCATTAAAGCAGGAAAAAATTCCTTAAAATTGGATTTGAGCTTTGTCATTCCAGGTAAAATCCATAAGAAATTTTTGGGGTTTCTTCACACCAGGAAAAATTCCTTAAATTTGGATTTGGGATTCAACATTCCAGGTAAAATCCATGAAAAATTTTGGGGATTTCTTCACTCCAGATAAAATTCCTTAAAATTGGATTTGAGCTCCATAATTCCATAAAATCCATAAAAAATTTTTTTGGGTTCACCAAAGCAGGAAAAATTCCTTAAATTTGGATTTGGGCTTTGTCATTCCAGGAAAAATCCGTAAGAAATTTTTGGGGTTTCTTCACACCAGGAAAAATCCATAAAAAACCTTTTTGGGCTTCAGCAGGTCAGGAAAAATCCATAAAAAATTGGATTTGGGCTTCACCAAAGCAGGAAAAATTCCTTAAATTTGGATTTGGACTGCACAAAACCAGGAAAAAATTCCTTAAAATTGGATTTGAGGTTCATAATTCCAGGTAAAATCCATAAAAAATTTTGGGGCTTCTTCACTCCAGGTAAAATCCATAAAAAAACTTTTTGGGCTTCACCAAACCAGGAAAAATCCATAAAAATTGGATTTGTAGTTCATAATTCCAGGAAAAATCCATGAAAAATTCTGGGACTTCTTCACATCATTTAAAATCCATTAAAAATTTAAAATCCATGAAAAAATTTAAAATCCATCAAAAAATTTAAAATCCATGAAAAAATTTAAAATCCATTAAAAAATTTAAAATCCATTTAAAAAAATCTTTTAGGGCTCCAGGAGATCAGGGAAAAATCCATAAAAAATGAATCCAGGTTTTATCCCAGTGAATAAAATCCCTAAAAAATCTTTTTGGGTTCCAGCAAAATTCCAGAATTTCCTCAGAGAATTTTTGGGAATTCCAATTTCTCAAGGAGCAGCAATGGGATTTTCCCAATTTCCCAAATTTTGCTGCCATTTTTTTCCCTAAAAAAATCCCAATATTCCCAAAGAAAATTCCATAAATCCCCTGTGGAGCCAGGCTGGGAATGTTCTGCTGGAAAAGGGAAATTCCAGAGGGAAAATTCCAGAACCTGAAGGGGCTCCAGGAGAGATGGAGAAGGTTTGGGATGGAGAATTCCATGGAATTCCAGGAATTTGGGATGGAGGAATTGAGAAAGTTTGGGATGGAGGAATTCAATGAAATTCCAGGGATTTTCCTCTGGAAAAAGGGGAAATTAAATGGGATTTTGGGCAGGAATTCCTGCCTGGGAATTCCCAAAATTCCAGCCTGGGATAACAAAAGGATTTTTTCCCAAAATCCCACTCCAAACCCAATTCCACACAGGAATTCCTGGTTTTTCTCCAAGTTCCCAAATCCCTTCTCCAGCCTGGAAAGGGGAAAATTCCAGGGGGAAAATTCCAGAGCCTGAAGGGGCTCCAGGAGAGATGGAGAAGGTTTGGGATGGAGAATTCCATGGAATTCCAGGGATTTGGGATTGAGGAACTGAGAAGATTTGGGATGAAGGAATTCCATGGAATTCCAGGAATTTGGGATTGAGGAATTGAGAAGGTTTGGGATGAAGGAATTCAATGAAATTCCAGGGATTTTCCTCTGGAAAAAGGGGAAATTCAATGGGATTTTGGGCAGGAATTCCTGCCTGGGAATTCCCAAAATTCCAGCCTGGGATAACAAAAGGATTTTTCCCCCAAATCCCAAATCCCAACCCAATTCCATACAGGAATTCCTGGAATTTGGGATTGAGGAATTGAGAAGGTTTGGGATGGAGGAATTCCATGAAATTCCAGGAATTTTCCTCTGGAAAAAGGGAATTTAATGGGATTTTGGGCAGGAATTCCTGCCTGGGATGGAATTCAGGATCCCTGGAAATTCCCAAAATTCCAGCCTTTTTCCCAAGGATTTTCCCCCAAATCCCATTCCCAACCCCTTTTCCCACCTCTCCCAAAGCTCCACATGGGAATTCCTGGAATTGCTCCCAAATCCCAAATCCCAAATCCCAAATCCCAAATCCCAAATCCCAAATCCCAAATCCCTTCTCCAGCCTGGAAGGAAAAATTCCAGAGCCTGAAGGGGCTCCAGGAGAGCTGGAGAAGGTTTGGGATGGAGAATTCCATGGAATTCCAGGGATTTGGGATTGAGGAATTGAGAAGGTTTGGGATGAAGGAATTCCATGAAATTCCAGGAATTTTCCTCTGGAAAAAGGGGAAATTTAATGGGATTTTGGGCAGGAATTCCTGCCTGGGATGGAATTCCCAGAGATCTGTGGATCCCTGAAATTCCCAAAATTCCAGCCTTTTCCCCCAAGGATTTTTTCCCAAAATCCCATTCCCAACCCCTTTTCCCACCTCTCCCAAAGCTCCACATGGGAATTCCTGGAATTGCTCCCAAATCCCAAATCCCAAATCCCAAATCCCAAATCCCAAATCCCTTCTCCAGCCTGGAAGGAGAAATTCCAGAGCCTGAAGGGGCTCCAGGAGAGCTGGAGACGGTTTGGGATGGAGAATTCCATGGAATTCCAGGAATTTGGGATTGAGGAATTGAGAAGGTTTGGGATGGAGGAATTCCATGGAATTCCAGGAATTTCTCCCTGGAAAAAGAGGAAATTTAATGGGATTTTGGGCAGGAATTCCTGCCTGGGAATTCCCCAAATTCCAGCCTGGGATAACAAAAGGATTTTTTCCCAAAATCCCACTCCAAACCCAATTCCACACAGGAATTCCTGGTTTTTCTCCAAGTTCCCAAATCCCTTCTCCAGCCTGGAAGGAAAAATTCCAGGGAAAAATTCCAGAGCCTGAAGGGGCTCCAGGAGAGCTGGAGAAGGTTTGGGATGGAGAATTCCATGGAATTCCTGGAAAAAGGGGAAATTTAATGGGATTTTGGGCAGGAATTCCTGATCCCTGAAATTCCCACACATTCCAGCCTTTTCCCCAAGGATTTTCCCCCAAATCCCATTCCCAACCCCTTTTCCCACCTCTCCCAAAGCTCCACACGGGAATTCCTGGAATTGCTCCCAAATCCCAAATCCCAAATCCCAAATCCCAAATCCCAAATCCCTTCTCCAGCCTGGAAGGGGAAATTCCAGGGGAAAATTCCAGAGCCTGAAGGGGCTCCAGGGGAGATGGAGAAGGTTTGGGATGGAGAATTCCATGGAATTCCAGGGATTTGGGATTGAGGAATTGAGAAGGTTTGGGATGGAGGAATTCCATGGAATTCCAGGGATTTGGGATTGAGGAAATGAGAAGGTTTGGGATGGAAGAATTCCATGGAATTCCAGGAATTTTCCTCTGGAAAAAAGGGATTTAATGGGATTTTGGGCAGGAATTCCTGCCTGGAATGGAATTCAGGATCCCTGAAATTCCCAAAATTCCAGCCTGGGATAACAAAAGGATTTGTCCCCAAATCCCATTCCCAACCCCTTTTCCCACCACTCCAAACCCAAATCCACACAGGAATTCCTGGAATTGCTCCCAAATCCCAAATCCCTTCTCCAGCCTGGAAGGAAAAATTCCAGGGGGAAAATTCCAGAGCCTGAAGGGGCTCCAGGAGAGCTGGAGAAGGTTTGGGATGGAATTCCAGGAATTTGGGATTGAGGAATTGAGAAGGTTTGGGATGAAGGAATTCCATGGAATTCCAGGGATTTCCCCCTCAATAAAGGGGAAATTTAATGGGATTTTGGGCAGGAATTCCTGCCTGGGAATTCCCAAACATTCCAGCCTTTTTCCCCAAGGATTTTTCCCCCAAATCCCATTCCCAACCCCTTTTCCCACAGGAATTCCTGGAATTGCTCCGAGTTCCCAAATCCCTTCTCCAACCTGGAAAGGGAAATTCCAGAGCCTGAAGGGGCTCCAGGAGAGACGGAGAAGGTTTGGGATGGAGAATTCCATGGAATTCCTGGAAAAAGGGGAAATTTAATGGGATTTTGGGCAGGAATTCCTGCCTGGAAGTTCCCAAACATTCCAGCCTGGGATAAACTGGGATAACAAAAGGATTTTCCCCCAAATCCCATTCCCAACCCCTTTTCCCACCTCTCCCAAAGCTCCACACAGGAAATCCTGGAATTGCTCCCAAATCCCAAATCCCAAATCCCAAATCCCAAATCCCCAATCCCAAATCCCAAATCCCAAATCCCAAATCCCAAATCCCAAATCCCAAATCCCTTTTCCAGCCTGGACTCCTCCCAAATTTCTGCTGTTGACCTTTGACCCCTCTGAGCTCAGCATTCCCAACCCCTCCAGTTCCCACTTTTCCAACTCCCCCCTCCCTCAATCCCAGATTTACCCTGGAAAACTCAGATTTGGGGCAGAATTCTGAGGAAAATTGGAATTTTCCCAGAAAAATCCTGGTTAATAATGCAGCAATTTTAATTTTTTTAATTTTTTTTTTTGGGATCAGAATTCCCAGAATTCCCAACCCTGCTGAGTTCATGACCTGCTCAGGGATTGATTCGTTCCCAAAGTTCCAGGGATAATGAACAAACCCTGGGAATTCTGCTTGATCCCAAAAAAATCCTGCAGGGAAAACCCCCCCAGCTCTGCCTTTGGGGTTTGGGGTCAATCTCAGGGGATTTGGGGTCAATTTTAGGGGGTTTGGGGTCAATCTCAGGAGATTTGGGGTCAATTTTGGGGTGTTTGGGACCAATCTCAGGGTGTTGGGGTCATTTTTAGAGGGTTTGGGGTCAATTTTGGGGTGTTTGGGGTTAATTTTAGGGTGTTTGGGGTCATTTTTAGAGGGTTTGGGGTCAATCTCGGGATTTGGAGTCAATTTTAGGGGTTTTGGGGTCAATTTTAGGGTGTTTGGGACCAATTTTAGGGTGTTGGGGTCAATTTTAGGGTGTTGGGGTCACTTTAAGAGGGTTTGGGATCAATTTCAGGGGGTTTGGGGTCAATTTTAGGGGGTTTGGGGTTGATTTTAAGATGTTTGGGGTCAACCTCAGGGGGTTTGGGGTCATTTTTAGGGTGTTTGGGGTAAATCTTGGGGTTTGGGGTCATTTTCAGAGTGTTGGGGTCAATCTCAGGGGATTTGGGGACAATTTTAGGGTGTTGGGGTCAACTTTAGGGTGTTTGGGGTCACTTTTAGAGGGTTTGGGACCAGTTTCAGGGGGTTTGGGGACATTTTCAGGGGTTTGGGGTTGATTTTAAGATGTTTGGGGTCAATCTCAGTGGATTTGGGGTCAATTTTAGAGGGTTTGGGACCAATTTCAGGGTGTTTGGGGTCAATTTTAGGGTGTTTGGGGTAAATCTCAGAGGGTTTGGGGTCATTTTCAGAGTGTTGGGGTCATTTTCAGGGTGTTTAGGGTCAATCTTGGGATTTGGGGTCAACCTGAGGGTGTTGGGGTCAATTTTAGGGTGTTCGGGGTCATTTTTAGAGGGTTTGGGGTCATTTTCAAGGGGTTTGGGGTTGATTTTAAGATGTTTGGGGTCAATCTCAGGGGATTTGGGGTCATTTTTAGGGTGCTTGGGGTCAATTTTGGGGTGTTTGGGGTAAATTTTAGGGTGTTTGGGGTCATTTTTAGAGGGTTTGGGGTCAATCTCAGTGGATTTGGGGGTCAATTTTAGGGTGTTGGTGTCCATTTTAGAGGTTTTGGGGACATTTTCAGGGGTTTAGGGTAAATCTTGGGGTTTGGGGTCATTTTCAGAGTGTTGGGGTCAATTTTAGGGGGTTTGGGGTAATCTCAGGGGGTTTGGGGTCATTTTCAGGGGTTTGGGACAAATTTCAGGGTGTTGGGGTCAATTTTAGAGGGTTTGGGGCCATTTCCAGGGGGTTTGGGGTTGATTTTAAGATGTTTGGGGTCAATCTCAGGGGATTTGGGGTCAATTTTAGGGTGTTGGGGTCAATTTTAGGGTGTTTGGGACCAATTTCAGGGTGTTTGGGGTAAATCTCAGAGGGTTTGGGGTCATTTTCAGAGTGTTGGGGTCAATTTTAGGGTGTTTGGGGTACATCTTAGGGTGTTTGGGGTCATTTTCAGGGTGTTTGGGACCAATTTCAGGGGGTTTGGGTCAATTTTAGGGTGTTTGGGGTCACTTTTAGAGGGTTTGGGGTCAATTTTAGGGTGTTTAGGGACATTTTCAGGGGATTTGGGGTTGATTTTAAGATGTTTGGGGTCATTTCCAGGGGGTTTGGGACCCATTTCAGGGGGTTGGGGTCAATTTTAGGGTGCTTGGGGTCAATCTCAGTGGATTTGGGGGTCAATTTTAGGGTGTTGGGGTCCATTTTAGGGGTTTTGGGGTCATTTTCAGGGGCTTGGGGTCCATTTTAGGGTGTCTGGAGTCAATCTCAGGGGGTTGGGATCAATTTTAAGGTGTTTGGGACCAATCTCAAGGGATTTGGGGTCAATTTTAGAGGGTCTGAGGTCACTCTCAGAGGGTTTAGGGTCCCTTTTAGAGATTTAGGGTCAATTTGAGAGGTTTTGGGGTCCATTTCAGAGGTTTTGGGGTCCATTTCAGGGGTTTAGGGTCACTCTCAGAGGGTTTAGGGTCCCTTTTAGAGGTTTAGGGTCACTCTCAGAGGTTTTGGGCTCAATTTGAGAGGGTCGGGGTCACTCCCAGAGGGTTTGGGGTCACTCCCAGAGACTTTCAAAAGGTTTTGGGTTCCTTCACTGGGGCTTTCAGCCCTCTCAGAGGGTTTTGTTCCCTTCCTGATGGATTTAGGTTTCTTTCAGAGACCTTTGGGCCCTTTCCTGGGGGTTTAGGGCCCTTTCTCAGGGATTTAGGGCCCTTTCCTGGGGGTTCTGGGCCCTTTCCTGGGGGTTCTGGGCCCTTTCTCAGGGGTTTAGGGCCCTTTCCTGGGGATTTAGGGCCCTTTCCTGGGGATTTAGGGCCCTTTCTCAGGGGTTTAGGGCCCTTTCCTGGGGTTTCTGGGCCCTTTCCTGGGGATTTAGGGCCCTTTCCTGGGGATTTAGGGCCCTTTCCTGGGGATTTAGGGCCCTTTCTCAGGGATTTAGGGCCCTTTCCCGGGGATTCTGGGCACTTTCCTGGGGATTCTGGGCCCTTTCCCGGGGGTTCTGGGCCCTTTCCTGGGATTTAGGGCCCTTTCCCTGGGGATTTAGGGCCCTTTCCCGGGGATTTAGGGCCCTTTCCCGGGGATTTAGGGCCCTTTCTCAGGGGTTTAGGGCCCTTTCCCGGGGGTTTAGGGCCCTTTCCTGGGGATTTAGGGCCCTTTCCCGGGGGTTTAGGGCCCTTTCCTGGGGATTTAGGGCCCTTTCCCGGGGATTTAGGGCCCTTTCCTGGGGGTTCTGGGCCCTTTCCTGGGGGTTCTGGGCCCTTTCCCGGGGATTTAGGGCCCTTTCCTGGGGATTTAGGGCCCTTTCTCAGGGATTTAGGGCCCTTTCCTGGGGGTTTAGGGCCCTTTCCTGGGGATTTAGGGCCCTTTCCCGGGGGTTTAGGGCCCTTTCCTGGGGATTTAGGGCCCTTTCTCAGGGATTTAGGGCCCTTTCCTCGGGATTTAGGGCCCTTTCCTGGGGATTTAGGGCCCTTTCTCAGGGGTTTAGGGCCCTTTCCCGGGGGTTTGGGGCCCTTTCTCAGGGGTTTAGGGCCCTTTCCTCGGGATTTAGGGCCCTTTCCTGGGGATTTAGGGCCCTTTCTCAGGGGTTTAGGGCCCTTTCCCGGGGGTTTGGGGCCCTTTCTCAGGGGTTTAGGGCCCTTTCTCAGGGATTTAGGGCCCTTTCCCGGGGATTCTGGGCCCTTTCCTGGGGGTTCTGGGCCCTTTCCTGGGGGTTCTGGGCCCTTTCCCGGGGGTTCTGGGCCCTTTCCTGGGGATTTAGGGCCCTTTCCTGGGGATTTAGGGCCCTTTCCTGGGGATTTAGGGCCCTTTCCCGGGGCTTTGGGGCCCTTTCCTGGGGATTCTGGGCCCTTTCCTGGGGATTTGGGGCCCTTTCCTGGGGATTTAGGGCCCTTTCCTGGGGGTTTAGGGCCCTTTTACAGGGGTTTAGGGCCCTTTCCCGGGGTTTCTGTCCCTCCACTCCAACCTGGAACCTTTTCACCCCTGGTTTCCCTTCTGGCTCCTGCCCCACTCTGGGATTTCCCTGAGACACTGATGGGACACATCCCCCAACCACAGGGGGGGAAATGACCCCAAATCCCACTGGGAAATGACCCCAAATCCGGCTGGGAAAGGAATAGAACCGGGCAGGGAAAGGAACCCAAACAGGGCTGGGAAAGGAACTGAACTGGGCTGGGAAATGATCCCAAACAGAGCTGGGAAAGGAACCCAAACAGGGCAGAGAAATGATCCCGAATCCGGTTGGAAAAGGAGCAGAACCCGGCAGGGAAATGACCCCAAACCTGTCTGGGAAATGACCCCAAACACGGCTAGGAAAGAAAAAGAACCGGGCAAGGAAAGGAACCCAAACAGGGCTGGGAAAGGAACCCAAACCCGGCCGGGAAATGACCCCAAACAGGGCTGGGAAATGACCCCAAACAGGGCCGGGAAATGACCCCAAACACGGCTGGGAAATGACCCCAAACCCGGCTGGGAAAGGATCCCAAACCCGGCCGGGAAATGACCCCAAACAGGGCTGGCAAAGGAACAGAACCCGGCTGGGAAATGATTCCAAACCTGGCTGGGAAAGGAACAGAATCAGGCTGGGGAAGGATCCCAAACCCGGCCGGGAAATGACCCCAAACAAGGCTGGCAAAGGAACCCAAACCCGGCTGGAAACGGACCCGACCCGGGCCGGGCAAAGAACCCAAACCCGGCTGGGAACGAACGGAACCGGGCCGGGAGTGCCGGAGATCCCCGCAAGGCGCGAGTGCCCAGCCCGGAGCGGGGCCGGACCCGCAGAGCCGCCGGTGACAGCGGCACGGCCGGGGGTGACAGCGGGGCCCGGCCGGAGCTCCCGAGGGGAGCAGCGGGATCCGAGCGAGCTCGTCCCGGGGATCTCCGCACCGGGAGCGCCGGGCGGCGGCGGGGAGCGAGCGGAGAGATGGGGGGACCCTGCGGGGGGACACCGGCAGGGACGCGGGGACACGGCGGGCACGCGATGGGGCCGGGAGGAGCCGCCGGCGGCCGGGGGGACCCTGGGAGAGACCGCGGGGCCCCGCGGGTGGACACGGGGGGAGCGCGGCCTGCGCGCCTGGGCCGCGCCGGGCCTGGCCGGGCCTGGCCGTGCGGGGCTCGGCCGCGCGGGCCGGGGGGGCGGCGCGGGGGGGCCGGGAGGGCGGCGGGCGGGCCCGGGCGAGCCCCGCGCTGCGGCCGGAGCTCACCTGCACATGATCCGCCATCTTGCCCCATTCATGCTCCGCTCGCGCCTCCGCCCCCGCCTGCGCCGGGCCCGGCGCCACCGCGTCCCCCCGCGCCGCCGCCCGCACCGCGCATGCGCCGCGCCGCGACCCCGCCCCTCCCGCGCCTGCGCGCGACGGAGGGACACGCCCACTCCGCGCCCTCCCCGCCTATCCCGCGCCTGCGCGCGCCCATAGGACGCGCCCACAACACGGAAACCACGCCCATCCCGGTGAGACCACGCCCCCGTGTTCGTGCGGGGCCTGCGCGCGGGGTCGGGACACGCCCACAGCGGCCTGGCCACGCCCCCTCGTGCGCGCGCGGCGCGCTGCGTCTGACGTCACGACGTCGGCGCGGGGCGGGAGAGGAGGGAGGGGCGTGAGGCGGGTTTGTTGACACGGCCTTAAAGGAGCCGCGCACCCCGGGACAGAACAGGGACAGCGGGGACAGCACGGGGACAGAGCGGGGACAGCGCGGGGACAGCACGGGGACAGCACGGGGACAGCACGGGGACAGAGCCGGGGCAGCGCGGGGACAGCGCGGGGACAGCACTGGGATAGCACGGGGACAGATCCGGGACACCACGAGGACAGCGCGGGGACAGCGCGGGGACAGATCCGGGACAGAGCCGGGACACCACGAGGACAGCACAGGGACAGCGCGGGGACAGCGCGGGGACAGCACTGTGAGCACTGGCACCAGCACGCCCAGTGCCATCGGTGCCTCCAGTGTCATCACTGTGAGCACTGACACCGATCTGAGCAGTGCCACCAGTGCCACCAGTGCCACCAGTGCTCCCAGTCCCCCCAGTGTCCTGCCCAGTGTCCGGTGTCCTCCACCTCTGCTCCCAGGGCCTGTCAACACCACAGGGGCGTGTCCCCAGTGGCACACCCACATTGCCACACCCATGTGTCCACTTGTGGGCAGTGCCACACCCGTGTGTCCCCAGTGGCACACCCACAGTGCCACACCCACAGTGCCACACCCATGTGTCCCCAGTGCCACACCCACAGTGCCACACCCATGTGTCCACTCTGGGCAGTGCCACACCCATGTGTCCCCAGTGTCACACCCACAGTGCCCTGCCCACCTGTCTGGCTGTGGGTTAGGGTTAGGGTTAGGTGAGACTCCCCCGTGTCCCCAGTGTCACAGCCATCCATGTGTGTGCTGTGCCACCCCCTCCTGTCCCCAATGTCACAGCCCTGTGTGTGCTGTGCCACCCCCTCCTGTCCCCAATGTCACACTCATGTGTGTGCTGTGCCACACCCCCGTGTCCCCAATGTCACACTCATGTGTGTGCTGTGCCACTCCCCCGTGTCCCCAGCGCCACCCCCGTGTCCCCGTGGGGACCCACAGGAAGTCGCCGAGCGCAGGAAGCAGCAGAGCCCGGGCTGAGCGCGGCACGGGCGGAGCCCGCCCTGGTGACACCGTGGGGACACGGCCCCCAGGACCCCCAGGACCCCCGGGACACTGAGGACACTCGGGAACACTTGGGACACTCCTGGCACTCTGGACATTCTGGACAAACCAGACACTCGGGGACACTTGTGACCCTTGGGACGCTGTGGGCACTGCGGATACTCAAGACAGGCCGGACACTCTGGACACTTGGGACACGCTGGACACTTGGGGACACTTGGGACACTCCAGACACTTCGGGACCCTCAGCACACTCTGGACACTCCAGATACTCAGGGACACCCAGGACACACTGGACACTTGAGGACACTCAGGACACTCGGGACACGCCGGACACTTGAGGACAGGCTGGACACTTGGAACACTCAGGGACACTCAGGGACACTCGGGACAGGCCGGACACACGGACACTGGCCATGGAGGAGGCGGTGGTGAAGCAGGGCTGGCTGTACCTGCAGCTGCAGCAAACCTTCGGCAAGGTCAGCGGGGTTGGGGGCCTGGAGGCGGGGATCCCATGGGAATGGGGTGAATGCCATGGGAATGGGGTGAATTCTACAGGAATGGGGTGAATCCCACAGGAATGGGGTGAATCCTACAGGAATGGGGTGAATCCCCTGGGAATGGGGTGAATCCCACAGGAATAGGGTGAATCCCACGGGAATGGGGTGAATCCTACAGGAATGGGGTGAATCCTACAGGAATGGGGTGAATCCCCTGGGAATGGGGTGAATCCTACAGGAATGGGGTGAATCCCCTGGGAATGGGGTGACCCCACCTGTTGATGCTCAGCTGTCCCTCAGCCACCGTGGGGGGACAGGAGGTGCTGGGGACACTTTGTGCAGACCCCCTAAAAGAGGCTCTGCAGAGCTAGGGGGTGACAGATGTGACCACCAAAGCCTCATTTAGGGACAGTGACGGCTGCAGGCCCCAAAGCTGCATTTGGGGACAGTGACGGCTGCAGGCCCCAAAACCTCATTTGGGGACAGTGACGGCTGCAGGCCCCAAAGCCGGGTTTGGGGACAGAGACGGCTGCAGGCCCCAAAACCTCATTTAGGGACAGTGATGGCTGCAGACCCCAAAGCCACATTGGCGACAGAGATGGCTGCAGGCCCCAAAGCTGCGTTTGGGGACAGTGACGGCTGCAGGCCCCAAAACCTCATTTGGGGACAGTGACGGCTGCAGGCCCCAAAACCTCATTTGGGGACAGCGACGGCTGCAGGCCCCAAAGTTTTGTTTGGGGACAGTTCCAGTGGGGAGGTGATGGCTGCAGGCCCCAAAGCCACATTTAGGGACAGTGACAGCTGCAGGCCCCAAAGCCACGTTGGGGACAGTGACGGCTGCAGGTCCCAAAGCTGCATTTGGGGACAGTGACGGCTGCAGGCCTCAAAGCCGGGTTTGGGGACAGTGACAGTTGCAGGCCCCAAAGCTGCATTTGGAGACAGTGGGGAGGTGATGGCTGCAGGCCCCAAAGCTGAGTTTGAGGACAGTGACAGTTGCAGGCCCCAAAGTTGTGTTTGGGGACAGTGGGGAGGTGATGGCTGCAGGCCCCAAAGCCACATCGGGGGACAGTGACGGCTGCAGGCCCCAAAGCTGCATTTGGGGACAGTGACGGCTGCAGGCCCCAAAGCCACGTCTGGGGACAGTGACAGTTGCAGGCCCCAAAGCTGCATTTGGGGACAGTGGGGAGGTGATGGCTGCAGGCCCCAAAGCTGCGCGGCTTCCGCTGCCGATAAAGGCTGGGGTTGGGCAATGGCTGCGAGGGGGAAGGAGCTGAGGGAAGGAGCTGAGGGAAGGAGCTGAGGGAAGGAGCTGAGGAGCCTCTCCTGCCCCTCTCCCTTCTCTCCCTCCCCACAGAGCCCAATCCCAGGGGATTCAGCCCACAGGAAGGGTGGGGATCCCAAAAGCCCATCCCAGGAAAAGGGAGCTGTGGGACCCTGAGCTGCCGGGGAGGTTTTGGGGCTGCTTCCTCTGCCCCCACTTCCCCTCTGCCCTGGGGCCACCCGCGCTCCCTGAGCCCGGAACTGCTGCTGCTGCTTTTGGGGCAGAGCACGAGAGATGAAAATTTGGGTTTTTTTAGGGAAAATGGGAGGAAAAAGGAGCTGGAAGTTGTTCACAGCTTGTGGGGTGGGTGAGACTGGGGTGCTAGAAAGGCTTTGCTGAGTGTCAAGGGTTTATCCAGGGATTTAAATCCCAATTTATGTCACCCCCATCTTCAGTCAGACCCTGCAGGGTTTTGCACGCTTGTCCTGCCTTAGGTGATGCTAAGCATGGTCCCAAGGAGATAAAAACTCCTGGGAAGGTAAAACCTTTCTGGGAAGGTAAAACCCTTCTGGAAAGGTAAGAATTCCTGGGGAGGTAAAAATTACTGGAAAGGTAAAAACTCCTGGGAAGGTAAAAACTCCTGAAAAGGTAAAAACTCCTGGGAAAGTAAAAACCCCTGGAAAAGTGAAAATTCCTGGGAAGGTAAAAGTTCCTGGAAAGGTGAAAACTCCCAGGAAGGTAAAAAGCCCTGGAAAAGTAAAACCCTTCCGGAAAGGTAAAAACTCCTGGAAAGATAAAATATCTTGGAAGGATAAAACTCTTGGGAAGGTAAAAATTCCTAGAGAGGTAAAAACCCCTGGGAAAGTAAAAAATTCCTGGAGAGGTAAAAAATCCTGGAAAGGCAAAAACTCCTGGGAAGGTAAAAACTCCTGGAGAGGTGAAAATGGTGGGAAAAGTAAAAACTTTGGGGAAAGTAAAAACCCCAGGGAAGGTTGAACCCCATGGAAAGTAGAACCCCATGGAAAGTAGAACCCCACAGAAGGTCGAACCCTTTTGGGAAGGTAAAAACCCCATGGAAAGTAGAACCCCATGGAAGGTCAAACCCTCTGGGGAAGGTAAAAACCTCTGGGAAGGTTCAACCCTTTTGGGAAAGTAAATACCCCAGGGAAGATTGCAGCCTTTTGAGAAGGTAGAACCCCATGGAAGGTCAAACCCCAGGGAAGGTCGAACCCTTTTGGGAAGGTAGAACCCCATGGAAGGTAGAACCCCATGGAAGGTCAAACCCCAGGGAAGGTCGAACCCTTTTGGGAAGGTAGAACCCCAGAAAAGGTAGAACCCCATGGAAGGTAGAACCCCATGGAAGGTAGAACCCCCTGGAAGGTCAAACCCTTTAGGGAAGGTAGAACCCCATGGAAGGTCAAACCCCAGGGAAGGTCGAACCCTTTAGGGAAGGTAGAACCCCAGAAAAGGTAGAACCCCATGGAAGGTAGAACCCCAGGGAAGGTCAAACCCTTTAGGGAAGGTAGAACCCCATGGAAGGTCAAACCCCAGGGAAGGTCGAACCCTTTAGGGAAGGCAGAGCTCCATGGAAGGCAGAACCCCATGGAAGGCAGAACCCCAGGGAAGGTAGAACCCCAGAAAAGGTAGAACCTCATGGAAGGTAGAAACCTTTGGGAAGGCAGAACCCTTTGGGAAGGCAGAACCCCCTGGAAGGTAGAACCCCCTGGAAGGTCAAACCCTTTAGGGAAGGTAGAACCCCAGAAAAGGTAGAACCCCATGGGAGGTAGAACCTCATGGAAGGCAGAACCCTTTGGGAAGGCAGAACCCTTTGGGAAGGCAGAACCCCATGGAAGGTAGAACCCCACGGAAGGCAGAACCCTTTGGGAAGGCAGAACCCCACGGAAGGCAGAACCCCACGGAAGGCAGAACCCTTTGGGAAGGCAGACACCCCGGCTGTCCCCCAGCAGAAGTGGAAGAAGTTCTGGGCCGTGCTGTACCGGGAGAGCTCGCGCTCCACGGCGCGCCTGGAGCTGCAGGAGGGCCCCGAGCGGCCGCGCAGGGCCGAGGGCGGCCGGCGCCTGGTCCGGCTCAGCGACTGCGTGCACGTGGCCGAGGCGGGCGGCGACGCCTCCTGCCCCAAGGACACCGTCCCCTTCCTGCTGGAGACCACGGAGCGCCGCTTCCTGCTGGCTGCCGACGGCGCCGAGGCGGCCGAATGGATCCAGCGGCTCTGCGAGCTGGCGTTCCCGGTACGTGTGTGAGAGCGGCTGGGGAACGGGGCATCCACCGGGGTGGGTGGGATCTCTTGGGGTGGGTGGGATCTGCTGAGGTGGGTGGGATCCACTGGAATGGGTGGGATCTGCTGGGGTGGGTGGGATCCACCAGGATGGATGGGATCTGATGGAATGGATGGGATCCACCAGGGTGGGTGGGTTCTACTGGGCTTGGTGGGACACACTGGGGTGGGTGGGATCTGCTGGGGTGGGTGGGATACACTGGGTTGGGGGAATCCACCGGGCGGGGTTGGGATCCATTGGCGTGGAAGGGATCCACCAGGATGGATGGGATCCACCAGGATGGATGGGATCCACCAGGGTGGCTGGGATCCACTGGGGTAGGTGGGATCCACCAGGATGGATGGGATATACTGGGATGGATGGGATTCCTGGGATGGATGAGATCCACTGGGATGGGTGGAATCTGCCAGTATGAATGGGATGCACCAGGGTGGATGGGATCTGCTGGGAAGGGTGGGATGCACTGGGATGGATGGGATCTGCCATCATGGATGGGATGCACAGGAATGGATGGGATCCACTGGGATGGATGGGATCTGATAGAATGGATAGGATCCATCAGGGTGGGTGGGATCTGCCAGGATGGCTAGGATCCACCAGGATGGAGGGGATCCACTGGGATGGATGGGATCTGCTGGGATGGGTGGGATGCACTATATTGAATGGGATCCACTGGATTGGATGGGATGCACAGGGATGGATGGGATGCACAGGGATGGATGGGATCAACTGGATTGGATGGGATGCACAGGGATGCACGGGATCCACTGGATTGGATGGGATGCACAGGGATGGATGGGATCCACTGGATTGGATGGGATGCACAGGGATGCACGGGATCCACTGGATTGGATGGGATGCACAGGGATGGATGGGATCCACTGGATTGGATGGGATGCACAGGGATGGATGGGATGCACAGGGATGGATGGGATCCACTGGGTTGGATGGGATGCACAGGGATGGATGGGATCCACTGGATTGGATGGGATGCACAGGGATGGATGGGATCCACTGGATTGGATGGGATGCACAGGGATGGAGGGGATGCACAGGGATGGATGGGATGCACAGGGATGGATGGGATGCACTGGATTGGATGGGATGCACAGGGATGGATGGGATGCACAGGGATGGATGGGATGCACAGGGATGGATGGGATCCACTGGGATGGATGGGATCCACTGGATTGGATGGGATGCACGGGGATGGATGGGATCCCTCACCTGCCACTCTTGCCCCGGGGCAGAGGAGCCGTGAGGAGCCGGGAGCAGCCAAGGAGAGCACGGAGGGCGAGTTCTCCATGGAGGAAAATTCCCTGTACAGCTCGCGGGGCAAAGGTGGGAGCGGGGCTGGGGCTGTGTGGGGTGGGGTGGGGAAATCTCCTCCCCCAAAAGCCTCTTCCTGTTTGTGGGGCCGGCTGGGCTGCGCTATCAGCAGTGGTCAGCCTGGCCAGCCCTTATCAGCTGGACACTGCTGGCCTGGCTGGAGGGGTCATCCACAGCCCTTCTGCAGGCTGGGACATGTGTCCAGTGTCCACCCTGGCCATCCCAGCTGGCCTGGACCCGTCTGTCCATGTTTGGGGGTCACTCACAGCCCCTCTCTAGGGTGGGACACGTGTCCAGTGTCCACCCTGTCCATCCCAGCTGGCCTGGACCTATCTGTCCTAGTTCGGGTGGGACACGTGTCCAGCACCAGCTGTGTCCAGGGCTCTGGCCTTTGGGTCACTCCCAGCCCCTCTATGGTACAGGACCTGTGTCCAACACTCTGTCCATCCCCAGCCAGCCTGGAGCAGGCTGTCCTGGCTTGGGGGTCACTCACAGCCCCTCTGCAGCGTGGGACATGTGTCCAATGCTGTGTCCATCCCAGCTGGCCTGGAGCAGGCTGTCCTGGCTCGAGGGGGTCACTCACAACCCCTCTGCAGGGTGGGACACATGTCCAGTGTCCACCCTCTCCATCCCAGCTGACCTGGAGCCATCTGCCCTGGCTTGGGGGTCACTCTGCTGGGTGGGACACGTGTCCAGCACCATCTGTGTCCAGGGCTCCGGCCTTTGGGTCACTCCCAGCCCCTCTGTGGTGTGGGACCCGTGTCCAACGCCGTGTCCATCCCCAGCCAGCCTGGACCATCTGTTCATTTTGGAGGTCACCCACAGCCCTTCTCCAGGGTGGGACATGTGTCCATTGTCCAGTCTGTCCATCCCCAGCTGTCCTGGAGCCATCTGCCCTGGCTTGGGGGTCACTCTGCTGGGTGGGACACGTGTCCAGCACCAGCTGTGTCCAGGGCTCTGGCCTGGGGGTCACTCCCAGCCCCTCTGTGGTGTGAGACCCGTGTCCAACACTGTGTCCATCCCAGCTGGCCTGGAGCAGGCTGTCCTGGCTTGGGGGTCACTCTGCTGGGTGGGACACGTGTCCAGCACCAGCTGTGTCCAGGGCTCCGGCCTTTGGGTCCCTCTGTGGTGTGGGACCCGTGTCCAACGCCGTGTCCCTCCCCAGCCGGCCTGGAGCAGGCGTTTGAGGTGACAGTGAGGGTGACGCCATCGTCGCAGCGCTGCCGGCTCCGGGGCCGCTGCATCCTGCGGGCGGGCGAGGAGGCGCTGGAGCTGTGGCACCCTCAGAGCCAGGAGCTGCTCTCCAGCTGGCCCTACCGCTTCCTGCGCCGCTTCGGCCGCGACAAGGTCAGTGTGTGGCACCAGGGCAGGGCTGGGCATGGCCTGGGCACTGTGGGGACTGACCCTGCCTGTTTTGTGGAGATAATCTACTGGGATAAGTCCCAATATTATGGGATGGAATGTGCCTGGGCTCGTCTGACCCTTGCTGCTTGACCAAGGGCAGCAGCTGTGGTGGTTTCACCTCAGAGACACCTTTGGCTGGCACTTGGGACAAGTCCAGGCAAGCAGGAGCTCAGGTTTACCTCTGGTGGAAAGGCTTTAGGCGAAGTGAAGGAAAAGGAGATGGGTCCTGCTGGAGGGTTTTGATCCAGAGCTTTATTCGTAGCACACAGAGCCCTGAATGCTGCACCAGCTCCCACAGAACAGTTGAACCCTGTGGTTGCTGGGTCTTTTAACCCCGGGGAGAGGGGGAAGGAAGGGGTAGGGGTCCCACCAACCAGGTGGGAGGGGGGAACTCTCAGGGGACAAATGACACCTGGATGGCCCAATGTCCCCCAGGGCTGAGGGGCACCTTTTGAACTGTGCCAATCACACAACTGCCCTTGCTGGCACACCGAGAGTGACAGACAGTGCTCAGCAGGAGGCAAGGGGAGGGGAAGGGAGAGGGCATTGGCACACCTGGGAAAAGAACTGGGAGAGCTGAACCAGGCTATTACATCCCACTGCAACAATAATCAAAACTCCACCACTTTGTGACGGTTGTAAAGCCAGTATGTTTATTACACGCATGTGGGAAGTGTTCCCCTAAAATGACATGCGTGCCTCTGGGAACTTCAGGCCCCTTTTTATCCCCCTCTCAAATACATATGCACACAATTTCACAATAGGTTCATACATATTCATTTTTATGAATTTTGTGCTAGTTCTTCTTTATCAGAAAGAATTCCTAGGTCAGGTTGACCTGCTCTCACAGCAGTCTCTGTCTCTCTTTATCAATTTTGTCTCCTCCCCCTTATCTCTGTCCTTCCCTGAAGCAGTTTCTCTGAGCATAGGTTCTGCAGTCAGGCTAAATAGCCATATTTTCCAACCACAGACTCAACTCAAAGATGTACATTTCACCTAAACCAAAATGGGTTTCTACCCTGGGAAATTTCCACTTTGCCCCATGCCCTCCACAGGTCACCTTCTCCTTCGAGGCCGGCCGGCGCTGCGCGTCCGGAGAGGGCAACTTCGAGTTCGACACCAGGCAGGGCAACGAGATCTTCCAGGCCATCGAGGCGGCCATCGAGGTCCAGAAGGGCCGGGGCGGTCCCGCGGATGAAGCCCCGCGGCTGCTGGAGCACGCCAGGACGCCCAGCTGGGCACAGGGCCACGAGGAGCCCAAGTGTCCCCCCGGGGAGGCCAAGGTGCCCAAAGGGGAGGGGAAAGGGGCCAAGGGCAGGTTGGTGGCGCCCCCCGGGGCTGGGGAGGGCTCGGGGCCGTCGCAGCTGTCGCGGGGCGGGGATTGTCCCTACGCGGAGCCGCGCGATTCGCTGCGCCCGCCCGCCAAGGGCCGGAGGCCGGACGGGGCCGGGGTGGAGTCCGAGTACGCCGTCCCCTTCGACACCATCGCCAAGGCCTTCCTGGCGCGCCAGTTCGGCGGCCTGGGCTGTGCCCAGGAGGGGCTCCCCGAGCCCCCCAGCGTCCCCAAGGATGCAGGGGGGGCTCAGCAGCCCCCCGGCCGCCCCACGGCCCCCAAACCCGAGCACATCTATGACGAGCCCGAGGGGCTCTCGGGGCTCTCGCTGTACGACGAGCCCAAGGAGGTGAAGGGGGAGGCCTGGAGGCTGCAGGCGGCCCCCGAGGAGCCCCCCGGGCTCGGCTGTCCCTACAACGCCCAGCGCGACGACTACGCCGTCCCCAAGAGGCCCTTCCTGCTGCAGGGCAAGGAGTGGCTCGGGGACAGTGACTATGACAACGTGGCCCTCAGGCTGGCCAAGAAGAGGAACCTGCAGTGAGCGGCGGTGGGGGAGAGGAGGAGGGGACGCCCCAAATCCCCCAGCCGGACTCTACCCCACCCCTGGCAGAGCTGAGACCCCCCCAGCTTAGAGCACCCCGGGCTGGGGAGGGGGCACAGCCTGGGCTGGCAGGGGACAGCTGGAAGGTGGCAGGGGACACATGGGAGGTGCCAGGGGACACCAGGGGGGTGGCAGGGGACAGCCAGGGGGGTGGCAGGGGACACCAGAGAGGTGCCAGGGGACAGCTGGGGGGTGCCAGGGGACACAAGGGGGGTGGCAGGTGACACCAGGGGTGGCAGGGGACACATGGGAGCTGCCAGGGGACACCAGGGGGGTGGCAGGTGACACCAGAGAGGTGCCAGGGGACAGCTGGGGGGTGGGAGGGGACACCAGGGGTGGCAGGGGACAGCTGGAAGCGCCGGCTGTGCCCACTGGAGGGCAGTGCGAGCCCACCGGAGCAGCCGGGCTCGGGCAGCCGGAGCCCCGCGGCCCCGCGGCCGCAGCTCCAGGGCCCCAAAGGCGGCTCTGCCCCACTCATCCCCCCGGGATGCACTTCCAGGGGCGGCCGGAGCGGGAATGGCCTGGGGTGCTCAGCTGGGTGCACTTCCCCAAGGATGGACATCCCAGACCTTCCAGGGATGGACATCCCAAACCCTCCAGGGATGGACATTCCGAAACCCCCAGGGGTGGACATCCCAAATCCCTCAGGATGGACATCCCGAGTCCCCTGGGATGGACATCCCAAACCCTCCAGGGATGGACATTCCGAAAGCCCCAGGGGTGGATATCCCAAACTTTCCAGGGATGGACATCCCAAACCCTCCAGGGATGGACATTCCGAAACCCCCAGGGGTGGATATCCCAAATCCCTCAGGATGGACATCCCGAGTCCCCAGGGATGGACATTCCAAATCTCCAGGGATGGACATTCCAAAACCCCCGGGGTGGATATCCCAAATCCCTCAGGATGGACATCCCGAATCCTACAGGGATGGACATTCCGAAACCGCCAGGGGTGGATATCCCAAATCCCTCAGGATGGACATTCCAAATCTCCAGGGATGGACATTCCAAAACCCCCGGGGTGGATATCCCAAATCCCTCAGGATGGACATCCTGAATCCTACAGGGATGGGCATCCCGAGTCCCCTGGGATGGACATTCCAAATCTCCAGGGATGGACATCCCGAGTCCCCCGGGGATGCAGATCCCACCCCATGGGATGGGCAGTGCTCATTCCCAGGGATGCAGATCCCACCCCATGGGATGGGCAGTGCTCATTCCCAGGGATGCAGATCCCACTCCTGAGCCCTCCCGTGCCCCCACACAGCTCCCAGTGCTCCCAGTATGTTCCAGTGCCATGGCAGTGCCGGGTCCTTCCCCTCCCAGAGGTTCCTCTCTCCCTTGCTCAGCAAACCCACAAATTCCATCTGTTTCAGCCTCACTTTTGGTTGTAATTCTCTTTATAAACGCCATTTCCAGCCCCTCTGAATTCCAGATGGAAAACTGGGCTTTATTTACATGGACATTTTCACAGCTGGCTCCAGTCCTCCCAGTGCAAACCAGTACACAGCCATGGGGTCATTTTCCTTTCCCTTTTTCCTTTCCCTTTTTCCTTTCCCTCTTTCCTTTCCCTCTTTCCTTTCCCTTTTTCCTTTCCCTTTTTCCTTTCCTTTCCTTTCCTTTCCTTTCCTTTCCTTTCCTTTCCTTTCCTTTCCTTTCCTTTCCTTTCCTTTCCTTTCCTTTCCTTTCCTTTCCTTTCCTTTCCTTTCCTTTCCTTTCCTTTCCTTTCCTTTCCTTTCCTTTCCCTTTCCCTTTCTCTCTCCCTCTCCCTCTCCCTCTCCCTCTCCCTTTCCCTTTCCCTTTCCCTTTCCCTTTCCCTTTCCCTTTCCCTTTCCCTTTCCCTTTCCCTTTCCCTTTCCCTTTCCCTTTCCCTTTCCCTTTCCCTCTCCCTTTCCCTTTCCCTTTCCCTCTCCCTTTCCCTTTCCCTCTCCCTTTCCCTTTCCCTTTCCCTTTCCCTTTCCCTTTCCCTTTCCCTTTCCCTTTCCCTTTCCCTCTCCCTCTCCCTCTCCCTCTCCCTCTCCCTCTCCCTTTCCCTCCTCATCTTCCTCCTCCTCCTCCTCTTCCCAGCCTTTCCTGGGGCACATCCCGCCCCTCAAGCAGCCCCACCCCAATTCCCATGGGATTTCCCTGGATCCCTCAGTGCCCAGGACCCCCCGGGACCCCCCAGCCCCATCCCCACCCCGGAGCCCCCTCAGGATCCCGGTTCCTCAGGTTTTCCATGGAAAGCACGGCCATTCCATGAATTATTTATAACCTCTCCCAATCAAAGGCGAGGCTCAGGTACTGCAGTTCATTTCCTGGATCCTGAGAATCCAATTAATGAGCCAAATTAAGGGGTTTTGATAAGAGATGCTGATTAAAGCTCCGGCTCCATCGCTGCACCCCGGCTGGGGCTGGGGGCAATGGGGTGCACAGGTGGGATCCTGCTCCAGGTGGGATCCTGCTCCAGGTGGGATCCTGCTCCAGGTGGGATCCTGCTCCAGGTGGGATCACACAGGGGAAAACACCTACAAGTGGTCCAAAACAAAGGGAAACGTCTCCAGCAGGATTTTCCATGTGGGATTCAGGAAAATCATGGAGCGAGGCAGAGCTGGAAGGGTTTGGGATGCACTGATGGGTGGGAGATGCTTCCCATCCTTTCCCAGCCCCATTCCTATGGAAAAATGGGATCATCCCTGTCTGTGCCCAGCTGGTTCTCATCTGCAGAGCTGGGGAGATCCAGAAAATCCCAGTCTGGAAAAATGGGATCATCCCCATCCATGCCTGGGTTCCAGAGCCAGGGAAATCCAGAAAATTCCAATCTGGAAAAATGGGACCATCCCTGTCCATGACTGGGCTCCAGAGCCAGGGAAGTCCAGAATTCCTGAGCCGGAAAAATGGGATCATCCCCATCCATGCCCAGCTGGTTCCCATCTCCAGAGCTGGGGAGATCCAGGAGAATTCCTGAGCTGGAAAAATGGGATCATCCCCATTCATGCCCCGGCTGATTCCCATCTGCAGAGCTGGGAAAATCCAGGAGAATTCCTGAGCTGGAGAAATGGGATCATCCCCATCCATGCCTGGCTGATTCCCATCCCCAGAGCCAGGGAAATCCAGAATTCCTGAGCTGGAAAAATGGGATCATCCCCATCCATGCCCAGGCTGGTTCCCATCTGCAGAGCTGGGGAAATCCAGGAAAATTCCCAGGCTGGAAAAATGGGACCATCCCTGTCCATGCCCGGGCTCCAGAGCCAGGGAAGTCCAGAATTCCTGAGCCGGAAAAATGGGATCATCCCCATTTTTCAAGCTGGCTCCCATCCCCAGAGCTGGGGAAATCCAGAATTCCCAAACTGGAAAAATGGGATCATCCCCATCCATGCCTGGCTGGTTCCCATCTCCAGAGCTGGGGAAACCCAGGAGAATTCCTGAGCTGGAAAAATGGGATCATCCCTGTCCATGACTGGGCTCCAGAGCCAGGAAAGTCCAGAATTCCTGAGCTGGAAAAATGGGATCATCCCCATTTTTCAAGCTGGCTCCCATCCCCAGAGCTGGGGAAATCCAGAATTCCCAAACTGGAAAAAATCCATGCCCAGGCTGATTCCCATCTGCAGAGCTGGAGAAATCCAGGAGAATTCCCAGGCTGGAAAAATGGGATGATCCCCATTTTTCAAGCTGGGTCCCATCTCCAGAGCTGGGGAAATCCAGGAGAATTCCCTGTCTGGAGCTGGGGACTCCTGGCAGCTCGGGGCCGTTCATCGGGAATCGATTGATGGAGCACATGTTATTATTAATTAATTAACGCTCATTAGCGGCTTATTCATTATTAATCGGTGTTAACACAGCCCTCCCTGCTCCTTCCAGTTTTCCTTCCTTAACCAAAGGAATGGAAACTCTGCCCACGCTTTGCTTCCCAATCCTGGGGGAAGCCAGGGAATGAGGGATGGCTGGGAATGGGGCTGTAAAAACAAGGAAACACTTCCCAAAATTCCCAATCCCACATGAAGCCAGGGAATGCAGAAATGGAGCTGTAAAAACATGGAAAGATTTCCTGGAGTGAAATTCCCAATCCTATGGGAAGCCAGGGAATGAGGGATCACTGGGAATGGAGCTGTAAAAATGAGGAAACATCTCCCAAATTCCCAATCCTATGGGAAACCAGGGAATGTGGGAATGGAGCTGTAAAAACATGGAAAGATTTCCTGGAGTCAAATTCCCAATCCTATGGGAAACCAGGGAATGAGGGATCTCTGGGAATGGGGCTGTAAAAACAAGGAAACACTTCCCAAACTTCCAAATCCTGGAGTTAAATTCCCAATCTTTTGGGAAGCCAGGGAATGAGGGATGGCTGGGAATGGGGCTGTAAAAATGAGGAAACACTTCCCAAATTCCCAATCCTGTGGGAAAACCAAGGAATGCAGAAATGGAGGTGTAAAAACATGGAAAGATTTCCTGGAGTGAAATTCCCAATCCTGGGGGAAACCAGGGAATGAGGGATGGCTGGGAATGGAGCTGTAAAAACAAGGAAACACTTCCCAAAATTCCCAATCCCATGAGAAGCCAGGGAATGAGGAATCACTGGGAATGGAGCTGTAAAAATGAGGAAACATCTCCCAAATTCCCAATCCTGTGGGAAGACAAGGAATGTGGGAATGGAGCTGTAAAAACAAGGAACAATTTCCTGGAGTCAAATTCCCAATCCTAAGGGAAACCAGGGAATGTGGGATCTCTGGGAATGGGGCTGTAAAAACAAGGAAACACTTCCCAAAATTCCAAATCCTGGAGTTAAATTCCCAATCTTTTGGGAACCCAGGGAATGAGGGATGGCTGGGAATGGGGCTGTAAAAATGAGGAAACACTTCCCAAATTCCCAATCCTGTGGGAAACCAGGGAATGCATAAATAGAGGTGTAAAAACATGGAAAGATTTCCTGGAGTGGAATTCCCAGTCCTGGGAATGAGGGGTGGCTGGGAATGGAGCTGTAAAACCATGGATACAATTCCCAAACTTCCCCTTCCTCTGGGATTTGCAGAGGGCAGCCAGGGATTGGTTGGAATGGCACCAATCGAGTTTTAGCAGGGACTGGGGGAAATTTTGGGAATTTTGGTGCAGGAATTGCATTCCCTACCTGGGTGGGGTTTAGAGTGGAAAAGGGCGCCTGGCCTGGAGAATTCCAACTGGAAAAAACCCTGGAAAGGCTCAGCCAGGGGCTGGGCTGGGGAAAAAAAAAAATCAATGGAAAAAGGGGGAGGGAAGAGCTTAAAGCCCAAAGCTCCAGACAAATGGAGAGATTTAATCTGATTTGGGAGTTCTTGTCCTGATGGAATTATGCTGATTATGGATCATTTAGGAGCAGGGATAATCAAAACATGGATTTGTTCCGAGCTCTGAGGGGCTCCTGAGCCTCTTCCCGGGGCTGGAGGAGAGGCAGGGCTGCATCCCAAGGGAAAACTGGGGAGGCCTGGAGGGGCAGGGTGGGGAAAAAGGGGCCTGGGGATCTCTGGGATTGGGAAATTGGGGCTGGGAGCAGAGAGGGGATGCAGAAAATGGGATGATCCCAAGGGAAATGGTGGGAGCAGAGCAAGGAAAGTGGGATAAGGACATGTCTGGGATGGGGAATGGATCAGGAATGCAGCCCCGGGAAGGTAAAAACCCCTGGAAAAGTAAAAACCTTTCTGGAAAGGTTAAAATTCCTGGAAAAGTAAAAACCTTTCTGGAAAGGTTAAAATTCCTGGGGAGGTAAAAAAATCCTGGGAAAGTAAAAAAATCCTGGGAAGGTAAAAACCCTTGGAAAGGTAAAATCCTTCTAGAAAGGTAAAAACCCCTGGGAAGGTAAAAACCCTTGGAAAGGTAAAATCCTTCTGGAAAGGTAAAAACCTTTCTGGAAAGGTTAAAATTCCTGGGGAGGTAAAAAATCCTGGAAAAGTAAAAAAATCCTGGGAAGGTAAAAACCCTTGGAAAGGTAAAATCCTTCTAGAAAGGTAAAAACTCCTGGGAAGGTAAAAACCCTTGGAAAGGTAAAATCCTTCTGGAAAGGTAAAAAATCCTGGAAAAGTAAAAACTTCTGGAAAGATAAAAACTCCTGGGCAAGTAAAAACCCCTAAAAAGTAAAAATTCCTAGGAAGGTAAAAGTTCCTGGAAAGATAAAAATTCATGGAAAGGTGAAAATTCGTGGAGAGGTAAAAACTCCTGGAAAGGTAAAAAACCCTGGAAAGGTGAAAACTCCTGGAGAAGTAAAAATTCTTGGGAAGGTAAAAATTCCTGGAGAGGTAAAAACTCCTGGGCAAGTAAAAACCCCTGGAAAAGTGAAAATTCCTGGGGAGAAAACTGGGATGATCCCAGGGGAAAGCTGGGCTGGCAAGGGTGGGATGGTCAGAGTATGGAAAGAGGGATGTGGGGATCCCAGGATGGAGAGGATGGGAAATTTGGATTGGGAACAAACCAGGAATGGAGAAAACTGGGATGATCCCAGGGGAAAGCTGGGCTGGCAAGGTTTGGATGGTCAGATAATGGAAAAAGGGGTGTGAGGATCCCAGGATAGAGAGGAAGGGAAATCTGGATTGGGAACAGAGCAGGGGTGGAGGAAAATCTTTTAGGATGATCCTAAAAGAAACTGCTCTGGAAAAGGCTCAGATGGTCAGGGCATGGAAAAAAGGATCTCCAGGATGGAGAAGATGGGAAATTGGGATTGGGAAAAGATCAGGAATGGAGAAAACCAGGATGATCCCAAAGGAAGCTGCTCTGGAAAAGGTTTAGATGGTCAGAAAATGGAAATGTGGAAGTGGGGATCTCCAGGATGGAGAGGATGGGAAATTTGGATTGGGAACAGAGCAGGGGTGGAGAGAACTGGGATGATCCCAAGGGAAAGCTGGGATGGCAGGGCTTGGATGATCTGACCATGGAAAGAGGGAAATGGGGATCTCCAGGATGGAGAGGATGGGAAATTTGGATTGGGAACAGAGCAGGGGTGGAGAAAACCGGGATGATCCTGGGGGAAACTGCCCTGGAAAAGGCTCAGATGGTCAGGGCATGGAGAAAAGGATGCAGGGATCTCCAGGATGGAGAAGATGGGAAATTGGGATTGGGAACAGATCAGGAATGGAGAAAACTGGGATGATCCCAGGGGAAAGCTGGGCTGGCAAGGGTGGGATGATCTGACCATGGAAAGAGGGAAATGGGGATCTCCAGGATGGAGAGGATGGGAAATTTGGATTGGGAACAGAGCAGGGGTGGAGAAAACCGGGATGATCCCGGGGGAAACTGCTCTGGAAAAGGCTCAGATGGTCAGGGCATGGAAAAAAGGATGCAGGGACCTCCAGGATGGAGTAGATGGGAAATTGGGATTGGGAACAGATCAGGAATGGGGAAAACCAGGATGATCCCAAAGGAAGCTGCTCTGGAAAAGGTTTAGATGGTCAGAAAATGGAAATATGGAAGTGGGGATCTCCAGGATGGAGAAAATGGGAAATTTGGATTGGGAACAGAGCAGGGGTGGAGGAAAACAGGATGATCCTAAAAGAAACTGCTCTGGAAAAGGCTCAGATGGTCAGGGCATGGAAAGAAGGGAGCAGGAATCTCCAGGATGGGGAAAACAGGGAACAAACCTGCTGCAAAGCGGGATGGGGACTCTCCCCACGGCCTGGAGATGCCGCTCCCGGTTTTCCTGCTTCTCCTCACAGCTCATTTTCCCATTAGTGTCTGCTCGGATTAGGGATGCGCTCGCTCTCCCCCTCCGGCCGAATCCCAGGCGCCAGCAGGAGCTGGAAACTGCATTAGGGCCGTGCCAAGGAGCCCCTGATGCCATTAGGGGCGAGCATTAGAGGTGCTAAGTGACAAGGAGCTCATCAGGCCGGGATTGATGGAAACGCCGTTCCCGGAGCCGGCAGGAGCAGGGCCCTTCATTCAGCAGAAATTGTTTAATTGGGAAGGTCGGGATTGTCTCTGCCTGTCTCCTTCCTGCAGCTCTGGAGCTCCTCGGGATGCGGCAGCAGCGGGAGTGAGGAGAAGGTGCAGGTGGCAGAGGGGAGGGAAAACTCCCAAATCCATCATCCTGCTCGTCCTTGCCCTCTTGGCAGCTTGAGGATTCCCAGGTTGGTCATTCCTGGGAATTCCAGCATTCCAGAACCGGGAAAAACCGGGTTGATGGCTGTCCTGAGGGAGCTGAGCCCTTCCCTGGGCTGCTGCAGAAGTAACTGGCAATCACAACTGGGAGAGCACAAAGTCGGGCTCTGTTGGGAAGGAAGCCAGGCTTTGTTGGGATGGAAGCTGGGCTCTCTTGGGAAGGAAGCTGGGCTCTGTTGGGAAAGAAGCCAGGCTCTGTTGGGAAGGAAGCTGGGCTCTGTTGGGAAAGAAGCCAGGCTCTGTTGGGAAGGAAGCTGGGCTCTGTTGGGAAGGAAGCTGGGCTCTGTTGGGAAAGAAGCCAGGCTTTGTTGGGAAGGAAGCCGGCCTCTGTTGGGTTGGAAGCCGGGCTCTCTTGGGAAGGAAGCCGGGCTCTGTTGGGAAGGAAGCCGGGCTTTGTTGGGATGGAAGCCGGGCTCTGTTGGGATGGAAGCCGGGCTTTGTTGGGATGGAAGCCGGGCTTTGTTAGGAAAGAAGCCGGGCTCTGTTGGGATGGAAGCCGGGCTTTGTTGGGATGGAAGCCGGGCTCTGTTGGGAAGGAAGCCGGGCTTTGTTGGGATGGAAGCCGGGCTTTGTTGGGAAAGAAGCTGGGCTCTGTTGGGAAGGAAGCCGGGCTCTGTTGGGAAGGAAGCCGGGCTCTGTTGGGAAGGAAGCTGTCAGGATCTTTAGCTGCTCACAGTGACCCCAAGAAAAGTTCCAAAGTCTCTTTTCCCAGCCCAGTGCTCGAAGAAGGAGTCAGGGCTCTTCATTTCTCGGTCTCAAGGTTGTTTATTGTTCCTTATCTATAAAAACTTTTCTCCTGCCCTGCCGAGGTCAGCTCAGCAAGACAATCCAGGCACTCTGCCTGCCCCCAGGGCAGGGTTATGTCTTTATACTAAAAACTACCTGTACAATGTTTACAATTCCTTCCCAATACCCATCACCTGTGTTAGACAGTGAGCTTCTACTCTAAACCAATCCCAAAGTGCCACCATCCCAGCAGAAGATGGAGAAGAAGAAGAAGAAGAAGAAGGAGAAGAAGAAGAAGAAGGAGAAGAAGAAGAAGAAGAAGAAGAAGAAGAAGAAGAAGAAGAAGAAGAAGAAGAAGAAGAAGAAGAAGAAGAAGAAACGCTGGACACGCCCAAGTTCCTCCATCTTGTCCCCTGAAGCCCCATACCAAAAATCCTAAAATCTACATTTTCACCCTGTGATAATTTTATTATTATACTATTCAAACTTCTGTGGCTTTCAGGTCCTCATACAAAGCTGGTAACTGGCTCCAGGGGTCATAATCAAACCCACAGGTGTTTTGGGCTTCGTGCCAGGGCTTCTGAGCCCCCTGGCAGGGGTCTTGGCAGTCCAGGACAGCCAGAGGGATCTCCTGAATTCCGACACCACTGGAGCTTGTTGCTCTGGCCATTATTGATATTTGCCATTCCCAACTTGTGCCACCATCACAGCACAAGATGGAGGCCAAGAAGAAGAAGGAGAAAGGCTGGACACACCCAGTTCCCTCCATCTTGCCCCCTGAACCCCCATACCAAAAACCCTAAAATCTACTTTTCCACCCCATGATAACTTCACCATTATTCTACCTAAACTGTTGTAGCTTGCTGATCTTCATCTAAGGTTGGTAATTTGCTCCACGGGTCACAATCAAACCCACACAGGCATTCTGAGCTCTGTGCCAGGGCCTCTGAGCCCCCTGGCAGGGGTCTTGGCAGTCCAGGACAGCCAGAGGGATCTCCTGGGTTCCCACAGGAAGCCCGGCTTTGTTGGTGTTATAAATATCAATCGTGAGCCAAAATTATCACAAATTTAGCAAAGATTTATTAATTTGTTTGCGAGACTGAAGTTTGGTCTTTGAAACCACCACAGCCAAAGAGTCAGCGTCGAGCCCGGGATCAGCGCCGGGTGAACTTGGATTGGACCTCCTGAGCGTCAGAGTCGCCCCAGTTCACGCTTGCGGCTCCATGCAGAGAGGTTTTGTACAGTTTATTCTGCCTGAGGCAAAGATGACCGAATTTTCTTTGTGTCTCTTCACATGCATAACCTTGGCTTTCCATGTGCAGAGGTAGACAAAGATCCAGCCCAGGTGTCTCGATGCAGCATTCACATCCATCAGGGTGGCTCCGTTGATCATCACCGTCGATGTAATTCTATTCTTACGTTAGAAAACCCCAATGTTATCTCAATGAAGTCTGGGAGCTAGATGTGTATGAATAAGACACTTCTCCCGACCAGGGTGGTCAAAAGACACAGTTTGGATCTTACAACATTTTATACATTATTAGCATGAATTATCTCGACCATATACTACACAAGGATTTATTAATTTGTCTGCGAGACCGAAGTTCGGTCTTCGAAACCACCACAGCCAAAGAGTCAGCGTCGAGCCCGGGATCGGCGCCGGGTGAACACGGATGTGACCTCCCGAGTGTCAGAGTCTCCCCCTCGGTTCACGCTGGCGGCTTAGTGAGGTTTTGTACCGTTTATTCTGCCCGAGGCAAAGATGACCGAATTTTCTTTGTGTCTCTTCACATGCATAACTGTGGCTTTCCATGTGCAGAGGTAGACAAAGATCCAGCCCAGGTGTCTCGATGCAGCATTCACATCCATCAGGGTGGCTCGTTGATCATCGCCGTCAATCATCGCCGTCGATGTAATTCTATTCTTACGTTAGAAAACCCCAATGTTATCTCAATGAAGTCTGGGAGCTGGATGTGTATGAATAAGAAGCTGCTCCCAGCCAGGGTGGTCAAAAGACACAGTTTAGATCTTACAACATTTTATACATTATTAGCATGAATTATCTCGACCATATACTACACGAAGATTTATTAATTTGTCTGCGAGACCGAAGTTCGGTCTTTGAAACCACCACAGCCAAAGAGTCAGCGTCGAGCCTGGGATCGGCGCCGGGTGAACTCGGATTGGACCTCCCGAGTGTCAGAGTCTCCCCCTTGGTTTACGCTGGCAGCTTAGCGAGGTTTTGTACAGTTTATTCTGCCCGAGGCGAGGATGACCGAATTTTCTTCACATGCATCGCTGTTTCTTTCCACGTGCAGAGGCGAACAAAAGCCTCGTCCAGGTGTGTCCTTGTCGGAGAAGCCGTGGATTCACGTGTATCAGGATGGCGCCGTTGGTTGTCTTGATAGATGCAATTGGCAGGGCGATATTCGATATTCGATATTCGATATTCGATATGTGATATTCGATATTCGATATTCGATATTCGATATTCGATATTCGATATGTGATATTCGATATTCGATATTCGATATTCGATATTCGATATTCGCTCTTGGGTGGCTCCCGACAACTCGGGAACAACTCGGGAAACCGACGATCATCGCCCTGGAAGCTTCCATTCTTACGTTGAAGCATCGATGTTTATCTTAACGTGCGTCTGGGAACTTGTTGAGTCTGAAGAAGACAGCAGCTCCAGGGTAGTCAAAAGACACGGTTTGGATTTTACGATATTTTATACGTTATTAGCATGAATTATCACTGCCATATCCTACAGCTGGGACGGCAGCCGTAAAGCCCCGTGTCCACAGCTGTAATTCCTTCACCCCACATTGATCCCGCGGCCTCTGCTGCCCACGGAGCGGCCGGGGGGACGGGCTGGGCATTGATCCCGGCCGGGGGACGGGCTGGGCATTGATCCCGGCCGGGGGGACGGGCTGGGCATCGATCCCGGCCGGGGGGACGGGCTGGGCATCGATCCCGGCCGGGGGGATGGGCTGGGCATTGATCCCGGCCGAGGGGACGGGCTGGGCATTGATCCCGGCCGAGGGGACGGGCTGGGCATTGATCCCGGCCGGGGGGACGGGCTGGGCATTGATCCCGGCCGGGGGACGGGCTGGGCATTGATCCTGGGCACCTCGGCCAGGCCGGGGCACCCCTGACCCTGCCCGTGCTGGGAGGGAATTCCCAGGGTGGTTCCAGCCCCGAGCATCCTCAACCCCTGCTCCTTCTAGGAGTGAATTCTCAGGATTATTCCAGCCTGGAACATCCCTGATCCCTGCTTGTTCTGGGACCAAATTCCCAGTCTGATCCCAGCCTGGAGAATCCTTGATCCCTGCTCATTCTGGGAGTAAATTCCCACATTAATCCCAGCCTGCAGAGTCCCTGATCCCTGCTTGATCTGGGACCAAATTTCCATCCTGGAACATCCCTGATCCCTGCTTGTTCTGGGAGCAATTCCCACATTAATCCCAGCCTGGAGAATCCCTGATTCCTGCTCATTCTGGGACCAAATTCTCAGCCTGATCCCAGCCTGGAACATCCCTGATCCCTGCTTGTTCTGGGGGCAATTTCCAGATTAATCCCAGCCTGATCCCAGCCTGGAGAATCCCTGACCCTTGCTTGTTCTAGGAGCAATTCCAAGGCTGATTCCAGCCTGGAACATCCCCGATCCCTGCTCATACTGGCACTGAATTCACAGCCTGATCAATCCCTGATCCCTGCTCATTCTGGGAACAATTTCCAGATTAATCTCAGCCTGGAGAATCCCCGATCCCTGCTTGTTTTGGAACCAAATTTCCAGCCTGATCCCAGCCTGGAGAATCCCTGATCTCTGCTTGTTCTGGGAGCAAATTCCCAGCCTGATCCCAGTTTGATCCCAGCCTGGAACATCCCTGATCCCTGCTTGTTCTGGGACCAAATTCCCAGTCTAATCCCAGCCTGGAGAATCCTTGATCCCTGCTCATTCTGGGAGCAATTCCCACATTAATCCCAGCCTGCAGAGTCCCTGATCCCTGTTTGATCTGGGACCAAATTTCCATCCTGGAACATCCCTGATCCCTGCTTGTTCTGGGACCAAATTCTCAGCCTGATCCCAGCCTGGAACATCCCTGATCCCTGCTTGTTCTGGGAGCAATTCCCACTCTAATCCCAGTCTGATCCCAGCCTGGAGAATCCTTGATCCCTGCTCATTCTGGGAGTAATTCCCACTCTGATCCCAGCCTGGAATATCCCTGATCCTTGCTTTTTCTGGGACTAAATTCCCATCCTGGAACATCCCTGATCCCTGCTTGTTCTGGGACCAAATTCCCACTCTGATCCCAGCTGATCCCAGCCTGGGACATCCCAACCCCTGCTCATTCTGGAACCAAATTCCCAGATTAATCCCGGCCTCTGTCTTCCCTCTCCTTCCCACCCATATGAGTACCTGGCAATATTTATAATTATGGCTTTTTTGGGGGATAAAACCCCTCCACAGCTGCTGCTGCTGCAAGGGCAGATCCCAAATCCCACAGCACCAAACTCCCTGCCGGGGGATGCAGGGATGGAGGGGGAATTTGGGGGGATCTGTGGGATTGGGGGGCGCAGGGGGGCACAGATGAGACCCCAGAGTGAGATCCCATGGGATGGGAGAGGAAAATGGAAAACCTGGATCAAAGGTGGAGCCGGATTTACTGCTGAGGACACGAAGGGCTCATTCCAAGGGTGTGGAAAAGCTTCTGGAAAGGCCATTTCCAGCTGGTTCTGGTCCAGGGAATCGCTGGTTTTATGGGATTTTGCTGCCAGATCCGTGTTTTCTGTGGATTTCTGCAGCCTCGCTGGGCTGGGGGTTCATGGGTCCCCAAATCCCTCCGTGTCAAATTCCAGCAGGGAATATTTGATGGAAGCAACAACTCCCTGCCTGGAGCCTGGAAAAACACTGGAGCTCTTTGGATCCAACGCCCCATTCATTAATTAATAATGGGAAACCCATTAACAGGATCATCCAGACCCTAATGATGAGGAGAGGATGGATCCATATCCCAAATTCCCGACTGTTTAAAAGCCTGCCTGGAATCCTGGGATTTTTCCAAGCCTTCCCCTCTCCCAGGTCTCCATGGAAGTGAACGTTTCATGTGTTCCTTTGCCTCAATCCGCCGTGTTTGGACCAAAATAATGCTCCATGTGCTTCCCAGAGCTGCTCTGCGGGCGGATTCTGTCAGGAAATAAAAATATCCCAACACCCACCTGGCCAGGCTGAGGCTGCAGAGACAGAATTCACAATCCCACCCTCGGCAATTCTGCAGCGTGGAGGGGCCCAGAGAGGTGTCCCAGGCCAGGCTGGAGCCCCTGGGACAGTGGAGGTGACCCTGCCATGGCAGGGGTGGCACTGGGTGCGATTTCAGCTCCTTCCATCCCAAACCATCCCAGGGTTTTGCTGTCCCATCCCTCTGTGGGTGCTGCAGGAGCAGCCCTGGATGCCAGGATTTGCTGGACACAGGGAATGGTTTCACTGCCAGGGACCAGGGTTAGATGGGATTTTGGGGCTGGCAGGAATTTTCAGAGGAGCTGTGGCTGCCCCTGGATCCCTGGAAGTGCTCAAGGCCAGGCTGGGATAATCTGGGATAGTGGGAGGGGTCAGAGGTGGATCTGGCTGCTCCTCCCATCCCAAACCATCCCAGGGTTTTGTCCCAGGCCAGGCTGGAGCCCCTGGGACAGTGGACGTGACCCTGCCCATGGTAGGGGTGGCACTGGGTGGGATTTCAGCTCCTTCCATCCCAAACCATCCCAGGGTTTTGTTTTCCCATCCCTCTGTGGGTGCTGCAGGAAAAGCTCTGGATGCCAGGATTTGCTGGACACAGGGAGTGGTTTCACTGCCAGGAACCAGGGTTAGATGGGATTTTGGGGCTGGCAGGAATTCCCAGAGGAGCTGTGGCTGCCCCTGGATCCCTGGAAGTGTCCAAGGCCAGGCTGGGATAATCTGGGATAGTGGGAGGGGTCAGGGGTGGATCTGGCTGCTCCTTCCATCCCAAACCATCCCAGGGTTTTGTCCCAGGCCAGGCTGGAGCCCCTGGGACAGTGGAGGTGACCCTGCCAGGCAGGGGTGGCACTGGGTGCGATTTCAGCTCCCTCCATCCTAAATCATCCCAGGGTTTTGTTTTCCCATCCCTCTGTGGGTGCTGCAGGAGCAGCTTGGATACCAGGATTTGCTGGACACAGGGAATGGTTTCACTGCCAGAGGCTTAGATGGGATTTTGGGAAGGAATTCCTGCCTGGGAGAATTCCCAGAGAATTCCCAGGGGAGCTGTGGCTGCTCCGTGCCTGGAAGTGCCGTGGTTGGGATAATCTGGGACCATGGAAGGAGCTGGGATTTAACATCTCCTCCCCCACAAAGCATTCCAGGGCTGCTGCACTTCCCACCCGGGTGTGCTCCAGGATGGATCCGCTCCCGCCGTGCCCCGAAGGCATCGCTGTGCCCGGCTGTGCCCATCCCAGTGCCCTCTGTGACCCGAGGGCATTGCTGTGCCCATCCCTGCTCTCTGTGTGCCCCAAGGGCATCGCTATGCCCGGCTGTGCCCATCCCTGTGCCCAGCTGTGCCCATCCTTGCTCCCCCTGTGCCCATCCCTGCTCCCCCTGTGCCCATCCCTGTTCCCATCCCTGTGCCCATCCCTGTGCCCATCCCTGCTCCCTTTGTGCCCATCCCTGTGCCCATCCCTGTGCCCAGCTGTGCCCATCCCTGCTCCCCCTGTGCCCATCCCTGTTCCCATCCCTGTGCCCATCCCTGTGCCCATCCCTGCTCCCTCTGTGCCCATCCCTGCTCCCTCTGTGCCCATCCTTGCTCCCATCCCTGTGCCCTTCCCTGTGCCCATCCCTGTTCCCATCCCTGTTCCCATCCCTGTGCCCTTCCCTGTGCCCATCCCTGTGCCCATCCCTGCTTCCCCTGTTCCCATCCCTGTTCCCATCCCTGTGTCCTTCCCTGTGCCCATCCCTGTGCCCTTCCCTGTGCCCATCCCTGCTCCCCCTGTGCCCATCCCTGTGCCCATCCCTGTGCCCATCCCTGTGCCCTTCCCTGTGCCAATCCCTGCTCCCCCCGTGCCCATCCCTGCTCCCCCCGTGCCCATCCCTGCTCCCCCCGTGCCCATCCCTGCTCCCTTTGTGCCCATCCCTGTGCCCGGCTGTGCCCATCCCGGAGCCGGAGTCGCCTTTCCCGGGATCTCCTTGGAGCCGGGAAGTGGCGGAATTTCGGAATTTCCCCCTCTCCCGGCGGAGGGGGAGCCAATTACCGGCAGCTGGTGAGAGCAGAGAATTGTTATTAATTTCCAGGCGAGCATATGCTGCGCGTTAACAGCGCCCGAGCCGTGGCAGAAGGGCCCGGCCCGGCCAGATGGCTCAGCCTGCCTTGGGAATGGCTCCTGCCATCCCACAGAATTCCCAGATTAATCCCTGCCTGATCCCAGCCCAGAGCATCCCTGATCCCTGCTTGTTCTAGGAGCAATTCCCAGCCTGATCCCAGCCTGGAGAATCCCTAATCCCAGCCCAGAGCATCCCTGATCCCTGCTTGTTCTGGGAGCAATTCCCAGCCTGATCCCGGTCTGATCCCAGCCTGCAGAATCCCTGATCCCTGCTCATTCTGGGACCGAATTCCCAGAATATTCCCAGCCCAGAGCATCCCTGATCCCTGCTTGTTCTGGGAGCAATTCCCAGCCTGATCCCAGCCTGGAGAATTCCTGATCCCTCCTTATGCTGGGACCGAATTCCCAGAATATTCCCAGCCCAGAACATCCCTGATCCCTGCTCATGCTGGGACCAAATTCCCAGAATATTCTCAGCCCAGAGAATTCCTGATCCCTGCTCTTTCTGGGAGCAATTCCCAGCCTGATCCCACTCTGATCCCAGTCTGATCCAGCCCAGACAATCCCTGATCCCTGCTCATTCTGGGACTGCATTCCCAGCCTGATCCCAGCCTGGAGAATCCCTGATCCCAGCCAAGAGCATCCCTGATCCCTGCTTGTTCTGGGAGCAATTCCCAGCCTGATCCCAGCCCGATCCCAGCCCAGAGAATTCCTGATTCCTGCTCATTCTGGGAGGAATTCCCAGATTAATCCCAGCTCGGAGCATCCCTGATCCCTGTTCATGCTGGGAGCAATTCCCACTCTGATCCCAGCCTGATCCCAGCCCAGAGCATCCCTGATCCCTGCTTGTTCTGGGAGCAGTTCCCACTCTGATACCAGCCTGGAGCATCCCTGGCCACCCCTGCTCATTCTGGGAGCAATTCCCACATTAATTCCAGCCTGGAGCAACCCTGATCCCTGCTCATGCTGGGATTAAATTCCCACTCTGATCCCACTCTGATCCCACTCTGATCCCAGCCTGGAGCATCCCTGATCCCTGCTCGTTCTGGATCCAAATTCCCACTCTGATCCCAGCCTGGATTTTCCTTTGATCATCTCCATCCCCAACTCCCAGCAGGACCCTTTTCCTTGGGAATTTTGCCCAGATTTCCCTGCACGTTGCTTTTCTCCACCTTTTAGTGACAGCAATGGATGGAATGAATCCCTTGAGGAGCTCCAGAGGTGAATCCACAGGACAGGATTAACCCGGCATGTCGGGATTAACAACCCCACACCCTCCTGCCGCACCCAAACCCCCGAATTCGAGGGAATCTCGGAACCTTTCCCTCCCCGCTGGGAACTCCGGGAATGCGGCGGCGGCGTCGTCACCGTCCCTTTAAATCCCAGGGCTGGAATCGGGAGCGAAACCTCTCCAGGGAAAAGGGGTAAAAATAACTCCGAGTCCGCGGCCGCGGGAGCAGCCGGGCTCTGTCAAGGGCAGGGGCGAGCGCTCGTTAAAAATAGGAATAATTAATTATTCCAGCGGGGACAGACAGGGCGCTTAATGAGCGCTTGGGCTGGAAGATTCCCAGCGTGGAGCACCCAGGGCCCTGGAAGGTCCAGGGCGGGATGGGAGCGCTGGGTGGTGCTGGGAGGGCAGGAGGAGGAGGAGGAGGAGGAGGAGGAAGGAGCTGCTCCGTGCCAGGGAAAGAAAACACCGGGATGTGAATTCCAGCCCTGAGCTGAGCCCGCTGACGGAGCCGTTGGGTCCCCCCGGCAGCGCTTGGGTTGAATTCCCCGTTTTTAATGAAAATGGGAATTTTTGCGGGTCCGGCTGGGGAGGGGCCGCTGTGCCCGCTGCTGCTCCCGGGCTCTGGAATGCCCGGGCATTCCCGGCGCTTCCCACCCGCGGCTGCTCCAGCGGGGGAAGGAAAAGAGGGTTTGGGAGGAGAAGGGGTGGAGAGGATGGGGCAGATCCAGGGGTGGGATGGGGCAGATCCAGGACGGGGCAGATCCAGGGGATGAGGCAGATCCATGGGATGGAGCAGATCCAGGATGGGGCAGATCCATGGGATGGGGCAGATCCACGATGGGGCAGATTTGTGGGGTGGGATGGGGCAGATCCATGGGATGGGGCAGATCGAGGGGTGGGATGGGGCAGATCCACAGCGTGGGAAGGGGCAGATCCAGGATGGGGCAGATTTGTGGGGTGGGATGGGGCAGATCCACAGGGTAGGAAGGGGCAGATCCAGGATGGGGAAGATCCAGGGGTGGGATGGGGAAAATTCAGGGGGGACAGGGCAGATCCATGGGATTGGATGAGGCACATCCAGAGGTGGGATGGGGCAGATTCATGGGGTGGGATGGGGCAGATTTGTGGGGTGGGATGGGGCAGATTCACGATGGGGCAGATCTATGGGGTGGGATGGGGCAGATTCATGGGGTGGGATGGGGCAGATTCATAGGGTGGGAAGGGGCAGATCCACGATGGGGAAGATTCAGGGGTGGGACGGGGCAGATCCACGGGATTGGATGGGGCACATCCAGAGGTGGGATGGGGCAGATTCATGGGGTGGGATGGGGCAGATCCACAATGGGGCAGATCCAGGGGTGGGACAGGGCAGCTCCAGCTCCCTCCTGCCCCTCGCCCCAGATCCAGGCCAGGAAAGCCTCGACCCGCCGGGGTTGTGGCCCCGTGCAATGAATACCGGAGAGATAATGGGGAGAGGAGCAGCTGAGCACAGCCCCGGAGAAATACCAGAAACATCGGGCATTGAAGGAGCAGAAGCCTCGAGATGGAGCCTTTTCCTTGGATCTCATCGGCTCCAACCCTGCCAGAGGCATCTCGGGAGGAGCCTGAAGGATCTGATGTTTTGCCCCACTCATGGCACCAAATTCCCGATGTGCGGGGCTCCAAACCCGCCCATCCCAGATTTCCTGAGCGCCGGGGGAGGGGAAGGGAGAGGCCGATCCATGGAGCAGCTCCCGATGCTGCTGACCCAGCCGGGAGATGATTCACGGCCCCGGCGCTGCCGAGCGTTTCTGCAGAAGGAAGCAATAATGGAGATGAAGCAAAGCCATCGTCTCCGCGGGATTTATGGAGTGCAGCCGCAGCTCCCGACCTTCCGGGCTCTCCCCCAGCTCCCGCAGGGCGCAGCTCCCGCCGCCCTCCGGCTCCGGGGAGGTGAAACCCAAGGAAAACGGGAGCTGAGATCCGGAGCGCCCTTGGCTGGGGATGGGGAGAGCCCGGGAGGGGAGCGGGGTGGGCAGCTCAGCTCAGGGAATGCTGATCCCATTGGAAATGGAGGAGCCTGGCAGGGCAGGATTGCCCAGGGAAGGGAGTGGGGTGGGCAGCTCAGCTCAGGGAATGCTGATCCCGCTGGAACTGGGATGGAACAGGAAGGGTCAGGGAAGGGAGTGGGGTGGGCAGCTCAGCTCAGGGAATGCTGATCCCACTGGAACTGGGATGGAACAGGATTGCCCAGGGAGAGGGGAGCAGGGTGAGCAGCTCATGGAATGCTGATCCCACTGGAACTGGGATGGAACAGGAAGGGTCAGGGAAGGGAGCGGGGTGGGCAGCTCAGCTCAGGGAACGGTGATCCCACTGAAGCCAGGACCGCGATGGAGGAGCCTGGCAGGGAGGGAAGCAGAGTGAACACCTCAGCTCAGGGAATGCTGATCCCGCTGGAACTGGGATGGAACAGGAAGGGTCAGGGAGGGGAGCAGGGTGAGCAGCTCAGCTCAGGGAATGGTGATCCCACTGGAACTGGGACCAGGATGGAGGAGCCTGGCAGGGAGGGAAGGGTCAGGGAAGGGAGTGGGGTGGGCAGCTCAGCTCAGGGAATGCTGATCCCACTAGGAATGGAGCAGCCTGGCAGGGCAGGATTGCCCAGGGAGGAGAGCAGAGTGAGCAGCTCAGGGAATGCTGATCCCACTGGAGCCAGGACCGGGATGGAGGAGCCTGGCAGGGCAGGATTGCCCTGGGAAGAGAGCAGAGTGAGCAGCTCAGCTCAGGGAATGCTGATCCTGTTGGAAACAGAGGAGCCTGGCAGGGAGAGAAGGCCCAGGGAAGGGAGCAGAGTGAGCAGCTCATGGAACGCTGATCCCATTGGAAATGGAGCAGCCTGGCAGGGCAGGATTGCCCAGGGAGGGGTGAGCAGCTCAGCTCATGGAATGCTGATCCCATTGGAAATGGAGGATCCTGGCAGGGCAGGATTGCCCAGGGAAGGGAGCAGAGCGAGCAGCTCAGGGAATGCTGATCCCACTGGAACTGGGATGGAACAGGAAGGCTCAGGGAGAGGGGAGCAGGGTGAGCAGCTCAGGAAATGCTGATCCCACTGGAACTGGGACCAGGATGGAGCAGCCTGGCAGGGAGGGAGTGCCCAGAGAAGGGAGCAGAGTGAGCAGCTCAGGGAGTGCTGATCCCACTGGGAATGGAGCAGCCTGGCAGGGCAGGATTGCCCAGGGAAGGGAGCAGGGTGAGCAGCTCAGGGAATGCTGATCCCACTGGAACTGGGATGGAACAGGATTGCCCAGGGAGAGGGGAGCAGGGTGAGCAGCTCAGGGAGTGCTGATCCTGTTGGAAATGGGACTTGGATGGAGCAGCCTGGCAGGGAGGGAGTGCCCAGAGAAGGGAGCAGAGTGAGCAGCTCAGGGAATGCTGATCCCATTGGAAATGGAGGAGCCTGGCAGGGCAGGATTGCACAGGGAAGGGAGTGGGGTGAACAGCTCAGCTCAGGGAATACTGATCCCACTGGAGCCAGGACCGCGATGGAGGAGCCTGGCAGGGAGGGATTGCCCAGAGAGGAGAGCAGAGTGAGCAGCTCAGCTCAGGGAACGCTGATCCTGTTGGAAACAGAGGAGCCTGACAGGGAGAGAAGGCCCAGGGAAGGGAGCAGAGTGAGCAGCTCAGGGAATGCTGATCCCACTGGAAATGGAGGAGCCTGGCAGGGAGGGAGTGCCCAGAGAAGGGAGTGGGGTGAGCAGCTCAGCTCAGGGAATGCTGATCCTGTTGGAACTGGGATGGAACAGGAAGGGTCAGGGAGAGGGGAGCAGGGTGAGCAGCTCAGCTCAGGGAACGCTGATCCCATTGGAAATGGAGGATCCTGGCAGGGCAGGATTGCCCAGGGAAGGGAGTGGGGTGAGCAGCTCAGCTCAGGGATTGATGATCCTGTTGGAACTGGGACCAGGATGGAGCAGCCTGGCAGGGCAGGATTGCCCAGGGAGGGGTGAGCAGCTCAGCTCATGGAATGCTGATCCCACTGGAAATGGAGGATCCTGGCAGGGCAGGATTGCACAGGGAAGGGAGTGGGGTGAACAGCTCAGCTCAGGGAACGCTGATCCCATTGGAACTGGGATGGAACAGGATTGCCCAGGGAGAGGGGAACAGGGTGAGCAGCTCATGGAACGCTGATCCTGCTGGAAATGGAGGATCCTGGCAGGGCAGGATTGCCCAGGGAGAGGAGAGCAGGGTGAGCAGCTCAGGGAACGCTGATCCCACTGGAAATGGAGGATCCTGGCAGGGAGGGAAGGGCAGCCCTGGGTTTGTCCTGGCAGAGCTGCTGGGGCTGTTGGGATGAGCCAGTGCATCAGCACCCACAGTAATCGAGTTACAAACTCCATCACTGACTCACAGCTCCTCTTCTCCATCATCCCAGCCTCACGGACACCCCAGACTCCCGTCTGTTTCCAATTAGCCCGGCTCCCCTGGCCCCGTGCCGAGGTGATTTGTGTGCTCATCATCCTCACCCCATGCCCTGGGCACGCAGCCCCAAGGGAAAAGGGGGAACAGAATCACGGAACCTCAGCACAGACCTGAAATTCCATGGGCAGGGACCCTCCCTGCATCCCAGCCGTGCCCAAGGTTTGGGTACCCCATGGATGGAGCCCCTGGATCTCTGTGGGGATGAGGAGAGCCTGGAATGGGATCCTGCAGGAGCCAACAGAGCTGCCCCAATATTCCCCTCCCTGCTGCTTTTCCCCTTCCAGGCCCATTCCCAAGGGGCTGATTCCCATTTTCCTGGAGAGTGCAGCGCTCCCCCATTGCACTTTAACCTTTATCCCATTATTGCAGCCATCGGCCCCTTCCTGTCCCCAGAGCCCCATCAGGGCCAGGCCCAGCCCTTCCTCCTGCCCTGACCCCCCTCTCCAGGGCTCCTGGCTCTTTTCCTCCTCAATTATTTGGGATTATTGATCCCAAATCCCCCTCGAGGGGCTCTGCTCTGTTATGGCTCCATTTTTCCCACTGCTGTCATCCCAACAATCCCACAGCCTTCCCCCTCCCCCTGCATCCAACAGGAGCATGAAGGGATTGGGAATTCCAGGATTTCGTGGGCAAAGATCAAAGAACCCCAGGATCAAAGATTCCCAGGATTGGGAATTCCAGGATTTCATGAGCAAAGATCAGAGGGCCAGGATTGGGAATTCCAGGATTTCATGAGCAAAGATCAAAGGGCTAGGATTGGGAATTCCAGGATGTTGTGAGGAAAGGGCCAGGATTGGGAATTCCAGGATTTTGTGGGCAAAGATCAGAGGGCCAGGATTGGGAATTCCAGGATTTTGTCAGCAAAAATCAAAGGGCCAGGATTGGGAATTCCAGGATTTCATGAACAAAGATCAGAGGGCCAGGATTGGGAATTCCAGGATTTTGTCAGCAAAGATCAAAGGGCCAGGATTGGGAATTCCAGGATTTTGTGGGCAAAGATCAGAGGGCCAGGATTGGGAATTCCAGGATTTTGTGAACAAAAATCAAAGGGTCAGGATTGGGAATTTTCCAGGATTTTGTGGGCAAAGATCAAAGCAGGAGAGGAGATGGCTCCAAGCAAACCCTCCCGGGCCGGTGGCAAACAACGTTTCACCTGTGCTGGGAGTGCTTTCCTTGGGAAAAAGGGAGAAAATTGCCCAAACCCACCTTGCCACACCCCAGAAAAGTCCAAAATCGCCCTCTGGGGCTTTTTCCCCCTAAAAAAGCCGGGATTTGGGATGGAAAGCTGCTCCCAGCTGAGTGCCACCAGCAGGGATGGTGGGAATGAGCCCGGGTGTCCCCTCGGGGGCAGGAGGAGGGCTCTGAGACCCTCAGGGTGTCACTGGCTGTGAAAATGGTGAAGGACCAGGAAAAATGGGATCACTGAGGGCTTTTCCCACCCAAAGAGGGACGGACCAGGAAAAATGGGATCACTGAGGGCTTTTCCCCTCCGAAGAGGGACAGACCAGGAAAAATGGGATCACTGAGGGCTTTTCCCACCCGAAGAGGGACAGACCAGGAAAAATGGGATCACTGAGGGCATTTCCCCTCCTGAAGCAGGACCGGGGTGCAGCTCCCTGTCCCTCAGGATGCTCGGCCTCCCTCTGCCTCCCTCTGCCGCCGGAGTTTGTCTGTTTGGGCCAATAAACAAACAAACAAGCAAAACAAACCAAGCAAAACAAACAAAGCTCTGCCAGCTCGGCCTCCCCCCATGCCCGGAGTGGATGCAAATCAATCCCGGAGCGGCAGCGGCACCCGAGGACCGGGAGAAGCTTCTGGAATTGCAGAGGGAGCCCGACCTGAGCCTGTGACAGCGGCCCCGGCTCCGTCCTGCGGGGCGGGGATGCGGGGAGGGGCTGCGGGGTCCGGGAATGGGGGAAAACGAGCCGGGAATGGGGTTTGGGGTTTGGAACGGGATGAGGGCGTTCACGCCATGAACAGGGGATGTGGGATCCAGGAACGGGGGGAAAATGAGTTGGGAATGGGGTTTGGAGCAGGATTAGGGTGCCCAGATGGCGTTTGGAAAAGGATTAGGGTGTTCACACCACAGGAATGGGGTTTGGAACATGGTTACAGTGTTCACACCCCAGACAGGGGGTGCAGGATCAAGGAATGGGGGGAAAACAAGCCAAGGATGAGGTTTGGAACAGGATTAGGGTGTTCACACCGCAGGTATGGGGCTTGGAGCAGGATTAGGGTGCTCACACCACAGGTATGGGGCTTGGAGCAGGATTAGGGTGTTCACACCACGGGTATGGGGCTTGGAGCAGGATTAGGGTGCTCACACCGCAGACAGGGGATGTGGGATACAGGAATGGGGCGGCACTGGAGGTGGGTGTAGGGTTTGGGGCGGGATAAACATGTTCACACCACAGGGATGGGGTCTGGAGCAGGATAAATGTGTTCCCATGACAAGGATGGGGTCTGGAGCAGGATTAGGGTGTTCCCATCACAAGGATGGGGTCTGGAGCAGGATAAATGTGTTCCCATGACAAGGATGGGGTCTGGAGCAGGATAAACGTGCTCACCCCGCAGGGATGGGGCCTGGAGCAGGATTAGGGTGTTCACACCATGGGGAGGGAATGTGGGATGCAGGAATGGGCTGGCACGGGAGGTGGGGATGGGATCTGAGGCAGGATAAACGTGTTTGCACAACAGGATTGGGGTCTGCAGCAGGATTAGGGTGCTCACCCTGCAGGGATGTGTTCTGGAGCAGGATTAGGGTGTTCACACCACAAGGATGGGGTTTAGGGCAGGATTAGGGTGTTCACACTGCGGGGATGGGGTCTGGAGCAGGATTAGGGTGCTCACCCCGCAGGAATGGGGTCTGGAGCAGGACAAACGTGTTCACACTGCGGGGATGGGGTTTGGGGCAGGATTAGGGTGTTCCCATCACAAGGATGAGGTCTGCAGCAGGATTAGGGTGTTCACACCACAAGGATGGGGTCTGGGGCAGGACAAACGTGCTCACCCCGCAAGGATGGGGTTTGGGGCAGGATAAACGTGTTCCCATCACAAGGATGGGGTTTGGGGCAGGATTAGGGTGCTCACCCCGCAGGGATGTGTTCTGGAGCAGGATTAGGGTGTTCACACCACAAGGATGGGGTTTGGGGCAGGATTAGGGTGCTCACCCCGCAGGGATGGGGTCTGCAGCAGGATTAGGGTGTTCCCATCACAAGGATGGGGTTTGGGGCAGGATTAGGGTGTTCACACCACAAGGATGGGGTTTGGGGCAGGATTAGGGTGTTCCCATCACAAGGATGGGGTCTGCAGCAGGATTAGGGTGTTCCCATCACAAGGATGGGGTCTGCAGCAGGATTAGGGTGCTCACCCCGCAGGGATGGGGTCTGCAGCAGGATTAGGGTGTTCACACCACAAGGATGGGGTTTGGGGCAGGATTAGGGTGTTCACCCCGCAGGAATGGGGTCTGCAGCAGGATTAGGGTGTTCCCATCACAAGGATGGGTTTTAGGGCAGGACAAACGTGCTCACCCCGCGCACGGGCAGTGCCCTGCACTCACCCCCCGCTCTCCCCTCCACCCCCGCACCCGGAGCGGCTCCCGCAGCCCCCGGCAGGCCCGGGATGCGGCAGGGAAGATTAGCGCTGTTTCCTTTTCGCCGCCGAGGAGCGTAATCCCCCCTTTGAAAGGCGCATCCCGCGCTTGATGCTTCCTGACATTAATATTATCATCCCCGAGCAGCCGCAGAGCGCGGCTGTCGCCCGCGATTAGGGCACTGACACAGATCGGTGCGAGATTTCACAAGCGGCTCATTACGGCTGACTCGGGCTCGGCTCGGCTTATATAACTCATCTTGCATAAAGCTGTCACCTGCAGGAGCTGCTGCCCCGCCGGGTGCTCGCCGAGGCTGCTCCGGGGCGCTCCGAGGCCGCCGAGGCTTCCCCTGCCCGGCCCTGCCTGGATGAGCGTCCCTGCAGGGAGGGTTCGGGATTTGGGGCTGGGATGGGCTGGGATGGGGTGAGAGGGAGGTGGTGCAGGGTTGGGAGGGGTTGAAGGATGGCTGGAGCCTTGGAGGGGTGAAAGGAACCCCCAAAAATCCACTGGAGTCAGACTGGTTTCAGTGGTAGAGGAACAACTTCTAGGGGAATGGTGCAGGTGTCGGGGGGTTAAAGGATCGCTGGAGCCTTGGAGAGGTGAAAGAAGCCCCCAAAGTCCCACCCTGGATGGGACCCTGTGGAATTGTTCCCAGTCCATCCCATCCTGGATGGGAACCTGTGGAATTATTTCTGATCCATCCCATCCCACATGGGACCCTGTGCAATGGTTCCCAGTCCATCCCATCCTGGCTGGGAACCTGTGGAATTGTTCCCAGTCCATCCCCCCCTGGATGGGACCCTATGGAATTGTTCCCGGTCCATCCCATCGTGGATGGGACCCTGTGCAATGGTTCCCAGTCCTTCTCATCCTGGATGGGAACCTCTGGAATTGTTCCCGGTCCATTCCATCCTGGATGGGAACCTGTGGAATCGCTTCCATCCCATCCCATCCCATCCCATCCCATCCCATCCCATCCCATCCCATCCCATCCCATCCCAGATGGGACCCTGTGGAATCCCAGGCTGGGAACTGGGATGTTCCCAGTCCATCTCATCCTGGCTAGGAACCTCTGGAATTGTTCCTGCTCCATCCCACCCTGGCTGGGACCCTGTGGAATTGTTCCTGCTCCATCCCATCGTGGATGGGAACCTCTGGAATTGTTCCCAGTCCATCCCACCCTGGCTGGGACCCTGTGGAATTGTTCCTGCTCCATCCCATCATGGATGGGACCCTGTGCAATGGTTCCCAGTCCATCCCACCATGGATGGGACCCTGTGGAACAGTTCCCAGTCCATCCCACCATGGATGGGACCCTATGCAATGGTTCCCAGTCCATCCCATCGTGGATGGGACCCTGTGCAATGGTTCCCAGTCCATCCCACCGTGGATGGGACCCTGTGCAATGGTTCCCAGTCCATCCCACCCTGGATGGGACCCTGTGCAATGGTTCCCAGTCCATCCCACCCTGGATGGGACCCTGTGCAATGGTTCCCAGTCCATCCCACCCTGGCTGGGACCCTGTGCAATGGTTCCCAGTCCATCCCATCATGGATGGGACCCTGTGCAATGGTTCCCAGTCCATCCCATCATGGATGGGACCCTGTGCAATGGTTCCCAGTCCATCCCACTCCTCTGCAGGCCCCCCCAGCCCTGGCAGTGCTGCCGGTGTGACCCCGCTCCCCAAAGGGCTCATCTCATTAATCTCCAATTAATCAGAGCCCTCATTAGTGACCGCAGACCAACCGCGCCTCTGCCGGCTCCTGCCAGGCCTGGGGGCTCACAGGCAACATTTTGGGGCTTTTCCCTCTCATTTCCCAACGTTTTGGGTCTGAGCCTTCCCCCGGAGCTCCCAGCCCGCGTTCTGGGGGTTTTGCTCCATTTCAGGGGCCCTGAACTCTCTGCTGAGGAGTTTTTTGGGGGTGCAAAGCCTTCCCTGGGGTTTGTACTTCCCCAGTCCATGTTTTAGAGGCTCCGTGTGGTGTAGGGCAACATTTTGGGATTGGGCGGGCCCGGTGAACCCAACAAACCCATGAGACCCGAGCTGTGGAATCATTTCCACGCTACCTGAGCGAGAGGAGGCAACCCTTGCCAGCCCTGCTCGTTCCCAGACACCCCGGAGCCGAGGATGCCAGGGGATGCTGGCGCTGGCCAGGCCGGCCTAATTAAGGATAAATCATTAATGAGCAGCCCTGCCTCGCTGGCAGGTGGGGGGATGTGGCACTGTGACCGTGCTCACAGGGGTCTGAGGATGAGGGAGGAGATGAGGATCTGACTCCGTGTTTCAGAAGGCTGATTTATTATTTTATGATATATATTACATTAAAACTATGCTAAAAGAATAGAAGAAAGGATTTCATCAGAAGGCTGGCTAAGAATAGAAAAAGAAAGAATGATAACAAAGGTTTGTGGCTTGGACAGAGAGTCTGAGCCAGCTGGGCTGTGATTGGCCATTAATAAGAAACAACCACATGAGCCCAATCCCAGATGCACCTGTTGCATTCCACAGCAGCAGATAACCATTGTTTGCATTCTGTTCCTGAGGCCTCTCAGCTTCTCAAGAGAATAAATCCTAAGGAAAGGGTTTTCCATGAGAGACGTGTGCGCCATGGCACCGGGTTGTGGCACGGCGGGTGACAAAGCCACGGGCGCTCCGCCGGGGTCCCGCTGGCGCCGCCACCTGGGTTCCTGCCCCACCCCTTTCCTGTGTCCCCTTTGTCCCTCCTGTCACCGCTGTGACATCTCCTCCCGACACCCAGCCCCAGCCTTATCATTACATGGAAATTACGGGCAAGAATCGCAGCCGGGAGAGAAATCGGGATGGGCTGGGACGGGGAAATGGAGAGCGAGGATAAAACCGGGACCATCAGGAGGAGGAGGAGGAGGAGCGGCCGCTCCCGCTCCTCTCCCGGGCTAAATGAGAGGGAGAAGAGGAATCCAGGCGGTGCCCGCCCTTCCCGCTCCCTTCCGGATCCCAAATCCCCTTTTCCCCGCACCCACGGAGCCTCCAGCCCGGCCCCGGCTCAACCCCTTTAATCTGCTGCTGTCAGCGGCTGCCAGAACCCAAATCCACCTCCCGAAATCCGGCAGGATAATGCCAGGCAGGGAGGGAGATGCTATCGGCTCCTCTCTGCCTCCTCTCCCCGCTCCCTCTTCCCTCCCCATCCCTCCTGGGATGCAGGAATTGCAGTTTTGGGGTGCAGGATTTGCTGGTTTTGAACACAGAAATCGTAGTTTTGGGGTACAGGAATTGCAGTTTTGGGGTGCAGGAATTGCTGGTTTTGAATGCAGAAATTGTAGTTTTGGGGTACAGGAATTGCAGTTTTGGGATGTAGGAATTGCTGTTTTGGGATGCAGGAATTCCTGTTTTAGGGTGCAGGAATTGCAGTTTTGGGGTGCAGGATTTGCTGGTTTTGAACGCAGAAATTGTAGTTTTGGGGTGCAGGAATTGCTGGTTTGGGATGTAGGAATTGCAGTTTTGGGGTGTAGGAATTCCTCTTTTGGGATGCTGGACTTGCTGCTTTGGGATGCAGGAATTGCAGTTTTGGGACGCTGAAATTCCTGTTTTAGGGTGCAGGAATTGCTCTTGTTTTGGGATGCTGGAATTGCTGTTTTGGGATGCAGGAATTGCTCTTTTGGGGTGCTGGAATTCCTGTCTTGGGATGCAGGAATTGCAGGTTTTCTCCAGGATGCAGGAACTGCAGTTTTGGGATGCTGGAATTGCAGTTTTGGGATGCAGGAATTGCAGTTTCAGGATGCAGGAACTGCAGTTTTGGGGTGCAGGAATTGCTGTTTTGGGATGCAGGAATTGCAGGTTTTCTCCAGGATGCAGGAATTGCAGTTTCAGGATGCAGGAATTGCAGTTTTGGGATGCTGCAATTGCAGTTTTAGGATGCAGAAATTGCTCTTGTTTTGGGATGCTGGAATTGCACTTTCAGGGTGCAGGAATTGCAGTTTTGGGATGCAGGAATTGCAGTTTTGGGATGCAGAAACTGCAGTTTCGGGATGCAGGAATTCCTGTTTTGGGATTGCTGTTTGGTAAGCAGAGCCCCGGGCTCCCACCTGAGCCTCCTGCCATCCTCTGGATGCTCCAGCACCAAGCCCCGTGCAGCAGGGGCTGCTGTCAGGACAATTGTCACCCTGGCGGGTGACAGCAGCCGCTGTCACACACGCGTTGTCTCCAGCCAGCGCTTTTTTATTTTTATTTTTATTTTTATTTTTATTTTTATTTTTATTTTTATTTTATTTTTATTTTTATTTCTATTTCTAATTTTTATTTTTATTTTTATTTTTTAATTTTAATTTTAATTTTTTATTTTATTTTATTTTTAATTTTATTTGTAATTTTTATTTTTATTTTAATTTTATTTTTAATTTTTATTTTTATTTTTATTTTTATTTTTAACGCCTCCTTCCACCTCTCCCGGCTTCCCTACCTGCGTGGAGGGGGATTTAAAGAGATTCCAGCCCCATCCTGGGTGTGCCAGGATTGGGAATTCCGGGATTTCGTGAGCAAAGATCAAAGGGCCAGGATTAGGAATTCCAGGATATTGTCAGCATCCCAAAACAGCAATTCCAGCGCCTCAAAACAGCAATTCCAGCACCCCAAAACAGCAATTCCAACACCCCAAAACAGCAATTCCAGCATCCCAAAACAGCAATTCCAGCACCCCAAAACAGCAATTCCAGCACCCCAAAAGAGCAATTCCTGCCTCCTGAAAAAAGCAGCAAATCCTACATCCCTGGGGAGGGGAATCCATGGGTTGTGGGAAAAGCCGTCCCACAGTGAAATCGCCCATCCCAAGCTGGGTGGATTCCCTGTGCCCGGGGGTGGGGAGGGGGTGCCAGGGCTGTCCCCCTGCCCAAGGGGACCAGGACACAGGGACAGAGGCTCAGTGACCCCCCTGGGCCTGGAATTCCAGCCCCGGGAGCTGCCAGGCCAGGGCTGCCCTGGGATATTTTCCAGCCCATTTGCATGGGCACCTCCAGGTCATTTCGATCACTTTAAGCCACTTATCCGCCCATTTCCCTGCCCATAATATTCCCTAATTCGATTACTGCAGCCTCCGCGCGCTGCAGGGAAATCAGCGGGGATGTCACCGGAGCCAGCGGCTGCAGCCACCCCCAGCGGCTCCTGCTGGGGACACCGGGGACAGTGGGGACACCGGGGACATTGGGGACAATGGGGATGCTGGGGGACACCGGGGACATTGGGGACAATGGGGACATTGGGGACATTGGGGATGCTGGGGATACCAGGGACATTGGGGACTTTAAGGACACTGGGGACAGTGGGGACACTGTGGGGACACTGTGGGGACACTGTGGGGACATTGGGAACATTGGGGACACTGGGGACATTGGGGACATTGGGGACATTGGGGATGCTGGGGACACCAGGGACATTGGGGACTTTAAGGACACTGGGGACAGTGGGGACACTGTGGGGACACTGTGGGGACACTATGGGAACATTGGGGACACTGGGGACATTGGGGACACTGGGGATACTGGGGATACTGGGGACATTGGGGACTTTAAGGACTGTGGGAACATTGGGGACACTGGGGACATTGGGGACACTGGGGATACTGGGGATACTGGGGACACTGGGGATACTGGGGATACTGGGGACAATGGGGACATTGGGGATGCTGTGGGGACATTGGGAACATTGGGGACACTGGAGACATTGGGGACACTGGGGATGTTGGGGACATTGGGGACATTGGGGATGCTGGGGATACTGGGGACATTGGGGACTTTAAGGACAGTGGGGACACTGGGGACAATGGGGACATTGGGGACACCAGGGACATTGGGGACTTTAAGGACACTGGGGACAATGGGGACACTATGGGGACATTGGGGACACTGGAGACATTGGGGACCCTGGGGACCCCAGGGACTTTGGGGACAATGGGGACAATGAGGACATTGGGAACATTGGGGACAATGGGGACATTGGGGACAATGGGGACAGCAGGGACCTCAAGGACACTGGGGATGCTGGGGACATTGGGGACACTGGGGACATTGGGGATGCCAGGGACGCTGGGGACATTGAGGACATTGGGGACACTGGGGATATTGGGGACGTTGGGGACACCAGGGACTCTGGGGACACTGGGGGTGCTGACAACACCAGGGACTTCGGGGATGCCAGGGACACCAGGGACACTGGGGACACCAGGGACATTGGGGACAATGGGGATTCTGGGGACACCGAGGACACCCCCGGGGCCTGTCCCAAGGAGCCCCCAGGGAGGTGCCAGCCCTGGCCCGGGGTGCAGCCGCCCTCAGGTGGCTCCAAGGGCTCTGATTTATCCATTCCAGGAAAAACGGGAGGGAGTGGGATTGAAATTCCAGCTCTGATCCCAAAGAGGGATCAAAGGGGAGGGAGGGAGGGAGGGAGGGATGGATGGACGGATGGATGGATAAAGGAAGGAAGGAAGGAAGGAAGGAAGGAAGGAAGGAAGGAAGGAAGGAAGGAAGGAAGGAAGGAAGGAAGGAAGGAAGGAAGGAAGGAAGGAAGGAAGGAAGGAAGGAAGGAAGGAAGGAAGGAAGGAAGGAAGGAAGGAAGGAAGGAAGGAAGGAAGGAAGGAAGGATGGATCAGGGATGAGTGGTTGGATCTGATTTTTCCCAGCCTGAAGAATTCCCCGATCCCGTGAGAACGGGGAGAGGAGATTCTGCCCCTGCCCATCCCAACCCCTGCTCGGAGCTGCAGGACCCGAATCCTTTCCAGGCTCATTCCCGCGGCTCCAGGGGGAGCCCTGCAGGCCAATCAACGCCAGGGCGCTAATGAGAGGCCCCGCGTTAATTGGCAGCTGCCTAAATGAAGCTTCCGTGTGCGCAGGAGGAGCCGGGATCGGTGGATTCGGAGCCGGGCACATCCAATTTGTGCGGGCAGCAGCCTCGGGAAGCTCAATTAAGCTGCTCTGGCTTTTCTAATCAATCCCACCCCGCTCGCCCTGGGCTGGTGAGGGGGTGAGGGCAGCACGGCCATGGCTGGATTCTGATTCCAATGGAATTTCCATCCTGGGATCCGCAGGCAGCCAGGAATTTGCCACCCTTATTCGTATTTTGGGGTTTTTTTAACTCATAAATCAACCCCCAAGTTTTCCTTTGGAAAAGGTTTCCTTTGGAAAGGACGGGTTTGGCTTTTGGGTGGTGCTTGAAACGTCATTCCCAAGGGAGATTGGCTCTGAGCTGCAGGATCTGCTTCTTCCAGAGGGTTTGGAATATTTGGAATATTCTCACTGCACCCTCCTGCCCTCCTGGAATGTTCCTCAGGACATGGGCAGGAAAATGGGATTTTCCCACCCATGAGGATGTGGAGCTTTTGCTGTGTGGAAAGGAAGGAACTTTCCAAGGTTTCTCCAGCAGGGATTCCTTGCCTTTCATTTCAATCTCACTTATAGTGTCCATATTCTCAGAATCTTTTGCCAGACAATCATATTGATAAGGCTTTCCTGTTCCATCTTCCCCAACTCCTCATTAAGCTGGAAAAGGAAAGCAGCAAATCCCAGCTGGAGAGCCCCGAACCCATCCCTGCCCTGCTCATCTCCCAGGGAATTCCCGAGGAATTCCTGAGGGATTCCTGAGGAATTCTGAGGGATTCCCATCTCCAGAGCGCTCCAGCCCCGGGGATGGGTATATGGAGCCGCCTGGGGAGGAAAAGCAGCCGGGGTGGAGGAGCCCGGAGTGCCAGGTGGGGATCAGATGGCAGCGAGGCCGCTCCTGCAGCTATAAATAAATAAATAAATAAATAAATAAATAAATATCGCTGCTGACACAGCAGGCAGGGCTGCAGGGCTGAGACAGCCCGGAGAGCCAAAGGGATCTGGGGACCTTGCCAAGGCCCCGGGGGCTGAGCGGTGCCAGCAGAGCTGGGAGTGGCTGTGGCACCTCCTGGGTGGCATTGCCTGGGTGGCATCGTCTGGGTGGCATCTCCTGGGTGGCATTTCCCGAGTGGCTCCTCCCGAGTGGCTCCTCCCGTGATGTTTTCCCAGGATGTGTCCCCTGCACGCCCCCGATGTCTCACCCTGGGGTGGCACCACCTTCCCTGAGCCTTTCCCGAGGCAGAGATCCCATCCCAGCTCCATCCTGAGCATTCCTGAGGCAGGGATCCCATCCCAGCTCCATCCTGAGCCTTTCCCGAGCCAGGGATCCCATCCCAGCTCCATCCTGACCATTCCCGAGCCAGGGATCCCATCCCAGCTCCATCCTGAGCCTTCCTGAGGCAGGGATCCCATCCCAGCTCCATCCTGAGCATTCCCGAGGCAGGGATCCCATCCCAGCTCCATCCTGAGCATTCCCAAGGCAGGGATCCCATCCCAGCTCCATCCTGAGCCCTTCCCGAGGCAGGGATCCCATCCCAGCTCCATCCTGAGCATTCCCAAGGCAGGGATCCCATCCCAGCTCCATCCTGAGCCCTTCCCGAGGCAGGGATCCCATCCCAGCTCCATCCTGAGCATTCCCAAGGCAGGGATCCCATCCCAGCTCCATCCTGAGCATTCCCAAGGCAGGGATCCCATCCCAGCTCCATCCTGAGCATTCCTGAGGCAGGGATCCCATCCCAGCTCCATCCTGAGCATTCCTGAGGCAGGGATCCCATCCCAGCTCCATCCTGAGCATTCCCGAGGCAGGGATCCCATCCCAGCTCCTGTTGGAGCCTTTCTCAAGGCAAGGTGGCCCTAGGGGGGGACAGACCCAGTGCCACCATAGATGCTGTGTCCAGCTCTCTCCTGTCACCGAGTTTTTGGGAGTTCACAGTGACCTGCACATGGCAGATGGCCCTGTGAGGGGACAGACCCAGTGCCACCATGGATGCCACAGCCACCCCCTCCTGTCACCGAATTTTTAGGTGTTTGAGGTCACTTGCACATGGCAGGTGGCCCTTGGAGGGGACAGACTCAGTGCCACCATAGATGCCACAGCCACCCCCTTCTATCACTGAATTTTTGGGAGTTTGAGGTGACCTGCACATGGCAGAGCCACCGCGCTGGTGGCATTGCAGTGCCACCAGGGGTGCTGCAGCCACCTCCTCCTGTCAGTGAATTTTTGGGAGCTCTCCGTGCCCTGCACACGGCAGAGCCACCACGCTGGTGGCATCCCAGTGTCACCATGGATGCCACAGTCACCCCCTGCTCTCAGTGAATTTTTGGGAGCTCTCCGTTCCCTGCACACAGTGAAACAACCACGCTGGTGACATCCCAGTGTCACCATGGATGCTGCAGCCACCCCCTGCTCTCAGTGCATTTTTGGGAGCTCTCCGCGCCCTGCACGGGGCGGAGCCGCCGCGCTGGTGGCCCGGGTGGCCGGGAGGGGGGGACAGGCGCGGTCCCTCCCCGCAGGAGCCGCTGTCACCTCCGCTGCTCTCTCGGCCGTCAGCCTCGGCGAGCCCAGATCGCTGCTGACATTTCCGTGCCAGCCCTCGGCACCTGAGCCAGACGCCGGCGCCGGGAGGGAAACGCTGGGGAATTTTCTGTGCCAAGGAACAGATTCCTGCCCATCCTCGCTCTGCCCCGGCGTCCGAGCCGGGCCGGGATCACCGGGAGGGGCCGGGATCACCGGGAGGGGCCGGGATCACCGTGAGGGGCAGGGATCACCGAGAGGGGCTGGGATCACCGTGAGGGGCAGGGATCACCAGGAGGGGCTGGGATCACCTGCAGGGATCACCGGGAGGTGGAGGGATCACTGGGATGGGATCACCGGGAGGGGACAGGGATCACTGAGAGGGATCCCTGGGAGGGGCCGGGATCACCGGGAGGGATCACCGGGAAGGGCAGGGATCACCGGGAGAGGCCGGGATCACCAGGAGGGGCTGGGATCACCAGGAAGGGACAGGGATCACTGGGAGGGATCATTGGGAGGGACAGGGATCACCGAGAGGGATCCCTGGGAGGGGCCAGGATCACCAGGAGGGATCACTGGGAGGGGCCGGGATCACCAGGAAGGACAGCGCAGGAATGGCCGGGATTTGGGATCGCGACACTGCTGGGATGGGCTGAGATCTTCCGTGGGGGACCAGAGGGTTCCTGTGGGATGGAGGGGGGAAAAGAGAGAGAATTGTTCCCATGGAATGCAGGGAGCAGGGATGGTGGCAAAGGGAATGGTTCCCATTGGGTTGAGGGAACAGGAATGGTGGCAAAGGAGATGGTTCCCATGGGGTGGAGAAAATAGGGATGGGGGGAAAGGAGAGGGAATTGTTCCCATGGAATGCAGGGAGCAGGGATGGAGGCAAAGGGAATTGCTCCCGTTGGATGAGGGCACTGGGATGGAGATGAAGGGAATTGTTTCCATCAGATAAGGGCACAGGGAATCATTCCCACTGGATGAGGGCACAAGGAATTGTTCCCATCAGATGAAGGGAAGGGTGACAAAGGGAATTGTTCCCATCGGATGAGGGCACAGGGAATTGTTTCCAGTGGGTGAAGGGCACAAGGAATTATTCCCATGGGATGAAGGGAAGGGTGACAAAGGGAATTGTTCCCATTGGATGGAGATGGGATCAGGATTGGATGGATAAGGATGGAGATGAAGGGAATTGTTCCCATCGGATGAAGGGCACAGGGAATTGTTCCCTTTGGATGAGGGCACAGAGATGAAGGGCACAGGGAATTGTTCCCATTGGATGAAGGGAAGGGTGACAATGTTCCCACAGGATGAAGGGAATGGTTCCCATTGGATGAAGGATGGTGGCAAAGGGAATTGTTCCCGTTGGATGGAGGCACAGGGAATTGTTCCCATGGGATGAGGGCACAGGGAATGGTTCCCAATGGATGGAAGCACAGGAAAGGGTGACAAAGGGAATTGTTCCCATGGGATGAAGGGCACAGGGATGGTGACAAAGGGAATTGTTCCCATGGGATGAGGGCACAGGGAATTGTTCCCATTGGATGAAGGGCACAGGGATGGAGGCACAGGGAATTGTTCCCATGGGATGAGGGCACAGGAAAGGGTGGCAAAGGGAATTGTTCCCATGGGATGAGGGCACAGGGAATTGTTCCCATGGGATGAGGGCCCAGGGAATTGTTCCCATGGGATGAGGGCCCAGGGCAGGGCACCCAGCCCAGGGAGAAGCGGCCCTTGCAGAGGCTCGGGAGCGCCGCGGGAGCAGCCGGAGCGGGGGCCGGCTCCCTGCTCACGCACTCCCGGCCAGGGAATGCAGCAAATCGAGTTTGGCTGAGAGCTGGGGCCGGGCCGGGCGGCTGCTCCCGCCCCCCATTCCCGGGAATGAGATTTCCAGGCACTCCCAGGATGGTAAATGAGTAATTGCAGCAGCGCTGGCCTGGACGTGGCGTCCTTGGCTGGTGCTTCCCGAGCCTCCACGGCTCCAGGGGAACAGCAGGGCTGGGAAACGTCTGGAAAAACACTGGATTCCTGTGTATCAGCAGAGCAGGCCAGGGTGGATGACTCCTCATTCCTTGGGGGGACAGGAGAGGATCCCCATGCCATGAAAAACAGGAACGAGGCGTTAGAAATCCTCCCCTGTGAGGGTGGTGGGATGGAATTCCCCAGAAAATGCCACCAGTGGTGGCTCTGCCACTCACAGGTCATGGAGAGCTCCCAAAAATTTGGTGACAGGAGGGGGTGGCTGCAGCATCCCTGGTGACACTGGGCGTGTCCCCTCACAGGGCCACCTGCCATGTGCAGGTGACCTCAAACTCCCAAAAATTCGGTGACAGGAGGGGGTGGCTGCAGCATCCATGGTGGCACTGGGTCTGTCCCTTCCCAGGGCCACCTGCCTTGTGCAGGTCACTGTGAATGCCCAAAAACTCGGTGACAGGAGGGGGTGGCTGCTGCATCCCTGGTGGCACTGCCTGTGTCCCCAGCTGGGGCCACCAGCGCGGTGGCTCTGCCGTGTGCAGGTCACCTCAAACTCCCAAAAATTCACTGAGAGCAGGGGGTGGCTGTGGCATCTATGGTGGCACTGAGTCTGTCCCCAAACAAGCCCACCTGCCACGTGCAGGTCACCTCAAACTCCCAAAAATTCAGTGACAGGAGGGGGTGGCCGCAGCATCCATGGTGGCACTGGGTCTGTCCCCAACTGGGGCCACCTGCCACATGCAGGTCACCTCAAACTCCCAAAAATTCAGTGACAGGAGGGGGTGGCTGCCGCATCCATGGTGACACTGGGATGCCACCAGCGTGGTGGCTCTGCCATGTGCAGGTCCCAAAATTCACTCACAGGAGGAGGTGCCTGCAGCATCCATGGTGGCACTGGGATGCCACCAGTGTGGTGGCTCCACCGTGTGCAGGTCCCAAAAATCCGGTGACAGCCGGGGGTGGCTGTGGCACCTGTGGTGGCGCTGGCTCTGTCCCCAGCTGGGGCCTCATGTGCAGGTCACCGTGAGCTCCCAAAGCTCGGCGCCAGGAGCGGGTGGCATTTCTCACCGCGGCTCCCGAGCCGTCAGGGAGCAGCCGGGAAGGGCTTGCATTGCCCGGCAGAGGTTAAAGAGGCGAAATCAGTTCAGAAACAGCAGCGAGGGCAAAAATAGCCTGAGCTTTGCGTGGAGCTGTCGGGGTCCATCAGTGTCGGGGTGCTCCAAGGACTCCCGTGGCCCGTGGCCACTGTCAGCAGCCGCCCTGGGAACGCCATTCCCGAGGAATTCCCTGCGGGAAGGGCGAGCTGAGGGCCGGGCTGGGCCCCGCGGCTCCGGGAGCGGAGCGAGGGTGAGGATGAGGATGAGGATGAGGATGAGGACGCGGGGCTCTCCCAGCAGCGGGAGGAGCTCTGGCAAAGGGGAGGGACAGGGAATGTCCCCGAGGGTGTCCTTGTGCCCGCAGTGACCCCGCCGCGCTGCCGGGGCTGGGGGAAAACCTTGCCCCGAGTGAAAAATAATAAAAAATATCAAGAGTCACATCGGCAAGGGCAGGAAATGAATTCCAGGCCGGGCTTGGAGCAAGCTGGGATGGTGGGAGGCGGCACTGGGTGGCTTTAGGGTCCCTTCCAGCACAGCGAGCTGGGGGTCTGTGCTGGGTGGGATTCCAGAGTTTGGGAGCCGGAGGATTTAATCAGAGGGGCTCGGTTTGGTGCACAGCCCGGAGGGGAAAGCCCCGATCTGGGAATTGCCAGCCTCAAACCGGGCTCAGGGAGGTGATGCCCTACTCCTGTTCCATCACTGGGATTCGGGAGCAGAGGTGAGGCCCCCCCTTCCAGCCATCCCTGACACCCTAAAAACTCCGAGGGGAGTTAAAAAACCCCAATTTTGGGGCTCAGGCTGCTGCAGGAGCCCGACACGGGGCATTTGAGAGCAGAGCCAGGGCTCGGCAGGAGGGGAAGCAGCATCCAGGTGCGGATGTCCCCTCTCGTCACCCAGGTGTGCCCGCGGCCGAGCTGCTGGGGCTCCTCCCGGCGTTTTTAGGATGAGGAGCGGGCGGGAGAGCGGCTGTGTCCCCAGGGATTACACCGCTAATGCCGAATCCATCACGGTAACAACCTCGGCTCCCATTAATGTGATAACGCTCGGCGGAATTAAAGCCCGCAGTCGGGAGGGTGAGCAAATCCCACCCATGTTAATGGGGCTTAAAGGGAGGGAGGGATGGGGAGGGATCCGCCGGTGCCATCGATCAACCCCCGAGCGGGAACAAAGCCAGGGAGGGCTCTCCGTCCCCAGGGACTTCCATCGGGATCCTCTGGAAGTGGGGGAGAGCAGCCAGCCCTGGCTGTGCCGCTGGCGGCACTGGGAGCACTGGGAGCACTGGGAGCTGGCTGCCTGTAATCGGCTTTGCTGATTGACCTTATCACCCCTCAAAGGCTGCCAATAAAGTTGTGGAGTTTCTTGTGTTTCTGTAGTTTTGTTGTTTTTTTTTGGTAGGGTTTTATTTTTTTCCTCCCCTCCCAAGCCTGAATATTTCCGTCGGTGCTCGTTCCTCTCCTCCACCACGGTGAGGCCTTGCCGGTCTCCTGCGATCCCAAAACCCGGATCTGCATCCCACCCTAACCCCTCCGAGCCTCCTTTTCCTTCTGAGCAGGACGGGCAGCTCCAGACAGAGCCCCCTTTGTGCAGGGACGGCTGAGCAGGGACTGTCCCCTAAGTGTCCCCTGCGTGTCCCCTGCCTCTGGAGAATCCAACCTCCCCTGCCCCCAGAACCCGCCATGAGGAGGGACCATGAACCGCGGGTGCTGCCCCTGGTTTGAGGAGCTCCCAGGCTGCAAACTGGGCTGGAATAAAGAAATTTAATTTTAAATTAATGGAATAAATTCGGGCTGGCTCCCCCAAATGAGAGGCCAGGGAGCTGCCGGTTCCTGGACAGGGAACACTCCGGGATTAACCCCACGGGATTCATGACCACAATCCCACCCCAAGCTAATTAACGTGCTCAGGTAATTAGAGGGGGCGTTTCCCGCTGGATCCCACCCCCGGCAGGCTCTGGGGCGGGGGCTGAGGGAATAAAACCCGGGAAAGGCCGAGTGGAGCTGCAGCTTCCCTGCTGGAGCAGCTGCGGGGACAAAAACCCTGCGGGGTCACCTCGGGGGGACCGAGCCCCCTCTGGCCCAGCCCTGGGAGGGGATGGAGAGGGAGAGAGGATCCTGCTCTGGGAATCCTTTCCCTGGAGCCGAGGGAACAAAGATGGGAATTATCCAGGGATCGAGGCAGGAATTATCCAGACATGAATTTTCCAGGGATCCAGGTGGGATTTATCCAGGCAGCCATTATCCAGGGATCCAGATGGGAATTATCCAGACATGAATTTTCCAGGGATCCAGGTGGGGTTTACCGAGGGATCCAGGCAGGAATTATTCAGGGATCCAGGTGGGATTTATGCAGGCATTCAGGTGGGATTTATCCAGACATGAATTAACCAGGGGTTATCCAGGCAGGAATTATCCAGACATGAATTTTCCAGGGATCCGGGCAGGCATTATCCAGGGATCCAGGCAGGAATTATCCAGGTGGGATTTATGCAGGGATCGAGGCAGGAATTATCCAGACATGAATTTTCCAGGGATCTAGGTGGGATTTACCGAGGGATCCAGGCAGGATTTATTCAGAGATCCAGGTGGGATTTATGCAGACATGAATTAACCAGGGGTTATCCAGGCAGGAATTATCCAGACATGAATTTTCCAGGGATCCAGGTGGGATTTACCGAGGGATCCAGGCAGGAATTATTCAGAGATCCAGGTGGGATTTATCCAGGCAGGCATTATCCAGGGATCCAGATGGGAATTATCTAGACATGAATTTTCCAGGGATCCAGGTGGGATTTATCCAGACATGAATTAATCAGGGGTTACCCAGGCAGGATTTATCCAGGGATCCAGGCAGGAATTATTCAGATATGAATTTTCCAGGGATCCAGGTGGGATTTATACAGGGATCCAGGCAGGAATTATCCAGGTGGGATTTATGCAGGGATCGAGGCAGGAATTATCCAGACATGAATTATCTGACGATCCAGGCAGGATTTATGCAGGGATTTTTCCAGGGATCCATGTAGGATTTATCCAGGGATTTTTCCAGGGATCCAGACAGGATTTAGCCAGGGATCCAGGCAGGAATTATTCAGGAGGGGGTTACCCAGGGATCCAGGTGGGATTTATGCAGGGATCGAGGCAGGAATTATCCAGACATGAATTAACCAGGTGGAATTTATCCAGGGATCCAGGTGGGATTTATCCAGGTGGGATTTTTCCAGGGGTTCAGACAGGAATTAACCAGATTTTTCCAGGGATCCATGTAGGATTTTTCCAGGGATCCAGGCAGGAATTATTCAGGAGGGTGTTACCCAGGAATCCAGGCGGGATTTATCCAGGCAGGAATTATCCAGACATGAATTAACCAGGTGGGATTTACCCAGGGATTCAGGCGGGATTTATCCAGGAATTATCCAGGCAGGATTTATCCAGGAGAGCATTACCCAGGGATCCAGGCAGGATTTATCCAGGCAGGATTTATCCAGGAATCCAGGCAGGAATTATCCAGGTGGTATTTATCCAGAGATCCAGGCAGGAATTATCCAGGTGGGATTTTTCCAGGGATCCAGACAGGAGTTACCCAGGGATCCAGGCAGGAATTATCCAGGCTGGATTTTTCCAGGAATCCAGGCAGGAATTTTCCAGGCGGGATTTTTCCAGGGATCCAGGCTGGATTTTTCCAGGGCTCCAGGCAGGGAAGGAGCAGGAATTTGCTCTCCTGAGGAAGAGGCAGAGGGGCCTGGCCATGGCCTGAAGCGGCTCCCACCGCTGGGATCCCATCAGAGCGGGAAGGGGAGGGAGAGCAGCGGGATCTGTGTCCCGGGAATGGATTTTGGGAAATCCTGGCCAAGTGGAAATGTCCTGGTCACTGCTGGGGAACGGGGACACCCCCAGCACCAGGAGCCCCCTCCCCTCCTGCTCCCCAGGGCCTTCATCGCGGTGATCCCAGTGGAGCATCCTCCTCCTCCTCCTCCTCCTCATTCCTGCTTCCCACATCCCTCGGGCTTGGGGGGGTCCTGACCCCAAAGCAGGGGCAGAGAGAGGGGTGAGGGGTTCCAGCACCCTGTTGGGGCTGGGGGGTGAGGATGAGGAGGATGAGGAAGGCTGCACCATGGCCCTGCAGGAGGTGGTGACCCCAGTCCCACTCCCAGTGTGGGGCAGAGGGTTCAGGCACTGGGAATTTGGGGTTCCCTGGAACCTGTGTGGGTGTGACCCCCAAAAACCCCGCAGTGGGGAGGGCCCAGCCCCGGCTGGGTGCCCCTTTTGGGTGGGGTCCCCCTGGCACCGGGTGGCACTTTGTCCCCTTGTCCCCCTCTGCCACCCCCATGGCTGTCACCCATCACCACATCCAGGGATGTGGCACCTTGTCCCTGCAGCGCCCTGGTGTCCCACAGTCACCCACCTGGGGATGTGGCACCTTGTCCCAGTGTCCCCCTGCCACTCCCATGGCTGTCACCCCTCCATGGATGTGGCACCTTGTCCCTGCAGCGCCCTGGTGTCCCACAGTCACCCACCCGGGGATGTGGCACCTTGTCCCAGTGTCCCCCTGCCACTCCCATGGCTGTCACCCCTCCATGGATGTGGCACCTTGTCCCTGCAGCGCCCTGGTGTCCCGCTGTCACCCCCATGGCTGTCACCCATCTCGGGATGTGGCACCTTGTCCCAGCGTCCCTCTGCCACCCCCAGGGTGTCCCCATTTCCCATCCCCACAGTTCTCACCCACCCATGGATGTGGCACGTTGTCCCTGCAGCCCCCATGGCTGTCACCCATCCCGGGATGTGGCACCTTGTTCCAGTGTCCCCCTGCCACTCTCACGGCTGTCACCCCCCCAGGGATGTGGCACCTTGTCCCTGCCACCCCCACGGCTGTCACCCACTCTGAGATGTGGCACCCTGTCCCTGCAGCCCCCTGGTGTCCCACTGTCACCCACCCGGGGATGTGGCACCTTGTCCCATTGTCCCCCCTGCCACCCCACTGTTGTCACCCCCCCAGGGATGCAGCACCTTGTCCCTGCCACCCCCACGGCTGTCACCCCCCCATGGATGTGGCACCCTGTCCCTGCAGCCCCCTGGTGTCCCACTGTCACCCATCCCGGGATGTGGCACCTTGTCCCAGTGTCCCCCTGCCACCCCACGGTTGTCACCCACTCTGAGATGTGGCACCTTGTCCCTGCAGCCCCCTGGTGTCCCTCTCCCATTCCCACTGATGTCACCCGCCCAGGGATGTGGCACCTTGTCCTATTGTCCCCCTGCCACCCCAGTGGCTGTCACCCGCCCAGGGATGTGGCACCTTGTCCCTGCCACCCCAGTGGCTGTCACCCGCCCATGGATGTGGCACCTTGTCCCTGCAGCCCCCACTGCTGTCACCCCCCCATGGATGTGGCACTTTGTCCCTGCAGTCCCCGGGTGTCCCCTCCTCTCCCCCCCTCGGCGGGAGCAGCACGGGGGGCCCGGGGCTGGAATTTGGGGAGGGCGGGGGGGGGTCTCGCCTTGGGCTCTGCGGCAGCGCGGGAGCCGCGGAGGGGCCGGGCAGGTGCATCCCAGCCAGGACGGACGGACGGACAGATGGATGGATGGATGGATGGATGGATGGATGGATGGGGACACGGGCATGGAGGATAACGAGCACAGGTCCGCACCGAGCCCCCCCGACCCCCGCCCCGGGCGGAAGGGCGGCCCCGGCGGAGGGGCGGGGAGGGGACGGCGGCCCCGCCGGCTCTGCCCCTTCGCCGGGGCTCGGCGGAGCGCAGCCGCCCCTCGCCGCGCCCCCTCCCCGGCAGCCGGAGCTCGGCAGAAGCCGGCGGGAGCCCGGCGGAGCCCGGAGCGCGCAGCGGAGCCCGGCGGGGATGCGGGAGGCGGCGAGCGGCTGAGGACCCGGCTCCGGCCGGGCGGAGCAACCCCCCCTTCCTTCCCTCCGCTTCGGATTTGGGATCTACCTGACCGCCTTGGGAATTATTCAATTTTTTTCCTCCTCCCCCCCTCCCCCCCTCTTTTTTTTTTTTTTTTTTTTTTTTTGGTGCCTGATTTTTTTTAACATAATTTTTTCGCACACGTGGAGGAGCGCGTGGATTTCCTACCATGATCTTGGCAAACGCCTTCTGCATCGTCCTCTTCGTAGGTGAGTGGCCCCGGCGGGGGTGCCGGGGGCGGGGGTGGCGGCTGTCGCCCGGCCGAGGTGGCGCGTCCCCCCCTCCCTGGGCGAGGGGCTGCGGGGCTGGGGCGGGGGGCGAGCCCCTCCGAGCTGGCACCGCCGCTGCGGCAGAGAGAGAGAGAGAGAGGGGGGTTCAACTTCATCCCCTATTCCCCGTCAACTTGAAACGGGGAGGGGGGCTCGGGGGGCTTCGGGGGACTCGGGGGACACCAGCCCAGCCGCCCCCTCGGGGCCGGAGCGGGCAGGATCACCCAGCAGCGCAGCCCTGCCCGTCTCCCATCCCCGCTCCCCTTGGCAAAGCGGGATTTGCCTTTCGGGGGAGATCTCCCCCTCCCGCTGCCCTCCATCCTCGCCCCGATCATTCCAGAGCTTGGGAACGCGCTGTGGGCACTCGGCGGGCAAAGTTGAGCTCGGTGGCTCCGGTTCCTGCCTGGGGAAATCGCCGTCCCCGCGCCCCGATCGAGCCGGAGCCGCGGGCTCGGCTCGGAGCTTTGTGCCCGGAGAACGCTCCCGATCCCCGGCAGCCGCCTCTGGCAAGGGGAGCACCCGCAGACCGCGCTGGGTTTGGGGCGAAAAGGAAAAGAAACGGGCAATGCTGGGGGTTCGCCCTCCGCGGCTCGGGCGTGCCGCGCTCCCGGCGCCGCTCCCGGTTCCCGCAGCCCCGCGGCTGCCGGGGATGCGATCCCCGCTCGCTGCAGCGCCCGGAGAACTTTGCGGAGCCATCCTGGGCTCGGGGACAGGCACAGGGGACAAGGGACGAGCGACAGGGACAGGCACGAGGGGCTGGAGGCCGCTGGGGGAGACTTGAAGGTTGGCACAGCCTCGTCCCGGGGGGCTCCCGGTGGAACGGGGGGCTCGGGCTCTGCCCGGCTCCCAGCGATGGACGGGCGCCCCCCAAACCTTTGGGGAGGGGGCACCGAGCCCTGGGTTGGGGGAGCCCCTGCCCGGGGGGTGCCGGGGTCGGGGGGCTCGGGTGGAGCCCTCAGACACAGAGAAAGGGGCACTGGGGTGGGGACACGAGTGGGGACAGCCCCGTGCAGAGCGGGGGAAGAGTGCTCCAGCCTGGCCGGGGGCACAGCTGGACGTGTGTGGGCACAGCTGGATGGCTCGGGGGGAAATTTGGGGCACAGGCACCTCCAGGGGGACAGGGGTGCCCGACCTCAGGCATCCGAACCAGGGCCCACCCGCCCTCACAGCGGGGTTGGCATCAGAGCGGGACCCTGCACCCCCATTGCTGGGTGTCCCCCCACATCCCTGGGTGACCCCGAGCAGGGACCCTGCACCCCCATTGCTGGGTGTCCCCCCACATCCCTGGGTGACCCCGAGCAGGGACCCTGCGCCCCCAGATCCAGGGATGGGGTGACCACGGTGTGGCCTCGCTCTGAGGATCCTGGAGCAGGGAACATCCAGCTCTTCCCAGCCGGGATCATTCTGCGGGGTTGGCATCAGAGCAGGACCCTGCACCCCCATTGCTGGGTGTCCCCGAGGTTCTGGGGACCCCGAGCAGGGACCCTGCACCCCCAGATCCAGGGATAGGGTGGCCAAGGTTCTTTCCACGGCGTGGCCTCGCTCTGAGGATCCTGGAGCAGGGAACATCCAGCTCTTCCAAGCCGGGATCATTCCCGGGAAGCCAGAAAATCCCTGGCTGGTCCTGGCTGGGAATCTGCGTGTTCCGGCGTGATCCCCGCCAGGAGAAACATTTCCCTCTAAAGCTGCCGAGTGTCCGGAGGTCTCCGGCAGCAGCAGAGCAGGAGAACATGGATTAGAGCTCGGGAAGAGGCTGCTGGAGCCGGGAGAAGCGGCAGGAAAAGAGGCCAGCGCCTTGTGCAAATCCTCGCTGTGCTCCGGCACCCCCGAGCCTGCCGGGGATTAGCCGGGAATTCTCTGCAGATGTTTCAGCGCCGGGAGTTCGGGGAGGGCGGCTCTGTCGGGAAGGGTTAATTTTTATTGGGGATAGAAAATCATCCCCCTCCTCAGCTTCGCCCTCCACACAAACTGCCCGGTGGGAATGAGGAGCCGGGGGCTCCAGGGAAAGTGGCCAGGCTGGGAAAAGCCCCAATCCTGCGGGATTTGGGGGCAGCACAAAGGGCTGAGCCCGCCCTTCCCGCTCCCAGCTCCCGCGGTGCCACCGAGGGGCCGGCAGGACCCCGTTCCCTGCAAAACTGCGGGGGAAAAGTGGGAAAAATGGCAAAACCCAGGAGGATTTGGGCCAGCTCGCCCACACAGCTCATCCCTGCTGCTCCCCAGGGTTGGATTTCTTGTGGGGCTCCCAACCCGGCCCAGCTGGCACCGGGAGGGCACCCGAGGATGTTCCAGGTGGTGCCAGGGCGAGGATGGGGCCCTGCCCTGCCCGTGGGGACAGGAACGTGGCTGGAGGAGAGGATTTTTGGGGAGAGGCTTCTGGAGAAGTGTGATTGGAGCTGGAGCTGAGCTGGGAGAGGCTGGAACGTGGTGGAGCTCTGGAACGGTTCCCCACGCCCAGCAGAGCTCTGGAACAGTTCTCCACATCCAGCGGAGCTCTGGAACGGTTCTCCACACCCAACAGAGCTCTGGAATGGTTCTCCACACCCAACAGAGCTCTGGAATGGTTCTCCACACCCAACAGAGCTCTGGAACGGTTCCCCACGCCCACCGGAGCTTTGGAATGGTTCTCCACACCCAAAAGAGCTCTGGAACGGTTCTCCACGCCCACTGGAGCTCTGGAATGCTTCTCCACGCCCAACAGAGCCCTGGAATGGTTCTCCACGCCCACTGGAGCTCTGGAACGGTTCTCCAAGCCCAGCAGAGCTCGGGAACGGTTCTCCACGCCCAGTGGAGCTTTGGAATGGTTCTCCACGCCCAGCAGAGCTCAGGAATGGCTCTTCACGCCCAGTGGATCTGTGGAATAGCTCTCCATGCCTGGTGGAGCTCTGGGATGGCTCTCCATGGCCACGGAATTCTGGAATGGCTCTCCAGACCCGGTGGAGCTGAGGGATGAATCTCCAGACCCGGTGGAGCTGTGGGATGGCTTTCCACACCCCGTGGAGCTCTGGAAAGGCTCTCCATGGAATTCTGGAATAGTCTCCGTGCCTGATGGAGCTCTGGAACAGCTCTGCACAGCCAGTGGAGCTCTGGAATGGCTCTCCATGGAATTCCGGGCCAGCTCTCCGTGCCTGGTGGATCTCTGGAATGTCTCCAATGCCCTGGAGTGGTTTCCCTGTGGCCATGGCTGCAGCAGGATCAGCTTTTCCCAGTTTCTCATTTTTTTGGGTGCTTCAGGATGGGATTTCCTGGTGTGTGAAGGGGCAGAGTCCCAAGGCACCACCCGAAGGCATCACCCATGGCCCATGGTGAGGGTCTGGCACTCCCAGCCCCGGGATCAGCGTTTGGGGTCCCGTTTCTCCTCTGGTCCCTCCATGGATCCTGTGTGGAATACAATCCTGCCAGGCCTGGCCTGGCCTGGCCTTCCCAAGGGGGATCTGCTGCTCCAGCCTGGATCTAACGTGGCTGTGGGGGCTCCTGGGCGCCCTCCAGACCTGCCAGAACCCAGCGGGGCCCGTCTGGGGACATCGGCCGGACACCGGGATCTGTGGGACCTGTGGGACCTGTGGGATCTGTGGGATCTGTGGGATCTGTGGGACCTGTGGGATCTGCTCCTTGGAGTGACCGCAGCCAGCGGAGCTGTCCCCGCCTGGGCACTGCCCACCCTGCTCCTGTCCCTCCTCAGAGGCCCCTGAGGTGCTCAGAGCTGCCCAGGGACCCGCTCCAGTGCCCAGGGACCAGCTCTGGTGCCCACTCCAGAGCCAGGGATCCACTTCGGTGCCAGGGACCAGCTCCAGGGCCAGGGACCAGCTCCAGAGCCAGGGATCCACTTCAGTGCCTGCTCCAGTGCCCAGGGACCCTTTCCAGTGCCCAGGGACCCACTCCGGTGCCAGGGACCAGCTCCAGTGCCAGGGACCAGCTCCAGAGCCAGGGATCCACTTCAGTGCCTGCTCCAGTGCCCGGGGACCCTTTCCAGTGCCCAGGGACCCACTGCAGTGCCAGGGACCCACTCCGGTGCCCACTCTGGTGCCCAGGGACCCTTTCTGGTGCCCGGTGCCTGCTCCAGGGCCAGGGACCCTTTCTGGTGCCCAGTGCCCGCTCCGGTGCCCACTCCAGTGCCCGGGACCCGCTCTGGTGCCCAGGGACCCGCTCCGGTGCCCGGGACCCGCTCCGGTGCCCGCTCCGGCGCCAGCCGCTCCCGAGGGCGGGCCCCGTGCCCAGCCCCGGGGGTGGCAGGGGAGCCGCCCCGCCCGCTGGGGGGGACACACGGGTGGCCCCTGTCGCGTTCCTGTAGGTGTCACTGTCCCCCTGCCAGACCCGGGCTGGGAAGGGGCTGCCAGCGGTGCCAGGCGGGAGGGGACAGGGACGAGGGGTCACCCGTGCCCACCGCCCTCGGGGGGCACCAGGGCGGGCACAGAGAGGGGCCCAGGGTCCCCTCCAGGTTCTGTCATTCCCATTTTTCCCTGCTCCAAGGCGGGGGAGCTGTGGGAATGCGGGGCAGGGTCCGAACGGGGACAGGGACAGGGACAGGAGCCGGCCGGGCGGGCACAGAGAGGGGTCCCCTCCCCATCGCCCCCGGAGCAGCTCAGGGTCCCCTCCAGGTCCTGTCATTCCCATTTTTCCCCGCTCCAGGGCTTTCCCTGGGAGCTGGGGGGTGGAGGAGGGGCCGGCAGTGACAGCGGGTCCTGTCCCCACACCCTGGGGACGTGGGGGGACCAGCGCCGCCTGTCCCCAACTGCGCCGAGAGGGGACAAGCCAGGCTGTGCCTGGGCCGGATTTAGCAGCAATATTTTATTTCCAGGGGGGAAAAGCAGACGCGGAAATGCTGGGGATGGCGGGGGAGCGGTGGGAATGCGGGGGCAGGGTCCGAGCGGGGACAGCGACAGCGACAGGAGCCGGCCGGGCTGGCCCGGTGCCACCCGAGGGGGAAGCGCCTGTTGGGAGCCGCAGCTGCCCCGCGGCCCTGCCAAGGCTCCAAAAACCATGAGTCAGATGCCCTAAAAATCCCGTGACGGGGATGGGAACGATGAGCAGCCAAAGGCAGGCTCGGGAATCGGGATGGAGCCGCTGCTTCCCGGGAACGGATCGGGGCCATCGATCCCTTCGGATGGAGCAGGGAACATCAGATCCCCCGGCCGAGGTGCGGGGTTAACCCTGCACCTTCCCACCCCACCGGGGAATCTCGGCTGTGGGGATTCCACTTCCCTGGAAGTGCTGCAGGACAGGATTTTGGAGCCCCGCGGCCCTGCCAAGGCTCCAAAATCCGTGAGTCAGATGCCCTAAAAATCCCGTGATGGGGCTGGGAACAGCCAAAGGCAGGATCGGGAATCGGGCTCGGGATGGAGCCGCTGCTCCCGTGGCTCCGGAGAGCTCCGGGAACGGATCGGGGCCATCGATCCCTTTGGATGGAGCAGGGAACAGGGATGGAACAGGGAACAGGGATGGAGCAGGGAACATCAGATCCCCCAGCCGAGGTGCGGGGTTAACCCTGCACCTTCCCACCCCCACCAGTTTTTCCCAGTTTCCCATTTTTTGGGAATCTCGGCTGGGGGCGAGCAGGGACATCCCTGGAATTGCTCCAGGACAGGCTGGAGGCGGCTCCCTGCCCGTGCTGGTTTTAAGGCCTCCTCCAACCCAAATCCTCCCGGGATTGTGGGGTCTCGTTCCAGCCCCTGCCATGGGCAAGGGCACCTCCCACCATCCCAAGGCGGCCTCGAGCACTTCCAGGGACGAGGCAGCCACAGCTCCTGTGGGAATTCCATCCCAGACCCTCCCAGACAGGAATCCCTTTCCTTTCCCCCCTTTCCTTTCCTCCCCTTTCCTTTCCCGGTGTTTTAATCTGAAATTCCCTGGGGTTTTAACCTGAAATTCCTGGGATTTTCATCTGGGGGTTTAATCTGAATTCCCTGGGGTTTTAGTCTGAATTTCCTGGGATTTTCATCTGGGCGTTTAACCTGAATTTCCCTGGGTTTTTAATCTGAATTCCCTGCCCATTTTCCCTCCTGGGGCCTCCATCTGCCCTATCTGAGGTGCTCACGTGGGTGTTTGAATTTGAATTTCCCGGGGGTTTTCACCTGAATTTCCCGGGGATTTTCACCTGAATTTCCCGGGGATTTTCACCTGAACTTCCTGGGGATTTTCACCTTAACTTCCCGGGGATTTTCACCTGAACTTCCCGGGGATTTTCACCTGAATTTCCTAGGGATTTTCACCTCAATTTCCTGGAGATTTTCACCTGAATTTCCTGGAGGTTTTCACCTGGATTTCCCGGAGATTTTCACCTGAATTTCCTGGGGATTTTCACCTGAATTTCTTGATGTTTTCTCTGAATTTCCTGGGCTTTTCACCTGAATTTCTTGAGATTTTCCTCATCTACCCTATCTGGGGCGCTCCTTCATGTCAACGCTCACCTTCCTCCCTAACCGTGCCCTCCTCTCCCTCCCTCCCCGTCCCAGACGAGATGCTGCACTCACTGGCCGGGCCGCCCCCGGTGGTGCCCGTGGACTGCGTTCGAGCCACGGAGCTGGGCCGGATTAAAACCCCCCAGATCAAACCTGGGGGTTCTAACCTGAATTTCCCTGGGTTTTTAATCTGAATTCCCTGCCCATTTTCCCTCCTGGGGCCTCCATCTGCCCTATCTGGGGTGCTCACGTGGGTGTTTGAATTTGAATTTCCCGGGGGTTTTCACCTGAATTTCCCGGGGGTTTTCACCTGAATTTCCCGGGGCTTTTCACCTGAATTTCCCGGGGCTTTTCACCTGAATTTCCCGGGGCTTTTCACCTGAATTTCCCGGGGCTTTTCACCTGAATTTCCCGGGGCTTTTCACCTGAATTTCCCGGGGGTTTTCACCTGAATTTCCCGGGGATTCTCACCTGAATTTCCCGGGGCTTTTCACCTGAATTTCCCGGGGATTCTCACCTGAATTTCCCGGGGCTTTTCACCTGAATTTCCCGGGGATTTTCACCTGAATTTCCCGGGGGTTTTCACCTGAATTTCCCGGAGATTCTAACCTGAATTTCCCGGAGATTCTAACCTGAATTTCCCGGGGATTTTCACCTCAATTTCCTGGGGATTTTCACCTGAATTTCTTGATGTTTTCTCTGAATTTCCTGGGAAAATTCAGGAAAATTGAGGTTTTCCCCATCTACCCTATCTGGGGCGCTCCTTCATGTCAACGCTCACCTTCCTCCCTAACTGTGCCCTCCTCTCCCTCCCTCCCCGTCCCACATGAGATGCTGCACTCGCTGGCTGGGCCGCCCCCTGTGCCTGTGGATTGTGTGTGAGCCACGGAGCTGGGCCGGATTAAAACCCCCCAGATCAAACCTGGGTGTTTTAATCTGAACTTCCTGGGGATTCTAACCTGAATTTCCCAGGGGTTTTGATCTGAATTCCCTGCCCATTTTCCCTCCTGGGGCCCCCATCTGCCCTATCTGGGGTGCTCACGTGGGTGTTTGAATTTGAATTTCCCGGGGGTTTTCACCTGAATTTCCCGGGGATTTTCACCTGAATTTCCCGGGGATTTTCACCTGAATTTCCCGGGGATTTTCACCTGAATTTCCTGGGGATTTTCACCTGAATTTCCCGGGGATTTTCACCTGAATTTCCCGGGGATTTTCACCTGAATTTCCCGGGGATTTTCACCTGAATTTCCCGGGGATTTTCACCTGAATTTCCCGAGGATTTTCCCCTGAATTTCCCGGAGATTTTCCCCTGAATTTCCTGGGATTTTCACCTGAATTTCCCGGAGATTTTCCCTTGAATTTCCTGGAGGTTTCTCTGGATTTCCCGGAGATTTTAACCTGAATTTCCCGGAGATTCTAACCTGAATTTCCCGGAGATTCTAACCTGAATTTCCCGGAGATTCTAACCTGAATTTCTTGATGTTTTCACCTGAATTTCCTGGAGATTTTCACCTCAATTTCCTGGGGATTTTCACCTGAATTTCTTGATGTTTTCTCTGAATTTCCTGGGATTTTAACCTGAATTTCTTAAGATTTTCCCCATCTACCCTATCTGGGGCGCTCCTTCATGTCAACGCTCACCTTCCTCCCTAACCGTGCCCTCCTCTCGCTCCCTCCCCGTCCCAGACGAGATGCTGCGCTCGCTGGCCGGGCCGCCCCCGGCGGTGCCCGTGGACTGCGTTCGAGCCACGGAGCTGTGCGTGGCGGACCCGGGCTGCAGCTCCCGGTACCGCACCCTGCGGCAGTGCCTGGCCGGGCGCGACAGGAACACGCTGCTGGCCAACCGCGAGTGCCAGCTGGCCCTGGGCGTGCTGCAGGAGAGCCCCCTGGAGCGCTGCCGCTGCAAGAGGGGCATGAAGAAGGAGCTGCAGTGCCTGCAGATCTACTGGAGCATCCACCTGGGGCTGGCAGAAGGTACGGGGGGCATGAAGGAGGGGTTTGGGGTGGGGGGGAAATGGGGAGAGCCTGATGGATCAGCGTGGGGTGATGGGGAGATCCCAAAGGAGAGTTTTGGGGTGATGGGGATGGGGAGATCCCAAAGGAGAGTTTTGGGGTGATGGGGATGGGGAGATCCCAAAGGAGAGTTTTGGGGTAAGGGAGACCTCAATGGATCAGTGTGGGGTGATGGGGATGGGGAGACCCTAAAGGAGCACCCTGAGGGTGATAGAGAGACTCCAATGGATCACCCCAGGGTGACAGGGATGGGGAGACCCCAAAGGAGAGTTTTGGGGTGGGGGAGAACACAAAGGAGCACCCTGGGGGTGATGGGGAGATCCCAAAGGAGCGTTTTGGGGTGATGGGGATGGGGAGATCCCAAAGGAATGTTTTGGGGTGGGGAGAACCCAAAGAAGTGTTTTGGGGTGTGGGAGACCTCAATGGATCAGCGTGGGGGGACGGGGATGGGGAGACCCCAAAAGAGAGTTTTGGGGTGGGGGACAACCCAAAGGAACACCCTGGGGGTGATGTGGAGATCCCAAAGGAGCGTTTTGGGGTGAGGGAGACCTCAATGGATCAGCGTGGGGTGATGGGGATGGGGAGACCCCAAAGGAGAGTTTTGGGGTGTGGGAGACCCTAAAGGAGTGCCCTGTGATGGGGAGACCCCAAAGGAGCGTTTTGGGGTGATGGGGATGGGGAGATCCCAAAGGAGAGTTTTGGGGTGGGGGAGAACACAAAGGAGCAGTTTGGGGTGATGGGGAGATCCCAAATGAACAGTTTGGGGTGGGGAGATCCCAAAGAAGTGTTTTGGGGTGATGGAGACCCCAATGGATCAGCATGGGATGATGAGGATGGGGAGACCCTAAAGGAGCATTTTGGGGTGGAGGAGACCCTAAAGGAGCACCCTGGGGTGATAGGGAGACCCTAAAGGAGCGTTTTGGGGTGGAGGAGACCCCAAAGGAGCATTTTGGGGTGGGGGGAGTGGGGAGACCCCAATGGATCAGTGTGGGATGATGGGGAGACCCTAAAGGAGCACCCTGGGGTGACAGGGATGGGGAGATCCCAAAGGAGCACCCAGGGTGGTGGGGATGGGGAGACCCCAAAAGAGCATTTTGGGGTGTGGGAGACCCTAAAGGAACACCCGGGGGGTGATGGGCAGATCCTAAAGGAGAGTTTTGGGGTGGGGGAGATCCCAAAGGAGCATCTTGGGGTGATGGGGAGATCCCAAATGAGCGTTTTGCGGTTGGGGAGATCCAAAAAAGAAATGTTTTGGGGTGAGGGAGACCTCAATGGGTCAGCGTGGGGTGATGGGGATGGGGAGACCTCAAAGGAGAGTTTTGGGGTGGGGGAGATCCAAAAGGAGAGTTTTGAGGTGATGGGGATGGGGAGACCCCAATGGATCAGCATGGGGTGATGGGGAGACCCTAAAGGAACATTTTGGGGTGATGGGGAGGGGGAGATCCCAATGGATCACTCTAGGGCTGATAGGGAGACTCCAATGGATCACCCCGGGGTGATGGGGATGGGGAGACCCCAAAGGAGCATTTTGGGGTGATGGGGATGGGGAGAGCCCAATGGATCAGCGTGGGGTGACGGGGAGACCCCAAAGGAGAGTTTTGGGGTGGAGGAGACCCCAAAGGAGCGTCTTGGGGTGATGGGGATGGGGTTGCTATCTCCAGATAGAACAGATGTGGAGCCCAGGGGGGAAAAATGGGCACCCCAGGAAATTCAGGTGAAAATCCCAAGAAATTCAGATTAAAACTCCAGGGAATCCAGATGGACACCCTGGAGCCCCAGCACCGAGCCCCCAGACCCACCTGTGCTCGTGCCAAAATCCCCTGGGCTGCTGGCAGAGCTCCCTGCCCGTGGCACGGGGGGGCTTGGGATGAGATTTTTAAGGCCTTTTCCAGCCCAAATCAGGCCAGGAATTCTGGAATCCTGTGGGAAAGGTGTGGCTGAGGGTGGGGAAGCTGGAGCTGAGGATGGAGGAGTTGTGCCTGAGGATGTGGGGAAACTCATCCAGAGGGTGGGAAAACTGGGAAAATCTGTTCCAGAGGGTGGGAAAACTGGGAAAATCTGTTCCAGAGGGTGGGAAAATTGAAAAAACTCATCCAGAGGGTGGGAAAATCTGTTCCAGAGGTTGGGAAGACTCTTCCAGAGGATGCGGGGGAGCCGTACCTGAGCCCAGGGCCCCCCTGGGTGAAATTCCCTCCAAATCTGGGTCAGTGCAGGAATCAGAGCCCCAAATCCCGGCCCAGAGCAGGAATTAGGCCCTAATTGTTTTTTCCCTCTCATTAACTGCCCTCATTGAGCAGCTTCCCGGGGTTTTTTTGGGAGCGAATGAGGGAATTGGGATGGCAACTGCACCTGGAGGAGGAGGAGGAGGGAAGAGCAGCGATTAAACCGAGGTTTAGGGAGGGAGGGGAAGCTTCGTGGCGATCCTTTGTGGCGCTCAAACGCAAATTTGTGCCTTTTAGCGGAGATTTCGGGGTTCCCCTCCTCCCCCCCGAGCTCTCCCTGCCATTAGGGAGGCTCCAGCCTCCTTCCCGGGGGTTAATTGCGGCTGCAGGCAGGTCCAGCGCCCCGTTAATGCTCGGTAATTTCCCCGGCGAGCAGCAGGAGTCAAGCGGGTGTTTAATTATTGATGGCAGCGATGGAGCTCGCGCTGGGTTCGAGCGGGAGAGGCGGGGAGGGGAGAGGGAACGGCCGGGAGCGGGGTTTGGGTCCCGATCCCGGTCCCGGGCAGGATCAGGAGGAGCCCAAATCCCAAATCAGTTGTACCCAAATCCCAAGTCAGCTGTCCCCAAATCCCGTCAATCCCCAGAGCAGCGCTGGGAGCCCACGGGGAGCAGGGAGATCCCATTTCACTCCCAAATTTCCCCCCAAAATCGCCTGGGAATGGGGCCAAGGAGCAGGATTTGGATCCTGTTCCCATTCCTGGTGAGGATCAGGAGGAGCCCTTGGGGTGTTGTCCCCAAATCCGATCATCCTGAGAGCAGCGCTGGGAGCCCATGGGGAGCAGGGACATCCCAAATTTCCCTCCCAAATTTCCCTCCCAAATTTCCCTCCCAGATTTCCCCCCCAGATTTCCTGGGAATGGCCTGGAGAGGGGTTTGGATCCTGTTCCCATTCCTGGTGAGGATCAGGAGGAGCCAGAGCTGCCCTTGGGGTGCTGTCCCCAAATCCCATCGCACTCGGGACAGGGAGAACCCAGCCCAGCATCCCAGTGGGGTCTTTCCCTCCCAAATTTTGGGATTTCCCTCCCAAATTTCCCGGGAATGTCACCGGGCTTGGAGCAAACCCTCCTGCTTTGCTCCCCACTGGGATTTCCACGCAGGGGATTCCTGAATTCCGTTTTTAGGGGATTTTGTCACAATAAAAGAACCCAGAGTTGAGAACAGGTTTTTAGGGTTTTTTAGGCATTTTTAGGGTATTTTGTCACAATAGAAGAACCCAGAACTGAGAACAGGTTTTTAGGGTTTTTTAGGTGTTTTTAGGGTATTTTGTCACAATAAAAGAACCCAGAGTTGAGAACGGTTTTTAGGGTTTTTTAGGTGTTTTTAGGTATTTTTAGGGAATTTTGTAGCAAGAACCCAGAACTGAGAACAGGTTTTTAGGGTTTTTTAAGTTTTTAGGGGTTTGTAGGCATTTTTAGGGGAATTTGTAACAACAAAAGAACCCAGAGTTGAGTGGGGACCCCAAAACTTCCAGCCTTGAACTCAGTCCCTGGAATATCCCAACCCCAATTCCCCCCAATTCTGGAATCCTTTGGGATTGGCCACCACCACATCCAAAATTCCCGGAACCTCTCCCAAACCCCCTTTTCCCTTTAATCCCAGTGCCTGGAACCCTTTTTTCCTTTTCCCTCCCCAAACCAGGGGGGTGTCTGTTTCTGGAACTGGCTGAGATTATTCACCACAAGCTTTAATTTGCCTTTTTTCTCTCCCTTTTTTCCCCCCTGCCAAAGGAGAGGAGTTTTATGAAGCCTCCCCGTACGAGCCGGTCACCTCTCGTCTCTCTGATATATTCAGACTCGCTTCAATTTTCTCAGGTAATAAAAGCTCCGTGTTTTATCTCCTGCCTTGAGCACAGAGCTGCTCCCAGCCAGGGAAATCCTCCATCCCTCACCTCCCTCCTCCTTTGCTCCTCCAGCCTCTCCTCCCCTTCTCTCCCCCCCAAATTTGGGGTCCTGTGCATCACTCTGATGCGTTTTTGGGGTGGGTTCTCTCTGTTTCAGATCATCCCAGGCTGGGATTTAGGGTTTTAGCTCTTTGCTTCCAGTATTTATTTATTGGAGGGTCTTCCCAAACCAGATCCTGGTGTTTGCTCATTCTAGGGTCATCCCAAACCAGATCCTGGTGTTTATTCATTCTAGGGTCATCCCAAAACAAATCCTGGTGTTTGTTCATTCTGGGGTCATCCCAAAACAAATCCTGGTGTTTGTTCATTCTAGGGTCTCTCCAAACCAGATCCTGGTGTTTGTTCATTCTAGGGTCATCCCAACCAAATCCTGGTGTTTGTTCATTCTAGGGTCATCCCAAACCAGATCCTGGTGTTTGTTCATTCTAGGGTCATCCCAAACCAGATCCTGGTGTTTGTTTATTGCAGGGTCTCCCCAAGAGTTCATTCCAGTTTGGGTTTCTATAAAAAATGGCTGGAAAATGTGGAATTCCCGGGATTCCCTGGATCTGTGCTGTCCCCAGCACCGGGGGGGGGCACAAAGCCAGCCCTGGCCCCAGGGGGGTGCAGCTCCTCCCATGGAATTCCCCATGGAATTCCTGGTGTTCCGCAGGATTTGGGACCCTCAGGACTGGGGGGGGCCTGTTTGCTGTCCCCTCCCTGGGGCGGCACCCTCGAGCTCTGGGAAGCTGCTGGGAGAGGGATGCTGAGACCCTTGGAGCATCCCTGTGTCCCTTTAGAACATCCTTGAATCCCTTGGAGCATCCCCGGGTCCCCCGTGTCCCTTTGGACCATCCCCGTGTCCCTCAGAACATCCCTGGAACCCTTTGGAGCATCCCTGGAACCCTTTGGAGCATCCCTGGGTCCCTTAGAACATTCCTGCGTCCCTTGGAGCACCCCTTTGTCCCTTGGAACCCCTTGGAACATCCCTGGGTCCCTTTGGAGCATCCCTGTATCCCTTAGAACATTCCTGTGTCCCTTGGAGTACCCCTCTGTCCCTTAGAACCCCTTGGAGCATCCCAGTGTCCCTTTGGAACATCCCTGTGACCCTTTGGAGCATCCTTGTATCCCTTAGGACATCCCTGTGTCCCTTGGAACCCCTTGGAGCATCCCAGTGTCCCTTTGGAGCATCCCTGTGTCCCTTAGAACATCCCTGTATTCCCTGGAACCCCTTGGAGCATCCCTGGGTCCCTTTGGAGCATCCTTGTATCCCTTAGGATGTTCCTGTGTCCCCTGGAACCCCTTGGAACATCCCCGTGTCCCTTTGGAGCATCCCTGTGTCCCTTAGAACATCCCTGTGTTCCCTGGAACCCCTTGGAGCATGCCTGAGTCCCTTTGGAGTGTCCTTGAACCCCTTGGAACATCCCTGTGTCCCTTGGAAGCCCTTTGGAGCATCCCTGTATCCCTCAGAACATTCCTGTATCCCTTGGAGCACCCCTGGGACCTTTGGAACCCCTTGGAGCATCCCTGTGACCCTTTGGAGCATCCCAATGTCCCTTTGGAGCATCCTTGCATCCCTTAGGACATTCCTATGTCCCCTGGAACGCCTTGGAGCATCCCAGTGTCCCTTAGAACATCCCTGGAATCCCTTGGAGCATCCCTGTGTCCCTTGGAAGCCCCTTGGAGCATCCCTGGGTCCCTTTGGAGCATCCCTGGGTCCCTCAGAACATTCCTGTGTCCCTTGGAGCACCCCTGGGACCTTTGGAACCTCTTGGAGCATCCCTGTGACCCTTTGGAGCATCCTTGCATCCCTTAGGACATTCCTATGTCCCCTGGAACCCCTTGGAGCATCTCTGAGCCATTTGGAGCATCCCTGTGACCCTTTGGAGCATCCCTGTATCCCTTAGGACATTCCTGTGTCCCCTGGACCCCCTTGGAACATCCCTGTGTCCCTTTGGAGCATCCCTGTGTCCCTCAGAACATTCCTGTGTCCCCTGGAACCCCTTGGAGCACCCCTGAGGTTTTTGGGGTGACGCTGCCACTCCCCGGGCCGGCCTTTTTGGGATTACGTTGGTGTCAGAAAAACCTTGGGAGCTGCGAAATCTGTAACAATAAAAGAATCCAGAGGCGAGAATTTTTAGGGTTTTTTAGGGTTTTTTTAGGGGATTTTGACACGATGAAAGAACCCCGAGTTGAGAACAGGTTTTTAAGGATTTTTTTTTAAGGTTTTTAGGGGATTTTGTAAGAACAAAAGAACCCAAGCTGAGAACATGCTTTTAGGGTTTTTTTAGGTGTTTCTGGGGAATTGTGTCACAGTAAAAGAACCCAGAGCCGGAAATCTGAAAAGCAGCGAGTCTGGAGCGGGGATTAGGCACTGAATTATCCGGGAGGCGCAGGAGAAGCCGCGAGGGGAGACTTTGGGGATGGGGAAAGGTGGGGAACGGGGCTGTGAGCGCCGGGGCGGCCTCGCTGCCGCTGCCACCCCGTCCCTGTGTCCCTGTCCCCTCCCCGGGGCCATCCCCGAGCGGGGCTGTGACCCCGCCGCTGTCCCCTGCAGCCCCCGGGGGGAATTTCCCGGCCCTTCCCAGGTGGATTCTCCCCGGGAGCTCGGCGCGGGTTTTTGGGGTGACGCTGCCACCCTCTCCCGCCTTTTTTGGGATCGCATTGACGTCAGAAAAACCCTTGGAGCTGCAAAATCCGGAACCTTTCCAGCTGGAAGTCTGGAGCGGGGATTAGACACCGAATTATGCGAGAGGCGCAGGAAAAGCCGCGAGGGGAGATTTTGGGGATGGGGGAAGGTGGCGAACGGGGCTGTGAGCGCCGGGGCGGCCTCGCTGCCGCTGCCACCCCTGCCCTGTGTCCCTGTCCCCTCCCCGGGACCTCCGGGGCCATCGGCGAGCGCTGAAGCGAGCGCGTTCTTGGAGCCGTTCCTGGAGCAGGAGCTGTTAATTGCCCGCAGGGATAATTGGGAGCGGAGGGATGGCTGCGGGAGCAGGGGCTGTGTAACCTGCGCGTAACCCGCGCGTAACCCGCGCGTAAAGAGCGCGCAGCGCCCGCGGAGCCCCCTCCCCGCGCTGCGGGACCCCCGCTCTGGGCAGGGAAGCCCGGGATGCTCATCCCTGCTGGATCCCGGGGAAATCACAGCCCGTGGAAGACGGGAGAGGCTCCAGCTGGGAATTCTCCACACCCAAACCCCCCCATCCCCGGCAGCGCTGCCCCATCTTCCTCCTCCTCATCCTCCTCCTCCTCGTCCCCTGTGCCCAGCGGCCGTGGGGACGCGCAGAGGGGACAGCTGGTGGCCCCAGCCCCCGTCCCCAGCTCCTCGGGCCCCGCTTCCGTCTCTGCTCATGAAATTTTCATGCTCGTGCTTTATTAATGAGCTCCCCCACAGGAGCGCGGCGCTTCCAAAGCCGCGGCTCCATTAAGATGCAGCCGGGTCCCCGCAGGTCTCGGGCAGGGCAGGAGCGAAGCTCCCGAGGAGGAGACAATCGGCTGCCGCTTCCCACGGATCCCCGACTCCCGGCCTCGTGCCGGGAATCCGCTGCTCGCCCCTCCAGGGCTCCATGCGTCCCCCAAAACCAGGGGAGTGAAGAGACCCTGCTGTCCCCCGTCTTTTAAATGCTCCTTTTCCTCACTGCTTCAATCCCCCTTTTCCCACCTCTTCAATCCCCCTTTTCCCACCTCTTCAATCCCCCTTTTGCCACATAAATCTTCCTTTCCCCCACCTCTCCAATCCCCTTTTTCCCACCTAAATCCTCTTTTTCCCACCTTTTCAATCCCCCGTTTTTTCCCCACCTCTTCAATCCCCCTTTTCCCCACCTTAATCCTCCTTTTCCCTCCTCTTCAATCCCCTTTTTCCCATCTAAAATCCCCTTTTCCCCCACCTCTTCAATTCCTTTTTCCCCACCCAAATCCACCTTTTCCCCACCCAAATCCTTCTTTTCCCCTCCTCTTCAATCCCCCTTTCCCCACCTCTTCAATCCCCTTTTCCCACCTAAATCCACTTTTTCCCCGCGTCTTCAATTCCCTTTTCCCACCTAAATCCACCTTTTCCCCTACCTCTTCAATCCCTTTTTTCCCACCTAAATCCACCATTTCCCCAAATAAATCCTCCTTTTCCCCACCTAAATCCTCCTTTGCCCCACCTCTCCAGTCCCGTTTTCCCCCTTGATGTGTCCATCCCCTGTCCTGTTAATTAGCAGCACCCTCCAATTAGGCCAATTAGGAGCTTTCCTTGGTGCCGGCAGAAGCTGGGAGGCGATGGAGGAGAATCCATGGATTTGGCTGGGATGTGGAGGGAAGGGAATGAGGGATGAGGAGAATTCAGAAGCGGCACCTGGGCTGTGGAGGGTGATCCATCATTCCCAGCAAAAAAAAAAAAGAAAGGAAAATTCAGCATTTGTTCCCAAGCTGGGGCTTGGCCTCATCCGTCCTCTCCTGAGGGATGGGATTTGTGGGATGGGATTTTCAGGATGGGATTCCTGGGGTGGAACTCTCAGGATGGATTCAGGATGGGATTCCTAGGAAGGATGTGGGGTGGGATTGCCAGGATGGGATTTCTGGCATGGGATTCCCGGGACGGAGGTGGGATGGGATTCCTAGGATGGGACTCTCAGGATGGATTTGGGATCGGATTCCTAGGATGGGTGCAGGTTGAGATTCCCAGGAGGGGATTCCTGGGATGGATATGGGAGGGGATTCCTGGGATGGGATTCCCAGGATGGATTCAGGGTGACATTCCCAGGATGAGATTCCCAGGATGGATTCAGAGTGGCATTCCCAGGATGGGATTCCCAGGATGGATTCAGAGTGGCATTTCCAGGATGGGATTCCCAGGATGGATTCAGAGTGGCATTCCCAGGATGGATGAAGGATGGGATTGCCAGGATGGATTCAGGGTGACATTCCCAGGATGAGATTCCCAGGATGGATTCTGGATAGGATTCCTAGGATGGGTTCTAGATGGGATTCCCAGGATGGATTCAGGGTGCTGTTCCCAGGATGGATTTTGGATGGCATTCCCAGGTTGGATGCAGGATGGGATTCCTGGGATGGATTCAGAGTGGCATTCCTAGGATGGGATTGCCAGGATGGATTCAGAGTGGCATTCCCAGGTTGGATGCAGGATGGCTGCAGGATGGGATTCCCAGGATGGATTCAGAGTGGGATTCCCAGGATGGATTCTGGATCGGATTCCTAGTATGGGTTTTAGATGGGATTCCCAGGATGGGATTCCCAGGATGGATTCAGGGTGCTGTTCCCAGGATGGATTTTGGATGGGACTCCTGGGATGGACATGGGATGGCATCCCCAGGTTGGATGCAGGATGAGATCCCTGGGATGCGATTCCCAGGATGGGATTCCCAGGTTGGATGCAGGATGGGATTCCCAGGATGGGATTCCCAGGATGGATTCTGGATAGGATTCCCAGGATGGGTTCTAGATGGGATTCCCGGGATGGGATTCCCAGGATGGATTCAGGGTGCCGTTCCCAGGATGGATTTTGGATGGGACTCCTGGGATGGACATGGGATGGCATCCCCAGGTTGGATGCAGGATGAGATCCCTGGGATGCGATTCCCAGGATGGGATTCCCAGGTTGGATGCAGGATGGGATTCCCAGGATGGGATTCCCAGGATGGATTCTGGATAGGATTCCCAGGATGGGTTCTAGATGGGATTCCCGGGATGGGATTCCCAGGATGGATTCAGGGTGCCGTTCCCAGGATGGATTTTGGATGGGATTCCCGGGATGGACATGGGATGGCATTCCCAGGCTGGATGCAGGATGGGATTCCCAGGATGGGATTCCCAGGATGGGATTCCCAGATAGATACGGGATTGATCCTCTCGTCCCTTTCATCCCTGTCTGGAGCTGTCCCACTTTTGGGGAGCCCCAGGAGGGGCTGTGGGAGCCACACTGGAGCTGGGTTGATTATTCCACTTTTGGAGTTGAATAATCATTAATTAATTAATAATTAATAACCATTCTTTGAAGAATTGACGATAGGACAGAAACGTTGCAAATTCACGGCCTGGATTCTGCCCAGAGGGGCCCTGGTTTGGGGGGTGTTGATCCCCCAGATTGTGCCCGGAATGGGATGGGGTCAGCCCAGGGATGGGGATGGGGTCAGCCCAGGGATGGGATGGGGTGGAGATGCTGGGAGGTGACACCGATGCCACGGGGGTGACACGACGCCTGTCACATCTTCCCCAGGTTGAGGGACTTTCCCCATCCTGCTTTTGAGGGCATCTCCTCATGGTTTGAGGCCATCTCCCTATGGTTTCAGGGCATCTCTCTGGGTTTTGAGGGCATCTCTCTGGGTTTTGAGGGCATCTCTCTGGGTTTTGAGGGCATCTCCTGGGGTTTGAGAGCACCTCTGCAGTTTTGAGGGAGTCTCCCTGGGTTTTGAGGCCATCTCCTCATGGTTTGAGGGCATCTCTTCAGGGTTTGAGGCCATCTCCCCGTGTTTGAGGGCATCTCCTCAGGGTTTGAGGGCCTCTCCCTGGGTTTGAGGACACCTCTGTGGTTTTGAGGGCATCTCCCCACGTTTGAGGGCTTTTCCCTGCCCCAGTTTTGAGGACATCTCTTCAGCTTTGAAGCTTCCTCCCCATCCCAGGTCAATGCTGTTTCTTCATCCTGGGTTTTGAGGGCATCTTCCTGGGTTTTGAGGGCATCTCCTCAGGGTTTGAGAACATCTCCCCAGGGTTTTGAGGGCATCACCCCAGGTTTGAGGGTGTCTCCCAGGTTTTGAGGCCATCTCCCTGGGTCTGAGGGCTTTTCCCTGCCCCAGGTTTTGAAGACATCTCTCCAGCTTTGAAGGTTCCTCCCCATCCCAGGTCAACAGCATTTCTTCATCCCAGATTTGAGGACATCTCCTCAGTTTTGAGAAATTCTCCTCATCCTAGGCTCAGCGATATTTCCCATCTCAGGTTTGAGGGCTTATTCACAGATTTCAGGGCTTCTTCCCATCCCAGGTTTGAGGGCATCTCCCAAGCCCAGTTTAAGGCTGTTTTTGAGGACATTTCCACAGCTTTGAGGGCATCTCCCAAGCCCAGTTTAAGGCTGTTTTTGAGGGCATCTCCACAGCTTTGAGAGCATCTCCCAATCCAAGCTTAAGGGCATTTTTGAGGACATTTCCCCAGCTTTGAGGGCATCTCCCAAGCCCAGTTTAAAGGTGTTTTTGAGGGCATCTCCCCAGCTTTGAGAGCATCTCCCAAGCCCAGTTTAAGGCTGTTTTTGAGGGCATCTCCCAAGCCCAGTTTAAGGCTGTTTTTGAGGGCATCTCCCCAGCCTTGAGGGCATCTCCCGGGGTCAAGGCCAATTCCCCCTCCTCAATCCCACCTTCCCACACTCCACCTCCCCAGCTTTACACCATCCATCCATCCATCCATCCATCCATCCATCCATCCCTCCCCACCTCCCTGACCCCAAATATCCTCTTCCCTGGGCAGGAATGGACCCGGCCACCACCTCCAAGAGCAACCACTGCCTGGACGCGGCCAAGGCCTGCAACCTCAACGACAACTGCAAGCGCCTGCGCTCGGGCTACATCTCCACCTGCAGCCGGGAGCTGTCGGCCACCGAGCCCTGCAACCGCCGCAAGTGCCACAAGGCCCTGCGCCAGTTCTTCGACCGCGTGCCCGGCGAGTTCACCTTCCGCCTGCTCTTCTGCTCCTGCAAGGACCCAGCGTGCGCCGAGCGCCGCCGCCAGACCATCGTGCCCTCCTGCTCCTACGAGGACAAGGAGAAGCCCAACTGCCTGGACCTGCGCGGCGCCTGCCGGGCGGATCACCTGTGCAGGTAAAGGGCGCGCCACGGGGGTCTTGGGGTGTGGGACGGGTGTGGTGTCACCTCCCTGGGGTTGGTGTCACCACCCAGCCATCATTGTGACCCTCCTGGCATTGGTGTCATTGCCCTGGTCATCTGTGTCACCTCCCTGGCATTGGTGTCATTGCCTGGTCATCTGTGTCACCTCCCTGGCATTGGTGTCATTGCCTGGTCATCTGTGTCACCTCCCTGGCATTGGTGTCATTGCCCTGGTCATCTGTGTCACCCCCCTGGCACTGGTGTCAGCCTCCAGTAATCAGTGTCACCCCTTGGCATTGGTGTCACCTCCCAGCCACCAGTGTCACCCTCCTGGCATTGGTGTCATAGCCCTGGTCATCAGTGTCACCTTCCTGGCATTGGTGTCACCCTCTTAGCATTGGTGTCACCCTTCTGGCATTGGTGTCATTGCCCTGGTCATCAGTGTCACCCTCCTGGCATTGGTGTCACCTCCCTAGCATTGGTGTCACCTTCCCGGTCATCAGTGTCAGCCCCCGGCCATCAGTGTCACTCTCCTGGCATTAGTGTCACTACCCAGCCATCGGTGTCACCCTCCTGGCACTGGTGGCACCTTCCTGGCATTGGTGTCACCCCCTGGCCATCAGTGTCATCCTCCTGGCATTGGTGTCATCTTTCCAGTCATCAGTGTCACCTCCCTGGCATTGGTGTCACCACCTGGCCATCAGTGTCACCCCCTGCCACTGGTGCCACCTGGGCACTCTGGGGGTTTCTCCTGGCCACTTCCAGCATCAATGTCACATTGGTGCCACTCCCCAACATCAGTGTCACTGCCCTGGCATTGGCGTCATCTCCCGGCATCAGTGTCACCCCCAATACTGGTGCCACCCCCTGGCATCAGTGTCACCCCCAGTATCAGTGTCACCCCCAGTATCAGTGTCACCTCCCGGGCTCTGTTTTCCCCCCTGTTTGGCTCTGGAAGTGGCACTGGGACAATGCCCTGGGGACACCCAGGGGACAGACCCCAGGGATGGAACTGTATCCCCCAAAACCTCCCCCGGCTGCCGAATTCCCGCTGTTTCCCCCTTGGCAGCGCAGAGCTGGGCACCGAGGCTCCTGCTCCTTCTGTCACCCGTTTGTCACCGGGCACGACCCCTCCTGTCCCCCTCGGGAGCCGGGTCCGCTTCCCGATGGCTCCCGCCAGGAGCGGGATCTTCTCCCGTCAAGGTGATGGAGCTTCCCAGCGCTCAGCAGGGAAATAAATGCGAGCTCCGGGCCTTCCCCAGGCTGCGAGCGGAGATGTTTGAAATGTGGGAATGTGGCTTTTTATCAAAAAGTAATCCAAGGAGCCGGTGGCCATGAATAAAAGATACCCGGGAATGGCAGCTCCTCTCCATCAGCGCGCTCCGAGGCGGATGCTGCCGACGGATCCGCGCTCCGAGAGGGATAACGGGGCTGGGAGAGCTGGGGGGGGCTGCAGAGCTTTAATTCCTGCATGGAATGAAATCCCCACACCAGGAGGGAAAGGGGGAAAGGGGAAGGGGCAGCAGCTGCTGGGAGGGTTTGTTTGCTCCAAGGTTTTTTGGGAGAAGCATGGGAGAGCCGGGATGGGGGCTCTTGCTCTGGAAAATGCCCAGATCTGGGGTTTATTTGTGTTGGTTTTGCTGTAGAGTTTTGCTGGGACCTCGGGGGTTTTTTTCCTTGGGATGGGGCAGGGATGCATTCCTTGGATCTGGGTTTTCAGGAGAAAATCCCATCCCATCCACTCCCCTCCGGCATCTCCAGCTGGGAATGGGACACGAAACCCCTGTGTGCCCTCACCCTGGGGAGCAAGGCAGGGCCATGGGGTTTCCCATTTTCCATGAGTTTATCCAGCCAAACTCCTCCCCATCCTGGAGGACAAGGCAGGGCCATGGGATTTCCCATTATCCAGGGATTAATCCGTCCAAAACTCCTCCATGTCCCCTGATCACAGAGGACAAGGAAGGCAGGGCCATGGGGTTTCCAGTTGTCCACGAGTTTATCCAGCCAAAACAACTCCTGATCCTGGAGGACAAGGCAGGGCTGTGGGACTTCCAATTGTCCACAAGTTTATCCATCCAAAACTCCCCCATGTCCCCTGATCCCAGAGGATAAGGCAGTTCCATGGGGTTTCCCATTTTCCATGAGTTTATCCAGCCAAAACTGCTCCTGATCCTGGAGGACAAGGCAGGGCCATGGGGTTTCCCATTTTCCATGAGTTTCTCGATCCGACATCCCAGCCCGATGCTCATCCCGATCCGACAGGGGCCTGGTGAGTCTCTGGAGCCAGAGCAGATCCCAAGTGCTCCCAGAGCTGGAGGCGACAGGAGATGAGATAATTCTCCTGCCAGAGCAATTAACCTGCCAGGGTAATTAATTGACCCTCCTGGCTGAAAGCCTAATGAGGGAAAACCCTTTCTGGCGGGATAGGATTTTCCAGAGGGATTTTTCCTGCATGGAGGTTGATCCAGGGGCTGCTGCTCCTGTAAGGCAAGAATTCCACACCGAAAAAGAGCAGAATAATTGGAGGAGAGGGAAAATGAATATTCCAGCATGGAAAACAGCCCTTCCAGAGCTTTTCCTGCCTCTCTTTGCTGTTTCCCAGCTGTGTGGGGCTGCTGGGGTTGGACACCAGCCCTGTCCCCTCGGTCACAGAGGTCACAGGGAAGCCACCAGCTGCTCCATCCTGCCGGGAATGGCTCTGCATGTGGAATGTTCTGGATGCAGGAGGGGTTTAACCCTTCCCTGTTGTCCTTCTGAAGGCACGGAGGGTCCGGGATGTCCCTCCTTGTGTCCCCTCAGGGCCTCAGATCTGGGCGAGGGGACAGGATCTTTGGAGCGCAGCATCTGGTTTGTCCTGGGCTGAAATCCCAGTTCGTTTCCTCCATACAAATCTATTCCAGTGGCCTTGACCCGGCCTCAAATCCCAAGGGAGCTGCCCCGGGACTCTGTGAACAACTGAGCTGGGATTTGTGCAGCTCCGGGATGCTTTTCCCAGCTTTTCCCAGCTTGGGAAGCTTTCCCCCATCACTCTTTTCCCCCATCACCTTCCCCATCTTTCTCCCCATTTTTCGCCCACCTTTTCCCCACCTTTTCCCCCATCTTTCCCACCTTTTCCCCCATCACCTTTTCCCCCATCACCTTTTCCCCCATCACCTTTTCCCCCATCACCTTTTCCCCCATCACCTTTTCCCCCATCACCTTTTCCCCCATCACCTTTTCCCCCATCACCTTTTCCCCCATCACCTTTTCCCCCATCACCTTTTCCCCCATCACCTTTTCCCCCATCATCCTTTTCCCCCATCACCTTTTCCCCCATCTTTCCCCCCATTTTTTGCCCCCTTTTCCCCCGTCGCCTTTTCCCCCGTCGCCTTTTCCCCCGTCACCTTTTTCCCCCGTCGCCTTTTCCCCCGTCACCTTTTTCCCCATCATCTTTTCCCCACCATCTTTCTTTCCCCCCATCTTTTTCCCCCCATCTTTTTCCCATCTTTCCCAGCTCAGAGGAGCTGACAAAGTCCCGGAGTTTTTGTGGCTGATTGCAAGGGACAGGTTTTAGCTCCCGGAATACAAAAACCTTTGGCGAAGCACAAACCTCAGCGAAGGGGAAAGGGAAGGCAAGGGGAGAAAAGAGCTGATTTCAGCAGCTGCAGCTCGCTGGATTTTTCATCTTGCATCAGCAAGTCGGGAGCACAAATAATCTGCTCTTACACGCTCCAGTGGTGCCGGTGCCGGAGAAATTCCCAGCCTCCACTGGCTGGAGCTGCTCAGCATCCAAACTGGGGATGTTGGGTCATCTCCAGGATTTTTATCACAGTTTTTGGTGTGTTGAAATCCAAGGGGGTGAGGGATGCTCCCTCTCACAGGATATTTGTGTGAAGAGGATTTTGGCTGGGATTGGAGCATCCAAAGTGGGGATGTTGGGTCATTTCCTGGATTTTTTTTATCCCCTGTTTTTGTTGTGTTTAAATCCAGGGGGGTGAGGGATGCTCCCTCTCACAGGATATTTGTGTGTCAATGATTTTGATTGGGGTTGCAGCATCCAAAGTGGGGATGTTGCATCATTTCCCTGTTTTTAATTTTAAGTTTTTGTTGTGTTGAAATCCAGAGGGGTCAGGGATGTTCCCCCTCTTGGGACATTTGTGTGAAGAGAATTTGGCCAAGGTTGGGCTGGAGCTCCTCAGCATCCAAACTGGGGATGTTGGGTCATCTCCAGGATTTTTTTATTCCAGTTTTTGGTGTATTTAAATCTAAGGGGGTGAGGGATGCTCTCTCTTATAGGATATTTGTGTGAAGAGGATTTTGGCTGGGGTTGGAGCATCCAAAGTGGGGATGTTGGGTCATTTCCAGGATTTTTCTCTCTGTTTTTGGTGTGTTTAATGCTGAGGGGGTCAGGGATGCTCCCCCTCTTACAGGATGTTTGTTTGTCAAGGATTTTGATTGGGGTTGGAGCATCCAAAGTGGGGATGTTGGGTCATTTCCCGGATTTTTTTTATCCCTGTTTTTGTTGTGTTTAAATCCAGAGGGGTCAGGGATGTTCCCCCTCTTGGGACATTTGTGTGAAGAGAATTTGGCCAAGGTTGGGCTGGAGCTCCTCAGCATCCAAAGTGGGGATGTTGGGTCATTTCCCAGATTTTTATCTCTGTTTTTGGTGTGTTTAAATCCAGGCAAGGTCAGGGATGCTCCCTCTCACAGGATATGTTTGTGAAGAGGATTTTGGCCGGGTTGAAGCCTCCAAACTGGGCATGTTGAGCCATTTCTCAGATTTTTTTTTTGTTTTTTACCCCCACTTTTTTTGGTGTATTTAAACCCAAGGTGCACAGGGATGCTCCCCCTCTTGGGACATTTGTGCACCAAGCATTTTGGCCAGGTTTGGGCCGGGGAAGGAGGGCGAGGGGATCCAGGCTGGCTGGGGATTGATGGAGCACCAAACATGGGAAGGGAACGCGGCGGCTCCGGGCGCAGACGGACGCCGCCCGTAATGGATGTTCCCTTGATAAACAGCAGCTCAGCTCCTCATTACTCCCTGTAATGAGAGCCTGTCTGGGAAGAAGAAGGAGCAGGGGAAAAAAATTGCTCCGGGATTTAATGGGAGCTGGAAGAGCTCGGGTGCTGAGGGATAGGATGTGGAGGAGCCTCCAAAGATTGGGAAATGTGTGAAAACCCCCAAATCTGGTGGGTTTTGGAGTGGAGGGGCTGCAGCAAGGGGGTCCCTTACATGAGGAGGAGGAGCAGGGAAAGAAGATGGAAGAGGGAAAAATTGCTCCAGGATTTAACGGGAGCTGGGAGAGCTCAGGTTTGGAGGGGAGTGGAGGAGCCTCCAAACCTGAGAAATCAGTGAAAATCCCCAAATCTGGTGGATTTTGAAGCAGTGGGGCAGCACCCAGGGGTCCCTCACACGTGAGGTGGTGGTGGGGGAAGAAGAGGAGAAGGAGCAGGGAAAAATTGCTCCAGGATTTAATGGGAGCTGGGAGAGCTCAGGGGTTTGGAGGGGAGTGGAGGAGCCTCCAAACCTGAGAAATGAGTGAAAATCCCCAAATCTGGTGGATTTGGAAAGCCAAGGGGCAACACTGGGGGGAGGTCCCTCACTTGTGGAGGCAGCTGGGGAAGAAGAGGAGAAGAGAAAAATTTCTCCTGGATTTAACAGAATTCTGGATTTAACAAAATTTCTCCTGGATTTCACAGATTTCTCCAAGCTGGGAGAGCTTGGAGAAATCTGTGAAAATCAGCGAAAATCCCCAAATCTGGTGGATTTCGAAGCAGAGGGGCAGCACCCAGGGGTCCCTCCCACGTGAGGAGGTGGTGGGGGAAGAAGAGGAGAAGAAGGAGCAGGGAAAAATTGCTCCAGGATTTAATGGGAGCTGGGAGAGCTCGGGTGCTGAGGGATGGGACGTGGAGGAGCCTCCAAAGATTGGGAAACGTGTGAAAACCCCCAAATCTGGTGGGTTTTGGAGTGGAGGGGCTGCAGCAAGGGGGTCCCTTACATGAGGAGGAGGAGCAGGACAAGAAGATGGAACAGGGAAAAATTGCTCCAGGATTTAACGGGAGCTGGGAGAGCTCAGGTTTGGAGGGGAGTGGAGGAGCTTCCAAACCTGAGAAATCAGTGAAAATCCCCAAATCTGGTGGATTTGGAAAGCCAAGGGGCAACACTTGGGGGGGGGGGGGGGGTCCCTCACTTGTGGAGGCAGCTGGGGAAGAAGAGGAGAAGAGAAAAATTTCTCCTGGATTTAACAGAATTCTGGATTTAATAAAATTTCTCCTGGATTTCACAGATTTCTCCAAGCTGGGAGAGCTTGGAGAAATCTGTGAAAATCAGTGAAAATCCCCAAATCTGGTGGATTTCGAAGCAGAGGGGCAGCAGGGGTCCCTCCCACGTGAGGAGGTGGTGGGGGAAGAAGAGGAGAAGAAGGAGCAGGGAAAAATTGCTCCAGGATTTAATGGGAGCTGGGAGAGCTCGGGTGCTGAGGGACAGGATGTGGAGAAGTCTCCAAAGATTGGGAAATGTGTGAAAACCCCCAAATCTGGTGGGTTTTGGAGTGGAGGGGCAGCAGCAAGGGGGTCCCTTACATGAGGAGGAGGAGCAGGGAAAGAAGATGGAACAGGGAAAAATTGCTCCAGGATTTAATGGGAGCTGGGAGAGCTCGGGTTCCGAGGGACAGGACGTGGAGGAGCCTCCAAACCCGGTTTTGTGAGCGGGAAATCTGTGAAAATCCCCAAATCTGGCGAGTTTGGAAAGCCAAGGTTCAGCACCAGGGGGTCTCTCACATGAGGAGGAGGCTGGGGAAGAAGAACAGAAGGAGCAAGGGAGGAAGGAGCAGGGAAAGAAGGAGGAACAGAGGCAAAGATTTCCCCTGGATTTAACAGGAACTGGGAGAGCTTGGAGAAATCTGTGAAAATCCGTGAAAACGCCCAAATCTGGCAGAGGGGCAGCACTGGGGGGGTTCCCCCGCGTGAGGAGGAAGAGGCTGGGGAGGGCTCGGCTCCCTGCGGGCTCGCCGGGGCTCTCACCACGAGAATCAGTCAATTCCCGCTGAATAATTAACTCGAGAGGCTTCCCAAGTATTGACTTAACGTGACAGCGAGTCTGTCTTGAGCCGGGCTTTGCTTGTGTAAACACAATCTCCTGTTGGGCTCAGTTAGCGGCTCAATGGGACAGAACAGGCCCGCAATTAAAATCAAGCGGCGCCCGCGCTCCGTCCTCCCCTTCCCCGGGAGCTTCAGGGCTCAGGGATGGAAGAAAATCCACCCAAAAAAGGCCTTTGAGTCACCGATCTCAGCGCCGGATCGAAATTTGGCGGCCCGAAACACGCGTGGAGAACGAAATTGTTAATTAGGAACTGCCGTGTTTTGCCTCTTGCCGGGTTTCCTCTGCTTTGGGAGTTTCTCCCCGGGTTTGTTGTGGGTTTGGGGTTTTCCTACCGCGTCCACAGCCCTGAGCAAGGGATTGCAGAGGCTGGGAAAGTCCTCCAGGAGCAGAGTCCAACCTTTGGAACCCCCTTTGTCCCCAGCCCAGAGCTCTGAGGGGCACCCCCTGGTGCTCTGTGGGCATCTCCAGGGCTTCCCTGGGCATCTCCAGGGCTTCCTTGGGCATCTCCAGGGCTTCCCTGGGCATCTCCAAGGGTTCCCTGGGCATCTCCAGGGCTTCCTTGGGCATCTCCAAGGGTTCCCTGGGCATCTCCTGCTCATCCTTGGGCATCTCAAGGGGTTCCTTAGGTATCTCAAGGTGTTCCTTGGGCACCTCCAGGGCTTCCTTGGGCACATCCTGGCATTCCCTGGACACCTTGAGGGGTTTCCTGGACACCTCCAAGGGTTCCTTGGGCACCTCCAGGGGTTCCTTGTGCACCTCCTGTGGTTCCTTGGACACCTTGAAGGGTTTCCTGGACAACTCAAGGGGTTCCTTGGCCACCTCCAGCGGTTCTTTGGATACCTCCAGGTCATCCTTGGGCACCTCCAGGGGTTCCTTGGGCACCTCCAGGTCATCCTTGGGTATCTCAAGGGGTTCCTTGGGCACCTCCAGACCATCCCTGGACACTTCCAGGGGTTCCTTGGGCAACTCAAGGCATTCCTTGGATACCTCCAGGGGTTCCCTGGACATCTCCAGGCATTCCCTGGACAACTCCAGGGGTTCCTTGTGTACCTCCAGGCATTCGTGGACTTGTCCAGGGGTTCCTTAAGCGTCTCCAGGCCATCCTTGAACCCCTCCAGGCATTCCCTGGACACCTCCAGGTCATCTCTGGACACCTCCAAGGGTTCCTTGGGCACCTCCAGGGGTTCCTTGGACACCTCCAGGTCATCTCTGGAAACCTCCAAGGGTTCCTTGGGCACCTTGAGGTGTTCCCTGGACACCTTCAGCCACGGAGACTCCAAACCTCCCACGGGCAGCCCCTTCCCAAGCCCTGACCCCCTTTCCACATGGAAATTCCTCTGGAATTCAGGCCGAGAGCCTCAGAACTGCAACAAAAATTTCCCTTTTTCCCTCCAGCCTCCCGCGGCTCGGCCCAGAACAGGTGACTCCTCTCCCCAGACGACTCCTCCTGGATAAAACAAATCCATCCATTGATCTTTCTTTCCCCTCCCCTGTGAACTCCTCGCTCGATTTGGCAGCGGGTCATCCACAAAAGCCGACTTTTATATTCCAGCTTCCCTCTTTCCTTCAGCCGCTCCCCCTCCCAGGGACTCTTTGAATTTACCTGGGAGCGTTTCGAGGGGAATTTTTTTTTTTTTTTTTTCATCTCAGCATCTCCCAGCTTCAAAGGAATCCCTCTCCAGCAGGATGGGGATGTTGGGAGGGCGATGCCCAGCGGGATTTTCGTGTCTCGCCGAGTTTTTTCCGTGTTGTCGCAGCTTCCTGAACATCCCCAGCTGGGCAGGAGAGGGGGAGCAGATTTTTTTCCAAGCTCTTTTTTTTTATTTTAAATTCCCTCAGTCCCCATAAATTGCCTGTTAAAAAAAAAAAAAAATCAAATCCACTTCTGGAGGAATCCCGGTGTCTTTCCCATGAAATATTCAGGAGCAGGATGCTGTTGGGTTTGATGTGTGCTGAGTTATCGCCGCGGCTGGGGGGGATGGGAGTATTTAACACTCAATTAAGAGCTTTAAAAAAATCACTAAAAAAAACCCCAAACCCATCCTAAAACCTCCCTGTTTGGTAAATTTTAATGTCAAAGCCAGTGGGGTTCTGGTGGTGCTGGATTCCTGCAGAAAAACAGGGAATGGGAGAGGAGCTGGAGGCAGGTGGGCTCTGTAGGGATGATTGAAATCCTCTAAATTTGGGATTATGTGCGCCGGGGGCGGGAGGACAGAAATAAAAATCCCCTAAATTTGGGATTTATGCACCTGGGATAAATGCACAGGTACCAAAAATCCCCTAAATTTGGGATTTATGCACCTGGGATGAAAGTACAGGCACAAAATGTCCCCTAAATTTGGGATTGTGTGTGCTGGGGGTGGGAGCACAGAAATAAAAATCCCCGAGATTTGGGATTTATGTACCTGGGATAAATGCACAGGTACCAAAAAAGTCCCCTAAATTTGGGATTTATGCACCTGGGATAAAAGTAGAGGTACAAAATGTCCCCTAAATTTGGGATATCTGCACCAGGTGTTTGTGTAGGAACCCACAGAGTCCCTTAAATTTGGGATTCAAGCACTTGGGATAAATGTACAGGTGCACAGAACCCCCAAAATTTGGGATTTATGCACTGGGATTTAAAGGTATGGAATGAAAAAGCCCCTTAAATGCAGGATGTTTAAGGGGATCCGGGGATCCAGGTGCTTGGGAAGTGCCTGGATTTGGGAGCAGGGCCTGCTCAACCCCAGGATCCTGGGGCTGCCTTTCCTGGCATTTTTCCTTCAGGAATCCAAGAGGAGCAATTTGGAAGCCCCTAATTGGGAATCCATCCTTGGAGCGGGTTTGGGATGGCAGATCTGAGGGTGTATCCAGAATTAATGTTTAAAATCCCTTTTCTTCCACTCCTTTGGGTTTGGTTTTTTTTTTTTGTGGGGGGAGAGGCAACTCTTAGGAAAATCCTCCTCCATCCCTCATCCAGAGCCAGCCCAGCTCTTCCCAACTTTTCCAAGCCATCCCCACCTGCCTCCTCCAGCTGCCAGCAGCGACTTGGCACCGATCCCTCCTTGTTCCCGCTAAAATGGACTTGGCTCCTTCTCCTTTCCCTTTTTTTTTCATTCCTTTGGAGCCCTTGAAAGCCAAAACCCGCCGGGCTGGGGCTGAGCTTTTATTCCTGGCACCGAATCCCATCCGGCATCTTCCGAAGTCGCCGTGTCCAATGGGAAGAGTGACATCTGGCTTGGATATTCCTGAAGGATTTCCCAGCTGCATCCTCATGGGTTATGAAAGGAATAACATTTGCCTCGGAGGATGCTCCAGGCCGGGAGCGGAGCCCCGGGGAGCAGCGGTGACAAATTTTCCTGGCGCTCCGCGCTGAACTCGCCGCGCTTCCTGCAGGGAATTGACGTCCCTTCGCCTCGGATTTGGGAAGAGAGGGAAATGCTGTCGGAAAGTTTTATTCCTCTCCCGCGGAGAAGCTGGGGGAAGGAGCAGGTTTTTGGATTTCTGCCATTCCCACCCTGGTGCTGAGGTTTGGCTGCAGGGAGGGTGGAGCGTCCCCAAAAAATAAAAATGCTGGAAAAGCTTTCCTGGGCTTTGTGCAAGGAAAATTCCCTTTTTCCCTCCTCTCTTCCAGGAGTTGAGGATCTGCCCCGGGAATGGGAGTGGGATGGAGCCTCTCTGCTCTGTGGGGAGTTTTCCATGGGCTGAGTCACAAGGAAGGAAAATAAACATGGAAACAACGCTCCTGGTGGGGGAGTTTTATTTCCAGGAAGAAGGAGGGGGAGAAAGTTTTCTCCTCACCTCAGGCATCATTGCAGTGCTTCAGAATCCTGGTTTTCCCTGGAATTCCTGCTTCTTCCTGAGCTCTTCCTCCTTCCCCATCCTCCCATCCATATTGTGGAGCAGCCCCTCAGACCTCCCCAATTCCATCCCTTCCTGAGGATGGTGGGGGAGTTTTATTTCCAGGAAGAAGGAGAGGGAGAAAGTTTCCTCCTTGCCTCACTCACCACGGCAGAACTGCAGAATCCTGGTTTTCCCTGGAATTCCTGATTCATCCCGAGCTCTTTCTCCTTCCCCATCCTCCCATCCCCATCGTGGAGCAGCCCCTCAGACCTCCCCAATTCCATCCCTTCCCGAGGACATTCCTCTTGTGTTTTTGCTGTTCATTGGGATCTGGGCCGTGGATGAGCACGGCCATTCCCAGGATCCTGTCTCCTCTTGGGAGCGCTTGGACAACCCAGATGGAGAGCCTGAATTGCCCTGGAATTCCACAGCCACTGTGTGGGGATGTTGGGAACGGGGCACTTTTATTCCGTTCAAAAATTCCCGCTGGCCGCGGGATCACTCTGGGATGGAATTGGCGCTAAAATCCCATTGTTTCCCCACTTTTCCTCCTCTGCAGATCCCGGCTGGCCGATTTCCACACCAACTGCCAGGCCACCTTCCAGTCCCTGACCAACTGTCCTGGGGACAACTTCCAGGCGTGCCTGGGCTCCTACGCAGGGCTCATCGGTGAGTGCCGGGAGTTGGGATTGGGAATGGCTTTTCCCACTGGGATTTCATCTCCATTCCCTCCTCCTCGCCAGGCTTTGACATCACCCCCAACTACGTGGACGCCAGCACCACCAGCATCACCATCTCGCCCTGGTGCTCCTGCAAAGGCAGCGGGAATATGGAGGAGGAGTGCGAGAAATTCCTGCGGGATTTCACGGAAAATCCCTGTCTCCGTAAGGCGCTTCCCCGCCCCGCCCCTTTTCCCTTGTCCTGTCATTCCCATCCTTCCTAAATCTCTCCCGCCGCCAGGAAACGCCATCCAAGCGTTTGGGAACGGCACCGACGTGAACCTGGCTCCCAAAATTCCCAATCCCGCCGTGACGGCGCTGCCGAAGGCGGAGAAGAGCCCGGTGCTGCCGGACGATGTCAACGACAGCAACACCGCCTACGACACGAGCGTCATCAGCACCTGCACCTCCCTCCAGGTGTGGCCCAGCCCCTGCCGCAAACTGGGAGCACTGGTGGGGCTGTGGGACAGCGGCCGCATCCCGTGGGATTGGGGAAATGTCCTGCTTGGAGTCATCCGGGGATGGATGGGATCCCTTGGAGGGATCCAGGCACTGTTTGGGGTGGGAAATGGGATTCCCCACCCGTCTTACCCCTCACCTGCCAAGGTGGCTCCCCGAGCCTGACTTCTGCTTGTTTGGGAGCTGGAATTCCAGGGTTTTTTGGGAAATCTGGGAAATCCGTGCTGTCCTGCCCAAGCGCTGGGTTTGGGCGTCCATGTTCTGTTCCATGGGTGGAAAAGGAGTTGGAGGGAAATGGGACTGGGGAATGGCTGGGGATGTTCCGGGAATGGGAGAAAAATGGGACTGGGGAATGGCTGGAGATGTCTCAGGGATGCAGGGAAATGGGATTGGGGATGTTCCAGGAATGGGGAAAAAATGGGATTGGGGAATGGCTGGAAATGTCCCAGGAATGGGAGAAAAATGGGATTGGGGAGCGGCTAGGGATGTTCCAGGAATGCAGGGAAATGGGACTGGGGAATGCCTGGGGATGCAGAGAAATGGGGTTGGGGAATGCCTGGGGATGTCCCAGGAATGGGAGTGGGGAATGGCTGGGAATGCAGGGAAAGGGGACTGGGGAGTGGTTGGGGATGTCCCAGGACTCCAGGCAGGGTCACAGTGGCAGTGAGGCAGGACCCACGGAAGCCCCTGGGCTCCCTGTGGAGATGGGATGAGCCATTCCAAAATCTCCCTGCGCTCCATCACCCGCTCCAAGCTGATTCCCAGAGGGAAGTTCGGGATCCCAAACCAGCTCCAGGGGCACATTCCTTCCCTAACCATTCCCGATTTCTCCTGCCAGGAACAAGGCCTGAAGCCCAACCAATCCAAGGAGCAGAGCTTGTGCTACTCCCAGGTACTTGGGCGGTCCCGGGGCTGGGAATTCTCTCCCAAAGCAAACATCTTGGGAATGCCATCCCAGAGGTGTCTCCCAGCTTTGGGATGCTTTTCCCTAAAACCCCACTCCTGTCCCTCCTCGCCAGGCCCAGCTGACCACGGATGTGATGCCGGACCAGAAGACTTTCATGGATCCCAAGGCGGGAAGCAGCCGGCAGCGGGAGAGCCGGATCCTGCTCCTCATTCCCATCCTGATCCCAGTGCTGGGGCTATAGAGGGGCGGGAAGGAGCGGCCGGTGGGACGGGGACGCTCGGACCAGTGCCACCAGTGCCCACCAGTGCCACCAGTGCCCACCGCCGCCGCGCTCGTGCCGGAGACTGGAACGCTCCCAAATCCCGGGAATGCCGAGCTCTGGAGAGGCAGGAGGAGCCTCTGCCACGCTGGGAAACTTTGGTGGTTTTCTTCCTACTTTTCGTTTTTTCCCGTTTTTTTGGGGGATTTTTTCTTTTTTTTATTTTTTTGTGGTCTTTTCTGGGTTGGTTTTCCCGAGCGGCTCCTGGGAAAACTCCCTGGAATGGGCCTGGAATGGGGGTCTGGAGCTGCCAGCGGTGCCGGGGAGGGGAAAAAAGTCGGAGAAAGGCGCTGGGAAAGGTGAATTTCAGGATTCTTTGCACTGGGGTGGCCCCAGGGACAACGAGGATTCCGCATGGGAACATCGTGGAGGATGAAGGCGCCATCGGGAGCCGCCTGGAGGGGACTCCTGCTGCTCTTCCCGTTGGTTTTTCGGGGGGATTTTGGTTGGGGTTTTTCCTCGGAGAGTTTCCGAATGGAAGAGAAAAGAAACTGGTGTGAAACGTGTGAGGTTGTGCTGATGTTTTCAATCATTCCAGGGGAAGAGGTTCCATTTTCTTTTTTTTTAAATTTTTTTTAAAATTTTTTTTTATTTGGAATTTGGGTTGGGAGTGGAATTTGACCCATCCAGGGTCAGAATTCCCTGTTTTCCCTCTCCATGTTATTTCCTATATGCATATAACATATGGATATTCCCATATACATAACCCTTACCCATGCTGTGGCTTTTTAATTCCCATTTTTCCCTTTATTTTCCCTCTTTTTTTTAAATTTTTTTTTTTTTTTAATTCCTCCGATTCCCGCAACAACTTCCAAATGTATTCTTGGAAAATTTATTTTTTTTAACGATGTCTATAATGGAAAAAAAGAAAAACCAAAATAAACCAAGGAGAACAAACCAATGAATGAAACAGCCCTAAAATCCAAGATTCCATAAAAATCCCCATATCTGGGGGCAGGGGGAAAACAGGAACCCTTCAGCTGCAGGAATGCCAAGATTTGGGTTGGAATTCAGCAATTCCCAGCCTTTTTTAACCTGCAGGAGACAACAAACAGGAAAAAATTCCCAAGGAGCTGCCACATTCCCGTTTTCTGGTGGTATTTTGGGAATTTTTATGTGCAAGAATTTCAGGTTTCGAATTCCCATCCCTCCCTTGATGGGGTTTGGAAATTTTTTCTCCCAAGGCAACCTGGCAGTGCTGAAAATGTTGGGATTTGGGGCACAGGAAGAGTTGAGGGGCTGGAGATTTTTATTTATTTGGGATTTTTATTTGGTGCGGCGGATTTTTATTTGGGGAGCGGAAATGTCAATTCCCATCCAACTGTGCCCGTGTGAAAAAAGGGATTTCGGGAATCTTGGGAGCCTGGGGATGGTAAAATTGTGGAATCACAGAATTCCAGACTGGGATGGAGTTTAAAATCATCTCATTCCAGCCTCTGCCATGGACTGGCACAATTCCCATTATCCCAGCTTGTTCCAACGAGGCCTTGGATGTTCCAGGGATGTGGAAAATGGGGATGGAAGGATCCCAGAGCTGTTTTCTGGGAGCTGGAGCTGCCTGAGAGAGGAGGGAGGGACGAACATTCCCTTTTCCAGCATGGAAAATCCAACGGGGGGATGTGGGAGCTGGCACAGGAAACATAAACAAATCCCGTCTCTCCTGGAATTCCTGCCGCAATCCCAAGGCTGCTTTTTCCCGGGATGGGGCAGCTCTGAGCCGGAGCCAGGTGTGGGGCAGCCAGAAAAAAAAGGGATTTGGGAGCTCCACGGCAAAATCTGGGATCCCTCCTTGGGGTGATTCCCAAATCTGGGTGTTCTCAGTGCGGGCTGGGAGCCCTGAGTGCTGCTGGGTTTCCTTGGGAAAGAGGCTGGAAAATCCAGCAGGGATTTCTTCCTGGTGCTGGGGGCGTTTCCCTGGGAAAGCTGGGAGTGCTCTGGGATTTTCCTGAAGGAGTGGGAAAGGTCAGGGAAGCATCTGCATCCAGCACCACTGGGCATTCCCAGTATTCCCTGCCCGGGAATTGTGATCCATGGAGATCCTGGGGTTACTGGGAAGTACTGGGAATGGGGATTTGCTCCAGGATTCTCTCCAGGAATGGCGGTTCCAACATTGGGAATGGGGATTTGCTCCAGGATTCTCTCCAGGAATGGCGGTTCCAACATTGGGAATGGGGATTTTCTCCAGGATTCTCTCCAGGAATGGTGGTTCCAGGACTCCCTCTGGGAATGGGCGGTTCCAGCACTGGGAATGGGGTTTTGGTCCAGGATTCCCTCTGGGAATGGTGATTCCAGGATTCCCTCCAGGAATGGCAATTCCAGCACTGGAAGTGGGTTTTGCTCCAGAATTCCCTCCAGGAATGGTGGTTCCAACATTGGGAATGGGGAATTGATCCAGGATTCCCTCTGGGAATGGCAATTCCAACACTGGGAATGGGGTCTTGATCCAGGATTCCCTCCAGGAATTCCAGCACTGGTATGGGGATTTGCTCCAGGAATGGTGATTCCAGGATTACCTCTGGGAATGGCGGTTCCAGCACTGGGAATGGGGTCTTGATCCAGGATTCCCTCTGGGAATGGGGAATTGATCCAGGATTCCCTCTGGGAATGGTGGTTCCAGCACTGGGAATGGGTTTTGCTCAAATATTCCCTCCGGGAATGGCAATTCCAACATTCCCTCTGGGAATGGAAATTCCAGCACTGCTCTGTGCCCGGGTTTGGAGTCATTCCCATCCCCTCTCCGCTCAGATTCCCAAAATCTCCCCAGCTCCACCCCAAACCCTGGTGCTGCCTCCACCACATTCCCAGCGCTTTAATTACAGGAGAGGAGAATTCCCGTGCTTTGTGTGGAAGTGAAAAACGCTGGGATGTAAAACCCCGGCTGCCAGGATGGATAATTAACTCTGGAGATAATTCCCTCTTCATTTGGACTCAATTACTTTCCCGATAGGAGAAAGTGCTGAAAACACAATTTTTATTTTTTTTTAATTTTTTTTTTTTTTTTTTTTGGGAGGATGTGGCACAAAATAATAATGGGAAAAAATCCACTCGAGCTTTTCCTGGGAGAGCTTTTCCTTCCTGGGATAAAGCAGAGGATAAATCCCAGTTAATGCTCCAGAATTCCAGCTTGGCATCGCCCTCCTGTCCTTGGAATTTTTGGGTTTGGGGGGGGGAAAAAAGAAAATTTTGGGGTTTTTTAGGATGGATCAGCTGGGGTGGGAATGTCACAGGGTTTGCTCCAAGGAGGAATTGCTGAGAAATGAGGTTTTTGTGGGACACTTTGGAATTCTGGAGGAGTTTTAAGGAATATTTTATGTCCCCAGGGTCATCTTGTGGTGCCCTCACCAAAACTCCTACAAATCCTCAAATCCCGATGGATAATTCCATGAGGAATTCCCCCTATTCCCCAGCTGGAATCTCCCATTCCCAGCCATTCCAAGGGGAATAAAAAGCCATTTAACCTCTTCGGAAAGCAAAGCATTTCCTGGAATATTCCACATGAATTCCCAAGCTTTTTCCTCCTGGCCACGTCCAGATTTCGTGACGGGAATTTTTGCCTCCTTAAAGAATTTTTGCCTCCTTAAGGAATTTTTGCCTCTCCAGGTGTTTTTATTCCTTCTCTCTGTGCCCAGGGCTGCAAATCCCATCTGGGCCCTTCCGAAGGAAATATTCCAAGAGGGATTTTTCTTTTTTTTTTTTTTTTGCATCCAGGTTTTTGGAGCAGCTAAAAAGTCCCCATGCTCCTCGGAGGAAATGCCAAGCAGTGGGAGCAGGGAGGAAAAAATAGATGGAAAAGGGTTTTAGGGAGGGTTTTAAAAATAGCGGATCTTTGGAGGAGAAATCTGGGAAGACGTCAGGAGGGAGCCTCAAACCCGAGGGGGAAAGAATATTCTGGAAAATTGGGATTCATTCATTGCTGGATTGGGGCTGTCCTGGTGTTTTGGGGTTCTCGCCTCAAAATCCAAGGAAAAGGGGTGAAAATGTGGGAGAGGGATGGGAGGATTTGCAGCTGTTTGGGATGGGAGGGGGAACATTGCTGGGTTTTCATCCAGGGGATCCAGGAGAGCTGGGAAAGGGACGGAGGGGACAGGACACAGGGAATGGATTCCCACTGCCAGAGGGCAGGGATGGAGGGGATTTTAGGAAGGAATTCCTGGCCGGGATGGAATTCCCAGAGGAGCTCTGGCTGCCCTTGGATCCCTGGGAGTGCCCAAGGCCAGGTTGGGATCATCTGGGATAGGGAGAGATGTCGGAGCTGGAACTGGCTGATCCCTAAAGTCCCTTCCAACCCAAAGCATTCCAGGATCCCGTGATTCTCCCAAAAACTTTGCAGGAGAGACCAAACCTTCCAGTAGAGGAGGTTTCAATCCCAGTAGATTCCAGTAAAATGCCTGTCTGGAAGCTCCTTGGGGAAAAAAAACAAAACCAAGATCCAAACCAGGATAAATGACAGCCATGGAAGCTCTTCTGTTTAACCTCTGGCCTTGGGAAGAAATCCATGAAAATGAGGAAAAGCTCCCGGGATTCACACGGGGTTAAAGACAGCAAATCCTGGGATGTGCCAGCAGTAATTCCCTGCCAGCTGGGACGTTGCCCTGCAGTGGGAGTGGGGGGCACAGCCAGCAGCCTTTTCCAGGAGGGGAATTCGCAGAATCATGGAATGCTCCGGCTTGGGAGAGACCTTGAAGCTCCTCTCATCCCACCCCTGCCAGGGGCAGGGACACCTCCCACGATCCCAGGGCGCTCCAAGCCCCTGCCTTCCAATTCCTTGGATTTGGGTGCCTTTTAAAAGGGCTGGAAAACCGGGAAAAGCTCTCCCGCACCTCTGCAGGGGGAGGTTTTGCTGTTGTGGCCGGGGCAAGGCCCGCATGGAGCCTTTTCCGCGTCCTCCTGAATTATTCCGGAATTATTCAGGAATTATCCCTGCCTCCCGCTCCAGCGCTGCATCTTTGCATCCGTTAATTAGGCTCGGTGGGTGAAATGAGTCCCGGCCCTAATTCCCTGTCTGGATATTCATTATGGAAGCAGCAGCAGCAGCCGGGATGTCAAGGAGGATTAAGGCAGGAGCTGGGAAGTCACAGGTGGCTCCAGCACGGATTTCAAACCCGTGCATGGAAAAGCTGATGGATCCCGCTGGAATCTAACCCAAAACCATCCCAATTTCCCTGGGGCAGCGCGGAAAATTCCTTCCCAGCGCTCCCATTTTCCCCCAGGCTGGTGCTGAACCGGTCACGGCGCCCTGCTCCCTGTTTTCCTCGGGGATGGCCAATGGGGTTGGATCCCCCCCAGCTCCAGGAATTCTCCCGGCCCCATTCCCAGAGCTCGAGGCATAAAGGCAGCATTTTCCAGAGGATGCTCCAGCCCCTGGATGGTCCCCGAGGAGCCCCGGGAGGAACAAGGGCTCCGCTGTCCCCGTCAGCCCCGCGGCCCCGGGGTCCTCTGGATGACCCCGCGCGGCCACTCCTGGAGAAAATCAAATGGATAGCAAGGGAAGGGGGGGAAAAACTTGGAATTTCCCCCCTGGATCTGCTCCCAACCCCTCCCCGTGCCATGATGGGGGCGGGGGTCGAGCACCGACCGCAACTCGGAGCGTTTGGGAATCAATGAATCAATCCCGGCGCTCATTCCGGGGATTTGGGATTCATTCCCAGCCCCGTTCCCGGCGCGGCAGAGCGGAGGTGTCCCGAATTCCCGAATTCCCGAATTCCCGGCGTCCCGGGGAGGCAGCTCCGGGCCGGGGTTTAATTAAGCGCTGAACATGACGCCGGTTTTAATTCCGTGCGTTCGGAGCTGCCCACACACCCCCGGTTGCCGTGGCAACCTTAATTTGTTTTGGAGCCTTCGCTCGGGTAGATTTGGGAATTTTTTTTTTTTTTGTTTGTTTGTTCCTCGCCTTTTCCTTCGCCCTCCTTTTCCTTCCCCCTCCTTTTCCTTCCCCCTCCTTTTCCTTCCCCTCCTTTCCTTCCCCCTCTGCCCCTTCCATTCTTCCCATTCCCTCTCTCCCGACTTTTCCCCCTTATTCTCTCTCCCCACTCCCTGAATGAAAAAGCACCGAAAATTCCTTGCGTGGAATAAAAAATTCCATCCGCATCCCACAGCCTCGGATTTCCCGGGACTCATCCCAAATTATCCCAGCTGCCTTCCCAAATCGTGCTCCTGCTCCCAAAACCTGAAGAGATCCACGGTTTCCCTTTCCCACACCCTGTCCCGGGTGGAAAACTGGGAATAAACCTTTTGGAAGGCCTGGCTGGGGTGCCTGGGCTCCTTGGAATGTTCGAAGGGAATTTTCAGGATCCCTTGGAATGTTTGGAAGGGAATTTTCGGGATCCCTTGGAATGTTTGGAAGGGAATTTTCGGGATCCCTTGGAATGTTTGGAAAGGGATTTTTGGGATTCCTTGGAGTGTTGGAAAGGGATTTTCCATCTGCTGAACCGGTGAGGGAGAGAAATTAGGGGAAAGAACCAAGGGACGCTCATTTCCCGCTCTCTCCATCCATAAAATCCAATGGCAAAGGGATCAATCCACAAATTTCCTTGGGAATGATGGAAAAGCAGCATCTGGGGCAGCTTCTCCTCTAATTAGGGTAATTAAGAGGAGAAGCTTCCAGAGCCATCCATGCTTTATCCTGGGAGAAGCTGGGTTAGGATCCAATCCCTGATTTAGGATCCAATTCCTATTTTAGCATCCAGTTCCCATTTCAGGATCCAATTCCCATTTTAGGATCCAATTCCCATTTTAGGTTCCAATTCCCATTTCAGGATCCAATTCCTATTTTAGGATCCAATTCCCATTTTAGGACCCAACTCCCATTTTAGGGTCCAATTCCCATTTTAGGACCAAATTCCCAATTTAGGATCCAATTCTCGTTTTAGGATCCAATTCCCATTTTAGGATCCAATTCCTGATTTAGGATCCATCCCAGAATGGATTCCCAGCCTGGCTTATGGGAGGTTTTCCCAAAAGGCGTTGAAGCACTGGGATTTTTGGGATTTTTGCTTCCCACTCCTGGCTGGAGCAGGATTGAGCCTGGAATTCTGTCTTGCCCTATTCTGGGAATTAAAAAGAGGATCCATGGATATCGCAGGGAAGAGAAAAAACCGGGAATTTTTTTCCTTCCAGTGGGAACCACGCATGGCTTTTCTCCTCTCCAATGGAAAATTCCCATTTTTTGAGCTCCTGAGCCTCACCCCAAATCCCAGATTTTAAACCAACACCCGCCTTCGCCTCCCAGAAATCCGTGGATTTGCCCAGGCCGTGTTTTCATGTGGATTAATGATTCCAACACGGAATTTCTTGTTCCATAATGGATAAATTCCCTGTTCGGGGAGTGCCAGCCGTTATTAATTAAGCCCAGCCCAAGGATTTGTTTGCTTTGATGTCTAAAGCTGCAGCTTTTCTTTTTTTTTTCCTCCCTGCTTGTTAAACTTAATCAAAAGCAATCAAAAACGCTTCCCTAAATTAGAGCAAATTAATTCCCAACAAAAGGAGAAAGTCTCCGGTAGCACAAATGGAAAAGGAATTAAAAATAATTGGAGATGGGAGTCGGGGTAATCTAAATTTAAATATCAGGTTTGGCTCCTGGGCTGCATTTCGGAGGGGTGGGGCAGGGTCAGGAAAGGTTTAAATGCTGCTTTTGGTACTGGGTTTAATTTTGAATGGATAAGGCAAGAATGGTGCAGGGTTTTAATCTGAGCTTGGTGCTGGGTTTAATTCTGGATAGGATAGGAAAGATTTAAATGCTGGGATTGGTGCTGGGTTTAATTCTGGATGGGATAGGAAAGGTTTAAATGCTGGATTTGGTTACTGGGGTTTATTTTGGATGGGATAGGCCAGGTTTAAATTCTGGGTTTGGTGACATTCCTGAGCCGGAGCTTCTGGATCCCAGCGAGTTCCTGAGGCTCCTGTGTCCGTGTTTATCCCTGTTTATCCTTGATCCTCCCTGGCACCACCTGCTGCTGTGTGGGAAAAGCCGGGAAGTCGCGGCTGCCCACGAAATCTGGGAGCAGGAACCGTGCCCAGGAGTTGTTCCCGGTGCCTGGAAAATCGGGATTTGGGGAGGAGGAGTGGCAGCCTGGATGTCAGCAGCTCAGGGAGAATCATGGAGTTGTGGAATTCCAGAGCGGTTTGGGTGGGAAGGGACCATAAATCCCATCCATGACAGCTCCCACTGTCCCAGGTTATCCCAGCCCGGCCTTGGGCACTGCCAGGGATCCAGGGGCAGCCACAGCTCCTCTGGGAATTCCATCCCTGCCTCTCCCCACATTCATTCCTTCCAAAAATCCCACCCCAGTCTCACTTGTCCCAGTTCGGAGCCATTCCCTGTGTCCTGTCCCTCCATCCCTTGTCCCCAGCCCCTCTGCAGCTCTCCTGGAGCCCCTTCAGGCCCTGCAAGTGACTCTGAGCTCTCCCTGGAGCTTTCCCTTTTCCAACAACTCCAAGTCTTTGCTCATCCCAAGACTCTGTTGGATTTCTGGGTCAAACTGAGCTTCTCATCCCCCAACACCCCAAATTCCTTGTCCAGCCTGTCCCTGGGCTTGGAGCCACCTGGGCTGGTGGGAGGTGTCCCTGCCCATGGGTCTGGCTGGGATTTAAGGTCCTTTCCAACCCAAACCATTCCAAGACCCCATTGCGACATGGAATTGAGAATTCCTGCTCCGAGACCAAGCTCTGGAGGGTTTTGGTTAAAGGAAAAACTAATTCCTGAAATTGAGGAACATTTAATGGGAATTTAAATCTCCCCAGTTGTTCCATCAACACCCAGTGAGGAAACATCCCAAACCCACCCCTTTCCCTTTGGAATTCCCTTCCCCAAAACACGCTGGGAGCCACACTTAAACCATTGGAATATTCTCCAAGTGGGGTTTTATTGGAATAATTACCAATATAGCAGGACAGGACCTGCCTGAGCTTGTCTGGCCCTTGGTGCTGAACCAAACAGCAGCACTGGGGTGTTTGACCCCACAGACACTTTGGGCTGCCTGGGTGTGTGGTGTTTCACCCCACAGACACTTTTGCCTGCCTGGGTGTGTGGTGTTTCACCCCACAGACACTTTGGGCTGCCTGGGTGTGTGGTGTTTCACCCCACAGACACTTTGGGCTGCTGGGTGTGTGGTGTTTCACCCCACAGACACTTTGGGCTGCCTGGGTGCTGCAGCTGGGCCCTGCAGACAAGTCCAGGCCTGCAGGAGCTCTGGTGCTGCTGGGATGGAGCTTCCCCCCATAACAGGGGCTGCCCCTCAGGTTTCCCTCTGTGGAGAAGCTTTCAGGCCATGGTGAAGGAAAGGAGTCGGTTCTGAGGGAGGGTTTGGATCCAGAGCTTTATTCTGGCCCTCAGGCCTCTGAATGCAGCACCAGCTCCCACAGAACTCCCTGAGCCCGTGGCTGCTGCTCCTTTGAACCCCGGGGAGAGGGGCAGGGAAGGGGCAGGGAGGCACCAAGCAGGGACAGGAGGGGAGGGACAAAGGGACAAAGGACACCTGGATGGCCCAATGCCCCCAGGGGTAGAGGGCATCCTTTGGATCTGCCCAATCACTCGAGGCCCTTCTGGAATGCCAGGACTGACAGACAGTGCTGGGAGGGGCAGGAGAGGGGACTGACACACCTGGCGGGGAATTATCAGGGGAGGAACCCGAGGTTCTGAGGTAAACCCTGAAATCCCAACGCAACAGGGCTTCCCAGTGCCAGACACCCGGGATAATCCGTTCAGGCACCGCGGGAATCCGCTGCCACCAAGGGCCGTCCCCGGTGTCACCCGCGCTCAGCGTCAGGGCCCGCTCCTCGTTAGCGCCAACGCCGAACACACCCCGCTGCTTTCCCGTCTCCGGGAGGGGGGAAAAAACCCTTCCTGACAGCTTGGATAACCTTTCCCTGCTCCCGTTCTCACTCGGGAAGCGCTGACGCTCCCGGTTCGGGGCAGCTGTGAAGAGCAGAGGGCGGCGAGCAGGGGGTGGGAAGTGTGGCTAAAAATACGGCGAGTCTGGCACGTTCTGCCTTTTCCTTGGAATTCAGAATCCCTCCTGTGCTGCTCCAAGGGTGGCCCTAATTAGGGGTGTCAGAGCGTGAACAGATTTTTTGGGGTGTGGGGATTTTTTTATTCCCCTTTTCCCACTGCAGATTTTTTTTTTATTTTTGGGAGGGGGGGGTGTTAGCAGCAAATCGCACTCAGAAAGAAGGGAATGGCTTCCCACTGCCCCAGGGAAGGGATAGAGGGGATTTTGGGAGATTCCCAGAAAAAAATCTGTCTGCCACATCCCTGGAAGCGTCCCAAGCCAGGTTGGAATCACCTGGGATAATGGAAGGTGGAACAGGATGGGATTTAACTCCATTCCCACCCCAACCACTCTGGAATTTCATTCCTGGTGCCGTTTCCTGCTCCAACAATCAACTGGCAGGAGGGCCAGGAGCCTTTGTGTCCCCTCCTGGTGCCGGTGACGTCCTTGCAGAGGAAAAGCCCCCAAACAAAGCCAGGAGTCGTCAGTTAATTGCGTTTTAACAGCAAAATAATTCCGTGAGTCAAAGCCATTGATTGACTCGATCCCGTCCTTCTGCGGGGGCTGAGGATTCGGGGGTTGTTTATTCCCATCAAATTCCTGCCAGGGAATTTATTCCCATTAATTCTCCTGCCAGGGGATGCAGGAGAAGGTGATGGGAGGCCCACAAAAGCTGCTTGGTTTGGGGCAGATTTGGGGTTTTGGGGCTGTTTGGGGAGGAACCCAACAACTGCAGCATCCCCGATCCCCAAATCCGCGCCCTTGTCCTTGTTCCTCAGCCTCGGGATGGATCCCGGCTTTGGGGTCCTCCCATGACCTCCCTTCTCCCAGACCAGCCAGTGGGAGGCGAGACCCTTCTGGAAGTGCCTCTTTTCCCCCTTTTCCCCCCCGTTCTGACTCGGGTGACTCACGCAGCTCCTCCAGAGAAAGCTTTTCCTCGGGGGAGCTGCAAAATCCGCGGCGCTTGAGGAACAGCGGAGCTTCAAACCTCGCCTTGTGTTGGCAAACGTCGGGCTGCGAATCTGGCCTGGGATTTTTTCAATTAAGCTTTTCTTTTCGGGGTTGGGGTTTTTTTCTTTTTTTTCCTGTGTTTTGTGGGTTTGTTGTTTTTTTTTTTTTTTCTCCTCTCTGTGAGGTGAATTAATTGATATTTGCTCAGTGTGTCAAAATAGCTGCGGTGCGTTGGAGTGCCGCGCTCGGATCGGGGAGGGAAGGGAAGGGAAGGGAGGGTGACTCAGTGGGAAGGGAATTAAAAGCAGCAGCTCCTGCTCAAGGCCAGGCTCGGTTCTGCTCCGAGGAACGGGAGGGGAGCACGTGGATTGCAGGGAAGCTGTTCCCAGGAAACCGGCCCCGAGCTGCTTTGGGGGGCATTCACCTCGTTTTGCCTCTTCCCAGGGTTTGATGGAAAAGTTGGAGTGCAGGGTTGGGGGCTGAGGCAAAGTGGGGTGGAATTCCTGGAGAAGCTGTGGCTGCTCCATCCCTGGAAGCGTCCAGGGCCAGGTTGGAGCCACCTGCAGTAGAGGGAGGTGTCGTGGATGGGATTTAAGGTCCTTCCCACCCAAACCATTCCAGGGTGTTGTTTTCCCATCCCTCTGTGGGTGCTGCAGGAACAGCCCTGGACACTGGGAGTCTGCTGGGAAGGAGAGCCTGGAGGGCCAGGACACGGGGAATGGCTTCCTACTGCCAGAGGGCACAGGGAGATGGGATTCTGGAAGGAATTCCTGGCTGGGAGGGTGATGAGGGGCTGGGCTGGAATTCCCAGAGCAGCTGTGGCTTCCCCCAGATCCCTGGAAGTGTCCAAGGTCAGGCTGGAGCAACTTGGGATAATGGGAAGTGTTGGGATTAGAACTGAGTGGGATTTAGGTCCCTTCCCAATCCAAAGCATTCCATGATTCCCTGGTCCTCATCATCCATGGAGGATGAGGAGGGGCTGGGCTCCTGGATTGGGGAATGCCATGCATCCATTCTCATGGCTGGATAAACGTATCCCTGGATTTGTTTGCTCAGGCAGAGACACTGTTCCTTGGAGGGGGTGAACCCTCTTAGAAACTTTAATTCTATTAAAGATAATAATTAAGAATCTATTAATTCTATTATTTTATCTCACCTGGGTCATCCCCAGCCCCACCTGGCAGCAGGAAAACCCCTGGATGTGTTGAATTCCAGCTTTCCCAGCTCCCATTGCAGAAAGCCAGAATCCCCAGTTCCAGGGGCTCCGACTTTCCCCAATAAATCCCGTTTTTTCCGTGCCCTCCCTCCCTCCTCCTGCTCTGCTCCCATTTATCTGCCCTCATTTGTCACCTTGATCCGTTCCCAATCTCCCACCGGGGCCGTGGGGTTGAGCGCGGGATTAGGGGGAGTTTAATTGGATCTCCCTCCCACCATCAGCTCCAATAAAACTTTATGGAAAGATAAAAATCTCCCAGGGCTCTCCGGAACAAAAGGGGCCGGGGAGGGGACCAGGATCACTTTTTCCACTTCCCATTTCATTTTCTATTTTTTTTTCCGGTTAAATTCTCTGCCAAGCCGCGTTTGAGGCTGATTAAGCAGGGGAGGGAGGATTTCTGGGAGCTGTGTTATCCCATTTTTCCGTGTGTAAGCACTCGCTGGCTGCTGCTCTCGCCCTCTCGCCGTGATTCCCCCTGACAGGAAGATGAATTGGGCTCCGGCCGGGGAGAAAATAACATTTATTTCACATGGAAAAAGTGCTGAGCCGCGGGAGAAGCGGGAGCAGGGAGGTCAGGACGGGGGAGCGGGGATGGGAAGGGAGGGATGCGCCTGGATTTGGGATCCTTGGGTGTTGAACCCTCGGTTATCCCGGTTTGGGGGCTCAGGTTTAACATTCCAGGCACTGGGAATGTGTTATTCCAGTTTGGTGGAACATTCCTGGTTATCTCCAGGCACTGGGAATGTGTTATCCTGGTTTGGTGGAACACCCCTGGTCATCACCAGGCATTTGGAATGTGTTATCCCAGTTTACTGAAATGTCCCTGATGATCTCCAGGCACTGGGAATGTGTTATCCTGGTTCAGCAGCTCCTGTTTAACATTCCCAAGGATCTCCAGGCACTGGGAATGTGTTATCCCGGTTTAGTGGTGATCTCCAGGCATTGGGAATGTGTTATCCTGGTTTAGTGGAACATTCCTGATGATCTCTGGGAATTGGAAATGTGTTTGGTGGAACACCCCTGGTCATCTCCAGGCACTGGGAATGTGTTATCCTGGTTTGGTGGAACACCCCTGGTCATCTCCAGGCATTTGGAATGTGCTATCCCAGTTTATGGAACATCCCTGGTGATCTCCTGGCACCAAGAATGTGTTATCCCAGTTTAGTGAAATGTCCCTGATGATCTCCAGGCACTGGGAATGTGTTATCCCGGTTCAGCAGCTCCTGTTGAACATTCCCAAGGATCTCCAGGCACTGGGAATGTGTTATCCCGGTTTGGTGGAACATCCCTGGTGATCTCCAGGCACTGGGAATGCGTTATCCCAGTTTAGTGGTGATCTCCAGGCATTGGGAATGTGTTATCCCAGTTTAGTGGTGATCTCCAGGCATTGGGAATGTGTTATCCCAGTTTAGTGGAATATCCCTGGTGATCTCCAGGCATTGGGAATGTGTTATCCCGGTTTAGCAGCTCCTGTTTACTGTTCCTGAGGATCTCCAGGCATCAGGAATGTATTTCCAGCCTGTAACTTCCATGGGAAGGCACGGTGTGGTTTTTTTGGGGGACCCGGGGCCCCTCCAGCCTCTCCCATCCTGAATCCCCATCCCGTTGTGCTCATCCCATCCCCTTTTCTCAGCACACAGAGAAGATCCCACTGTCCTCATCCCGCTCCTTTTCATCCAGGGATGACTGAGGCCTTCCAGAGGGATCTGGGATGGATGGGAGCTGACTGGGGCCGCCTGACCCTGGGGAAATCTGGGAATGATCCCAACTCCCTCATCCTCCACCACGGAGCCCCAAATCTTCCTCTGCTGGGGGCTCTCCCAACCCAAAGCAAAATTCCCAGGAAAAATGGGAAGTGCCACCACTCCAGAAGAACACGAGGAGCTGCTGGATCCTTGCAGAAAAATCCAGTTAAAATCTGGGAAAAATCTGCCCTTTCCTTGCTGGTTTTGCTCCCCTCCCTTATCCCAGGAGCTGTTCCTGCTAGGGAGAAAAATCCAACCCTAATCATTAGGGTGGGAATTGTTCCCATTCCTGTTAAAAATAATCCTGGATGGGTTTTTTTTTTCCTGCTGCTTTTGAGTCTTTTGGGTTCTCGGCCCAACTTTTTCTTCTCCTGCAGTGACATTTGGAGGAGAAAGTGGGAGAAGTGTGAAAGGAGGAGGTGGAACAAAGGAAGGGCACAAAAATATGGAAAATTGGGGGTGGATGGCGGGGAAAGAAGGAGGGGAGAGCTTGAGGCTCTTGCGAAGTGAAATTCCCATCCCAAACCCCCCCAAAAACAGGGAAAAGGCTGCAGGGAAGGTGCTTGACCCTGCAAAGAGGATCCTGCTGGGAATTGAGGGGTGGGGAATGGGGCTGGAGCATCCAAAGGGGGAGGTCGGGGTTGGAGCATCCCTGGGAGCTGGGAATGTTGGGGTTGGAGAACCTCTTGGAGCAGGGAATGTTGGGGTTGGAGCATCTTTGGATCTGGGAATGTTGGGGTTGGAACATCTTTGGAACTGGGAATGTTGGGTTTGGACCATCCATGGGGACAGGGAATGTTGGGTTTGGAGCATCCCTTGGGGCACATTTCCTGTGTTTTTCCCTTCCCTTCCCTTCCCTTCCCTTCCCTTCCCTTCCCTTCCCTTCCCTTCCCTTCCCTTCCCTTCCCTTCCCTTCCCGAGTTCCCGTGCCTGTCCCATCCCACCCTGGAATTCCCTTCCCTCCAAACCCCTTTGGGAAGCATCAGGCCGGGAACTGGAGACAATTCCAGGCCGAGAGAAAATTCCTCTGCCGGAATCAGAAAGGACCTGGATTCACTGCCAGCTCCTCCGGGGACAGCGGTGGGGACAAAGGGACCTTGTCCAGGCCTTTCCGGCCCCAAATCCAGATTTTGTCAGAGTTTTTTCTTTTTGTCAGAGTTTTCCAGACCCCAACTGGATCTGCCACAGGCTGAATATCCCAGCAGGGAACAGGGGCTGGAACTGCTCTGGTGGGATCAATTTTTTCCCGATTTGAGCTTTCAGAATGTGTATTTCTACACAGAATTACTCCATGCCTCAGTTTCCCCCTGCTGACTGCCCCGACTTTTTGTTTCCTTGTTCCCCTGCTCCCACAATTCTGATTTTTTGGGCCCAGCCGGTGAAACTTTGGGCCTTTCACTGCCTTTGGTTGGGGTCTCTCCGAATCCCACCTCTCCCTGGTGCTTTTTGGGGCTGCCCTGTGCAGATTTCCCACCCCAGAGCTCATTCCAGAGGTTTTCCTGCCTGGAGAGGCCTCCCCAAGGGGCTGCCAAAGGAGCTCCGGAGCCTTCATCATCCAATTCCCATTTTCCAGGGAGAACGCAACGCTTTTCCTGTTCAGCGCCTCCACCTGCCCCCAGGAGCTGCTCCAGAGGGAAAATCCCAAATTCCTTCACCTCATGGTGCCCGACCTGAGCAGCCCCAGCTGTGCCAGGCTGGGTCAGCCCCATCTCCGACCCTGGGGGTCTCCAGGCTTGGCTTTTGGAGCAAAAAACAAGGAAAAAACCAGAGAATTTTGGCTGATCAGTGCAGGGCTGGGGGTGCGGGGCTGCGATCAGCGCTGATCCAGGGATGCGAATCACCCGGGAGCGACCCAGCAGCATCAAGAGATGAATTAATTGCCGGCGAATCGTTAATGAGGCATCGCTGAGTCAGCAGCGGTTTGATCTCGGGCACGCGAGGAAGGAGCTGCTGCAGGAGGGTTTGGATTGGAGCTGTTGGGAAAGGGTTTGGATTGATGCTATTGGGAAAGGGTTTGGATTGAAGTTGTTGGGAAAGGGTTTGGATTGGAGCTGTTGGGAAAGGGTTTGGATTGGAGTTGTTGGGAAAGGGTTTGGATTGATGCTATTGGGAAAGGGTTTGGATTGGAGTTGTTGGGAAAGGGTTTGGATTGGAGCTGTTGGGAAAGGGTTTGGATTGAAGTTGTTGGGAAAGGGTTTGGATTGATGCTGTTGGGAAAGGGTTTGGATTGGAGCTGTTGGAAAAGGGTTTGGATTGAAGTTGTTGGGAAAGGGTTTGGATTGATGTTGGGAAAGGGTTTGGATTGATGCTATTGGGAAAGGGTTTGGATTGAAGTTGTTGGGAAAGGGTTTGGATTGATGTTGGGAAAGGGTTTGGATTGAAGCTGTTGGGAAAGGGTTTGGATTGGAGTTGTTGGGAAAGGGTTTGGATTGATGCTGTTGGGAAAGGGTTTGGATTGGAGCTGTTGGAAAAGGGTTTGGATTGAAGTTGTTGGGAAAGGGTTTGGATTGATGTTGGGAAAGGGTTTGGATTGAAGCTGTTGGGAAAGGGTTTGGATTGGAGTTGTTGGGAAAGGGTTTGGATTGGAGCTGTTGGGAAAGGGTTTGGATTGATGTTGGGAAAGGGTTTGGATTGAAGCTGTTCCAGCCCCTCCATCCCACGGGTGGGGACAGGCTGTGATTGCAAATGAGGCTCCTGGAGTATCCCAAAGCCCCTCAGGGTTTCCAAAGGAAGCATCCCAAACCTTTTGGTTGGTATTCCCAGCTCTGTAGGATGCTCAGGACGGCGCTGTCGCTGACCCCAGGCCAGCCCATGCCACCATTCCCACCTGGAGCTGCTCCAGCTCCTTTGGAATCCACACCAGGAAAATCCAGCCTGGGCCTGGTGTGGCTGTGAGGGCTTCTGGGTGTGAATCCTGTGCTGAATATTCCTAAAATGATCCCTTAAAATCCACCCCCAGCAGCGCCATGGACCTCCCAGAGCTGCCCCGAGCCTCCCACGGGGTCGGGAATGTGAGCCCATGGAGGGGTTGGTGGCACTGGGGACATCTCTGGGCATTGGTCCCCTCCCCAAAAGGGTTGGTGGCACTGGGGACACCTCTGGGAATTGGTGTCCTCCCCGTGGAGGGGTTGGTGGCACTGTGGACACCTCCAGGCACTGATCCCCCTTCCCACAGCAGGGTTGGTGGCACTGAGGACATCACTGCACATTGGTCCCTTCCCCAAAAGGGGTTGGTGGCACTGGAGACATCTCTGGGCACTGATCCCCTCCCAATGGTGGCACTGGGGACATCTCTGGGCATTGGTTCCCTCCCCAAAAGGGTTGATGGCACTGGGGACACCTCTGGGCACTGGGATCCCTCTTCCCACAGCGGGATTGGTGACATTGGGGACACCTCTGGGTATTGGTCCCCTCCCCGTGGAGGGGTTGGTGGCACTGGGGACATCTCTGGGCATTGGTCCCCCTTCTCACAGTGGGATTGGTGACATTGGGGACACCTCTGGGCACTGATACCCCTTCTCACAGTGGGGTTGATGACATTGGGGACATCTCTGGGCACTGATACCCCTTCTCACAGTGGGGTTGGTGGCACTGGGGACACCTCTGGGCACTGATCCCCTCCCGATGGTGACACTGGGGACACCTCTGGGCACCTCTCCCTGCGCAGAGATGGCGGCACTGATCCCCTCTCCTCAGAGCCGCCTCTCCAGGCAGGAAAGCCTCTGGAACGAGCAGAAAATCCAACATTTCCAAAGCTCTCCAACGTTTCCAAAGCTCTCCAACATTTCCGACGCCCAGGGGCGGCGGGCGAGGGCGGGCGGCTCCTCTCAGCCGGGTAATGGCTCGTGGCTGACAAGGAGCCTCTGTTCTCCTCCTCGGAAAAGCTTTTAAGAGCCCCGGGAAGAAGGACGGGCAATTACGGGAAGGTTCGCGCTCTCCACGGGGCGTTGCGGATCGCTCGTGGATGTTTTGTTGAGCAGGGATGAAAAAAAAAAATAAGAAAGGGATTTTGGAGAGAGGAAAAAGCGGCGCGGTCAGAGGCGGCCCTGGCGCTGCTCCTGGGGTTAATGGAGCTCCGTAATTAGCGCTGTCATTAGCGCTGCTCATCAGGGGAGGGGGAGGGGCTCGTCCACAAAAATCCTGGAGAGATCCAAAGGGTAAAGCCGGGGAAGAGGGGGAAGCGAGCCAAGGAATTTGGGGGTTGGCTCAAAGGGCGAGCGCAGCCGGGCCCGTGGCCTTTGCAAGGGGTCGGTGGCACTGGGGACACCTCAAGCCATTGGTGCCCTCCCCATAGAGGGGTCGGTGGCTCTGGGGACACCTCTGGGCATTGGTCCCCTCCCCATAGAGGGATGGGTGGCTCTGGGGACACCTCTGGGCATTGGTCCTCTCCCTACACAGGGGCTGGTGGCTCTGGGGACAGCTCTGGGCCTGCAGCCTTCACCAAGGGTTGGTGGCACTGGGGACATCTCAGGCCATTGGTCCCCTCCTCCCTGGGGGGGTTGGTGGCACTGGGGACACCTCAGGCCATTGGTCCCCTCCCAAAGTTGGGGTTGGTGGCACTGGTCCCCTCTTCTTGGAGGGGTTGGTGGCACTGGGGACACCTCTGGGTCCACGGCCTTCCCCAAAGGTTGGTGGCTTCGGGGACACCTCTGGGAACTGGTCTCCCCTCCCTTAGGGGGGTTGGTGGCTCTGGGGACGCCTCCAGGCCTTGGTTCCCTCCCAAAGCTGGGGTTGGTGGCACTGGGGACAGCTCTGGGCACTGGTCCCCTCCCTGTGGAGGGGTTGGTGGCACTGGGGACATCTCCAGGCCTTTGTCCCTTCCCTACACAGGGGTTGGTGGCTCTGGGGCACCTCTGGGCCCACGGCTTTCCCCAAAGGTTGGTGGCTCTGGGGACATCTCTGGGCATTGGTCCCCTCCCCATGTAGGAGTTGGTGGCACTGGGGACACCTGCAGGCCTCGGTCTCCTCCCAAAGTTGGGGTTGGTGGCACTGGGGACACCTGCAGGCCTCGGTCTCCTCCCAAAGTTGGGGTTGGTGGCACTGGGGACACCTCTGGGCATTGGTCTCCTCCCAAAGTTGGGGTTGGTGGCACTGGGGACACCTGCAGGCCTTGGTCTCCTCCCAGAGTTGGGGTTGGTGGCACTGGGGACACCTGCAGGCCTCAGTCTCCTCCCAGAGTTGGGGTTGGTGGCACTGCTCTCCTCTTCTTGGAGGGGCTGGTGGCACTGGGACATCTCCAGGGCCCCTCCCCATGGGGACAGCTGAAGTCTGGCAGGAATCCCAGCCTCCGCCAAGCCTTTCCCGGGATTTTTCCCAGCTGGAATTGTGTCAGGAGCAGCTCCCAGAGCCGGGAGCTCGGCAGCAATTTTAATTTTCTCCGCGCAATTCCCGCTGCTCAGAGGTGCCATCCTGATGATTTATTCCAGGGATTTCCAACCTGCTGGAGCCACTCCCGGGATCCCCAGAGAGCCGTGCTGGAGGCTCCCAGAAATCCCAGGAAATTCCGGGATTCCAGAGGCTGGAAAGCCCCAGTCCTTCCCAGGAAATTCCGGGATTCCAGAGGCTGGAAAGCCCCAGTCCTTCCCTGCCCATCACCCGGCATTGGCGTCATTCCCGATTTCCTGCTGAGCCACCAGTGGGGAAAGTGGCATTGGGGGATTTTTCCTCCTCCTCCTCCCACGCTGTGGTTTTCCGCACGGCTGGGAATTGTGGCTGTTTCCATGTGTTTTCACTGGAATCCTAATTCTGGGGAAAAAAAAAAAAAACCCTTTGCATACGGAGCTGATTTAATTCCCTTTCTCTTGGCTTTGCTTTCCCTTTTCCAGGGGCAAAATTCCCTGTGAATCCCTGAGATTCCTTCTGGAGAGGAAAAGTGGGAGCAAAGCAAAATTCCCAGAGCCTGGATGAGGCCTTTTTTTGGGATCAAACCACTCGGCTGCTGCCCTCCCTGTTAATTCCGTGTGCAAGCTGTTTTTCCAGGGAATTTCTTAGCTCTGCTTTCCCTTCAATCTGCCACCTCTTTCCCTTTTCCAGGGGCAAAATTCCCTGTGAATCCCTGAGATTCCTCCTGGAGAGGAAAACTGGGAGCAAAGCAAGAATCCCGGAGCCTGGATGAGGCCTTTTTTTTGGGATCAAACCTCTCTGCTGCTGTGGTTAATTCCATGTGCAAGCTGCTTTTCCAGGGAATTTCTTGCATCACCGGCATCCCAGCAGGGCTCCATCCACCTCCTGTCGCTCGCCCTTCGCTTGGAAAAGGTGATGGATGCTGTTCCTGCTGCCAGCCCCTTCCCACACGGATCCTGTCGCTTCCCAGGAGCCGGAAAAATCCACAATAATTCCCTGCGTCACCTTCTCCGGGCTGCCAAGGCCCAGGGAAGGGGGAAAAAAAAGCCGTGGAAAAAAAGCTGGATTTTATAAAATCCTAAAGGTCAGGGCAGCTGTCAGGAAATCAATGGTGTGATGATTCCATAAATCAGCTGGAAAAACAAGGTTAGGGCAGAGGGAAAGCGGGAGCAACAGCAGCTTGTGGGGCCAAAAAAATAAATCCTGGGATGTGTTGGAGGACAAATTCCAGGAAAAGAATCGGATCCAGATGGCCAGGGCTGGATGTTGGGGACGGGAATTGTGCTTCTGGAGCCAGATCCAGCTGGAACGTGGGAATTCTGTGTTTGTCCCTGATTATTTCCATGCGCTGGGGATTGTTTTTCCCACCAGGAGAAGGTGGATGCTCGGCTGTGCTCCGTTCCAGGCGGGATCAGCCCTTCACCCTCCTCACCCCATGGATCTCTGCTGGGTGGGTAATGAATTCCTGCTGGGCTCTGGAATTCCTGCTGGGCTCTGGAATTCCTGCTCCGGAGAGGAATTGCAGGAGGAGCAGGGCGGCTCCGAGCCCCAGGAATCCCCGAGCAAGGTGCAGTTTTCCAGTGGGAAATTTTCCAGCTCCTGCCTCTTCCAGCAGTGCCAGGATTTGGTGGAAGATCCATCCACATTTGATGGAATTCCGTGGAAGATCCATCCAAATTCTCTGGGATTCCGTGACAGATTCATCCAAATTTACCAGGATTTGGTAGTGGGTCCATCCAAATTCACTGGTGGATCCATCCAAATTTACAGGGATGTGATGGCAGATCCATCCAAATTTATGGGTAGTCAGTGGCAGATCCATCCAAATTTACAGGGATTCAGTGACAGATCCATCCAAATTTTCTGGGATTCCATGGTGGATCCATCCAAATTTATGGGGATTTCATGGCAGATCCATCCAAATTTACGGGGATTCGGTGGCAGATCCATCCAAATTCTCTGGGATTCCATGGTGGATCCATCCAAATTTGCTGGGATTCAGTTGTGGATCCATCCTAATTTATGGGGATTTGGTGGCAGATCCATCCAAATCAGGCAGCCCAGCGTCTCCAGGAGAATTCCTGGGTCCTGTGGAGCCATTCCCAGGAACCCACATGCGTTGCTCCCCTCCTGCTTTTCCTCACTGTCCCGGATTCCTCGTGGGATTGGGATTCCCACTGGGATTGGGATTCCCACTGGGATTGGGATTCTTCCCTTCCCACCCTCAGAGCAGGAGCTGGGACGTCTCTGTCACCTGTGTGTGTCCCAAAATTTGGAGGATGCTGGATTTTGGCCTCAAGATTCCTACAAATCCCTGGGATGCCCTTGGAGCTGCATCCCACAGGCTCCAGTCTCTGCTCCCCACCTCCCACGGGATCCCATTGGAATCACCGTGGTCCTTGTGGGATTTTTCCCCGTTTAACGAGCAGGGAATGGTGGCAGGATCTGCCTCTGGAGGGGGGGATGACAAAAGGGAATGTGGGGCCAGCAGGACTTTTCCAATCTTTTTTTTTTTTTCCCCCTAAAAATCTGGATCTGATGATCCCAGTTTGCTGGTCCTCATTATCCCTCCTGCTCATTAACTAATTATCAGTCCTGTTCCACATCCTAATCCCTTGCTAATCCCTGGATGGGGTTGCTGCCAGTTGGAAGTGCAGAATCCCAGAGGCAACATTGATTTCCCAGTCCCGAGGAGCTTCCCACGTGTGAGCGGGGAGAAATTTTGGGAAAAAAACACTAAAAAAATGGAAAAATTTGGAGAGGAGGATCCCAAGCTGTGGCTGCCCCATCCCTGGAAGTGTCCAAGGCTCCAGAGGTCTCGCTCAGGTTCTTTTGAGTTTGGATTCATCCCATCAGAGCTGCTGGTGAAATCCTGGAGCAGCCTTGGATTTGTCCGAGCTTTTTTTTCCCATGGATTTGCAAGCTCATTACACGGCCAGGCCTGACGGCGTTCCAGGGAGGAGCAGAGCGGGATAATCCCAGCACGATCCCCAAAATCCAGCCCGGAGCTCCGCAGAGCCGTGTCTGGGGGGGAGCTCCAGGCAGGGGGATGTTCCCACATCCCACGTCCCAAACCCCACGTCCCAAACCCCACGTTCCAAACCCCACATTCCAAACCTCACATCCCGAATCCCACACTCCAAACCCCACATCCCGCATCCCACATTCCACACCCCACATCCCATACTCCAAACCCTGCATTCCAAACCCCGCATCCCAAACCTCACATCGCACATTCCAAACCCCGCGTTCCAAACCCCACATCCCACACTCCAAACCCAAAACCCCACATCCCACACTCCAAACCCCACATCCCGCATCCCACATCCCAAACCCTGCATCCCACATCCCAAACCCCACATTCCAAACCCCGCATCCCAAACCTCACATCGCACATTCCAAACCCCGCGTTCCAAACCCCACATCCCGCATTCCAAACCCCACATCCCGCATCCCACATCCCAAACCCTGCATCCTACATCCCAAACCCCGCATTCCAAACCCCGCATCCCATGTCCCAAACCCCACATCCCACATCCCAAACCCCACATCCCATACTCCAAACCCCGCATCCCTCATTCCAAACCCCACATTCCAAACCCCACATCCCACATTCCAGACCCCATATCCCACATCCCAAATCCCAAACCCCACATCCTACACTCCAAACCCCAAACCCCACATCCCACACTCCAAACCCCAAACCCCACATCCCACACTCCAAACCCCACATCCCACATCCCCAAACCTCAAACCCCACATCCCAAACCCCACATCTCACATCCCAATCCTGCATCCCACATCCCTCATTCTAAACTCCACATCCCACATCCCAAACCCCACATCTCACATTCCAAACCCCACATCTCACATTCCAAACCCCACATCCCACATCCCAAACCCCACATCCCACATCCCAAACCCCCTGATCTCAAACCCCACATGCCACATCCCACGTCCCAAACCCCACATTCCACATCCCAACCCCCACATCCCACATTCCAAATTCCAAAGTGTCTCCAAACACCTCGGAAAGAAGAATTCCCACCCAGCCATTGATTTGTGATTCTGATCCCTAAAAATGCTCCAGAATACCAGGATTCCCAGGATTCCAGGATTCCCAGGATTCCAGAATTTCCAGGATTTAAGGAGCAAGAGGAGGGAATCTTGGATAACCAAGGACACACACAGCTGGGGGAGATCCTGGGAAAACACAGCGGATCCTGATTCCTGATGCTGATTCCAGGGATCCCTGATCCCTGGAAGTGTCCAAGGCTGGGTTGGAGATCCTGGGATGGGGAAGGTGTCCCATTCCAGGGATGGGCTCCAAGATCCCTTCCCATTCCATGATTCCACAATTCCCAAACAGGCTCCAGGAAAGAGCTGCTGATTAAACCCCCCCCGACCCTGCTCCGATGCTCCCGGGGCTGTGAGATCCATAAAAACCAGGCCCAGGGAATCAATAATTCCAAGGAGCTTCTGGGAGGCGGCAGGCAGTGCTTGGAGCGCTGAGGGCACATTCCCACTCCATGGCAGGATCCTGAGGGCTGCGGGAAAGGTTTGGGAATTCTTTAATTAATGTGATTTATGTCCCTTCTCTTGATTGAATCCCTGGAGCCTCAGGAATCCGTCAGAGGGAGCAGGCGGCATCGATTCCACGTCCAGCCTGGAATCCAGGTGGATGTGGGGTGGTAATGAGGAAAAATCCCACTGGAAAAGCAGCTGGAATGTGCCCAGATGGACCAAACTGGGAATGAGGGTCAGGGATCCAACAGGAGCTGGTTGGGCCATCCCTGATCCATCGGGGCAGCCCGGGCGGATCCAGAGGATCCAAAAGGAGCCAAAATCAGGGATGGACAAACACCTAAGGAGCCAAAAACTGGGATTTGCTTAAAATCAGGGAATCAAAGCCAAGGCGTGTCCTTGGGAGCTGAGGAAATGAGGGATTTGTACCTCAGGATGAGGAGAGGAGCTCTGGAAGCTCCTGGATGTCCCGGATCTCAGCCCCATTCCCACATCCTGCTGGAACTCTTCCCTTCCCCAGCCTCCAGCCCCATTCCAGAGCTCCCAGCTGACTTTCCCCCCTTATTTTCAGGGATTTGGGTGAGTTCCTCCTCCCTTATCCATCCCAATAAAAACAGAGGGAAAGTGGAATTTGGAGAGGGAGGACGGAACGAGGCAATCGTTTTGTGCTTGGAAATGATTCCCTAACTGTGCCAGGAGCTGTGTCCAAAGGGAACCAATAAAGGGATTTAATTGGATTTGGGAAGGGAAAGATGGCAGAACGAGCAGAACTCATCGCTTGGGACGTGCTGGAGTTTGGAGTGTCCCACCGGGAAAATTTGGGATGGAATCCATGGATTTGGGGAGCTCAGAGGAAATTCCCTTGGAATGCACAGCTGCCTTTTCCACAGGGATCCTCCTGGGATGCAGGAGAAGCTTTGGAGCAGCCTGGAGCTCTTTTCCATGCAGGAATGGTGGCACCTGGATCCAGGGATCATTGCAGATGCCCTGATCATGGAAGGGGAAACTGAGGCAGGCGTGGATCATGGGAATATCCAGGTCTGGAAAATGTGGGAATGAGACGGGAATCCTCCCCCACCCCCCAGGCAGCTGTGGAGGGGATTTTGGTGCTGGATTTGGAAATTTTGGGAAGTTCTGAGGAAGGGAAATAGCGAGTGAAGCATTCCCAGAACATCTGAGGCCCTGCCTGGAATTTTCCCACTGCTCCTCATGGAATAACCAACAGGAATTCAGAATAACCAACAGGAATTGGGAATAACCATGATTTTCCAGGACTTGGGAATTACTACGTGGGGTTTTTCCCTCTCTCATGGGTCCCACCTGGACCCTGCCTGGATTTTCCTCCACTTCCATCCCCTCTTTGCCACCTCCACACTTGGAGCAGCCTGGAGCTCTTTTCCATGCAGGAATGGTGGCACCTGGATCCAGGGAGCACTGGAAATGCCCTGATCATGGAAGGGGAAACTGAGGCAGGCGTGGATCATGGGAATATCCAGGTCTGGAAAATGTGGGAATGAGACGGGAATCCGCCCCCACCCCCCAGGGAGCTGTGAGGGGATTTTGGTGCTGGATTTGGAAATTCTGGGAAGTTCTGAGGAAGGGAAATAGCGGGTGAAGCATTCCCAGAACATCTGAGGCCCTGCCTGGAATTTTCCCACTGCTCCTCATGGAATAACCAACAGGAATTGGGAATAACCAACAGAAATTGGGAATAACCATGATTTTCCAGGACTTGGGAATTCCTACACGGGGTTTTTCCCTCTCTCCTGGATCCCACCTGGATTTTCCTCCACTTCCACCCCCTCTTTGCCACCTCCACACTTGGAGCCAGCATCCCCTGGAAAAGTGGGAATTGCTCCTCTCCCACCCACAGCTTTTGGAGCAAGGAGCAAATCCAAACCTTGGATAATTATTTTAATGAATTTTCACCTTCCTAATTAATTCCCAACAGCTTCACTCGGAGCATGGAGCGATGGAGACTCCAGAGGTGGAGATTCCCTCCCATCCCAGGTTTTTAAGGAGCAGGAAATCCGAGCAGGAAGCGGCTGCATTATTTAAAAATGCGCTGCTGAATAATTTATCCCAGGAGTCTGTGCACGTTGGACAATATTCCATTACAATATTCCATTAAAAAAGAAATCAATTACAATTTATGGAAAGAAAAAAAAAATTTTAAAAAAATCCTCCCTTCCCTGGCTCGTGGAAAAACGCTGCGGAAGCAAAGATCCTGAGGTTTTTTTTGGGATCAGGGATGGTTTTTTTCCCCTAAAACTGCTCCTTTTCCACCCAGACCCCTGTTCCAGGGGAAAACTCAGAAGTTTTCCCAGGATCAGGGATGGTTTTCTGCTTAAAACTCCTCCTTTTCCGCTCACCCCCCTGTGCCAGGGGAAAATCCTGAAGGTTTTTGGGATCAGGGATGGTTTTTCCCCCTAAACTGGCCCCTTGTCCACACAACCCCCTGTGCTAGGGGGAGAACCCAAGGTTTTCTGGGATCAGGGCTGATTTTTTTCCCTAAAACTCCTCCTTTTCCACCCAGCTCCTGTGCCAGAGGAAAATCCTGAGGTTTTTTGGGATCAGGGATGGTTTTTCTCCTAAACCTGCTCTTTTTCCACCCAGACCCTGTGCTAAGGGGAGATCCTGAAGGTTTTTGGGATCAGGGCTGATTTTTTCCCCTAAAACTCTTCCTTTCCCACCCAAACCTCTGTTCCAGGGGAAATCCTGAGTTTTTTTGGGATCAGGGATGGTTTTTTCCCCTAAACTGGCTCCTTGTCCACACAACCCCTGTTCCAGAGGAAAATCCTGAGGTTTTTTGGGATCAGGGCTGATTTTTTCCCCTAAAACTGCTCCTTTCCCACCCAACCCCCTGTTCCAGGGGGAGATCCTGAGGTTTTTTGGGATCAGGGCTGCTTTTTCCCCTAAAACTGCTCCTTTTCCACCCACCCCTGTCCCAGGGAGCGATCCCAAAGTTTTCTGGGATGGTTCCCCACTGCAACCCAGCTCCTTTTCCCTATAAATGCAGAGCAAAGCAGAAAATTCCCAGGAACAAGTGGCAGGAGCAGCTGGCAGCCGTGACCTGCAGCTCTGGGAACGCGTTCCCAATAATCACCCGTGTTTATTTAATGGACAATAATTCCGCGCCGAGCGCCAGCGGAACGCGGAGTTCATTAAAAATGGCTTTGGAATCCTCCTCCTGGGAGGAGATTTTGGGTTATCCAAGGATTTTTTTTTATTCATGCTTCTCTTTTTCTGCTTCTCTCCCCTCCGGCCAGCCCTGCTGCTGGTTTTATTTTTCCTTTGAATTTTGGGACAGGTTCCAGGTGGATTCCCCATGGGAAGTGGGCACTGGAAAGGGGGTTTGGGTTTCATCTCCTGGGATTCGGGGGTTTTTCCCTGTGGGAAATGGTGAAACTCGACCTCATTTTTCCTGGGATTTGGGGCTGGGATGGAGGGGTTGGGTGGGGTCACCGAAGGTTCCCCTGGGAGGGAATTCCAGCCCCTTCCCCGCATCCCTGCTGGGGTTTGGGAATGAGGATGGAGGCACAGCCCAAAAGGCAGGAACGGGGTGAGATTTTGGGGACACTGAGGTTCATGGAGCCCATCCAGGCTGGCACTGAGAAGATTCCGGTGCTGTCCCAGACCTGGGTGGGTCATTCCCATGGGGATCAGCATTCCCTGTGACACATCCCTGTCCCAGGCCCCCTTTATCCCATCAATCCCCACTGGATGCCTGCATGGGATCAGAATTCCCTGCTCCCTTTTCCCAGATTTCCTTGGATGTGTTTTATCCCATCAGTCCCACCAGGATGCCTCCATGGGATCTGCTCCTCTTTTCCAAAGCCCCTTGGATCTTTTATCCTATCAATCCCACTGGGATGCCTGCATGGGATCTGCTCCTCATTCCCAGACTTCCTTGATGTGTTTTATCCCATCAATCCCACCAGGATGTCTCCATGGGATCTGCTTATCTTTCCAGGTTTCCTTGGAAGTTTTATCCCATCAAACCCCATTGGATGCCTCCATGGGATCAGCATTCCCTGCTCCGCTTTTCCAGATTTCCTTGGATGTGTTTTATCTCATAAAAGCCCACTGGGATGCCTCCATGGGATCTGCTCCTCTTTTCCGGGCTTCCTTGGAAGTTTTATCCCATCAATCCCCACTGGATGCCTCCATGGGCTCACCATTCGCTGCTCCGCTTTCCCAGATTTCCTTGGATGTGTTTTATCTCATAAAAGCCCACTGGGATGCCTCCATGGGATCTGCTCCTCTATTCCAGACCCCCTAGGAAGTGTTTTATCCCATCAATCCCACTGGATGCCTCCATGGGATCACCATTCCCTCCTCCTGCTCCTCTTTCCCAGGCCCCCTTGGATGTTTTATCCCATAAATGCCCACCAGGATGCCTCCATGGGACCTGCTCCTCTTTTCCGGGATTCCTTGGAAGTTTTATCCCATCAATCCCCACTGGGATGCCTCCATGGCGTGTTCATCCATGGAATATTCCCTCATCCTCCTTCCCACCGAGTCTCCAGGTGGGAACATCCCCCCCTCTGGAACACCAGCAGCTCCATCAGCACCAGGCCGCGGAATCAGAGCCGGGGAGGCACAGCTGGGAATAATTCACTGCGGGCTTCGGCCATGGAGAAGACGGACCTGGAACGCCACGGGAGGACACCCCTGTTTAAGTGAGGGTGAGGGACTGGCGCGATTCCCGTGGCTCTTTGCTCGTTAATGTGAACGCGCTGCTGTCAACCCACTGCTGCTCATCCCCCAGTTCCAGAAAGTTCTGCGCTCCCCGTTCCTCCATTGGCTTTCCCTGAGAGACCCCTCCCACTCTGCTCCCCCATTGGTGGATCCTGCGTCACCCCACCTTAACTCCACCCCTGACTCCCTTCCCCATTGGATAATTTGTACCCTGACCCCGCCCACCTTCCCTCAGTTACACACCCTGGCCCCAGCCCTGCTCCTGGCTCTTCGCCCTCGTTCCCTTCTGTCGCACACATCTTTCATGGAAAATCCTTTCCTTAGGATTTTTCCTCCTGAGAGGCCTCAGGAACAAAATGTACCCAATGGTTATCTGCTGCTGTGGAATGCAACAGGTGCATCTAGGATTGGGCTCATGTGGTTGTTTCTAATTAATGGACAATCACAGTCCAGCTGGCTCAGACAGAGAGTCTGAGCCACAAACCTTTGTTATCATTCCTTCCTGTTCTATTCTTAGCCAGCCTTCTGATGAAATCCTTTCTTCTATTCTTTTAGTATAGTTTTAATGTAATATATATCATAAAATAATAAATCAACCTCCTGAAACATGGAGTCAGATCCTCATCTCTTCCCTCATCCTCAGACCCCTGTGAACACCCTCACACCCTTCACCCGAGGCTGTGTTCCGGCTTGCTCCCGTTTCCCTCCTCATCCTCACCCCACCTGGACCTTTGGATTTCCCCTTAATAAACCCTGCTGGATCTGCCATGCCAAGAGTGGGGAATAATCTGGGTGCCTGACGCCGTGGTTGGTGCCGATTCACCTCCAGCCTGGCGGAATTCCCGCGGGAAGGGGGCTCGGGATCATCCCGCTCCTGTTTCCTCGGAGCAGCCTCTTCATCCCTGCGGATCTGATCCCTCCTGATGCTCCCTAATGGCTCCCCTGGTTTTTTCCCTCTTTTTTTTCTTTATTCCTGTCTCCTCTTGTTTGGATCAGGTGTTGGTTGCATTATCCCACTGGTTTTTTATTTTTCCCCAGGGATTTTCGTGGTGTTTTGGAGCACTGGCTTGGGATTGAAACCAGAGGAACCATCCCAAGAAATCCAAGCAGTTCCAAATAAAAAATTTAGGGGAAGGTTGACCCAAGGTCCAGATGAATCCAGGTTTATCCCAAGAAAAGTCAGCCCCCCCTTTGCTGCTTCCTGCCCTCCAAAAAATCCAGGAGGGAAAAAACCCCCATTTTTTTCCTCCTTTTCCCTCCACTCCAGGGAGAAGAAAAGGAACAAAAAACCAGTCCAGGCTTTTTTTATCCAAACACTTTCCAAGTTAATTTCCAAAAGCTCGGAGCACTCGATAGTTTTAATTAAGCTGCTGCCTGGGGAAATCTAATTTGTGCAGCCAAAGCCTCTCGCTTTCCTTGGATAGGGATCTCACTCCTGGGAATGCTGATGGTTCCGGCAGCAGTGACTCCAGGGATTTGATTTTAGTCCATTTTATTCCATTTTATTCAATTTGATTCCATTTTATTTTACATTTTATATTTTATTTCACCGTGGAAATCCCGTGTTTCCCGGTTATTTCAGCCTGGCTGGGTTGTGCTGCTGGAAAGGGGAATCCAGATTTTTCCAGGGATCATCTGGAGTCCATGCGGGAACAGCTCATTCCCCCAAACTTCAAATCAATTCATCCTCAATTTGATTTTCCCCCTCAGCAACCACCCAGGTTTAATTCCTGATGGGAGCATGCAAAACACTCCAGGATCATTGGAAACACCAATGGGGTTGGGATTGGGGTTGTTCTTTCCTAATGGGAATTGCTGATCCACTGGAATTAATTCAAGTGACCCAGGAGAAGAGAAAATCCTGGATTTGGGCAGCAATCCCACTAAAAACTCCAGCTCAGCTCCTTCCTGAGCCTCATCCTGCTGCAGTTCCAGCTTTTCCAGAGGCTGCCAAGGACAAGGGGCATTTCTGGGAATATTTTTAGCCCTGGCACCTGCCCGTGGAGAGGGAAGGTGGGATGTGCCAGCTGACTCCGGGCGGGATTCGGGAGCAGATGGAGCTCCCTGGCTGCTGGCAGGGCTGGGAGGAGCAGCTTGGATTGGAATTTTGGGAGCCTCGGGTGCTTTTCCAGGCAGGTTTCTCCTTCTTTTTCATGGAAGGGTTGGATTCTGTTCGTTTTCCCAGCCAGCAGCTTCGGGGCAGAGCCACGGGAATGGGAATTGTGATCTGGGAAAATTCCTCTCCCTATTCACCCATTCCAAGTCCATTTCCTTGGTACTTTTCCCATTAAAAAAAAAAAAAAAAGGGGTTTAAAGTCTCCTAAAGTCTCCTACTGGGATCGGTTGGAGCTTTAGGATCCCCCTTTGCATGGAGGTTTTTTTTTGGGAAAACAGGAGGTCTAGGAGTCCCAAAAATCAAATTTTGAGCCTGAAATAAATTGAAAAATCCCCAAAAGCAGAGCCTGGAGCAGGGCTGAGCATTCCTGCAAATTATCCGCGGCCAGGGAGAGCCGGAGACACCCTCAGGAGCGATCCCTCTTCCCGGAACATATCCAGTCCATAAATATTCCCCCCAAAAAAGCAGGACAAAGCCTGATGGATAAAAGAGTGGCTGGAGGATGTGTTATGGCACTCACAGCAATCCTGTCCGGGGGAATTTATGGCACCGATAAATTCCCTGCAAAAGGAGCTTGGAGGAGTTCAATCCATCTCGGATCCCTGGCGAATTCCCAATGTTATGGTTTGCCCGTTTAAAGGGGAATTGGGATCGAGTCTTTGGGGGATTTGGAATAAAAAGAAAATCCAAACAAACCCTAAAAAACCTCACTAAAAATCCCGGTGGCGCCGTTTGTCCCGGGGTTAATCCATTGGGATCCTTCCCGTTCCCACAGCAGGGATGGGGGTTTGGAGGGTGGGAAAATGTTGGGAAGGAGGGATTGGGGTGGTGACAGCGACAATTCCTGGTTTTAGGGTGGCAGAATTTCCCTGGGAGCAGCTTTTGCACTCCCACCCTGGCGCCCGTGTGGGTTTTGGGTGGAAGCTGCTGCATCCGTGTGGGATCGGCCTGTCCTGGGGATCAGAGCGGTTCCCAGGACATCTTCTCATGGATTCTGGGATCCCATGCCTGTTCTGCAGCTGATTTTGGAACTTTCCAGAAGGTTTGGGACAGGGATGGGAATGGGATCGGGAATGGGATCGGGAATGGGAATGGGGCTGGGAATGGGAATGGGAACGGGAATGGGAATGGGAGTGGGGATGGGAATGGGAATGGGAACAGAAATGGGATTGGGAATGGGAATGGGATCGGGAATGGGAATGGGAATGGGAATGGGAATGGGGCTGGGAATGGGAATGGGGCTGGGAGTGGGAATGGGAATGGGAATAGGAATGGGGCTGGGAATGGGAATGGGAGTGGGAATGGGGAATGGGAATGGGAATGGGAATGGGGCTGGGAATGGGAATGGGGCTGGGAATGGGATAGGGGCTCTTCTGAGCTGGAACAATTCCCATTTTATGAGCAAGGAAAGGTAAATCACGGATGAGGGATGAGGAGGAATGCCGGGATGGGACAGCAAGGTCCTCCCACTGGAATTCCAATGGAATTGGCTCCACTGCTCCCTTCCCACCAGTCCTGGATGCCCCATTCCCGCCTCTCTCCTGGTCCTTCCCAGGACTCATCCCAGTGGGAATGGGATGTGGAATTGTCATCATGGGATGCTCCAGGAGGACGGAGCCGGGCAGGAAGGGTGGCATTGCCACCACAACTCCCACAGGACATCAGGATGCTCCAAGAGCGACATTCCAGGGATAACGGGCAAAAGGAAGGGATGAGGGCTGGGAATTCCCACTGCTGGGTGAGCCGGAGCTCCCCCACTCGTGGATTCGGAGCTGATGGGAGCAGCGAGCCCTGGAGAGGGTTAAAGGAGCAGCTGGAGCACCGGGGAGCTCAAAACTATGGAAAAAAAAAAGGTGGGATTTATTCCCAAACCCCACATATTCCGCGGCAATTCCAGCCCCGAGCCTGCGCTGAATTTCCCAGTTCTTTATGGAGGTGACATTTGCATGGAAATGGGATTGGAGAGCGCTTCCAGGGGAGTGCATTCCCAGCTGTTCCTGCTGCTGGAGGACCCGGAGGGATCATCTGGGATGAGCTGCATCTGTGGGAGGTGGGATGGGATGATCCCTGATCCTTCCCATCCCTCCCTTCCCAGACCCCCTGGAAAACCCCAAACCCTGAGCTGATCCTCTTCCATGCATTCCAGCATCAAAATTTGGTTTAATTCCATGTTTTCCCCTCATTCTTTCCCTCATTTTCTGCTCCAAAACAACCCTGGCCAAGTTCTGCTCTTCTGCCTCTGCTTCCTCCCCTTCCCTCCTCATTCCCAGTCCCATTTTCCCCCCTTTTCCCCTTCATTCCTGCATTTTCAGCCTCCTCACATGGAAGCCGCTGCATTCCCAGCTTTATTCCGAGGAAATTTGGCCTTGGCCCCATTCGTGCTGAGCCATTTTTAAATCACATCCTCTCATTATTTACACTTTAGAACCCGCTGTGTTTTTCCATGTCCTCTCCCCATCGATTTTTGGGGAGGCAGGAAAGGAGCTCAGCTATTCCACACAAACCAACGTTTTTTATCCGCAGCAGGTTTGGGGTTTTTATTTTTTTTTTAATTTTTTTATATTTTTTTATTTATTTTTTGTGTGTGTTTGACATTTTTAGAAAATCAATTCCTGGTGGTTGGGTTTGTTCAGACTCTGGGGCCGGAAGGAGCTGACACAAAGCCGATGTTTATTCCAGGAGTATCCATCCAAACCCTCATCCCGGATTTATCTCCGGCCCAAACATTCCCAAACTCTCCTGGCTGGGTTTTGGATGCCTGAGAGGTTGGGAAGTGCTTCTTTTACTTAAGGAAAAAAGGGAGTGTAACCTGAAGTTTTTTAGGGCTAAAAAGTAAAAATTAAAACAATTAAAACAAAAATTAAAACAAAAGTAATGAGGAAAATGAAAGTAGAATTGGAATCAAAATCAAAATCACACTGGAAATTGGAATAGAAATAATAGAAATAGAAATAGAAATAGAAATAGAGAAATAGAAATAGAATTGAAATCAAAATTGGAATTGGAATAGAAATAGAATTGAAATCAAAATTGAAACTGGAATCAAAATCTAAATTGAAATTGAACTAAACTTGAAATCGAAGGGATTAATTGGCTCCAAATATTCCCAGTTTTCCTCTCCTGAAAGTCCCTGAATTCCAAGGAGAGGAAAATCCATTTTCAATGGGCAAGAATCCCCTAATTTATTGATTTTCCAGATGGGATGAACCCCCAGCACGAATCATTCCCATCCCGGTGTTTTCCAGCACAAGCAGGGGGGGAATCCATCATTAAAGCTGCCGAATGATTAATTACCATGCTGTTAATTAGCTAGGGGAGGTCAGAGCTTGAGCTGGGCTCGTTTCTGATGAGTCCAGCAGTTCCCATTCTCCCAAAATCCCGACCTGTCCCAAGACTTCCCCAGGCAAAGGATTTTATGATTTCCCCTAATAATTCCCCCTTCTCCACTAATCAGAGCTAATTAGCGCTGATTAGGGTTGGATTTATGAGCGGGTGCAGCGTGGGGAGGGGACGGGGTCACCGGTGTTGTCCCCAGTTCATGGGAGAGGTTTTTCTGTCCCTTCCCAGGGATTCCTTGGTGAATCCATGCCCTCGTGCCCATTCCCAGCTCTTTGGGATCCCGGGAATGCCTGGGGCGGGTTCTCCCCATCCCTCTGGAAGGACCCATCCATAAAATCCAGCGGGAATTCTCCTTCCACGCCTTCCTGCAGGCAAAATGGCACCAGCAAATCAAAACCAGCGCCCGGAGAATGCTTTTTTTGGGAATTCCAGAGGGAAAGGAGGGGTTGGATCGGGAGCCTGGGTCGTTCTGGTGCTGGGGGGTTGCATTTCCTATGGATTTATCCTGAATTTTCCTAATTTTACTGCTTCCATTCTCTCCCTCCCCCAGGTGATGCCCCCATCACTGTCCGCTCCTGGAGGGGGCCACAAACCCATCCCTGTCCAGCCTGGTGTGACAAAGATTAAAAACAAAATAAAAATGAAACCAAATAACCCGAAATGAACAGAGGACACCACCCCATGGAGCTCGGGGTGCTCGTCCCGAGCCTTCCCCACAGGTTTTGGGGCTGCTGGAGGATCCAGGCAGGGCAGGGACATCAGTGGGGACATCAGCGGGGACAAAGGACAGCCGGTGCTAAATAAAGTTCCCATTATCCCTGGGCAGGAGGAGGGAGGGAGGGAAGGGAGGGAGGGAGATCGACCAGGCTGTAAATTTTCGGAACTGCCCCCAAAAAGCTTCTCCAGGGAGAAAATCCGAGGGAGTGGCCGGGCTGGCTGCAGATAATGGATTCCTTATTAATTAATAATGCGCCGTGATGGAGGCTTTTATCGATCCTTCGATACAAAGCTGACCCCCCTCCATGAATAAAAGATGGATGAAAAATGGGATCGGAGCGCGGAGCGGGCTGAGTTACGGCCGGCGATCCCGAAGTGGCCGGGATGGATTGCAGGGCTGCGGGAATCGCTAATGGACGGCAGCCCCTGATCCCCCGGGGTCCCACAGTGCCAGCCTGGGTGTCCCCAAGGCCGGGGGACAGCGGGGAGGGGACAGCACTGCTCAGCCCTGGAAAGGATTGGAAGGATCCTTAAAAACCAGGATCATGCGGGAATGGCCTGGCAGCCACCCAAGTGCCACAATTGTCCCTTTAGGGGCTCCGTAGGGGTGCTCAGGAGGTGCTGGGTCAGATCCATCCATCCCTGTCCCTCTGCTGGTTTCCATCCATCCCTCATCCATCCATCCCTCATCCATCCATCCATCCATCCATCCATCCATCCATCCATCCATCCATCCATCCCTCATCCATCCATATCCATCCATCCATCCATCATCCATCCATCCATCCATCCATCCATCCATCCATCCATCCATCCATCCATCCATCCATCCATCCTTTATCCATCCATCCTTCCCTTATCCATCCATCCATCCATCCCTCATCCATCCATCCATCCATCCATCCATCCATCCATCCATCCATCCATCTATGCATCCCTCCATCCTTTATCCATCCATCCTTCCCTCACCCATCCATCCATCCATCCATCCCTCATCCATCCATCCATCATCCATCCATCCATCCATCCATCCATCCATCCCTCCATCCATCCATCCCTCATCCATCCATCCATCCATCCTTTATCCATCCATCCTTCCCTCACCCATCCATCCATCCATCCTTCCCTCATCCATCCATCCATCCATCCATCCATCCATCCATCCATCCATCCATCCCTCACCCATCCATCCATCCATCCATCCATCCATCCATCTCTATCCATCCCTATCCATCCATCATCCATCCATCCATCCATCCATCATCCATCCATCCATCCATCCATCCATCCATCCATCCATCCATCATCCATCCATCCATCCCTCATCCATCCGTCCATCCATCCATCCATCCGTCCATCCGTCCATCCATCCATTGTTCCCTCTCCCGCTCTTTTGACACCTCATGGAAAATCCATCCTCAGCCACCGCACAGCTCCCAGTTCATGGCAAAGCCATAAAGGGACCAAATTCTTGGATTGCTCTTCCCACGCTCCAAACTTGGCCTATTTAGGGGAAAATGGGATCCAGGGGCAGGATGGGGACCAGCAGCAGGATGGGATCCAGGAGAAAAGTGGGATCCAGCAGCAGGATGGGATCCAGGAGAAGAAAGAGATCCAGGAGAAGGGTGTGAATGTTGAAATTCTGGGTGAAATTCCACAAAAAGAAAGGATTTAAATAAAACTCTTTGTTTTGCTGCTCCCTCCTCCCCCGCTCCGGCTCCTTCCTCCGCTTCCCAATTATTTCCGGAGATTAATTTGGGAGACAAGGTGAGGGAAGAGAGGAGGTGGGAGCATTTATTTGCTGGCAGAATGAAACTCTGGGATAAATATTTGGAGATGGGAAGGGAACGGGGGCGATAAGGGAGCCACGAAAACTGCCTGGAATGAAAAATGCTCACGGTGCAATCCCGGGAAAAGGGGGGAAAAAATGGGATACTGGGAAAAGGGGAAACAATGGGACACACAGGGGAAGGGGGAAATGATGGAACGGCAGGAAAAGAGATTCTGGGATTGTCTGGAGCCCCGGCAGCTCAGAGCCCTCCCTCCCTCCAGCGGGATCCAGGCAGTTGTTGGAGTTAATTAAATGTCGGGGAGCATTAGGAGCTACAAGAGCGGCGGCTCTGGAGCTGCTGGAAAACTCTGGGAATGACAGGGAACAACAGGGAACGATATTTATTTGTCTGATGGGGTTTTTTTGGGAATGTGGGGCAGCTCTGCCTCACCAGCTTGGCCTGAAATTCCAAATTATTTCTTTTACCCGGTCTACCACCAACGTCATCCCCGATTGCAGGGATTTTCCTGGGATGGATCCAACCTGACTGATCAGCTGTGCTGGTATCGATTGGGATTTGGAGCCTTTATTCCCAGACAGGGACAGCTATGGGAGCAATGGAGCGGAAAGTGCCACGGCCTGGCATTAAACTCCTTTTCAGGAATAAAATCCCGGTGTTTTCGGGAATGTTTGGCTCTCCTGGGATCCTCGTGATGGGTGAACATTCCTGGGAACCCACGGCAGAATTTTTAGCTGCGTTCCCATGGGAAGTTTGGAAGACTGGGAAGGGGTTGGGAAGGGCCAGCCCGGCTGGTTTGGGTGGATCATGGAATTCTGGAGTTGGAAAAGCCTCCAGGGCTATGGGGTCCCAGCTGTGCCCAATCCTTTTGCCACATCTGGGCATTCCCTGGACACACCAACAGCCTCTGGAAGAGGGATTGGGAATGGCCTTGGGGAGGGGAACATCCCTGCAGTACCAGGAGCACAATCCCAACCCTGGGATCCACATCCCGAGCCTGAATCCTGGGATTTACGAGCAGGAACTGCACCCACAAATCCTCTCCAAGGGCAAGGAGCGGCTCCATCTGAAGCTTCCTTTCGGGCTGCAGTTGTTGAATTCCTGAATCCATTTCCCCGGGATCCTGGGAAGCTGCTCGGGATGCTGAGCACGGCCCGGCTGCTGTGAGGAGATGGCTCAGCCCCAGCCCCGGCAGCTGCTAATCCCGACTGTTAATGAGGAGATTTGGGATGAGAATTCCGGCACCGAGGAGGCTCCGTTCAGCCCCAGCAGCTCCTGCAATTTCCCTCCCCCAGAGCCACCCAAACCCTGCCTGCCACAATTCCCTGACATGATTCCTGCCACAATTCCCTGTCGCAATTCCCTGCCACAATTCCCTGCCATGATTCCTGCCACAATTCACTGTCACAATTCCCTGTCACAATTCCCTGTCACAATTCTGTGTCACAATTCCTGCCACAATTCCCTGCCACAATTCCCCATCACAATTCCTGTCATAATTCCCAGTCACAATTCCCTGTCCCAATTCCTGCCACAATTCCCTGTTGCAATTCCCTGTCAAAATTGTGTCACAATTCCCTGTCACAATTCCATGCGACAATTCCCTGCCTTGATCCCTGCCACAATTCCCTGTCACAATTCCCTGTCACAATTCTGTCACAATTCCTGCCACAATTCCCTGCCACAATTCCTGCCATGATTCCTGCCACAATTCCACAATTACCCGTCACAATTCCTGCCACAATTCCCTGTCGCAATTCCCTGTCGCAATTCCCTGTCAAAATTCTGTGTCACAATTCCCTGCCACAATTCCAGTTACAATTCCTTCCACAATTCCCTGCCACCATTCCCTGCCACAATTCCTGCCATGATTCCCGCCACAATTCCTGCCACAATTCCCTCTCACAATTCCCTCTCACAGTTCCTGCCACAATTCCTTCCACAATTCCCTGCCATAATTCCCTGTCACAACTCCCAGTCACAATTCCCTGTCACAATTCCCAATCACAATCCCCCACAATTAACACCCCAAAATCCTCGTTTTAGGTACCAAACTCCCTGCCACAATTCCCACTTGGAGCACCGCAATTAAAATCCAACATCCAGAGGTTTTCTCCCATATTTCCCTTTCCCAGCAGCCACTCCAGGGATCTTTGAGCCACCCCTCAATCCCTGGAATCTGTGACCCCAAATTCCTCCATCCCCACGTTGCTTTTAGGTTTTCGTGGAAACTCTGGGACTTTGGGCACATCTGGGCCTTTTATGAACTCGGGAAAATTCAATCCCACACACCCAGGGGTTGTTTTCCCTCCCTCCCATCCCGTGATTTGCATTCTGCTCGGGATTCACACCCCGGCAAACGGAGCAGCCTCGTGCTCCTCATAAATTCATGAGCGCCGATTCCTGGGGGGAACGGCAGCAACTCCAGCCTGGAAAACTCCTGGAGTAGAAAAAAGCCCTTCCCTGCTTCCCTTCCCTTCCCAAACCCTGCCCTCGGGCACTTCCAGGGATCCTCTGGGAATTCCATCCCAGCCCCTCTCAGCCCCAGGAGCTCCTGAGGGGATGCAGGGAATGCTCCAGATGGGACACGAGGTGGGAATCCAGGAAAAGGGCAGGGATGGAACCCTCGGGGCACCTCAGGGGTGCTCCTTGTGGAGCCTGGGATCCTTTTCCTGCCCAGGGAGCATTTCCCTATCCAGGAAAATTTTCCTCCCCAGGGATAATTTCCCTATCCAGGAAAAATTTTCCTGCCCAGGGATAATTTCTCTATCCAGAGGTAATTTCCCTATCCAGAGGTAATTTTTCCTGCCCAGGAAAAATTTTCCTGCCCAAGGATAATTTTCCTGCCCAGGGATAATTTCTTTATCCAGGGATAATTTCCCTATCCAGGGAAAATTTTCCTGCCCAGGGATAATTTTCCTGCCCATCCAGGATTCTGTGGGAGCCTTGCCCTGGGAATGTGCCCTGGGATTTTCCCTGTTCTGCATCCCAGGAATGCCAGGCAGCTCCTCGGGATGGGCAGGACCAGCATTCCCAGTTGGAATTGCAAAACATTCCAGCACCAGCCTGGAAAACCCCATCCCACAGCTCCGGATCGAGCTCCAAGAAAAATAAATTTAAAACCCCCAAAGCACGGCTTATCCAAGGGTTCATTCCAAGGTTTCTTGTGGGATTTCTCATCTCTTGCCCCTTCCCTGGCCTCTCTCACCCCTGGCATTCCCAGGGAGGGCTCAGCTTCCCAAAAAACCCGGCCTGAATCCTCCCATCCCTGCCCTGGCATTTGATTCCTTATCAGGGGGAGATCCACAGAGGGAAGGAATTTATTGTGGGAATGATTGGATGAGGCAGAGCCAGGAGGCTCCATGACCTTGAAATCCACCTGTGAGCAGGGAAAGTGGGGGGGAAAAAAAAAGGGAGAAGACTTGGGAAGACTTTGCTGGAACAATGGGGTTTTTTTGCCATTTCCAGGCTGCTTTAGCTCTGCCCTCAGATCCCAGCAGGAATTCGGGCTCAGAGGGCTCCCTCAGGGAAGTTCAATGCCAAGCAGCTGGAAAAATGAGGAATTTCCTGGTGGGATGCAGGGAGAGCCCCCAGGATGCTCCCGGGGCTTGGCACATGCAGGGAGCAGCCGGGATAAGCAGGTCCCGGTGGCAGGGTTTGTTTATCCCGATTTTTCCCGATTTTTCCCGGTTTTTCCCGATTTTTCCCGGTTTATCAGCCACCCCCCTCCTCCTGTTGGATCTCCCACCTCAGCGCCGGCGGTCAAAAAGGACGGGATGCGTTTCCATGGCAACAATTCCCTTCCAAAATCAGGGCTGCGGTCCCGGCCCCGCTCCCGGCCCCGGCCAGGGCTGAGCCCCATTCCCGATCCCAGCTGGATCCTCCTTGGGGCATTCCCGGCCCCCTTCCCGTTGCTCCTGCCCCGGGCACCCTGCCCCAGGGCCCTGTGCCTGCTGGCTGTGCCCTGGATGTCCCCTGTGTGTCCCTTGCGTGTCCCTTGATCCCCCCCAGGTGTCCCCTGGATGTCCCTTGATCCCTCTGAGTGTCCCCCAGCTATCCCCTGTGTCCTCTGGCTGTCCCCCTGCGTGTCCCCTGTTTCACCTGGATGTCCCTTGATCCCTCTGAGCGTCCCCCAGCTATCCCCTGTGTCCTCTGGCTGTCCCCCTGTGTGTCCCCTGTTTCCCCTGGATGTCCCTTGATCCCCCCCAGGCATTCCCTGAGTGTCCCCTGAGTGTCCCCTGTGTCCTCTGGCTGTCCCCTGTCCCCTCTGGGTGTCCCCTGGATGTCCCCTCGGTGTCCCCTGCTCACTCCAGCTGTGCCCCGTTCCTCTTGAGTGTCCCCTGTTCTTGCCCTGGGTGTCCCCTCACCCCTCTCTGGTGTCCCCTGTCCTGGCCCTCTTCCCCCTGGGTGTCCCCTGCTCCCTCTGGGTGTCCCCTGGCTGTCCCCTGTTCTCACCCTGTGTGTCCCCTCAGTGTCCCCTGCTCCCTCTGTGTGTCCCCTCAGTGTCCCCTGCTCACTCCAGCTGTGCCCTGCTCCTCCTGAGTGTCCCCTGAGTGTCCCCTGTTTTCCCCTTGCTCCCCATGGATGTCCCCTTGACCCCTATGTGGTGTCCCCTTTTCTCCCCCTGTTCCCCCTGCGTGTCCCCATGGATGTCCCCCTGTGTGTCCCCTGTCCCCCCTGGGTGTCCCCCTGTCCCCTGCTCCCCGTGTGTCCCCACCCTGGCTGCCCAAGGAGTGACACCCATCCCCTGCCCAGAGCAGCTTTTCCCTGGATGGAAACCTCGGGAACAATCCCAGGGAGGGGCTGGGGCTGGGTGGGGTGGCCAGGCCGGGGTGGCCCTGGCGCTGCTGGGACATCTCAGGGGTGGCAGCGACCCTGGGGGGACCCTGGCAGGGACCCTGGCAGGGACCTTGGGGGGACCATGGGGGAACCTTGGGGGGACCATGGGGGAACCTTGGGGGGACCATGGTGGGACCTTGGGGGGACCTTGGGGGGACCTTGGGGGGACCCTGGGGGGACCCTGGCAGGGACCATGGGGGGACCCTGGGGGAACCTTGGTGGGGATCCTGGGGTGGAAATTGGGGGGACCTTGGTGGGACCTTGGGGGGGAAATTGGGGGGATCCTTAGGGGGGACCTTATGGGGACCTTGGAGGGGACATTGGGGGGACCTTTGGGGGACCTTGAGGGGGAAATTGGGGGAACCTCAGCAGGGATCTTGGGGGGACCATGGCAGGACCTTTGGGGGACCTTGGGGGCATCCTGGGGGGGACCTTAGTGGGGACCTTGGGGGGGATCTTTGGGGGGACCTTGGTGGGACCTTGGCGGGTGCGGGTGATGGATCTGGCGCTCCCGGGAGCAGCGAGGCCCTGAGGTGGCAGCGGTGACGGTGACGGATGGCCCCCGCCGCCACCCCCGCTGCTGCACTGTAAATATTCCCCGGGGGACACAGCTGTCACCTCCTCCTCCTCCTCCGGGAGGTCTGGTTTAACAAAGCCTGGCTTAGGGAAGGGATGGACGGGGAGGGAATGGGGGTTTGGGAGCGTTTCCTGCTGGGACAGGTGGGGACATCCCGGAGCAGGCGCTGCAGGGGCTGCTCTGCCTCAGCTCCCCGGAGCTGCTCCCTCCCGCACCCCCCTGGATCCTTCTGGAACCTCCTGCATCCCTCTGGATCCTTCTGGATCCTTCTGCTCCCTCCCGCACCCCCCTGGATCCTTCTGGAACCTCCTGCATCCCCCTGGATCCTTCTGGATCCTTCTGGATCGTCCTGCATCCCTCTGCGTCCTTCTGCATGCCCCTGGATCCTTCTGGATCCTTCTGGATCCTTCTGGATCGTCCTGCATCCCTCTGGGTCCTTCTGCTTCCTCCTGCACCCCCCTGGATCCTTCTGGAACCTTCTGTTCCCTCCTGCATCCCCCTGGAACCTTCTCTATTCCCCTGGATCCTTCTGGATCCTTCTGCTTCCTCCTGCATCCCCCTGGATCCTTCTGGATCCTTCTGCATGCCCCTGGATCCTTCTGAATCATCCTGCATCCCTCTGGATCCTTCTGCTTCCTTCTGGATCCTTTTGGATGCCTCTGCTTCCTCCTCCATCCCCCTGGATCCTTCTGGAACCTTCTGCTCCCTCCTGCATCCCCCTGGATCCTTCTGGATCCCCCATGATCCCTCTGGATCCTTCTGCACACTCCTGCAACCCTCTGGATCCTTCTGGATCTTTCTGCATCCCCCTGGATCCTTCTGGAACCTTCTGCACACTCCTGCATCCCCCTGGAACCTTCTCTATTCCCCTGGATCCTTCTGGATCCTTCTGCACACTCCTGCATCCCCCTGAATCCTTCTGGATCCTTCTGCTTCCTCCTGCATCCCTCTGGATCCTTCTGGATCCTTTTGCTTCCTTCTGGATCCCCCTGGGTCCTTCTGGAACCTTCTGCTTCCTCCTGCATCCCTCTGAATCCTTCTGGATCCTTCACCACCCTCCTGTATCCTCCTGCATCCTGCAGCATCTTCCTGGATTTCCCTGCACCCTCCAGAATCCTCCTGCAGCCCCCAGCACCCCCCTGGGGTCCCCATCCCTTGGAATGTGAAGTTCCCACCCAGGGCTGGAGGCCGGGGTGGGGAAATCCCTCGCGGCTGTTCTCCGGGTGGGGAAATTCCTCAAAACCACCCCAAAAATCCCATCCCCGAGGTGATGCCGGGGCTGGGAGCGCGGCTGGAGGGGAGGGAGCAGAGCCGGGAGGGGCCGGGCTGGAAGGGAGCCAGGGAAGGAGGGAAAATTCCCTTATCTGCGGGTTTAAAGGGAAATAAATAAATTAAAAATCGGAAGGAACAAAAGAAAACTCCGCGGAGCAAATGGAGATCTCTGGGAGGGGAAGGGAATTGATAAACAGGAGCTTATCAGGAGGCAGAGCTGATAATGAAGAGCTCCTCAGATCCGGGCTGGAGGACGGGGAAGGGAATGGGATCCTCGGGAAGTGGGAAGGGCTGATAAGGGCCTGCGGTGACTCAGAAAACTTCATTTAAATTTCAAAAAAAAAGGGGGAGAAAAATCCCCTCCTTTTGTCTTCAGCTCCTGAATTCCCGGGCTGCAGCAGCTCAGGGGAACGGGAGAAGGAGAATCCACCCCTGGAGCTGCCCCGTGGATTCCTTGGGAATTCTCTTTTAGGAGGGCCCGGCAGGGGCTGCGGCTTCCCAAAATCCCTGGGCCCCTCCAACTCCCAAAACATCCTGGGGAGGCAAAGAATCCTTCCCAAACCATCCTAAATTCTCAAAAACCATCCTAAATCGCCCCAAAACTCTCCTGCATCCCCCAAAACCATCCTGCATTCCCAAAAACCATCCTAAATTCCCCAAAAACCATCCCAAATCCTCCAAAACCATCCTACATACTCCAAAAAACATCCTAAATCCTCCAAAACCATCCTTTATTCCCAAAATCCATCCTAAATCATCCAAAACCATCCTGCATCCTCAAAAATTATCCTAAATTCTCCAAACTGTCCTGCATCCCCCCAAAACCATCCTAAATCCTCCAAAACCATCCTACATACTCCAAAAAACATCCTAAATCCTCCAAAAACATCCTTTATTCCCAAAATCCATCCTAAATCATCCAAAACCATCCTGCATCCTCAAAAATTATCCTAAATTCTCCAAACCGTCCTGCATCCCCCCAAAACCATCCTAAATCCTTCAAAACCATCCTGTATTCCCAAAAACCATCCTGCATTCCCAAAAACTATCCTAAATCCTCCAAAACCATCCTGCATTCCCAAAAATGATCCTAAATCCTCCAAAACCATCCTGCATTCCCAAAAACCATCCTAAATCCTCCAAAATCATCCTAAATCCTCAAAAATGATCCTAAATTCTCCAAACCATCCTGCATCCCCCCAAAACCATCCTAAATCCTCCAAAACCATCCTGTATTCCCAAAAACTGTCCTTAAATCCTCCAAAACCATCCTAAATCCTCCAAAACCATCCTGCATCCTCAAAAATTATCCTAAATTCTCCAAAACCATCCTGCATCCCCCTCAATCCATCCTAAATCCTCCAAACCCATCCTGCACCCTCAGAAATCCCCGTTCCCATCCCTCTCCCACCACATTTTGCCCACGGATTTTCTCCTCTTCCCTGATATTCCGCCGTTAATCCTCTTCGGATGCTTCCAGAAGGGAAAATGGAATTGGGAACCCGCTCCCGATTTTTTTATTTTTTAAGTGTCTGTTTTTTTGGGGGAATTTATGTCCATTTTATGGAATTTTCCTCCCTCCTTCCATAACTGTGGTAAACAACCTTCAAACAACGCCGGGGCCACAAACATTCCGAGGGGAAGCGGAGGAAATTATGGAGATTCTGGAGCAGATAAGGAGAGCTCAGCGCTGATAAGGCCCGGAGCTGCTTGGTTTGTTCCTTTGTTTTCCCAAAAAATCTGCTCTTCCATAAATAAATGTTTATCCCATAAATAAATAAACAAACGTTTCCCTGCTTGGGGGTTTGTGGAAGCAGCGTCTCCAGCTCCGAGCGGGAATGTCAGATGGGGAAATGGAGGCGGGGGGATTGTGGGGAAAAAGGGGATGGGGAATGCAGGGATGCACCCTGTGGGAAGAGTTCCGGGTGTCCTGCTGCCCACGGACTGCTCCAGGATTCCTGGCGTCCTGCTCCCAGCTTTTCCTGGCCCTGGAGTTCTCCAGGATTCCAGGCGTCCTTCTCCCAGCTTTTCCTAATGCTGGAAAGCCCCAGGATTCCAGGAGTTCTTCTCCCAACTTCCCTCGATCCCTGAGTGCTCCAGAGTTCCAGGTGTTCCCACGTTTTCCTGGCCCTGGAGTTCTCCGGGATTCCCGGTGTTCTTCTCCCACCTTCCCCTGATCCCTGAGGGCTCCAGAATTCCCAGCTGTCTCCACCTTCTCCTGCCCCTGGAATTCTCCAGGATTCCCAGTGTCCTTCTCCCAACTTTTCCTGGCCCTGGAACGTTCCAGAATTCCAGGAATCCTTCTCCCACCTTCCCCTGATCCCTGAGGGCTCCAGAATTCCCAGCTGCCTCCACCTTTTCCTGCCCCTGGAATTCTCCAGGATTCCCGGTGTTCTTCTCCCACCTTTCCCTGATCCCAGGGTTCTTCAGGATTCCTGGTGTCCTTCTCCCAACTTTTCCTGGCCCTGGAACATTCCAGAATTCCAGGGATCCTTCTCCCACCTTCCCCTGATCCCTGAGTGTTCCAGAATTCCAGCTGTCTCCACCTTCTCCTGCCCCTGGAATTCTCCAGGATTCCCGGTGTCCTTCTCCCAACTTTTCCTGGCCCTGGGGTTCTCCAAGATTCCAGATGTCTTCTCCCACCTTTCCCTGGCCCTGGAATGCTCTGGAATTCCACTTTCCCAAGGTTTATGACTCCGCTGCACCCAAAATTTATGGATTTGGGGACCCCTTGGAGCAGCCACTTCTTCCCCTCCACCTGGGGGGATGAGGAATTTCCTCCCTCATGGATCAGGGAAGATTCCCTGGAATGAGCTGATTCCCTCCTGGTTTTTATGCAGATTCCCAAAAAGTTTTGGCTTTTCCCGGAGCTCGGGGAGGTCCAAATTCCGAGGAAAAACGAGAGAGAAATGTCAAGGAAAAAAACTCCGTGGCGGGAGATGAATAATTCAGCTGCCAAGAGAACATTATCAGTTAATGATCTGTAATTATTAATTAATAATTGAGGCTCTAATAGGCAGGAAATGAAATGCTTAATTGCATCATAACATAATTAATGGAATTAGTGGCTGGGAATTCAAGGAGTTGCAGGGTTGGGGTTTTTTTAAGGAAAAATCTGATTTTTTTCCAAGTGGTGGTTTTTGTTCCATTGGAACTTGGGAAGGCGTGGGAGAGGAGGAGGAGGAAAAGGAGGAAGAGGAGGAAAATTTGGGAGCTGAAGGACCACAAATCTGTGACAATTCTTCCCAAAATCATGGGAAATCAGGACATGGATTTGCCAAAATTTTGAGACAGCACAGACCTGAAAATATTAAATTAATGGGGAAAATTATTAAAAAAAACCCAAACAATTTCTAAGCTAAAAATACAAATCCAGCTGAGTTTTCCTCCATGAGGATGGACAGAATTATGGATCCATGGATTCTCCTGGATGTTCAAGAACCCAAGGCCACCCCCAGGCCCCATTCCAGGGTTTTCATTGGAAAATCACAACTTTTCATTAATGATGGGGATGGGGTTTGTGGGGTGGTTTTAGAGCTTCATTCCCCAGATCCCCTCCTGTCCCTGCTGCAGTTCCAGAGGGACACGGATCATTGTCCCTCCACAGGAAAAGGGGATTTTCCAGCAGTGGGATGCCCATAAAGGCAGCAGCTCCCATCTGCTGGCGCCTGGAAGGAGCCAATTAAATCCTGGGAATGCAATTCCGAACCTGTTTGTAACTAATAAACCTTCAAAAGCTCCGAATAACCCCAAATGTTCCTCCAGGAGAATTGTCGGAGCGAGGGTGGGGTGAGGCCTGGATGGGAATTTCACATCCTGCTGAGGGTTTGGTTCCAGCAAAGAATCCACCCCAAATTCCCCCATCCCATGGATCCCATCCCATCCCATCCCATCCCATCCCATCCCATGGATCCCATCCCATCCCATCCCATGGATCCCATCCCATCCCATCCCATCCATCACTCCACCTTGGCCCTTCCCATCCCAAATTCCCACACCCCATCCCTCACTCCACCCTAAATTCCCCCATCCCATGGATCCCATCCCATGGATCTCATCCTATCCCATCCCATCCATCCCATCACATCCCATGGATCCCATCCTGTGGATCCCATCCCATCCCATGGATCCAATCCCATGGATCTTATCCCATGGATCCCATCCCTTCCCATCCCATGGATCCCATCCTGTGGACCCCAAGGATCCAATCCCATGGATCTAATCCCATGGATCCCATCCCATCCCATGGATACCATCCCATCCCATCCCATCCCATCCCATCCCATCCCATCCCATGGATCCCATCCCATCCCATGGATACCATCCCATCCCATCCCATGGATACCATCCCATCCCATCCCATCCCATGGATCCCATCCCATCCCATCCCATCCCATCCCATGGATCCCATCCCATCCCTCACCCTTCACTCTGAGATTTATTGATTCCCCCATTCCCTGTGGGAAAAGGGGACCCCAACCCCCCCATTCCCAGCCCCTCCCTTCCTGGAAAGACGCTCCATGAATCCCAAACAAACAGATTTCACTCAGCCCTGAGCTGTTCAGGGGTTTTTTTTGGGTTTGGTTTTTTGTTTTTGTTTTTTTTTTTTTTTTTGCTTTCCCTTTCATGGCAGATTTTCGGGAAGGCGGCAGCCAATGGGAGGGGAGGACAGGGATTGAAAAGGGATTCAAAGGAGCCTTATCAGAGCAGGGCCAGGAGCACATGGAGCCTTGGAGATAGGGGAGAGCGGGGCCGCAGATCCACAGGGGTCCCTTTGCTCTTTCCTTCGGGAAATTGCATTGCCTCTCCCTGTTTTTATGTGTTTTGTGGAGCGGTGGCATTCCTGCCCAACCCGAATGTGCAGGAATTCCGCACATCCCTGGCTTAAAGGGTGGAAAAAAAAAATCCCAGAATCGCAGAGGAGTTGTTAAAGGTGAACAGTCCTCGCCTGCGTTCCTGGAAATACCAGGAAAACCCGGGAAAGGGATTTTAATGCTCAGCTGTTCTTTTTTTTGGGGGCACAGATCTGGGGTTTAAGGGGATAAGGGGATGGATGGATGATGGATGGATGGATGGATGGATGGCTGGATGGATGGATGGATGGATGGATGGATGGATGGATGGATGGATGGAATCTCAGATAAAGGAGCTGGAGCCCCTCTGGAGCCAGGCTGGGAGAGCTGGGAATGTTCACCTGGAGAGGAGAAGGATCCAGGGAGAGCTTCCAGCACATTCCAGGACCTGAACAGGCTCCAGGAGAGCTGGACAGGGACTGGGGACAAGGGATGGAGGCACAGGACACAGGGAATGGCTTCCCACTGGAAAATGGGAGATTTGATGGGATATTGGGAAGGAATTCCTGGCTGGGAGGGTGAGGAGGGGCTGGGCTGGAATTCCCAGAGCAGCTGTGGCTGCCCCTGGATCCCTGGAAGTGCCCAAGGCCAGGCTGGATGGGGCTTGGAGCACCCTGGGACAGTGGGAGCTGTCACTGGATGGATTTAAGGTCCTCTCCCACCCAACCCATTCCCACAGCTCCTCTCCTGCTCCCAAGCCTCTTCCCATTCCCTCTTTCCCAGTCAGAGCTCCGCCTCCAGGAGCTGAAGAGGAGCAACAGGTTCCTGAGGAGAATCTGAGGAGGAGAACCCAGGAGAAAGGATGGATAAAGCCCTGGGAGCATTTTCCATTGGGATTCAAACCCAACTTGCCCTCTGGATGGAAACAACGCGATGGGAAGGGCTGGGGAATGGCTGAGCTGACCCCACCCATGCCCTGCCCCAAATCCGTGCTCTCATCCCTGCAGGAAGGCGTGGGCAGGGTTTGGTTGGGGTTTTGGAGGTTTGCTCCGGGTTTTTGGAGCGTTTGTTTTCCCTGGGCTTGGCAGGATTTCAATCCTTCTCACCTCAATAAAAGCCGCGCGCCGGGCTCTGGGTGTTTTGCTGGAATGACCTTTTCCACATGCACAAAACACAAAGCTTCCCTTGCCTTCGGAGGGGGAGAGACTAAAGCTGGGTTTGATGAAAAACAAAGCCTCCGACGCCATGGGTGAGATCCCTCTGTGCCAAAAAAAAAATGGGAACGGTGAGGGGTTTTAACTCTGTGGAATTACTCCAGGATAATTTGCAGTAACACCGGGATATTTGTGTGGGACGGGGCAGAGCTGAGCTGAGCTCCCCCTCAGTGCCCCCAGGATGCTCAGAGCCATCCCAGGAGCACTTTGAGAGGATATTTGGGATATTCCAGCCTGAATCCAGGGGAACACAACCTGCCTGTTTTTCCATCCCCACCTCCCAGCCTCCACAGGGCAGCCTGGGGATAAATAATCCTCCTGGAACCCGCTGGAATCTGTGGAAGCTCCTCGTGTCCTGGTGCCTCCATCCCATTTATTAGCACACTGTTGAGGTTCATTAATCGACTGTAAAACTGTAATTAAAAATAATCCCCTTTTCTTGGAGGGAAATAAAAAAGAGGACATGGAAGGAGGGGAAATAAACACGGAGCCTGAATGGGCTTTAATTGCAGCTGTGGGAACACCACGGCAAAACAATTTGCTGGGTTTGTTTTTCCTCCCGCAGGGATGAGCCAGGAAAAGCTGGGGAAGAGCCCAGCCCCAGGGAGAAAGCTGCAAACATCCCCATCCCAGCTGGAATCTGTCTTTTCCCAACAACCCCGAGCCTGGCTGCTCCCTGCTCGCTCAGGAGCGCAGCGGGGTTGGGGTTTCTCTGATTTATCTCCCTGGGTGAGGATTTCATTTCAAGCTGGAGGATGCTCCAAGCAAAGCCAGGCCTGCTCCAGCCTTAATTGGGCCATATTTCAATCCCAGTTCATCTGTTCCGTGTGGATTCCTCGTCCTGGCTCCATAAAGTTTTATTAAGTGATATATCAAGGAGTACACGCGGAGAGGCTCGGCCCTGCTCACAGGTTGAGGGAATGAGGGAGGTGGCGGTGCCTGACTCTGCTCCAGGCGCTCCGAGAATCCTCCCTGCCAGTGGGAGCTGCTGGGAATGTCCTCCCACAGGGAAAAACATCGCTGGGAGGGGGATGTAGGAAAACAGGGGAGAACCAGGGTGAGGCCACGGACATCACATCTCCCCAGATTTTGTCCTGGCTGCTTGGATAGTGTCTGTGGGTAATTCAGGATTTTGGGGATTCCGAGGCTGGAGGAGCAGCAGGATGTCCTGGGATGATGGGAGCCAGGAGGACTGGGATGTCCTGATGGGAATCAGGAGGAGCAGGATATCTGGGATGATGGGAGCTGGGAGTATCGGGATATCCTCAGGTGATGGAAGCCAGGAGCAGTGGGATGTCCTGATGGGAGCCAGGAGGATTGGGGTGTCCTGGGATGATGGGAACCAGGAGGACTGGGATGTTCTGGGATAATAGGAATCAGGAGGATTGGGGTATTCTGGGGTGATGGGAACCAGGAGGATTGGGGTGTTCTGGGATAATGGGAACCAGGAGGATTGGGATGTCCTGATGGGAACCAGGAGGAGCAGGATGTCTGGGACGATGGGAGCTGGGAGTATCGGGATATCCTCAGGTGATGGAAGCCAGGAGGAGCAGGATATCCTGATGGGAACCAGGAAGATTGGGGTGTTCTGGGATAATGGGAACCAGGAGGATCAGGATGTCTTGGCATGATGGGAGCTGGGAGGAGCAGAATGCCCTGGGGTAATGGGAATCAGGAGGATTGGGATGTCCTGGGATGATGGGAGCTGGGAGGACTGGGATGTCCTGATGGGAACCAGGAGAATTGGGATCTTCTGGGATGATGGGAACCAGGAGTATTGGGGTGTTCTGGGATGATGGGAACCAGGAGGATTGGGGTGTCCTGATGGGAACCAGGAGGATCGGGATATTCTGGGATGATGGGAACCAGGAGGATTGGGATGTTCTGCTGGGGGTCAGGATTGGGATGTCCTGGGATGATGGGATTCAAGAGGATTGGGATATCCTGGGATGATGGGATTCAAGAGGATTGGGATATCCTGGGATGGCTCCATCACACAGGAGCCAGGGACTCCCCTTTCCCGGCCACTCCCCACCCTCCACGTGCTTTTTCCACACCTTTTCCCTGCTCTGCTCTTCCCTGCTCTCCCCCAGCCAAGGTTATTTTGGAAAGCCATGGAATTACCCCTCGTTGTCCACACTCAGCTGTGTCCCACACTGATAATGGGCCGTGTTTAAACTGATTGCTGCTGAGATAAAGGATTCCCCGGGATCTCCGTTCTGACAGCAAATGAAAAAAAAAAAATTATTATAAAGAAAAAGAGAATAAACAGCTCTTGGAAAGGGCTGGGCCTCCCCCTGATTCCCATTTCAGATTAGGATATCAGGAATGCTGCAGGAGATCCATGAGGGCCTGGCTGCCGGGGCTGCTGTTTGATATTCCAGCCTGGCACCGGATCGTTCCTGAGGAGCTGCCTCAGTGTCCTTGAGGAGAACTCCGGGAAATGCTGGATCCGCCGCCTCTCCACGCAGAGAGGGAGGAGCAGCAGGGCTGGGAGTGGGAATGTGCTCCAGAGGGGCTTCCCCAGGGACAGGGAGGGGATGGGGGGATAAAACCCACTGGAGGTGGAGTGGCTGCAGGGCAGAGCAGGGAGAAGAGGGGTCTGAGGACCTGGAGGTGACAAAAAAGAGGCCTGGAGACCAGGGCATGACAGAAGAGTGGCCTGAGGGCCGGGAAGTGACAATTCCTTTGTGGAAAGAAGGAGAAATTAATTTGGTGCTTCACGCAAGCCTCAAAATCTCAGCGAGGTTAAAAAACTCATCAAGGTCCAAAAACTCATCAAGGTTCAAAAATACATCAAGGTTCAAAAATTCATCAAGATTCAAAAACTCACCAAGGTTCAAAAACTCTTCGGGATCCACAAGGAGGAGTGGATGCAGAGAGGCTGGAATTTGGAAATGTAGGATTCCTGTGCTGGAAGTGTGGGAAGGAGGGAGCAGAAAGCTCTGCCAAGCCCTGGAGACCAGGAGGTGACAAAAAAAGAGGCCTGGAGACCAGGACATGACAGAAGAGTGGCCTGAGGGCCAGGAGGTGACAATTCCTTTGTGGAAAGGAGAAGAAATGAATGTGGTGCTTCCTGCAAGCTTCAAAAACTCACCAAGGTTCAAAAATTTGTCAAAGTTCAAAATCTCCTCGGGAGCCACAAGGAGGAGTGGGTGCAGAGAGGCTGGAGGTTGGAAAAGCAGGATTCCCGTGCTGGAAGCGTGGGAAGGAGGGAGCAGGAGGCTCTGCCAAGGCCTGGCACCATCAGGATGATCCCAACGCTCCTCCTGGAGCCCTTCGGTGTTGTCGCCGCAGCCGCCCTGGAGAGATCTTGGCGCTCATTAATGGCCCTTGATTTAACTCGAGTTCACGTTAGATCTCCATGTTGATTGCTGGAGTTAATTACAGAGTTAATTACCAGCTAATAACTTTGTTGCTAATGGCTGTGACGGATTTTTGGCAGGGCTGTCAGGAGGGTCTCCTGGGCAGGATCCTTGGTACGGAGATGGAGACACTGAAGGCGAACAATTCCAATGTTTTTTCCTTTGATGAGCAGTAAATTATCCTGATATCTCCCACTCTTGTGCTCGCTCGTTATCTGTGGGTAATTAGGAGGGAAGAGCTGCCGATAAGGGACCGTGTCACACATTGGGGTTTGTCCCTCATCTCCTGCTTCCAGCCCTTCTGCACCTCCACGGGTGCCACCCCAAAATCTCTGCCTCCAATTCTGGGAGAATTCCAGGCCCCCTCAGGCCCTGTGGGAAATCAGCTGTGATTTCCCAGGAGCAGCTCTGCCTCTTCCCAGCGGGTTCTGTCCCCTCCTCCTGGAACTCCTCAAGCACGTCCCTCACCCGTCACATCACAAGGCAAACTGGGATAAACTGGGATCAAAGCTGTGCCTGAGCGTGGCCAAGAGCCTGCCTGGACGGGATGGGGATTCCCAGGCAGCACCCGGAGCTGGGGGAAGGAGGATTTGGAGATGATCAGGAAATGAAGGAAGGAGCAGTGCGGGGTCCCTGAGCCCCAAAGCCAACACAGGTGACATGTCTGAAAGGAGGGACAATGCACGGTGTGTCCCTGCAGCTGAGCCATGGGTTTGGAGCTCTCGAAGCCCTTTTCCCACACCCCAGCAGCATTCCTGAGAGTGACCGTGCTCACAGGGGTCTCAGGATGAGGGAAGGGACGAGGATCTGACTCCATGTTTCAGAACGCTGATTTATTATTTTATGATATATTTTACATTAAAACTATACTAAAAGAATAGAAGAAAGGATTTCATCAGAAGGCTGGCTAAGAATAGAATAGGAAAGAATGATAACAAAGGATTGTGGCTCAGACAGAGTCCGAGCCAGCTGGGCTGTGATTGGCCATTAATTAGAAACAACCACATGAGGCCAATCCCAGATGCACCTGTTGCATTCCACAGCAGCAGATAACCATTGTTTGCATTTTGTTCCTGAGGCCTCTCAGCTTCTCAGGAGGAAAAATCCTAAGGAAAGGATTTTCCATAAAAGATGCCTGTGACACCTGAGGTTTGCCAGCTCTCAGCCATCCACTGGGGTTGGTGGCACTCCTGGGGCTCTCCTGTTCTCACAGCTCCTGGCTCCAAACCCGGGCAGAGCCGAGCCAAGGCTTTGTCACCTCCCTGAGCAGATGGATGGGAGCGTTCCAGGGAGCCCAGACAGCTCCTGCCTGGCAGCTCCTCCCGGCCCTTCCCAGCTCCCAGCGCTCCTGCAGAGCTGGAGATAAAGCTGCTCTGCCTGGGGACAAAACATCCCTGAGTAAAATCAGCGTCACTGCCACCACACCCTGAGGTGGCACAGGGGCTTGGGTCATGTCCTGCTCCTGCTGGGAGATTGGAGAGTCCCAGAATCCCACAATGGGTGGGAAACAACCTTAAAGTTCAGCCAGTGCCACCCCTGCCATGCCCAGGGACATCTCCCACTGTCCCAGGTTATCCCAACCTGGCCTTGGACACCTCCAGGGATCCAAGAGGAGTCACAGCTTGCCAGGGAATTCCATCCCAGCCCCTTCCCACCCTCACAGACAGGAATTCCTTCCCAGTATCCCATCTAACCCTGCTCTCTGGCGGTGGGAGCCATTCCCTGTGTCCTGTCCCTCCATCCCTTGTCCCCAGTCCCTCTCCAGCTCTCCTGGGGCCCCTTTAGGACCTGGAAGGGGTTTCAAGGTCTCCCTTCTCCAGGTGAGCATTCCCAGCTCTCCCAGCTTTTTCAGCCACCCTCCAACCCCCTCAATCCCTCGGCAGAGCTCTCCTGGCACCGATCCCTGGCTCGGGAAAGCTGCTCCCAACCCCTCCTTATCAACGAGGAGCACGCGCCGCCACCTCGGGGGAAAACCTGGGATCTGAGGGAGGCAGAGGGAAAACTCCCAACCCTGGCATCCCTGCCAGCCTGGGAGGTGTTGGGAGGGCTGGAGTGATGGGCATGGATGGCAGGATTTGCTTTCCTTTCCTGGAGCAAAACACAGGAGTGAGATCCCAGCCTGGAGCTCATTCCGTGGAGGAGGCGGCCAAGCCTGGGAGATCCCAGCGCCAGGGCGGCTGCAGCTGCTTGGGAGAGGGCAAATCCCTTCCCAAAAATCTCTAGAATGGGGTGGGATGGGGGAGTGAGGGATTTCCACCCCATTTTTTCCAGAACTCACAGATTTCCCTGCGCTGAAGAACCAGAACCCCTTCCCCGACCCCCTCTGAATTCCTCACAGGAGCTGCCAAGGCCAGGAGGAAACAGTTCCAAGGAGGAATTGTTTTCAAGGAAGGAACAATTCCAAGGAGGTAACAATTCCAAGGAGGAACTGTTTTCAAGGAGGAAACAATTCCAAGGAGGAATTGTTTTCAAGGAAGGAACGATTCCAAGGAGGTAACAATTCCAAGGAGGAATTGTTTTCAAGGAGGGAACAATTCCAAGGAGGAATTGTTTTCAAGGAAGGAATGATTCCAAGGAGGTAACAATTCCAAGGAGGAATTGTTTTCAAGGAGGGAACAATTCCAAGGAGGAATTGTTTTCAAGGAGGGAACAATTCCATGCTGGGGTGATGGAGAGGCAGGAAAACCCTTCCAGAACCACGAGCGAGGTGTGGGAATTCACATCCAGGACGAGGTGGAAGCCTCCAAACTCTCCAACAAACGGAGCAGGAGGAGCTGGGCCTTGCTGGGCTGGGATTTATCCAGCAGGATGGATAAGCCAAGGCTCTGGAGCAGCCCCTGACCTTGCTCACATGAGTAATTCCATGGATTGCAGTCGTCTGGATGCATCAGAAAATAGTGATCTGAGGATCAATAAACACTCACAATTCTGCCCCACAAACGCAACGAACTCATCCCCACCCCTAAACACCAAGAGACCTCCCCAGAACCCGCTCCAGCTTTTTGTGAGCATCCCAACATTGAGCTTTCCTGGAAATCCAGTGCAGGGGCAGGTCCTGACAGCTGAAAATTCCTTTTCTTTTTTTTTTTTTTTCCCCCAGCTTCTTTTCAGGCTGCTGCAGGATTTGAGCTCCATGGATGGAGCTGAATGGATGCAGCTGCAATCAGCCTGCGGTGAATGATGCTCCAAATTGCAGCTCCCGGGATGCCGGGGGGGGAGAGAGCGGAGCCGGGAGCAGGTGACGGTGTTTGAATGTCACTTAAAGTTCATTTTCATTATTTTAATTGTCACCGGCAAAATCTCCCCATCCAGGCCTGATTATGCTGGGAGAGAAAATCAGGACTTAAATCCCAATCAATCAGAGCTGGAAGTGTTGCTGCAGCGCCGACGGCGGGGCCTGAGCTGTGATTAAAGCGGGGCTTTGGTGATCCGGGGAAAGGCTGGGAATGCGCGGGGTTCGCCAAAGCTCCGGGATGAGCTTTCCAAGGACCGCGGGTACCATGGACAGCTCATTCCCGGCTCAATCCCGGTTCTCCGCAGGGAAACGGGGCAGCGTTTGGGGGGCCCGGGGGGCAGGGGGCGTTATCAGATGGAGTTATCAGCTGGAATTATCAGCTGGAATTACCAGATAAAGTTATCAACTGGAATGATCAGCTGGAATGATCAGCTGGAATGATCAACTGGAATTATCAGAGGGAGTTATCGGATGGAGTTATCAGCTGGAATGATCAGCTGGAGTTATCAGCTGGAATTATCAGCTGGAATGATCAGCTGGAATGATCAGCTGGAATTATCAGCTGGAATTATCAGCTGGAATTACCAGATAAAGTTATCAGCTGGAGTTATAAACTGGAGTTCCAGCCCGCAGCTCCACGGCCACCAACAGCAGCAGGGCTTGGAGCTGCTGGAGCAATCCAGAGGAGAACACGGAGCTGCTCCAGGGCTGGAGCCCCTCTGGATTCTGGGAGGGCTGGGAATGTTCACCTGGGGAAGGGACGGATCCACGGAGAGCTCAGAGCCCCTCGCAGGGGCTCCAGGAGAGCTGGAGAGGGATTTGGGATAAGGGATGGAGGGTCAGGACACAGGATTGGAAAAGGGGAAATTTGATGGGATTTTGGGAAGGAATTCCTGGCTGGGAGGGTGGGGAGGGGCTGGGCTGGAATTCCCAGAGGAGCCAAGGCTGTCCCTGGATCCCTGGGAGTGTCCAAGGAAAGGTGGGAAAAAGGGAAGGATCCAAGGAGATCTTGGAGCCCCTTCCGGAGCCTGGAGGGGCTCCAGGAGAGCTGGAGAGGATCTGGGACAAGGGATGGAGGGACAGGACACAGGGAATGGATTTAAACTGGGAAAGGGGAAATTTGATGGGATTTTGGGAAGGAATTCCTGGTTGGGAGGGTGGGGAGGGGCTGGGCTGGAATTCCCAGAGGAGCCAAGGCGGCCCCTGGATCCCTGGAAGCGCCCAAGGCCAGCTTGGATCCATCCAGTCCTGTGGAAGGTGTCAGGGCTGGAACTGGATGGGATTTAAACCGCTCCCAACCCAAACCATTCCAGGACTCTGGAATTCCACCAGGCAGAGCCAGGTCCTGCTCCTTTAACGCCAGCAATTAAGGGGGGGGAAAAATAAAAAGCTGCTCCATAAACTGCTGCAAAGTGGAAGCTCCTTCCAAACAAACCAATTTGAGGAAGATGAAGCCGGTGGGATCCAGCAATAATTTAATAACCAGCTTGAAAAAACAACAATGAATTTAAGAGCATTTTTGGTTTTGTTTTTTGTTGGGGTTTTTTGTTGTTGTTGTTGTTGTTTGTGGGTTTTTTTTTTCCTGAGAGAGAAACATCAACTCCGCGGGGAAATAAATGGAATAAACGGAGCCCAATCTGCACAAACATTTGTTTTGTTATCTCTGGAAAATCAATAAACACGGGGCAATTATGGTCTCGATGAATCCCCCAACTTCGGATTGTCTCTCCAGGCTTCCTGCTCGATGGGAATTCATTACATTTCCCTTTCTTCATTCGGATAAATTCGCCGGTTTCCCCCCGCCCCCCCCCTCTTTTTCGAGCCCAAGTCGTGTTTTTTCCTTGAAATGTTTCATTTTCTTTCCCTGGCGTTGTGGAGGGAGAGGGAAGCTCCCCTCAGCTCTGATCTAATCCAATTAAATGTAATTTAATTGCTGGGCAGCCTCGGATTCGTCAAGAATTCCAGCAGCAAATAAATCAGAATAAAAAGCTCGGCCTGACATGGATCTTCCTGGTTTCTAGCGAAAATCTCCGGGTTTGGGTTTCAGCAGCTCGGCCAAGCTTGGCTTTACAAAAACCGCGCCTATTCCTTCTCCCTCCCTTGATTTTGGAGCCGTCTGGATCAGATCCAGGGAAGCAGGCGGATCCCAAATTCTCCTCTGCCCCTTGTCCTGCCTGCAGAACCTTTGGGATGCTCGAACCTTTGGGATGCTCAAACCTTTGGGATGTTCATCCCCATTTTCTGCTGGAGCCATTCCCTTCCCTGCCCCAAAATCTGGGAATTCCCTATGGAGACAGCAACGACCTCACCCACCCTTCCCAAAGGCGGGAATAAATGGGGGCAATTATCAACCAGGGGTGCCTAATTATTGATTTTTAACGAAGGAAAACCCCATTCCCACAGCCCATTGGAAAAGCCACTTCCCGGGGTGTCAACGCCCTCTGGGAATTCTGCTGGGCTCGGAGATTTTACCTCTTCCCACAACATCTTTCACCTTCACACCAGGTTTTTGTTCCGGTTTTTTTTCCCCATATTTGTTTGGGAAACGATCATCAGGAATGAAATCTTGGGATTATAACCGAGAACCTGGGAGGGGAAAAAACCCCAAGAACTCGATGAAAAAATCGACTCAGTGTTGACTAGAAACTGAAGATTTCTAGATTTTTTTAAGTTAAGACCTTCCCATGGAAACACCTTTGGGAAAGCTGCTTTTCCAACTCCTGGAAGAGCCTCTGGAGCACTGGGAGAGAGCCCAAGAGAGCTTGGGGGGTTGGAATTTTTTTGGGAGGATCCCGTGTCCCCTTGTGGTGTCCCCGGGAGCTGAGCCCGACCCCTCCAGTCAGGGACTGGTGGAGAGCCACAAAATCCTCACTGCTCCCCTTTTCCCCAGCATCTCCTCATCCCAGCCACGCTCCAAGCAAAACGGAGCTTCCAGGCCGCAGAAATCGGGCCCCCCAAAAAAACCCGGTTAAAATGGGGAAAAAAAAGAAGTTAAAATTAAAGAAAAGAACAATCCTGAAGGCAGGGAACGTTTCCCACTCTCGCTGAGGGTTTGGAGCCGCTCCCTCGCCACTTCCCCCAGGGATTGCTGCTTTTTCCCTGTAATTAGCAGCGAAGTGTGAGCGCTGCGAGGAGCCAAGAGTCTCCCTCGGATCCCACTCGGGCTTTTCCTCTCGTTCTTTCCCGGTGTTTTCTTCTCACCACATTCAATTAAATCCGGACCCGCTGCCAACAAATCCCTCGGAGCAGCCGAAGCCTCCCCAGGCGAGCTCCGGGTGCTCCCCGGCTCCGGAGCCTGCGGGGTGGCCCTGGCACCCCCAGAGGGAAAAACGATGGTCCTGGGGGTCTTCTCCAGCCTCCAAATTCCATGATTTTGGGGAAAAACAACCAGGACTGAACACAGGCTGGAGCAGCTTTAACCGTTTATAGTTCCTTTTTCCATTTGCTCCTTTTTTAGCTTCTTATTTAAAATAATTCAACTCCCATTTTACTCCATTCAACTCCCAGTTTTGAAATGAAAAACATAATTCCTAAAGAATCATTTGAAACTTTAGAAACAATAAATGATAATAAATAAATACCATAAACAGTAAATAAAATAATTAATAATAAATATAATAAATATTAGTAATTTTAAATTTTAGAAACAATAAATAATATAACATAAATATAATGAATGATGAATAAAATAATTAATAATAAATATAATAAATAATAATTTTAAATTTTAGAAACAATACATTATATAACTAATAAATTTCATAATTCATAAATCCAATAAAATGAATTTAATTTTTAAAATATTTTTTACAGCTTTTTCTGCTTTTAACTTCACCAGCAGGACAAACTGAGGTTTATCCTCTCCAAGCCTCGCCCTGGTGCCATGAATCCTTTTTTTTTTTTGGCCAAGGCTGAGGGAGATGTTGAGGAGCCAAATCCAAGCCTCACCCTGGTGCCATGACTTCTTTTTTTGGCTAAGGCTAAGGGAGATTTTGGGGAGCCCTTTCCACTTTTCCTTGGCATTTTTCGCTGCCGAACAGCAAATTTGAATTCCTCCACTCGGGACAGAAGCGGCGGAGAGCGTGTGAATAAAACATGAAGCAGAAAACAAATCCTCCCTGGCACCTGGATCCTTCCCTTCCCAGGGCAATCCCGAGGCTTTAATTGCTTGATTTACTGCCGGAGCCACTCTGCCAGCAGCGATAAATAAAGTTAATTAATATTGGGAAACCCCCTGCCAGAGGCTGGGAATTCACAGGGAACGGAGGGACGGGATCTGTGGGGCTGCTGGGGAAGGGAAGAGCCCAATTCCCTCTCCTCCCTTTCCTTATCCATCATCCTTTCCTTGCTTGGCTGCTGGCTCCAATTCTGGGTTGTTTTCCTTCTCTCTTTCATTCCCTTCTTCCCCAAGGACCCCGAACGTTAATCAGGGAAGAGTTTCTGTGATTAAATACATGGAAATAATGGGATTTTCTACTGGAGGAAGGAAATCTGGTGCCAAATGTGGAGAGGGAACACCCTGGTGTGCCAAAAGACAGGAGAAAAACGGGGAATTATTGATTCCACCAGGACGGAGGCTCTCATTCATCAGATTTCAGCTTTTCCATGGATGTTTTTGTTGGGATGAAGTTACACATCCTCCACAAATCCAGGAAATTTCTTGGGGTGGTTTTCATGTTGGGTTTAGCCCCAGAATGACTTGGAGCACCTTGGGATAGTGGGAGATGTTCCTGTCCAAGGAATGGGGTGGAACAAGATGAGCTTTGAATTTTTGGGATTTAATAGTAAGAAGAAAATTTGGGATGAAAAAGTCCCAAATGGGATGAAATTACACATCCTCCACAAATCCAGGAAATTTCTTGGGATAGTTTTCACACTGGATTTTACCAAGGAAGGGTTTGGAGCAAGCTGGGACAGTGGGAGGTGCTCCTGTCTGAAGAACGGGGTAGAAGAAGATGAACTTTGAGGTTTTGGGGATTTTACGGTGGGGTTTTTAGCCCCCAAAAAGTTTTGGGATGAAAATGTCCCAGGTGGGATGAAATTACATGTTCTCCACAAATCCAGGAAATTTCTTGGGGTGGTTTTCACGTTGGGTTTTACCAAGGAAGGGTTTGGAGCAATCTGGGGTGGCGGGAGATGTCCCTGTCCATAGCAGGGTGTGGGATGAGATGAATTTTAAGGTCCTTCCCGCCCAAATCATTCCACGATCCCATGGCTCATCCTGGCTCATTTCCAAGGTTGGTAGGAGCCCAAGCAGCTCGTTCTGCACCAAACCCCTCCGTGTTTTCCTGGGCCAGGATTTGGCCCTGGCAGCTCGTTCTGCACCAAACCCCTCCGTGTTTTCCTGGGCCAGGATTTGGCCCTGGAATTTTGCCGATTCACCCAGTCAGACCCTCTGACCTGACCACGTTCTCTGGGATTTTTCCCCGTTTTCTGAGCGTCTCCACTGGGGAAGAGCTTCCCCTGTGTCCACCCTGCAGCGCCTCAGAAATCTGCTCCAGCATCTGCCAGCCTGACTCCCCCAGGGCTTTTGGGATCATTTGTGTGCTCTGGAGTGACACGGGATTCCTTGGTCAGATGGAAACTTCTCCCTGGACTATGGGGAAGGGACGGGGTGGGGTTGGAATCTCTCAGTTTTACATCCCAAATCCCTCCCTGGCTGTGGGATGTGCTTGAGCCTCCCTCCCTGATGGAATTGGCACCTTTTTTATCTTTCTAAACCATTCCTAAATGATTTCCTGAGGAAAAAGGAGGGTTTGGGATTGTTTGGGAGCAGCCGCCAAGCGCAAGGCGCTGTTTTTATCCCTAATTGTGTCCAGGATGCCCAAACCAACACTTCATTGTTCATTTTTCCCAGCATATGGAAAAAAATCTGGGAGCACCCTTGGAGCAACAAAACCCTGCCTAAACTGTGCTGTGAAAAGCTGGATTTTAATCCCAGCCTTGCCAGGGAGGAGCTGAGCCCCCTCCTTGTGTCCCTGGGCTCATCCTGGCTCTGTGGGATGTTCTGTCCCCTCTTGGTGGCTGGGCTGTCCCCACTCTGCCACTGACAGAATTTTCCCATCTTCCCACTTTTTCCCATCCTTTCCCTCCCCTGGAACTGGGATCTTTGTTCTGCAGCGCCTGGAGTTGGAACAGGTCCGGTTTCAGAGCAGAATTGGTTGAAATTGCCCGAATTTGTCATTTTTAAGGCCAGAAGTTGCCGCTTCCCACGCTGAACCTGACATTTTACCTAATGATGGCCATGGAAATTCCCCCAGGAATTCCCAACTGCCTGGGGATGGAGCGAGGTTGTTTTTAAATCAGCACCTGACCTTTGGAAATGGATCCCAGGATTAATGACCAGGTCAGGTTTTATTTCAACCAGAGCTCGGTTGGTTTCATTTTCCAGACATCCAGGCCGGGCACTGCTCCTTTTGCTTTAAAATCCACCAAAGCTGGTCCAGGTGCTCCAAATTCCCTCACCTGGCAGAGTTTTCCCTCCGAGGAATTAAGCTGAGCTTTCCCCACCCCATATTTCTATAAAATAAATAGATTTAATCCCATAAAGACGCAATTTAATTTGACAAAAGCCTCAGAGTGAAGCTGGAGTTCAATCACCCCAAAGCAGGGCCTGGAGGAGAATCCCAAAGAATGGTTGGGAGTGGATTTCAGGGAGATTAAAATCCAGATGGTCTGGAGCTGATCATCCCAAAGCAGGGCCTGGAGGAGAATCCCAAAGAATGGTTGGGAATGGGTTTCAGGGAGATTAAAATCCAGCTGGTCTGGAGCTGGAGAGCCTCCTGGGATTGTTGGGAACAGGGATGAGAGTTGCTCTGGGGAATCCCATATTGTGGCTGTGAATGTTGGGATTTCCATCCCACCCAGCTTCTGCGCTGATCTCATCTCCTGATTCCCAGACAAGGATCCAAACCCTTTCCTGGAGGAGAAGGATCTGCCTTGGGGTTGGGAGCAGGATGTCAGTGGATGGTTGGAGCCACATTCCCGGTTTGTGGGACCAGGGAAAGGAGAATTCTCTGTTCCCAGAGGATGCCAAACCCTGCCTGGGGCTGGCAGGGATGGGAGGAGGAGCTCGGCCTCAGCTCCTGCAGCTCTCACTGCTGGGAAAGGCTGGAAGGAAGGTCCTGTTCCATTGGAAAAGCTGGACTGGCCCCAAAATTCACTTTGGATTGTGCTGCTCCAGAATCCCATCCTGGGAAGGAGCTGGAGATGTTGGATTGAGGCATCAGAGGGATGGAGCAGCTCTGGAGCCAGGCTGGGAGAGCTGGGAATGCTCACCTGGAGAGGAGAAGGGTCCAGGGAGAGCTTCCAGCACATTCCAGAGCCTGAAGGGGCTCCAGGAGAACTGGAGAGGGGCTGGGGACAAGGATGGAGGGACAGGACACAGGGAATGGCTCCCAGTGCCAGAGGGCAGGGATGGATGGGATACTGGGGAGGAAAATCCTTTCTTAAGGACTTTCAGGCACCTTTCTCCATGTCCAGTCTGGTTTTTTTTCCCAAAATGGAAGACACTGAAAAAGCATGTGGGGATTTTACACCCCTGAAATGTCAGTGTCCGCTCCTGGATGTGTTTCAGGAGGAAACTTGGGACAAGGGATGGATTCCCACTGCCAGAGGGAATTATCAGCTGGAATTATCACCTGGAGTTCCAGCCCACGGCCACCAACAGCAGCAGGGCCTGGAGCTGCTGGAGCAATCCAGAGGAGAACACGGAGCTGCTCCAGGGCTGGAGCCCCTCTGGATTCTGGGAGGGCTGGGAATGTTGACCTGGAGAAGGGACGGATCCATGGAGAGCTCAGAGCCCCTCGCAGGGGCTCCAGGAGAGCTGCAGAGGGATTTGGGATAAGGGATGGAGGGACAGGACACAGGGAATGGATTTGGATTGGAAAAGGGGAGATTGGGGTGGGATTTTGGGCAGGAATTCCTGGCTGGGAGGGTGAGGAGGGACTGGGATGGAATTCCCAGGAATGCTGTGGATCCCTGGGAGTGTCCAAGGAAAGGTGGGAAAGGGAAGGATCCAAGGAGATCTTGGAGCGCCTTCCACAGCCTGGAGGGGCTCCAGGAGAGCTGGAGAGGATTTGGGACAAGGGATGGAGGGACAGGACACAGGGAATGGATTTAAACTGGGAAAGGGGAGATTGGGATGGGATATTGGGAAGGAATTCCTGGCTGTGAGGGTGGGGAGGGGCTGGGCTGGAATTCCCAGGGAAGCTGCGGCTGCCTCAGATCCCTGGAAGTGCCCCAGGCCAGGCTGGGATAACCCAGGGTGGCGGAAGGTGTCCCCATGGGATGAGGTGATCTGAAGATCCCTCCCAGCCCATTCCATCCCTGAATTCCGCTTGCCAGCAGGATTCCCCTGCTCAGAGCAGCGATGGCTTTTCCATGTAAATGTGTTTTCCATGTAGATGCTCTTGGATGGCTGTTTAGCAGGAAGTGACAGCGGTGACAGCTCCGATCCTCCCGGGAATCGCTGCAGTCACTGTTGGTTTTCTCCTAAAATGACGAATCTTGATCTCTCTGCCTTTCAACTTCTGTGGATTTTGGATTTTTGTTCTTCCCCTAAACCACCGTGTCCTTGATAAACAAACGCAAACAAAAGAATGCCTTGGAGCCAGGGAGGGAATTCCAGCCTGCAGAGGGTAAAAAAAACGGAAATAAAGCAGGGAAAAAAGGGAAATAAAGCAGGAAAAAAAGGGAAATAAAGCAGGAGAAAAAGGGAAATAAAGCAGGAAAAAAAGGGAAATAAAGCAGGGGAAAAAGGGAAGTAAAGCAGGAAAAAAGGGAAATAAAGCGGGGAAAAAAGGGAAATAAACCAAACCAGCTGGATCCCAAGGGCTGGGAATCCCAAATTCCTGCTCAGTGGGAGAAATCCTGGGAATGTCACATCCACCTGAGCACCCCCAACCAACCCAGTGCACCAGCTTGGCTTTTCCTTGCTTTTTTTATGGAATTTCTGGCCCTTTCACCCCCACCCTGGGAGGTCCGAACAGCTCTCCCAGGCTCCAGCACTGCCCTCATTTTTCTGGAAGGGCCCTCAGGGCTGAGGGGTTTGGAATTGAAATCCATTAGCAAAATTCCTCCTTTCCCCCCCCCACCTTTTTGCATTAAATATTCCATTAATCCCAACATCCCAATCCCCCAAAGCAGGGAGGGTGTTAAAATAAAAAACCATCACCCCCTATTGCTCCCCAGATCTTCCCAAGGCAAGAATTTAATTTCTGGCTGAATCCCAGAGAGAAAATGAGAGGAAGAGAGGAAAGATGAAGGAGGAAGTAAAAAAAAAAAAAGCCCCTCACCCAAACAGAAATTGATGAATTAAACGCGATTGGAGCGATCAGGGAGGGGAGATGGAAATGGGGAAAGCTCCTGTTGGGAACGGGAGCGGGATCTCTCCATCATTTCCATTTCCCAGCACGCCGGGACTCAGGACAAGCTATTAAGGAGCTGACATTTAGAAGAGTGTTTAAACCCTTCTTAGATTAAAGCTTTTTATTCCCTCCAACTCCCAGCCCTTCCCCATCCCCTAACATTTGCCCCCTCCTTGGCGGGTTTATTCCTGGAGTTCCTCGGTGCCTCCATCCCTGGTTGTTTTTTTCCCCCTGTATTTACCGTGGAGCTAATGGGGAATAAACGAGGAGCAAAACGAAGCCGTTCCTGCTATAAATAATTGATGGACACCGGCGGCTCCTCACGGATCCCACACAGGTCCCGCGCACGTGGGCACGGAACGAGCGCGAGCTGAGAAATTCCAGCTCCTCGACACAGACGGGAGATATATATATATATATATATATAAAATAAAAGAAAATAAAAGAAAAGCAAGAAAAAGGAGAAATATTCCTGCCTGACCCATCCCAGCTGGAAAAATCCAGGTATTACGGCCTGGGAGGTGCCATCTGCGGCTGTCCCAGCCCCTGTCACCGCCGCTGTCCCCGCGCGGGCACGGCCACAATGCGGCGGAACAGCCGCGGATAATTAAACTTTGCGGTGGGGAGATAAAGCCGAGATGGGCTTTTTTTCCTCGGAGCTTTTCACATCCCAGCTGGAGGCAGCAGATAAGGTGGAAATTGGCCTATTTTCCCAGCCCGGAGTGGCTTTGCAGCGGGAACGCGGCGGAATTTCAGATTTTTTCCCCGGCCTTTCTTTGAAATCGAAATTTGAGGGGTTGTACGGCGACACCCCCGCGCCGGGAATGCAGCTTCTCCTGGGATGGGTTTCCTGGTGGGAACGAGGGGGAAAGCTGGGGACGATCCTGAATCCTCATCCCAGGATGTTTTCCTGGCATGCTGAGGGGTTTTGTACCCAGTACCGGGATCCAGGAATCCGCTCTAAATCCCAAATGTGGTGGGATCTGTACAAATTCCTGCCCTGCCTGGGTAGGAATGAATTCCATGAGCATGAGGTGAAATTTCAGATTTTTTCGCCGGCCTTTCTTTGAAATAGAAATTTGAGGGGTTGTACGGCGACACCCCCGCGCCGGGAATGCGGCTTCTCCTGGGATGGGTTTCCTGGTGGGAATGAGGGAAAAGCCTGGGATGATCCTGAACCCTCATCCCAGGATGTATTCCTGAGGGGTTTTGTTCCCAGTACCGGGATCCATGGGATCACCAGGAATCCGGTCTAAATCCCAAATCTGGTGGGATCTGTACAAATTCCTGCCCTGCCTGGGTAGGAATGAATTCCATGAGCATGGGGTGAAATTTCAGATTTTTTCGCCGGCCTTTCTTTGAAATCAAAATTTGAGGGGTTGTAGGGTGACACCCCCGTGCTGGGAATGCGGCTTCTCCTGGGATGGGTTTTCCTGGTGGGAATGAGGGAAAAGCCTGGGGATGATCCTGAACCCTCATCCCAGGATGATTTCCTGAGGGGTTTTTGTACCCAGTATCGGGATCCATGGGATCACCAGGAATCAGCTCTAAAACCCAAATCTGGTGGGATCTGTTCAAATTCCTGCCCTGCCTGGGTAGGAATGAATTCCATGAGCGTGGGGTGAAATTTCAGATTTTGTCACCGGCCTTTCTTTGAAATCGGAATTTGAGGGGTTGTACGGTGACACCCCCGTGTCGGGAATGCGGCTTCTCCTGGGATGGGTTTCCTGGTGGGAACGAGGGGAAAAGCCTGGGGATGATCCTGAACCCTCATCCCAGGATGTTTTCCTGGCATGCTGAGGGTTTTTGTACCCAGTACCGGGATCCAGGAATCCGCTCTAAATCCCAAAATCTGGTGGGATCCGTTCAAATTCCTGCCCTGCCTGGGTGGGAATGAGTTCCATGAGCACGGGGTGCCAGAGGAGCCAGGAGGGACACAAGAGTGATCCCAGCATGTCCCAAGCCCCTGCAGGGCCACAACAACAAATTTTTGCCATATTTGGGTTGAAAATTCTGATTTTTGAGGGATTTGGGAACTCCGGAGTTTGAAATCAGCGTGGTTTGCCAGGGAAATCATCTCCATGGGATCTGCTGGGAATGGGAATTGTTGGGAATTGTGGGAGTGGGAATTGAGGAGCAGCATCCAGGGGAGTGAAACCTGGGATGATAATCAGGGATCTGGGAAGCACTGGGAATTCTGTTAGCTCAGATTCATCCAGGGCTTAATAATTGTAATTCAGTGCCCATATAAATATATATGGATGACTGTGGATGTGGATGTGCCAACATTCCGGGCTGGATGGAGCTCAGGATGACCTGGGATAGTGGAAAGTGTCCATTCCTACGGAATGGATGGGATTTAAGGTCCCTCCAACCCAAATCATTCCATGATTCCATGATTTATTTAATTAAATGAGGGCTCCCAGCCCTGGCGTTCCCTCTTATTTTACATGGTTTGCCTCTTCATCCACAGGGCATTCCTGGTTTTTCTGGATATTCCACAGGGCATTCCTGACTCGGGGTACCTGAAAATCTCCCCCAAAATCCATAAAAACATTAAGGAAAATGGGAACCAGAAGAGAAGGAGAAGGAGCTGCTGGGACGGATCCATCCCCATGGGAAATGGATGTGCCCCATTTTTCCCAGAGCTGGAATCATCCCCCAGGGCAGAAGTGATGGAGCAACCTGACAAAATCCAGGTAAAAATTCCTGCTTTTCCTGGCTGCCTCTGCAGGGATTCCACTGGGCATTCCTGACTCGGGTACCCACAAATGGGGCAGGTTTGGCTGCAAAACTCCCCAAAAATCCATAAAAACATAAAGGAAAATGGGAACCAGAGGGAGAAGGAGCTGCTGGGACGGATCCATCAGGCCCCGATGGAGAGGCCCCATTTTTCCCAGAACTGGAATCATCTCCCAGGGCAGCACTGCTGGAGCATCCTGACAAAATCCAGGTAAAAATTCCTGCTTTTCCTGGCTGCCTCTGCAGGGATTCCACTGGGCATTCCAGACTTGGGGTACCCACAAATGGGGCAGGTTTGGCTGCAAATCTCCCCAAAAATGCGTAAAAACGTTAAGGAAAATGGGAACCAGAAGAGAAGGAGAAGGAGCTGCTGGGACGGATCCATCCCCATGGGAAATGGATGGGCCCCATTTTTCCCAGAGCTGGAATCATCTCCCAGGGCAGCAGTGATGGAGCAACCCGACAAAATCCAGGTAAAAATTCCTGCTTTTCCTGGCTGCCTCTGCAGGGACGGAACAGCTGAGAGGGGAGAGGAGCCGAGTCCAGCTCCTGGCACACCCCAATCCCGTTTGCCTTCCTGCTGGATCGGAGCCTTCATCTCCAAAACTGCAGGGCCGGGAGCTCCTCTGAGGCCTCATTAATGGGCGTTTGCCGCGCGCTCCGGGATCCTGCGGGAAGCGAGGCCGCGCTATCGGGGCACGGAATCTTTTCCTGAGTTTTATCCACATCCAGCTTTCAATCCAGAGGGGCTTTGTGGGTGATAAAACTCCTGCTCTGCCATCCCCTCCCCGGCCCCAAATCAAGGTGCCGAGGGCTCCAAAATAAATGTAAAAAAAAAACCAAAACCACGGATAAAGCCCAAACCCTTGGAAGAATCCGTCTGTGCCGAGATAATTCTGCTTATATAACGCATTATCTGCCTTTCTCTTCGCCGGGATTTCATTTCTCAGGGATATTTGCATGAAAACGGGAGCTTTGTTGCTTAGGAAATTCAGCTGCCACCGCTGCTGGCCCCATTCTGCTGCGGTCGAGTGACAGCCTTTGTGCTCCGCTCCCGCCCCGCGCCGCGTCTGCCTCCTCGGGAATGATATCCCTGCTTTTAAAGGGAAAAACGGAGCTGGGAAAGCTCCTCCTGGCCCCTCTGGGCCGGAGGGGCAGCGAGGAGGGAGCTCAGAACGACTCCAGCAGATCAGGGATGGGATTTTGGGGGGGGGAAAAGGGTTTTTTTGGGGGAATAAGTGGGAAGGGTTGGGGGTTGTTAGGAGAGTTTTGTCCCTCTGTACTCAAGCCTTGGATTTTCCAAAGATTCCCATTGGGAATCAGGGTCTGAGCAAGGGAAGCTGAGGGGTTGGGATTTTGGGGGGAAAAGGGATATTTTGGGGGAAATCAATGGAAAGGGTTGGGTATTTAGGAGGGTTTGGGAGTGGAGTGTCCTCTGCACTCCAGCCTCACATTTTCCAAGGATTCCCATTGGGAATCCAGGCCTGAGCAAGGGATGCTCAGGAGGCCACCAAGGCCCTCAGGACTCCTTTGGGTATCCATGGATTTCTCTCTGAAGTGGGATCAGTCCCTGCAGGAAGCATCTGTGGAAATACAGGGGAAATTCCACAGCAAACTTTGGAAATGTCTCAAATTAGAATGCTCCCGGCCTGAAATGAGGGTGGACATGGTTTTGTGGGTTACAAAATCCCTGATCCCCCACCTTTCACTCCCTGGTGCTGCCTGGGCGTTTGTGGATTCCGAACAAGGGGAAAAGGGTGGAAATGGTTCCAAGGGGGAGAGGGAGGAGCGGAGAACCCGGAGGAGATCCGGGATGTTCCCAAACCAGCAGGATCCTCCCCGGCTCTTCCCACCCGTGCTCTGCCTTTCTCCAGATGTGTAAATCATCCAGAACAGGCAGAGGGATCCTTCCGGGGGATCCTTCTGGCTCCAGGCGTTCAGCAGAGATAAAAGGGAAAGATAAAACCCCCCCAGACATCGGTCCTGACACCTTTGATGAAAAATTCACCGTCGGGAGAGCTCCCTGTGCTTCCTCAGGCTCTGCGTCCCTGGGGCGCTCCTGGCCCGGCCCTGCCCTCCCTCACCTGCTTGATTTCGCAGGTGGGAGATGCATTTTTGGATTCCTCGCGTGTTATTTTTAATTCCTGCTGGTTTGTTTTTAATTCCCAGGCCTGATCAGGGCTGGCTCCTCTTCCTGGTATTGCATGAGATTGGGAAAACCCATAAAACCTCATAAAACCACAAATTTTGAACTGTGCTGATATCAAAGGGGTCAGGGAGGGTTCATCCCACTCCAGCTCCTCTACAGCCTTCAAAAGAGCAGAATGAGTGCCTTCAATGACTTGGAATTCCACAAAAAATAAAGAAACAATGGGAGGCAGGGAGGTTGTGTATGGATCAGCAGGGTCAGGAACTTCAATTGCTTTTTATTCACAGTCTGGGTGTAATTCCAGAGCCCTGGAGCCGCTTCCTGCCTTCCCAAACACCAAATTAACAGCACCGAGGGATAACTGAGCTCACCTCTGGGGTAATTCCTTTATTCCAAAGGCTGAGGACTGCACCGTTCTGCTGGAGAAGGCAGAGATCCCGAGCAGGGCTCAGGGAAGGCTCAAAATCCCAGCCGAGCATTCCCTGGGATTTTCATGGAGCCAGGGAGGCCTGGAATGAGTGACAGAGACCCCTTCCCACCTGTTTTCCCAGTCCTGAGCCCCTCTGGGATTTTTATTTTCCATCCAAGTCTGCTCCTCTCCCCTGGGAAAGCTTCTTCCTTCCTTTCCTTTCCTTCCTTTCCTTTCCTTTCCTTTCCTTTCCTTTCCTTTCCTTTCCTTTCCTTTCCTTTCCTGTCCTTTCCTTGCCTTTCCTTTCCTTTCCTTTCCTTTCCTTTCCTTGACCTTTCCTTTCCTTTCCTTTCCTTTCCTTTCCTTTCCTTTCCTTTCCTTCCTTCCCTTCCCTTCCCTTCCCTTCCCTTCCCTTCCCTTCGCCGTCCCTTCCCTTCCCTTCCCTTCCCTTCCCTTCCCTTCCCTTCCCTTCCCTTCCCTTCCCTTCCCTTCCCTCCCTTCCCTTCCCTTCCCTTCCCTTCCCTTCCCTTCCCCCTTCCTTCCCTTCCCTTCCCTTCCTTCCCTTCCTCCTTCCTTCCCTTCCCTTCCCTTCCCTTCCCTTCCTCCCTTCCCTTCCCTTCCCTTCCCTTCCCTTCCCTTCCCTTCCCTTCCCTTCCTTCCCTTCCCTTCCCTTCCCTTCCCTTCCCTTCCCTTTCCCTCCTCGTTAGCTGCTCCTGAATGTTTGATATTCCCGGGATCCAGCTCTTGGCGCTGCTCCACCGCCCCGGGATCCGGAGAGGAGCATCATTAGAGGGAAGCAGGGATAAAAATACCCAGATTTCTTAGCTGGGGGAGGTTTATTTTGGCTTTCCCTGCTTTTGGAAGCCCTGGAAAATCAGCCCTTGGAGAAGTCATGGAATCCTTCCCTCCTGAAGGGTTTTGGGGGTGGGAGTGAGGATGTGCCCCGGGGTCAGCTGGGTCCAAGGAGCTCCAGAGCTCATCCCAGGTGGGAGCTCGGGGTGGGTCCGTGGGGGGCAGAGAGAAAATTCTTCCCTTTGCAGCCAATAAATCCCCAGATTCCTGAGATAATCAGGAGTGAATAACTTGATATTCCTGCTGTCCCTTCTCCAGCTGTTCCTTTAATGCGCCTTGGGAAGTTTATTCCAAACGATCCCATTTAAAGACTTTCATTTAGCAGCTAAAGAGAGGAGTTAAATGTGCCGCCGTTTCACCCTCTGCCTCCAAAGCTTTTATGACAACGCTTGGAATTTAAAAAAAAAAAAAAAGGAGATTAAAAAATCCCTCCAGGCTTCCAAATGTGCTGGGAAATCTCCTGGAAACATCTGCCTGATTCCAAAGGGCTGCTGGATTTAAAAGCTGAGGTTGGCACACAGCATTTTGGAAGCTCAGAGTTGTCCCTTTTTGTCACCAGCAGCACCCACGGGGTTCTTCCATCCAAGGTTTTTTTCCATGGTTAAATGGGGAGAGTGGGACTGGGAATGGGGCGTCCATCTCGTTCCACCCTTTCACTGGATATACGCTGGAAAAATAGATATATACTCAAAAAATGGATGTACACTGGGAAAATATACTGGATACATGCTGGGAAAAATAGATACAGACTGGGAAAATATATATGCACTGGAAAAACATATGGATATATGCTCAGGAAAATGGATATACACTGGAAAAACAATATGGATATATGCTCAGAAAATGGATATACACTGGGAAAATGGATGCAGACTGGGAAAATACACTGCATACATGCTGGAAAAATAGATATGCACTGGAAAATAGATATATGCCCCAAAAATGGATACAGACTGGGAAAATATACTGGATTCATGCTGGGAAAATAGATATATACTGGAAAAATAGATATGTGCTCAAAAACTGGTTAGACACTGGGAAAATACACTGGATACATGCTGGGAAAATAGATATATACTGGAAAATAGATATACACTGGAAAAATGGATATACCCTGGAAAAACACATGGATATATGCTCAAAAACATGGATATGCACTGGAAGTGGATATTCACTGGGAAAATACACTGGATACATGCTGGAAAAATAGATAGATGCTCAAAAAATAGATATATGCTCCAAAAATGGATATACACTGGGAAAATATACTGGATACATGCTGGGAAAATAGGTACAGACTGGAAAATAGATATACGCTGGAAAAATGGATATACACTGGAAAAACACATGGATAGGTGGTCAGAAAATGGATATACACTGGAAAATGGATACAGACTGGGAAAATACACTGGATACATGCTGGAAAAATATATATATACTGAAAAAATAGATATATGCTCAAAAATGGATACAGACTGGGAAAATACACTGGATACATGCTGGAAAAATAGATATATGCTGGAAAAATAGATATACACTGGAAAAATTGATATACACTGGAAAAACATATGGATATATGCTCAGAAAATGGATATACACTGGAAAATTGGTATAGACAGGAAAAATACATGGATACACACTGGATAAATAGATACACACTGGAAAAACCCGTGGATACACACTGGAAAAGTGGATATACAGTGGAAAAATAAATGGATATACACTGGAAAAACCCATGGACACACGCTGGGAAATGGATGTACACTGGAAATCCCCATTGGATACGCCCCCAAAACCCCACGGAAGCCCCAGGGTGGCATCACCCCCTGGGGGTGGCACCCCCAGCCTTGTTCCCAGGCCCTTTCCCAGGATAAACCTTGGATTCCCTCTGGAACGGCTTCCTGGCGCTTTCCCATTTTAATAAAAATTATAGAGGGGAAGAGCGATGACGTGGCACTTGAAACTGAAACCCAGCTATTTCTTCCATCTTTATCATCCCGGGAAACGCAATATTTTGACATTTCCAAGGAGCTGCAGCATTGTGGGCTTTTTCTTTTTTTTGGTTGGGTTTGGTTTTTTTTTTTTCCCCAACATATTTTATCTTTCCCCGTAGGATATCAGCCCGGCTCATCTCCATTTCCTAATTTCATTAACTGGCATGGAGAATAAACCCCTTTATTTCCCCCAGAATCCACCCACTCAACATCTTCCATTCCCCCATTCCATGAAGGTTTCCATGTAAGACATTTTTTCCAGCCTGGTTGCTCCGGGAAAAAATTGCAGGGGAGACAAACTCCAGGTGATTTGGGAATTTGCTTTTGTTCCAGGACAACAGCTGAGGAATCCCAAGGGAAGAATGGGAATATGGTTCCCACCCATGGACTTTGCTCAGGGAGTGGTTTTGTTCAAGGGCAAAGCTGAGGAATCCCCATGGGAAACTGGGAATTTGGATCCAACAGGGAGCTGAGAGCTCTCTGAGCAACCCAACATTAAAAACCCCCCAAGCATCCCAAACCCCACAGCAGCAGCAGCAGCTCAACAATCCCACCCTCGCTCCTCCACCAGCATGGGGTGAAATAATCCTGGAAAAGGCATCTTCCATTCCCCCATTCCATGAAGATTTCCATGTAAGACATTTTTCCAGCCTGGTTGCTCCGGGAAAAAACTGCAGGGGAGACAAACTCCAGGTGATTTGGGAATCTGCTTTTGTTCCTGGGCAAAGCTGAGGAATCCCGAAGGAAAAATGGGAATATGGGTCCCACCCATGGACTTTGCTCAGGGAGTGCTTTTGTTCAAGGGCAAAGCTGAGGAATCCCCATGGGAAATTGGGAATTTGGATCCAACAGGGAGCTGAGAGCTCTCTGAGCACCCCAACATTAAAAACCCCCCAAGCATCCCAAACCCCACAGCAGCAGCAGCAGCTCAACAATCCCACCCTCGCTCCTCCAGCAGCATGGGGTGAAATAATCCTGGAAAAGGCAACTTCCATTCCCCCATTCCATGAAGGTTTCCATGTAAGACATTTTTCCAGAGCCTGGTTGCTCTGGGAAAAAACTGCAGGGGAGACAAACTCCAGGTGATTTGGGAATCTGCTTTTGTTCCAGGGCAAAGCTGAGGAATCCCAAGGGAAAAATGGGAATATGGGTCCCACCCATGGATTTGCTCAGGGAGTGCTTTTGTTCCAGTGGAAAGTGAGGAATCCCCATGGGAAACTGGGAATTTGGATCCAACAGGGAGCTCTCTGAGCACCCCAACATTAAAAAACCCTCAAGCATCCCAAACCCCACAGAAGCAGCTCAACAATCCCACCCCAGCTCCTCCACCAGCATGGGGTGAAATAATCCTGGAAAAGGCATCTTCCATTCCCCCATTCCATGAAGATTTCCATGTAAGACATTTTTCCAGCCTGGTTGCTCCGGGAAAAAATTGCAGGGGAGACAAACTCCAGGTGATTTGGGAATCTGCTTTTGTTCCTGGGCAAAGCTGAGGAATCCCGAAGGAAAAATGGGAATATGTGTCCCGCCCATGGATTTGCTCAGGGAGTGCTTTTGTTCCAGAGGAAAGTGAGGAATCCCCATGGGAAACTGGGAATTTGGATCCAACAGGGAGCTCTCTGAGCACCCCAACATTAAAAATCCTCAAGCATCCCAAACCCCACAGAAGCAGCAGCTCAACAATCCCACCCCGGTCCTCCAGCAGCATGGGGTGAAATAATCCTGGAAAAGGCGGAATTTGATGGGTTTAGGGAGAGATGCTCCTCACTCCCAGCTCTCCATGCCCTTCCCAGGTGCTCCCAGCCCTTCCCAGACTTTCCCAGAACGGGAGGAATGCAGGGAATCCTTTACCCAGCTGGAGCAAGGCCCCCATTAAACATGCGATGTAAGCTAATGAACATTTTAATTCCGTGTTTCCCCCTCCTGCCACCCCTCCCTCTCCCTCTCCTTTAAATAAATATTTCAGCATCTCCGAGCGAGCGCTGGGAGCGGGGCCGAGCAGGTTGATTTAATCTCTCATCCCTGCTCTCTGCCGAGCAGGAATTCTCTCATCTGCCTCCCGCACATCACAAATCCGCGCCGGGGGAAGGAGGGGGATCAGAGCCCTTCCAGCGCTTCCCTCCTTCCCTTTGGAAGTCCTTCAAGGATTTCGAGGAAGATGCCATTCACGGCTTCTAATCGCTCGGCTCGTTAACTCTTTGGGATGCGAAGGGCTGGAGATTCCCTCCATTCCCGTGGCAACGCATTTCCCAGGGGATGAGACCACCAGTTCATCCCACGGCAGCAAATTCCCTCTGGTCTTTCCAGAAATTTCCCACACCTTGGATTTGTTTGGGTCCGTTTCTCCCAGAATTGCCACAAAATCCCCGGGAACACAAAGAAATTCAATCTCTGCAGCACCGCCAAGGCCTGAGGTGAATCCCTGGATGCAGGCATGTCCCATCTCTGCCAGGGGATGTTTGATGTGGATCCTGGGGCAAATAATTCCTGATTTCCCACAAAATCCCCGGGAACACAAAGAAATTCAACCTCTGCAGCACCACCAAGGCCTGAGGTGAATCCCTGGATGCAGGCAGGCCCCATCTCTGCCAGGGGATGTTTGATGCAGATCCTGGGGCAAATAATTCCTGATTTCCCACTCCCAGCTCCGTCCTGGAGCAGGGATGGAAGGATGGAGGGAAGGGATTGATTCCCTGTTCCTGGCCTGGAAAAGAGCCCCAGCTGAGGGCAGCTGAGCTCAGCACCGAGGTCAGCGTCCAGGCAGGGAGGAAGCACAAAAGGAGAATTATTTCTGTTTAATCCTTGCTGTATTAAAGGAAAAATATCCATGGTAATGGTGAGGTTCTTAGGGAAAAAAAAAAAAAAGTTAAAAAAAGCCTGGAGTCTGCACAGAGAAAACAGGACCGGAAAATCTGAATAATGACCATGGAGCTGGAAAAGAGCTCCTGGAAAATCCTGACTCGGCACAGACCTTGGAGCAGTTGTCTGGAGCCGAGTGATTCCTCTGACTCCTCATCTCCTGGAAGCTCCTCTGTGGCTGAGGCCAAGCCGGGATCAAGGAGCTTTCCCGAGGACAGGAGTGCAGCATTCCACACATCTCCTGGAAACCCTCCAGGGCTTTCCTTCCCATCCAGCAAAAAACCTCCTGATTTTTCAATTTTACACTTTGTGCTCCAGACCTTCACTGGGGACAGGGAGAGGTCAGTGGGTGGCTGGATATGAGGATTTGGGGCTGATTTATGGCTCCAAGTGACTCCTGAAAATGCAAACCCTGAGCTCAGCTCTGCCCAGGCTTGGAAATTGCTGTGTTGTGATTTCAGGGTTTACCTCAGAACCTCGGGTCCCTCCCCTGATAATTCCCTGCCAGGTGTGTCAGTCACCTCTCCTTCCCCTCCCAGCACTGTCTGTCAGTCCTGGCATTCCAGAAGGGCCTCGAGTGATTGGGCAGATCCAAAGGATGCCCTCTACCCCTGGGGGGCCCTGGGCCATCCAGGTGTCCTTTGTCCCTTTGTCCCTCCCCTCCTGTCCCTGCTTGGTGCCTCCCTGCCCCTTCCCTGCCCCTCTCCCCGGGGTTAAAGGAGCAGCAGCCACGGGCTCAGGGAGTTCTGTGGGAGCTGGTGCTGCATTCAGAGGCCTGAGGGCCAGAATAAAGCTCTGGATCCAAACCCTCCCTCAGAACCGACTCCTTTCCTTCACCATGGCCTGAAAGCTTCTCCACAGAGGGAAACCTGAGGGGCAGCCCCTGGTATGGGGGGAAGCTCCATCCCAGCAGCACCAGAGCTCCTGCAGGCCTGGACTTGTCTGCAGGGCCCAGCTGCAGCACCCAGGCAGCCAAAAGTGTCTGTGGGGTGAAACACCACACACCCAGGCAGCCCAAAGTGTCTGTGGGGTGAAACACCACACACCCAGGCAGCCCAAAGTGTCTGTGGGTGAAACACCACACACCCAGGCAGCCCAAAGTGTCTGTGGGGTGAAACACCACACACCCAGGCAGCCCAAAGTGTCTGTGGGGTGAAACACCACACACCCAGGCAGGCAAAAGTGTCTGTGGGGTGAAACACCACACACCCAGGCAGCCCAAAGTGTCTGTGGGTGAAACACCACACACCCAGGCAGCCCAAAGTGTCTGTGGGGTGAAACACCACACACCCAGGCAGGCAAAAGTGTCTGTGGGGTGAAACACCACACACCCAGGCAGGCAAAAGTGTCTGAGGGTGAAACACCACACACCCAGGCAGCCCAAAGTGTCTGTGGGGTGAAACACCACACACCCAGGCAGGCAAAAGTGTCTGTGAGGTGAAACACCACAGTTGCTGCTGTTTGGTTCAGCACCAAGGGCCAGACAAGCTCAGGCAGGTCCCGTCCAGTTATATTGGTGATATTCTAATAGGGAATCCATCCCATAAAATTTTGTGGGAATGCTGGCGCTGATCCATCGTTGTCCCACTGCCCTCCCTGATCCTGCTGACCACAAGTGGACAATGGGCACCGTTCCCCCATGGAAAGCTCCACACTGGGATGTTCCTCTGCAGGGCATGGCTGAGACAAAATGAAATCAGGGGTGGGAGAGATCCTAAAATCCCTGAGGTTGGAAAAACCCTCCAAGGTCACTGAGTCCCAGCTGTGCCCCATCCCCACCTATGGGAATAAACCATGTGGAGCTCCATTTTCTTCATGGTGGAAAAAGTTCATTCTTTGTTGACATAACTCGTTTTTATACAGTTTTGCAGACCTCAAATTGGTCAGTAGCTTATGTGCCCATTACTTTATGGGTAAGTAACAAATTATTTTGTATTGATTGATCACTCAAACCCCCGGTGTGTACACGCAGGAAAAGTTTTGTGAGAGATAATTTTCATTTTTCTATCTAAAAACAGTTTATACAGGTGCAGGTTGTTTTTCACCCAGGAATAGATTGTTAAGTTAACAAACTGCTCACACCGGGACGTGGGAGCTTGTGAAGGCCTAGCTTGGCAAGGCCAGCCACTAATTCTCATTTTATAAAACTTTTCTTTATGATTTTTCTACCTTGCTGCAACACGCACCTTGTCCCCAGCCCAGAGCGCTGAGTGCCACCTCCAGGAGTTCCTTGGACACGTCCAGGGATGGGATTCCAAAATTCCTGGGCAGCCTCTGCACCCAAATCCCCCTCCCCACGTGGGTCCTGGTTCCTTCCCACCAGGATCATTCAGGGAAGGAAGGTCCAAGTGATTAATTAACTCTGGAGTGTTTAATTACCCTCAGAACATCCAATGGACATCACCAGCTCCATCTCCCAGCATTCACAACACTCGATGTTCCCAATTAGCTGTAATTAAGGATTATAATGAAGCTCCCTGTTTACATCAGCCTTTAAAATCCCAAATTTTGATTATTTCCAGACTCCACGTGCTCCTTGGCGAGGAACACAGCAGGAAAGGGCTCCTTTTGTGCCGAGGATTGTGCCGAGGCCTCGCAGCCGATTGTGGACGGGCTCAGGGTCAGAAGGAGAAATTCGGGAAAACATCCAAACTCCAATTTCCGAGGCTGCAATTCCCACTGAATGAGGAGCGAATCCCCCTCCTGCTGCCATTGTTTACCTCCCAGGCTGACGATGCAGATTTATGCAAATGAGGGCCCGGCTGCTGTTTGTCTGCTGGTTAATTAGCAGCGCATTCCGGCCAGGGAAGCCAGGCTGGGAGAATTCCTGTGGTTCCATCTCTTCCCTGCATTCCTGTCCCACTTCTTGGGGCTTTGCCAAGGTTTTGGGGTGGAACCAAAACGGCCATGGACATTGTGGGGCTCCAGGGCTTGGGAACGGGGAAAGAGGGATCTGGAAATGGGGAAAAATGGGATCTGGGAAATGGGGAAAAACTGGGATTTGGGAAGAGGTGAGTGGTAGCTTTGCATCAATCTGGGTTCCCTTTCCAGTTTCTTCATGCAGTGATGATGTCGCGGAATTATGGAATTGTTTTGGGGGAAAAAGACCCATAAGAGAACCATGGAATCGTTGGGATAAAAAAACCTTTCACAGAGCCATGGAATTGTTGGGATACAAGACCTTCCATAAAGTCACAGAAACGTTTGGGTTGGAAAAGTCTTCTCAGAGAATCATGGAAATATTTGGGGTTGGAAAAGATGTTTCATAGGATCGTGGAATTGTTTGGGTTGGAAAAGACCTTTCATCATGGAATAATTAAAAATGGGTAGGGAAAGCCCCAAGACCTTCTTGCTCTCCCTGAGGTGCATCAACAATCCCAAAAGGCAAAATTTGGGATAAATTCCTGGGAGAAATGTACAAACCATCAGTGGGCAGACACGTAAACAACCCCTGGGATGTTTTATTCCCAAAAAGACTCTGGATCTGCTCCAAGTGTCGGGGACAACCACGGCCCTGCCCAGGCTGAGCTTCATCTGGGAATGTTGTGGGATCAGCCACAGCCTCCCAGGGCTCCCACTCCCATCCCCTTTTCCCCATTTTTCCCTGCCCTCCGCTTCCCTCAGGGCCAATTTCTTTGCCTGGATTTACACGTTTATTTACAAATCCAGAACACCCTGGGGGCATCCCGGCACCCGCAGGATTCCAGTGCCTGTTTCCAAGCTGGCCTCTTCCAGTGTATCCTCTGCAATTTCTGCGCACACAGCCCAGCAAAATGGGCCTAAACACTGCAATTTTCCAACCATTTTCATCCAAATTGTCGGCAATTTCCCAATGGTCCCAGCACCAAATTATAACTGAGTGCTCGGAAACGCCGCGAGGCTGCCCAGGCGTCCGTGGGCACGCGAGGGAGGGGGGAACGTTAGGATGAGGTGGCAGCAGCTGGACACAAACCCGTCAAAAATGGGTTTTTAGGTTATTACCGGCCACATCTCGGGCCTGGAGTCATCGTGGGGGGAGGATGAGGCCGTTCCTGTGATAGATTTGGGATACAAGGCTGTAAATCTCTGGGAAAGGAGTTGTTTTTTTTTTTGAAGGATGTTTGTGGCTCCAGGGTGGCAAAATAGAAATGGATCCCAAAATAAATCGGGGCGATGGTTCAGACTGAGAGGTCACCGTAGTTCAGGCACTTGGGAAGCAATTCCAGCTTGGAAGAGGGGATGGGCCCTGGGATACTCCAAGAGGGGGATCCAGGGGGGCTTTGCATGGCTCCAAAAATGCCCAATCCCACCATTTTTGGGGGATACCACATCCCTGGGAGTGTTCAAATCCAGGCTGGAAGGGGCTGGGAGCAGCCTGGGATTGGGGAAGGTTTCCCTGGCCATGGGAAATCCCACCCTGAGGTAGGATGGCTGGAATGGGATGGGTCCATTCCTGAGGTGGGATTTCAGGTCTCTCCAACCCCAAACCATTCCAGGGGTGGATAAGGGTGCCCCAAGATTGATGCTGCAGGAAAACCTGGATATTCGGGGCTGGATTTGGGTATGGATAAGGGTGCTCCAAGGTCAATGCTGCAGGAAAACCTGGATGTTTGGGATTGGATCTGGGTGTGGATAGGGGTGCTCCAAGGTCAATGCCACAGAAAAACCTGGATATTTGGGATTAGATCTGGGTGTGGATAGAGGTTCTCCAAGGTTGATGCTGCAGGAAAACCTGGAGATTTGGGATTGGATTTAGGTGTGGATAGGGGCATTCCAAGGTTGATGCTGCAGGAAAACCTGGATATTTAGGATTGGATTTGGGTGTGGATAGAGGCACTCCAAGGTCAATACTGTGGGAAAACCTGGATATTTGGGATGGATCTGGGTGTGGATGGGGTGCTCCAAAGTTGACGCTGCAGGAAAACCGGGATATTTAGGATTGGATTTGGGTGTGGATAGAGGCACTCCAAGGTCAATACTGTGGGAAAACCTGGATATTCGGGGCTGGATTTAGGTGTGGTTAGGGGCTCTCCAAGGTTGATGCTGCAGGAAAACCGGGATATTCGGGGTTGGATCTGGGTGTGGATGGGGCACTCCAAAGTTGATGCTGCAGGAAAACCGGGATATTTGGGAAGGAAAGGCCAAGATTTGAGGCAGAGCATCCCCACCCCAGCAGCAGCTCCTGGACCACCATCCCTGCGTCATTGGGGTCATCCCATCCCTTCTCTGCTGTGGAAATGCAGCAGGAATTTGGGATTTGGGAGTCTGGGATTTGGAATTTCCCCCTGGAGCTCTGTCACTCCCAGTCCCTCTCCATGCGGTGCCGTTCTCCTGCTGCTTCCCACACGGATTTCACACTCCCTGCTCCCCCCCCGGTGCCAGGAACCCGTCAGATATTTTTGTGCTTCTCACAGATGGCCTCGGTTTCAAACCCAACCACGCTGCAGGCACGGGGAATGTATTAATAATTACACAAGGTGTTAATTGCTTCCCAGGCAGGGCTTTTGTCTCTCCTTCCTCTGCTGAGACAGCGACAGGGAAAGTCAACAAGTGTCAAGAGCGGTGCTTCAATCCCAAGCCGAGAGCATTTATTAAAATTGCTAATGAATCTAATAATTAAACACATAAATATACGTTACCTCAGGTATTAAATCTCATTATTGGGCCGTCCAAAATCAATTTGGGGGCGTATGCATATTAACACATGGGCAAAGTTAATTAGAAATGTCCAGATCAATATTTGAGTAATTCTTAACCGGTGGAATCCCTGTCTGCAGAGCTGTGAATAAGTTATATCCCAGAAATTAATGCCTTCTCCTAATGGAGTTTATCCTGGGAAATTAATAATACTCCAGGAAATCTGCGGAAATAAATGACAAACCTGTTTGCCTGAGCACTGCCCTGGGGGAAATCATTAAATATCTGTTGTCAGAGCCCGGGCTCTGCTCCAGCTCCTCTTGGAGAGGTGGGACAGAGCTGGGATGGAGCCTGGAGGGCTCTGACCCTCATTCCCTGCTCCAGGGCTTCCAGCTCAGTCCTGCTTTCCCAAGAGATGGAGCTTGGGCAGAGCTCGTCCCACAGCTCATCCCACTTCAGACAGAGCTCATCCCACACCTCCAGCTCATCCCACACCTCCAGCTCATCCCACAGATCCAGCTCATCCCATGGATCCAGCAGAGCCCATCCCACACCTCCAGCTCATCCCACAGATCCAGCTCATCCCACAGATCCAACAGAGCCCATCCCACAGCTCATCCCACTTCAGACAGAGCTTATCCCACAGATCCAGCTCATCCTATGGATCCAGCAGAGCCCATCCCACACCTCCAGCTCATCCCACGGATCCAGCTCATCCCACGGATCCAGCAGAGCCCATCCCACACCTCCAGCTCATCCCACAGATCCAGCAGAGCTCATCCCACAGCTCATCCCACTTCAGACAGAGCTTATCCCACAGATCCAGCTCATCCTATGGATCCAGCAGAGCCCATCCCACACCTCCAGCTCATCCCACGGATCCAGCTCATCCCACGGATCCAGCAGAGCCCATCCCACACCTCCAGCTCATCCCATGGATCCAGCAGAGCCCATCCCACAGATCCAGCAGAGCCCATCCCACACCTCCAGCTCATCCCATGGATCCAGCAGAGCCCATCCCACAGATCCAGCAGAGCCCATCCCACACCTCCAGCTCATCCCATGGATCCAGCAGAGCCCATCCCACAGATCCAGCAGAGCCCATCCCACACCTCCAGCTCATCCCATGGATCCACCAGAGCTCATCCCACACCTCCAGCTCATCCCACAGATCCAGCAGAGCTCATCCCACAGCTCATCCCACTTCAGACAGAGCCCATCCCACAGATCCAGCTCATCCCACAGATCCAGCTCATCCCATGGATCCAGCAGAGCTCATCCCACAGCTCATCCCTCTTCAAACAGAGCTCATCCCACATCTCCAGCTCATCCCACAGATCATCCCACAGATCCAGCAGAGCTCATCCCACAGATCCAGCTCATCCCACAGATCCAGCAGAGCCCATCCCATTTCTCATCCCACCTCCAGTGAAACCCCACCACGGGATTGTCCCGCTCCTCTTGGACACCTGAGCTGGATGAGGGTCCCAAACCTGTGCTGGTGCAAATCAGGGCTGTGATGGATCCCACCTCAGATCCTGACCCAAAATCCATGAAATCTGGCAGCTCTGGCTCTCCTGGAGCTCTCCCATCCTAAATCCTCCCCTCCACATCCCAAATTATCCCCTCCACGTGGGATGTGTCTGACACATCCCAAATCGTTCTCTCCACATCCCGAATCCTCCCCGCACGTCCCAAATCCTCCCCTCCACATCTCAAATCCTCCCTTCCACATCCCATATTATCCCCTCCACATGGGATGTGTCCAACACGTCCCAAATCCTCCCCTCTGCATCCCAAATCTTCCCATCCACATCCCAAATCCTCCCCTCCAAATTCCAAATCCTCCCTTCCACATCCCAAATTGTTCCCTCCACATCTCAAATCCTCCCTTCCACCTGGGACGTGTCCGACACATCCCAAATCCTCCCCTCCACATCCCAAACCCTCCCCTCCATATTCCAAATCATCCCCTCCACCTGAGACGTGTCCAACACATCCCAAATTGTTCCCTCCACATCCCAAATCATTCCCTCCACATCCCAAATTATCCCCTCCACATGGGATGTGTCTGACACATCCCAAATCCTCCCCTCTGCATCCCAAATCCTCCCCTCCACATCCCAAATCTTCCTGTCCACATCCCAAATTGTTCCCTCCACATCTCAAATCCTGCCCTCCACATCCCAAATCCTCCCCTCCATATTCCAAATCCTCCCCTCCACCTGAGATGTGTCCAACACATCCCAAATTGTTCCCTCCACATCTCAAATCCTCCCTTCCACCTGAGACATGTCGAACACATCCCAAATAGTTCCCTCCACATCCCAAATCTTGCTGTCCACATCCCAAATTATCGCCTCAACGTGGGATGTGTCTGACACATCCCAAATCCTCCCCTCCACCTGGGATGTGCTCAGCACATCCCAAATCATTCCCTCCACATCCCAAATCCTGCCCTCCACATCCCAAATCATTCCCTCCACATCCCAAATTATCCCCTCCACATGGGATGTGTCTGACACATCCCAAATCCTCCCGTCCACATCCCAAATCCTGCCCTCCACATCCCAAATCCTCCCTTCCACAACCCAAATTGTTCCCTCCACATCTCAAATCCTCCCTTCCACCTGAGACATGTCGAACACATCCCAAATAGTTCCCTCCACATCCCAAATCTTGCTGTCCACATCCCAAATCCTCCCTTCCACCTGGGATGTGCTCAGCACATCCCAAATCATTCCCTCCACATCCCAAATCATTCCCTCCACATCCCAAATTATCCCCTCCACCTGGGACGTGTCCGACATCCCAAATCCTCCTCTCCACATCCCAAATCCTCCCCTCCACATCCCGAATCCTCCCCTCCACGAGCACTGGGAAAGGGGAAAAGCAGCTCTCAGGTGCTGATTTCAGGGCTGGCTGATCCCCCAGTGATTTATAGGGGAATATTTGCCCTTCCTGGGTGTCTGGAGGACGTTGGGGTCAGGATGGGGACCCAGGGCCGGGGGACAGGAGCTGTCACCGCCCCGCGAGCGGTGACAAATCAAAGCCCAGCCCTGGGGACAGCCCGGCAGCGCTTTATGGCGCCGTGGGGCTCTCCAGCAATTAATCCTCCCCTCATTAACCTCCTCTTTGTCATTTATCCTCCCTGCTCGTGCCGTTTGGGGTTTTATTGCTCATAAAGGGCAGCGGGGTCTCTGCGGAGGGGAGGGGGGAGCAGAGGAGGGTCCCGGGGGTCTCCCCCGGCTTCCAGCAGCTTTTCCTGCCGGGATTTGTTTCCGTCTGCGCTGCCTCCCCTGGGATGACACCATCCCTCAATCTGCTCTGACACGTTCCTTTCCCGAGGGCAATTTGCGCCGAGAGAATGATTCCCCGATTGCTCACTTTGCCTCCTCCTCTCTTCTTCTGCCGCCTTGGGGTTTTTGTTGGGTTTATTTTGGGGTTTTTGTTGGGTTTTTAAGGGTTTTTAAAATTTTTTTGTGGGTTTTTTTTGTGGTTTTTTTTTTTTTTTTTTTTGTATTTTTTTGTATTTTTTTATTTCTGAAGGATCATAAAATCCCGGTTGGTGATAATTGCAGGCTGGGGGTGTTTTACTGCTCCTTTCCTCCCAGCACGGGTGGTTTTGGGGTTCCCCCGTGCCAGGAGGGGCTGCTGCCACCTCGGGGGGGACATTTGGGACCTCCCCACCCTAAGGAAAGGAGGCAGGGCTGGGATGGAGATTTGGGATCAGTTTTGAGCTGTTTAACCCCAAAACCAGAATCATCCCACGATGGATGAGGTGGGAAGGGACCATAAATCCCATCCATGGGCGCCCCCACGATCCCAGAGTGCCCCAAACCCTCCGGCCCCCCAAACTTCCAGGGGTTAAAAACATCCAAATCCTCAAAGGAATTCCCTGCAGGAGCAGGGAGCTCCCAGCACATTCCCAAATCCAATGGGATTCCTGGAAGTGCCATCCCAGTGCATTCAATTCCCAAATCCAATGGGGTTCCTGGAAGTGCCATCCCAGTCCCAACACATTCCCAAATCCAATGGGATTCCTGGAAGTGCCATCCCAGCACATTCCCAATCCAACAGGATTCTTGGAAGTGCCATCCCAGTGCATTGAATTCCCAAATCCAATGGGATTCCTGGAAGTGCCATCCCAGTCCCAACACATTCCCAGTCCAATGGGATTCCTGGAAATTCCATCCCAGCACATTCCCAAATCCAATGGGATTCCTGGAAGACCCACACAGTTCCCCAAGCCCCTGCTCCCTTGTTTCTCCACCTTTTCCCTCCACTTTTCCCCTCTCCAGCATCGCCCCGATCCTGCTGAGAGCCCCAGAATGTTCCTATTTATTGTAAATTTATCATTTATTGTAAATTTGTATTGTTCCTGTTATGTTCCTATTTATTGTAAATTGATCATTTATTGTAAATGTATCGTTTATTGTATCGGATTATCCACTGCAAGAGAAAACAAATTCCCTGAATTTCCCAAACCCACTCCATTCCATAACGAGCAGGGGCAATTCCCAAACTCAGAATCAGGAATTACCTGCAAGGCTCTGCATTCCCAGGGCTTTTTTTTTTTTTTTTTAATTTTTATTTATTTTTTAATTTTAACCTTTTCCAGGCCACCTGGATCCCAGCAGATCCCAAAAATCCTCCCTGGCCCAGCCAGCGTGGGGCTCCCTGTGGGATCCACGCCAGGGGAACCTGTGGATGGGGTTCAGGTGGCTGGGAAGGTGTTTATGAAGATATTTATGAGGGTGTTTATGAGGATATTTACGAGGATATTTATGGCAGGTCCTGCTGTTCCTGGGCGAAATATTGATTTGTAAACAAAGGAATGTCCCTGAGACTGTTAAATCAGCCTGAGCCACGGCATGGACTGGAATTACCAAAAAAAAAATCAGGTTTTTTTAAACATTTCTGTGTCTGTTTTATTGGCAAAGTGGGGGAAAAGGGCATGGAGCATCCACGGGGCTGCTCTGTGCTCTTGGAGCTGCCTCACCCCAGACCTGCCCGTGGCTCCTGATTATTTTGTTCCTTCATCCCGGAGTGTCCCCAGCTGGGCCGGGAATGGTGGCCCTGGGACAGCCCCTGGAGCATCCCTGGTTTTCCAGGATCCCACCACGGCACAGCAGAGCAGAGCAGAGCCGTTATCCCGGAATTATGGCAGGAACCGGGAGTGATTCCCGAGCTGGGGAGAGCCCGGGAATGGCAGCAGCATCCCAGGATCTCGGAGCTGCCAAAAATGGGGTTGGCAGCTCCTGCTCCCGGTGCTGATGTCGGGAAGCAGCCGCGGTTGGGGTTTTTGTTGATAGAAATGCACCTTTCTCCTTTTATCGGTGCCTCGCTCCTGGTTTTATATCCTTTGCCTTTGCCTGAAAGGAGAAAAACGAGGCTCTAAACTTTGCACGGCCTCGCTATCGCCCCCCTTATCTGAAGGCAGCGCTGCAGATTGCGCCGTAAACGCTGAGATAAGGGCAGGGAGCGGGGCTGGGAGGCGCCTCCGTCCTTCCCTCCCTCCTGCCTTCCCTCCCTCCTGCCTTCCCTCCCTCCTTCCCTCCCTGACTCCTTCCCTCTTTCCCTCCTTCCCTCCCTCCCTGACTCGCTCCTTCCCTGCCGGACTCCCTCCCTCTTTCCCTCCCTCCATCCCTCCCTGACTCCCTCTTTCCTTCCCTCCCTGATTCCCGCCTTCCCTCCTGGACTCCTTCCCTCCTTCCCTCCTTCTCTCCCTCCCTCCTGCCCTCCCTCCCTCTTTGCCTCCCTCTCTGATTCCTTCCCTCCCTCCTTCTTTTCCTCCTTCCCTCCCTCCCTCCCTCCCTCCTGCCTTCCCTCCCTCCTTCCCTCCCTGACTCCTTCCCTCCTTCCCTCCCTCCCTTCCTCCTTCCCTCCCTCCTGCCTTCCCTCCCTCCCTCCCTCCCTGACTCCTTCCCTCCCTCCCTCCCTCCCTGACTCCTTCCCTCCCTCCCTCCCTCCCTCCCTGACTCGCTCCTTCTCTGCTGGACTCCCCCCCTCTTTCCCTCCCCCTTTCCCTCCCTCCATCCCTCCCTGACTCCCTCCCTTCCTCCCTCTTTCCTTCCCTCCCTGATTCCCGCCTTCCCTCCTGGACTCCCTCCCTCCTTCTCTCCCTCCTTCTTTCCCTCCCTCCTTCCCTCCCTCCCTCCCTCCTGCCTTCCCTCCCTCTTTCCCTCCCTCCCTGACTCCTGCCTTCCCTCCTTCTCTCCCTTCTTCTGTCCCTCCCTCCCTCCTGCCTTCTCTCCCTCTTTCCCTCCCTCTCTGATTCCTTCCCTCCCTCTCTGATTCCTTCCCTCCCTCCCTGACTCCATCCCTCCTGCCTTCCCTCCCTCTTTCCCTTCCTCTTTCCCTCCCTCCCTGACTCCTTCCCTCCCTCCTTCCCCTAAAATCCAGGCCCGTGTTCCCCTTTGGAAATGGGGCTGAAATAATGGGGAGAAAGTGAAGGGAGGGGTGGCAGGGCCACCAGGGATTTGGGAATTTGGGAATTTGGGAAAAGCAGCAGCTCGGCCTCGATCCTGACCCACGGGGCTGCTTCCCTGCTCTGCTCCTTGGCTGGGGGAATGGTGGGGCCGAGGAGCAGAGATGGATCCGGGGAACATCTCAGGGTGTTTGTGGATCCAGGTTGTTGATGGATCTCTGCTGTTTCCAAACCCCATTTCTTGCCCTGATTTGGGATTTATGTGCCCAAGGATTTTGGATTCAGGAGTTTGGTGGAAGGCAACCACACCATGGGTGTCAATGCCACAGGAATGCCATTCCCTGAGGAAATCAGGGAGATTTTTAGGCCGGAAAAGATCTTTAAGATCATTGAGTCCAACCAGGAACCCGGGCAAGGACACCTCTCATCTGTGTCCCCAGCAGGGTTTGGGGCAGGCAGGAGGGGCAGGAAAGGCCTGGAGGGAGAACCTGGAGTGGGATCAGCCCTGGAGGATCCTGCAGGAGGACAAGGAGTGGGATGATGCCAGGAGAACATGGAATGGGATCAGTTTAGGAGAACATAGAGTGGGATCAGCCCAGGAGGATCCTGCAGGAGAACATGGAGGGGGATGAGCCCAGGAGAACATGGAATGATATCAGCCAGGAGGATCCTGCAGGAGGACATGGAGTGGGATCAGCTCTGGAAGGACCCTGCAGGGCCTGTCCCTGTCACTGGAGCTGTTGGTGGCACGGGGCAGTCCCTGTCCTGGGAGGGCAGAGCTCACACCTGGCTGAGGTGCTCAGGAGTCTGAGCACACCCAGGTGCGATCCTGGGCCTGGAAAGGCCTTTCCTGGATCCTTGGGAATGTCTGGATGTGTAGAGGGCCTCGCTCCCCCAGCAGGAGCAGGAGCTGTGAGTGGGGAGAGCTCTGAACCTGCCCCGGGGTCCCTCACCCACAACCACCCTGCCCTGGTGCCACCTCCTGCCAGGGCCAGAGCACGGAATTCCGAGAATCCCAGGCTTCTGCACATCCCAAAATCCGGGGCTGAGGCATGGATGGCCATTGCCACTGCTGAAGATTGCAATGCAGGATGTTTTCCATTCCCATCTGTATGGCAGATTATCTTCTGTCCAGTGGGCACTTTGCCTTATCTCCCTCTTTGAGTGACCGCAATCACTCCTCCCTCGGGAAGGGACACTACTGATAACAGCCATGGAATGTCCCTGCATGGCTGATAAGAACTACAGCATCCCATTGGGAGATGTGAGCCCAGAGGGAGGAGCCAAGCATTCCTACCCAGATATAATCTGGAGATTCTGGAACACCAGCCAAGCATTCCTACATGGATATAATCTGGAGATTCTGGAACACCAGCCAAGCATTCCTACCTGGATAGAATCTGGAGATTCTGGAACACCAGCCAAGCATTCCTACCTGGATAGAATCTGGAGATTCTGGAACACCAGCCAAGCATTCCTGCCTGGATATAATCTGGAGATTCTGGAACACCAGCACGGCTTCTCCACGGGATTCCCCAGAGGAGCAGCAGCTGCCTCTCCTTCCCCTGCATCTTCAGAGGCAGAGACTCCACCCTTCTCCAGGATCCCTGCTCCAGCAGAACCAGCCCTGGCACTGCAGGAGGGCTGAGCCACAATTCCAATGGTTCTGCTGCCCACACCCTGACCCACAGGGTGTCAGGCTGGGTTCTGACTCTGGCAGTGTTGGTTTAGTTCACTGCATTGTTTATTTTATCCTTTTATTTCCTTCCCTATTAAAGAACTGTTATTCCTGCTCCCATATTTTTTGCCTGAGAGCCCCTTAATTTAAAATTTACAGCAATTGGGAGGGGTGGGGAGGGTTTACATTCTCCATTTCAGGGGAGGCTCCTGCCTGCCTTAGCAGACTCCTGGCTTTCCAAACCAAGACAGCCACCTAGCGGGGTGCCCTCTGCCCGGCCTCCTTGTCCCTGCCACCACCTCAGTGCCACCACCTCAGTGCCACCACCATGGCACAGCTCCCAGGGGATGGGATTTGCTGGAGCAGGGACAGATCTGGGAATGCCGCTCCTCCCTCCCTGCCCGGAGCGAGCCCTCAGAGGGTTTTTTTGTTCTTTCCATCGCTCCTCACAAGTTGTTTTCTGTTCAGAAATCCCCTTTTTTTTCCCCCGAGTGGAGAGGGAGCAGCAAAGGTCAGGCTTGGCCGCGGGCGCCGGGGCCGGGCTGGGCGTGCAGACACCTTCGGATTCCGGGGAAATAAAAAGGAAGCACTGAGTGAAACTGGGGATGGTGAGGCAGGAACTGCCCTGTCAAAGGGTCCCTGTGCTCGGGGAACAAAGGGCTCGTGCAGCAGGGAGGGATCCTGGAGATGAGGCTCAGGAAAAAGGGAATAACGCGTCCAAGGGTACAGAAAATGTACCCTTATAATAAGAATCTCTCCAAGGGCAGAAAAAAAGGGAATAATGTGTCCAATGGCACAAAAAATAAAAATGGAATAATCTGTCAAAAGGCACAAAAAATCAGAATAACCCATTGAGGGGCTAAAAAAATGGGAATAATCTGTTCAAGGCAAAAAAAACCTGGGAATAATCTGTCCAAGGGCTCAAAAAGTGGGAATAACTCTTCCAAGGGCTCAAAAAGGGGGAATAACCCATTCAGGAGCACAGAAAAAAGGGAATAACCTGTCCAAGGGCACCAAGAAAGGGAATAACCCACCCAAGGGAACAGAATAAGAGAATAATCTGTCCAACGGCACAAAAAATGAGAATAACAAGTCCAAGGGCACAAAAAATGGGAATAACCTATTGAGGGCCTCAAAAAAATGGGAATAATCCATCCAAGGGCTCAAAAAATGGGAATAATCTGTCCAAAGCACAAAAAAATGGGAATAACCCATCCAAGGTCACAAGAAATGGGAATAACCTGTCAAAGGGGTCAAAAAATAGGAATAATCTGTCCAAGGGCACAAAAAAAGGGAATAACTCGTGCAGGGGCACAAAAAAAAGGGGAATAACCCATCCAAGGGCAAGAAAAATGGGAATAAACTGTCCAAGGGCACAGAAAAATGGGAATAACCCATCCAAGGGAACAGAATAAGGGAATAACCCATTCAGGAGCACAGAAAAAGGGAATAACCTGTCCAAGGGCACAAAGAAAGGGAGTAACTCATCCAAGGGCACAAAAAAAATGGGGAATAACCAATCCAGGGGGACAAAAATAAAGGGAATAACCCATGCAAGGGCACAAAAAAAAGGGAATAACCCATCCCAGGGCCCAAGCGACAAGGCCACACCTTGTCCTGCCACCACTCCGACCCAAAATCACCGCACGAGCTGCAGGGCTGAGACAAAACCACCCCAAATCCCGGATCCGGGTGCCCCTGGGAAGTTTTTCCCGCCCCCAGCCCCTGTTTTGGGGCGGATAAACTCTTTTTCCTCAGAGATCAGCACAAACAAAGCCCGGCCCAGCTCAAGGAAGGCGCCATAAATGTTTCAGCAGCTCAGGAGAAATCTCTGATCCAGCTCCCTCTGAATCATTCATGGCCCTCCCTGCCTGCTCCGGGAAGACCCAATTATCCCCATTTTCTGTTAAACATTGAGATTCCCGGAGTTTTGGTGTTTTTTTGCTGTTGGGAAAGAAGGGAGGTGTTTGCAGCGTCTCCAAGGGAGGGTTTGGAGAGGGCAGAGCTGAGGCTTTGGAGGTCCCAGCCCTGCCTGGATCATCCAGGAGAAAATTCCAGCAGGAAATCCCAGCAGATCTCCCCCGGAGCCAGCTGGAACACCACACCACCAGCGCTGGGAATTGAGATTTTTCCAAAACGTTCATTTCCAAATGTTCATTTCCAAATGTTCATTTAATTCGGAATTAATGGGATGATTTTTTTTTTCCACCCCCCCCTTCCCTCTCCCTCCTTGCGATAATTGAAAAGGGGAAAATAAAAATTTATTATTAAACACAGCTTTGTGTCTGAGCCCTGACAACGAGGTGGGAAACATCCACCCGGCACATGGCTGCTAATTCCCAATAAATATGTTTCTTTCAATAAGCAGCTGGTTTTAATTGAGCAAACAAAGAGCTGCCTGCTAAAATTTGAATTAATTGAGGATTTCGAAGCCTTGTTGGGAAGCAGCAGCTGGGGCTCAGCCCCCACCCCTGGCCTGTGCAATGTCCCCATCCTGGAGCAGTGGGAATGTGGAGATGGGAATGATCCATGGCACCTAAATCCCAAATTTCTGGCCGCTTTATTTATAAATAATATAAAATATTACATGATAATAAATATTTTATATGTATTATAAATGTTATGTAAATATACAATTTATCATATAAATATAAATATTACATTTATATTATAATACAAAATATTATAAATATCAATATATAAAAATATTAATAATATTTTTATATTATATAAATATATTTATATAATATATTAAAATATATAATGTAAATATAATTTATATTATATAAATAAATTTATATTTATTATATTTATATATAAATATATAAAATATATATCTGTAAATATATATTTATATATAATATTATTATCTTATATAATAATATAATATTTTATATATAATATAAAATATTATAAATATCAATACTAAATCAATAAACTAATAAATTATTTATAAATAATAATTTTATATATGACATTACATATTTTATATATTTCTATAATAACTGTCTAATTAATAATAATTTTGCATTTTCAATCAATAGAACAATAAATTAATATAAGTATTAATCTTAATTAATTAATACAATAATTAATATTAATACATCAATGTAAGAATTACTTAAACTACTAATATCTATATATTATATTTTATCATTAATTAATATTAATTAATTACATTTAATTTTTTTAAATTTCTAAAGTTTAAAAAATTTTCCTTTAGTTTTTATTTCTTAAAAAATTTAAATCTAAATAATTTTGGTTTAAAATTAATTTTGGATTGAAAATAATATTAATGCTATTAATATATATATATAGCTATTATAATAAATACATTATGTATTTAATTAAATAAATTACTTTTTTTTCCTTTCTCTGCTTTGGATGCCTCTCAACATCTTTAACCAAAAGGAAATAAAAACCAAACCAGGCACGGAGGTTTTTTGCCCAAATCCGCCTTTTCCAGTCTCTGCCCCTTCATCATGGGAAAGCAAATTCCCAAATTCCCCCAGAACTTCCCAAATTGTCCTCACTGGGAGGGGGCGGAGCCAGGGACACCCTCAGGTGACGTCCTCAGGTGATTCCTCAGGTGATTCCTGAGGTGACACCCTCAGGCCATGCCTTCAGGTGACATCATCGGGTGATTCCTCATGTGATTCCTGAGGTGACACCCACAGGTGATTCCTCAGGTGATTCATCAGGTGACACCCACAGGTGACACCCACAGGTGACACCCTCAGGTGATGCCCTCAGGTGATTCCACGGTGACATCCTCAGGTGATTCCTCAGGTGACACCCACAGGTGATTCCTCAGGTGATTCATCAGGTGACACCCACAGGTGACACCCTCAGGTGATGCCCTCAGGTGATTCCTCAGGTGACACCCTCAGGTGACAACCTCAGATGATGCCCTCAAGTGACATCATCAGGTGACACCCACAGGTGACATCCCCAGGTGACATTCCCCAGGTGATGCCCTCAGATGATTCCTCAGGTGACGTCACTCACAGGTAACGTCCTCAGGTGATGCCCTCAGGTGATTCATCAGGTGACACCCTCAGATGACATCCCCAGGTGACATCCCCAAGTGACACCCTCAGGTGATACCCTCAGGTGATTCCACGGTGACATCCCCAGGTGACACCCTCAGATGACACCCTCAGGTGATGCCCTCAGGTGACACCCACAGGTGACATCCCCAGGTGACATCCTCAGGTGACATCCTCAGGTGATTCCTGAGGTGGCACCCTCGGGTGACACCCTCAAGTGATTCCTCAGATGATTCCTCAGGTTACATCACTCACAGGTAACGTCCTCAGGTGACGCCCTCAGGTGATTCATCAGGTGACACCCTCAGGTGACATCCACAGGTGACATCCACAGGTGATGCCCTCAGGTGATTCCACGGTTACATCCTCAGGTGACACCCTCAGATGACACCCTCAGGTGATGCCCTCAGGTGACACCCACAGGTGACATCCCCAGGTGACATCCTCAGGTGATTCCTCAGGTGACATCACTCACAGGTAACGTCCTCAGGTGACACCCTTGGGTGATTCATCAGGTGATGCTCTCAGGTGACACCCACGGGTGACATCCCCAGCTGACATCCCCAGGTGACATCCTCAGGTGATACTCTCAGGTGATTCCTCAGGTGACATCCCCAGGTGACATCCCCAGGTGATTCCTTAGGTGACGTCACTCACAGGTACCGTCTTCAGGTGACGCCCTCAGGTGATTCATCAGGTGACACCCCCAGGTGACATCCTCAGGTGACATCCTCAGGTGATTCCTCAGGTGACATCACTCACAGGTAATGTCCTCAGGTGACACCCTTGGGTGATTCATCAGGTGACACCCACGGGTGACATCCCCAGGTGATTCCTCAGGTGGTGCCCTCAGGTGACGTCACTCACAGGTGACGTCACTCGCAGGTGACGCCCTCAGGTGATGTCCTCAAGCTGCAGCGTCCCCAGGATGTGCCCAGGATGTCCCCCTGTCCCCCAGGATGTCCCCTCCTCCCCAGCCCCAATTCCTCACCCAAACCCCAAATAAAAACCCCAAATTCCCATCACAGCTTTGCCCTCAAATCCTGGAGAAAAAGGAGCCAAAAATGGGGTAAAAATGACAGCAAAAAATGACATCATTCCAGGGAAAAAAAATTCATTTTTTACAGCCAGATTTGTCCTCTCCATGCTAGACAAATCCTGGGGAAAAGGTGGGAAAAATAACAGCATTCCAAGGGAAAAAAACTCATTTTTTTACAGTTGGATTTATCCTGTCCATGCCAGACAAATCCGGGGAAAAAGGTCAGGAAAATGACCATGTTCCAGAAAAAAAAATTTAATTTTTTACAGCCAGATTCCTCCTGTCCGTGCCAGACAAAGCACCAGCTCCTCTCCCAGGTATTTCTTGGAAGCTGGAAATGCTCCCAGCTGCCAGATTGGGCTCTTTGGCCCCAAAAAAATTCCCTCATCCACAATTTGGAAAGGCAAAAATCTGGGAGAGGCCCCCAGGTTTTAATTTTAATTTTAATTTAATTTTAATTTTAATTTCCTCTCGTTTTGCAGCTTAATGAACAGGTTGCACGAGAACATATTTTATTTATTTTCCTGGGGAAAATTGCGTTTTCCTGACCTCTTTTTTTGGCAGAAACGCTCGTCGGGATAATTCCAACAAATTGGGGAGAAATTGGAAACATCTGCGGCGAAAAAAATCCCAACTCCGGGACAAAAGGACAGCAGAGCTGGGCAAGCCCAAAATGTGAATTTTCAGCAGTGGGAGATGCCCCAAATTGGGTTTTTTTCTCCTCAAAATAAACACTGGACGGAGGTGGCTCCTAATGGGCTCATTTTGGATGGATTTAAGTGGATGGAAATCAGCTTTTCTTTCCATTTGGGTGCATTGACAGTCAAGGAGCCAGGGAATTATTTAGAATAGGAAAGGGAAAAAAAAAAAAAAACCTAAAAAGGGTAAAAATGCATTTCTGTTAGAAATAACACACCGAGCCAAAACTGAATTTAATTCCTATTTAATGTGGGACAGCGTCCTTGGGGAAAATAATTCCAACACGCTCCAAATTCGGTGAATTTTTTTTCATAAAACTTGAGTTTTCCTCTTTTTGGTTTTTTTTTTTCCCCATAAAACTTGAGTTGTAGGAATGGGATTTCCACCATTTTCCCATGAGAATCAGGATATTAAAGAAAAAAGTCTCAATTCTACATCAAAATGTGAAATACCTCGGTAAAAAATGCAGCTTTGATGGGATTTCCTGCAGTTCTGTTCTGGTTCCTGAAGGTCCTGTTTGGGCTCAGCTTTGAGGTCATGGCATTTTGGGGTTGGGCACAATATCCCAAATCCCAAATCCCAAATCCCTCATCCCGTATTTTGCATCCTGCACCCCAGATCCCACACACCGCATCCCAAATCCCAAATCCTGCACCCCAAATCCCACATCCCAAATTCCACACCCCTTTTCCTGCATCCTGCCTCCCACACACCAAATCCTTCATCCCACACCCCAAATCCCAAATCCCTCACGCCAAATCCCGCATCCTCTTCCCGCACCCCAAATCCCAAACCCATCACTCCAAATCCTTCTTCTGCACCCCAATTCCTTGATCCCAAATCCCTAATCCCGCATTCCACACCCCAAATCCTTCACCCCAAATCCCACATCCTCATCCCGCACCCCAAATCCCAAACCCATCACCCCAAATCCCAAATCCTGCACCCCAAATCCCGCACCCCAAATCCCGCACCCCAAATCACTCCTCCTGCACCCCAGATCCCAAAAATCTGATCCCAAATCCCACACCCCACATCCCAAATCCCTCACCCCTCATCCCACACCCCAAATCTTGCATCTTGCATCCCAAATCACTCATCCTGCACCACAAATCCCAAATCCCGCATCCTAAATCCCAAATCCCGCACCCCAAATCCTAAATCCCTCAACCCGCATCCCGCACCCCAAATCCCACATCTCACACCCCAAATCACTCGTCCTGCTCCCCAAATCTCAAATCCCTCACCCCAAATCACTCGCCCCAAATCCTTCACCCCAAATCCCAAATCCCTCACCCCAAATCCTTCGTCCCAAATCCCAAATCCCAGACCTCAAATCCCTCACCCCAAATCTCAAATCCCTCACCCCAAATCCCAAATCCCTCACCTCAAATCCTTCGTCCCAAATCCCAAATCCCGGACCTCAAATCCCTCACCCCAAATCTCAAATCCCTCACCCCAAATCCTTCACCCCAAATCCCTCACCCCAAATCCCAAATCCCTCACCCCAAATCCCAAATCCCAAATCCCAAATCCCAAATCCCTCACCCCAAATCCCAAATCCCTCACCCCAAATCCTTCACCCCAAATCCCAAATCCCGCACCCCAAATCCCTCACCCCAAATCCTTCACCCCAAATCCCAAATCCTGCATCTCGCATCCCAAATGACTGATCCTGCATCCCAAATCCCAAACCCCAGATCCCGCTCCTCCTGCCGCTCCCGCTCCCACAGCCGCGCTCATTAGCGGCTCCTCATTTCCATGAATCCCGGGAACGGGACTCAAACCAGCCCCGGCTCGCAGCGATCAAAACAAATCCGCGCCACATGAAAGCGGCGGGTTGAGGCAGAGGTGAGCAGCTCCAGGAGCGATTTCCACACTTTCATCCCTTTCTTTCCCCATCCTCTCCATCATTTCTCACCGAGCGGGGAAGCTCGGGCGGGGATTTGATGGCTCCGAGATCTGAGGGCTCGGCTGTCAGGGGATGCGCCGCGTTTAGCATCGGTAATCAACCCCAGCGCAGCCGCTTTTCCCATCGCAGAGTCCCCAGAATCCCTCCCAAAGCAAGCCCAAAATCCCTCCCAAAGCAAACCCAAAATCTATCCCAAAGCAAAGCCAAAATCCCTCCCAAAGCAAAGCCAAAATCTATCCCAAAGCAAACCCAAATCGGTCCCAAAGCAAACCCAAAATTCCTCCAAAAGCAATCCCAAAGGCATCCCCAAACCATCCCAAAATCCATCCCAAACCCAAATCCAAAATTCTTCCCAAATCCATCCTAAAGCAACCCCAAAATCCATCCCAAAGAAATCCCAAAATCCTTCCCAAAACAATCCCAAAATGGGTCCCAAAGCAAACCCAAAATCCATCCCAAAACCAAATGCAAAATCCCTCCCAAAACAATCCCAAAATGGGTCCCAAATCAAACCCAAAATCCATCCCAAAGCAAACTCAAAATTCCACCCAAAGCAATTCCAAAATTCCTCCCAAAAGCAAACCCAAAATCCCTCCCAAAACAATCCCAAAATGGGTCCCAAGGCAAACACAAAATCCAACCCAATGCAAACCCAAAATCCATCCCAAAGCAACTCCGAAATCCATCCCAATGCAAACCCAAAATTGCTTCCAACACAACCCCAAAATCCCTCCCAAAGCAACCCCAAAATCCTCCCAAAGCAAATGCAAAATCCCTCCCAAAGTAACCCCAAAACTGGCCCCAAAGCAAACCCAAAATCCATCCCAAAACAATCCCAAAATCCCTCCCAAAACCGTGGTGACCCTCACTGGGACCCCGGTGATGCTGTTCTGATTTTTGCCTTCTTCCTTTTATCTTTTCTCGGATATTTGCAATTCTTTGACCCATTCTATTAACAATTTGTTTCCCCAGGCATTTTCCACACCTGAGTTTTCCACACGACAAATTCCAGACCTCCAAAAAAAGGACTTGACCTGGGAGAAGACTTCATCATTCTTGTCCTTCTAATTTTTTTGGTCAATTATGCTGATTTAATAAATAAATAAAAATTGTATCGAGCCCGTGTGAGTGGAATTTATCTTTCCATGACTGCCCCTGAAGGCCTTCAAACAAAGATCCTCATTTTATATTTCCTCTGTACTAAAATTACCTCAATTTTCATTTCCAGGGTGAGAAAAAGGGTTGGGCTGGAGTTTGGGATTTGCCAGATCCCGGGAAAAGCCGAGGTGAGATGCTGACCCAGCAGGGATTGGCCTCTTTTGGGTGGGAATTCTGTGCTGGGAAAAGCCAAATATTCCCTGTAATTTTTATTTTCCCGGCGGTCAAACCTTTCTCCAGTGGTTCAAATCCCCGGAAGAGATTTTTAAACATTTCTAACAATTAAAAAAAATTCCATTTTCCCCTCTGCTGCTTGGATTGTTTCCTTGGACACACCGAGCTACACCCATGGAAGTTTTTCCCTTCAGGAGTTCTGTTGGGACAGAAAAGCAGCTTAAGGGAAAGAAGGAACAGCGGGAATATTTCATTCCAGAATTCCAGACTGCTTTGGGTGGGAAGGGACCTTAAAATCCCCTCATTCCACCCCTGCCATGGGCAGCCAAACCTTCTGCATCCCAGGGACACTTCCAGGGATGGGGCAGCCACAGCTCCCCTGGGAATTCCATCCCAGCCAGGGAATTCCATCCCAGCCAGGAATTCCATCCCAGCCAGGAATTCCACCCCAATATCCCAGTGAAATCTCCCATATTCCAGCTCAAACCCATTAAAGCTGGAATTTTAAAATCAAATCCTTCCCCCATCCCAGGGACACTTCCAGGGACGGGGCAGCCACAGCTCCCCTGGGAATTCCATCCCAGCCAGGGAATTCCATCCCAGCCAGGAATTCCACCCCAAAATCCCGGTGAAATCTCCCATGTTCCAGCTCAAACCCATCAAAGCTGGAATTTTAAACTCAAATCCTTCCCGGCTCGCGCCTCCGCGATCCCGAAACGCCTCTTGGAGTTTTACGGAGCTGGAATCCCGTTTATCACTGGAATTGCCGTGGAGGCTTTGATGAGGACACCTGACAGACGGGGGGGCCTTTCCTTAATTTCCTTAATTGTGCTTAATTAGCCGTGGCTTCATTGTGCCCTGTGCAGCGAGAGCTCGTTAGGGTGGCACTAAAACAGACGGGGAGCGAAGGAAGGGACACGTGGAGAGGCTCCGGGAGCCGAGATTGGCACCTGGGCGCTCGTTCCCGCTCGGAAAACGCCGGGAATGATGGATGGAGGCACTTAGGAGCACCCTGACAGCAATCAGGGGGGTGATCCATCCTGGCGCTGGCGGAATTCCAGCGGCTCGGCCTCGCGCTGCGCCGTGGGAAAGGCTCGGAGGGACCTGGGAAATGAGGTGGGAATTGGGAGCCCGGATTCTGCTCCTGGTAGAGCCGTTCCATGGGATGGAAGCTCTGGATTCTGCTCCTGGTAAAACCATTCCGTGGGATGGAAGCTCTGGATTCTGCTCCTGGTAGAGCCATTCCATGGGATGGAAGCTCCGGATTCTGCTCCTGGTAGAGCCATTCCATGGGATGGAAGCTCCGGATTCTGCTCCTGGTAAAACCATTCCGTGGGATGGAAGCTCTGGATTCTGCTTCCATTGGAGCCTTTCCATGAGATGGAAGCTCTGGATTCTGCTCCTGGTAAAGCCATTCCATGGGATGGAAGTTCTGGATTCTGCTCCTGGTAAAGCCATTCCGTGGGATGGAAATTCTGGGAAGCAGAATGGATTCTGCTCCCACTGGAGTCATTCCGTGGGATGGAAGTTCTGGGAAGCAAGCGTGAATTCTGCTCCCGCTAGAGATGCTCCATGGGATGGAAGTTCTGGATTCTTCTCCCATTGGTGCCATTCCATGGGATGGAAATTCTGGATTCTGCTCCCATTGAAGCCATTCCATGGGATGGAAGTTCTGAATTCTGCTCCCGTTGGAGCCATTTTATGGATGGAAGTTCTGGGAAGCAGCATGGATTTCGCTCCTGGTAAAGCCATTCCATGGAAAGGAAGTTCTGGATTCTGCTCCCATTGGTGCCTTTCCATGAGATGGAAGCTCTGGACTCTGCTCCTGGTAAAGCCATTCCGTGGGATGGAAGTTCTGGGAATCAGCATGGATTCTGCTTCCATTGGAGTCATTCCATGGGATGGAAGCTCTGGATTCTGCTCCTGTTGGGGCCATTCCATGGGATGGAATTTCTGGGAAGCAGTGCGGATCCCGCTCCCGTTAGAGACATTCCATGGGTTGGAATTTCTGGATTCTGCTCCTGGTAAAGCCATTCCATGGGTTGGAAGTCCTGGATTCTGCTCCTGGTAAAGCCATTTTATGGGAAGGAAGTTCTGGGAAGCAGCAGCACCTCGGCACAACCAAACCCAAGCCAGGAGCTGCTCAGGGTGGGGAACCAACGTTGCCGTGAGCTCAGGAAAACTCTGACTCCCAGGGGAAAACACCAGGGGAAAACACCGGATCCCAGCCTCTGGAAAAGCTCAGGAAAGGCTCAGAGGGAGGTCACGGGGACTGGCAGGGGATCCAGCGGGGGAAAGCGCAACTCAGCACCTCCATTGGGGGCTGGAGCTGCTGATTTCTCCCAGGATGAGAGGGAGCAGCCTCAGCTGTGCCAGCTGGGACATCCGCAGGGATTTCTCCATGGAAAAATTTCTGGATTTCTCCAGGCTGTTAAGCACTGCCCAGGGGCAGTGTTTGGAGCCCCCATCCCTGGAGGTGTCCCAGGGACGCCTGCAGCACTCAGAGCTCAGGGCTTGGGACAAGGTCGGACCCGGTGACCTTGGGGAGTTTTCCAACCTCAGCGATTCCACGATTCCCTCCCGTGATTCCGCAGTTCCCTCCCGTGATTCCGCAATCCCGCTCTCCTGGAGCTGTGCAGGGCCAGGAGCGGAACCAGATGAGCGTCGGAGCCCCAGCTCAGCCACGGCCACCCCGGCAGGGACATTTCCAACGTCCCCTCCTTGGCTCCGGAGCTCAGCTCAGCCGTTCCCTCCCCGCCTCCCATCTGCCACCAAACCCCACCTGCTCCTCTCCTCCGGCTCTCAGGTACAAAGCAGCACAAGCACTTTGTAATTTAGTTGAAAGAAAAGAGGTATTTTCTTTTTAATCCCCTAAACGCCACCTTTATTTTTCCTGCAAAGCGCCGAATCTCGCGGATTTTTTTTTTAGTTTTTTTTTAGGTTTTATTTTTTTTTTTTTTTTTAACTTTAGAGGAGAAATTAATGCACGGAACGGAACAGCAGAGAGAACAAAGAGGAGAGGGTTTGTTTGTCCCCAGCAAAGGCTGCAGATGACAGCCACACGCCCGGCCACCGCAGGTACGGCTCCAGATTTGCACGGCTTTGTCTCCTGCCTTTGATGCCTCAAATCAAAATGCGCCGGAGGACGGTAATTAAAAAAAAAAAAAAAAAAAAAAAAAAATTAAAAAAAAAAAAAACATTAAAAAACCCCCAAATCCTGAGAACCACTTGGCTTTTTGCATTTGGATCCCTCCTGCCTCAAGGTTTAACCCTGTGAGGGATCTCTCTGTGATCTCTCTGCGGCTGCTCTGTCCCTGGAATGTCCAAGGCCAGGTTGGAGCAGCCTGAGGTGTCCTTGGCGGTGGCTTTGAGGTCCCTCCCAACCCAAACCATTCCAGGATTCCGTGATCAAGGGAACAGGGCACGGACTGAGCCCATTTCCAGCAGAATTCCCGGTCTCTGGGTCACCCCATGGCCATGGGGGCGTGATCCCTCCCAGCATCACCTCTGCTCCTCTCCTCCTCCCAGAAACCATCTGGGACCCAGATAGGGATGCAGAGAGCCCCTGTTTGGGGCAATTCCCTGCAGGAATCGCACCAGGAGACCAAAGCACGCAGATTTTGGGGGTCTGGTGGTGCTTCAGGAGGGATGGAGGGGCAGGAGCAGGTCCAGCTCACAGGGAGAGGACCCCAAAGGGCTCCTTAAAGCCCCTCTGACCTGTGGGAACATTGGCGTCCATTCCCAGCCCCAATTCCAGCTCAGAGCAAACTGCTCCAGACCTGATCCCAATTCCTGCCACCCCTGATCCCAATTCCAGCTCAGAGCAAACTGCTCCAGCCTTGATCCCAATTCCTGCTCAGGGCCAAGTGCTCCAGCCCTGATCCCAATTCCTGCTCAGAGCAAAGTGCTCCAGCCCTGATCCCAATTCCTGCCACCCCTGATCCCAATTCCTGCTCAGGGCCAAGTGCTCCAGCCTTGATCCCAATTCCTGCTCTGATCAAATGATTCCACCCCTGATCCCAATTCCAGCTCAGAGCAAACTGCTCCAGCCTTGATCCCAATTCCTGCTCAGGGCCAAGTGCTCCAGCCTTGATCCCAATTCCTGCTCAGAGCAAACTGCTCCAGCCCTGATCCCAATTCCTGCCACCCCTGATCCCAATTCCTGCTCAGAGCAAACTGCTCCAGCCCTGATCCCAATTCCTGCTCAGTGCCAAGTGTTCCAGCCTTGATCCCAATTCCTTCTCAGATCAAATTATTCCATCCCTGATCCCAATTCCTGCTCAGAACAAACTGTTCCAGCCTTGATCCCAATTCCTGCCACCCCTGGTCCCAATTCCAGCTCAGGGCCAAGTGCTCCAGCCTTGATCCCAATTCCTGCTCATATCAAATGATTCCAGCCCTGATCCAAATTCCTGCCACCCCTGATCCCAATTCCTGCTCAGATCAAATGATTCCAGCCCTGATCCCGATTCCTGCTCAGTACAAGTGGCTCCACCCCAATCCCGATTCCTGCTCAGGGCCAAGCGCTCCCCGCCTGCTCGCGGGCACTAATTGGGATCTCAGCTAACGAGGACCATTCCACGCAGGAACCCCCAGGCCCCCGAACTCGGAGCGGAGCAGGAATCTCTCCCTGCTCTCCCCTCGCCGATCCCCTCTCGGGTCCGGGGGCTCCGGCCGAGCTCGGGGGACTTGGCAGCATCCCCTGGTGCCTCCTGGAGCTCAGATCCAGCCTCTTCCCTAATTATCCCCCGCGGGAATGCGCTGGAGTAAACACAGCTCCGCTCGGTAATTTATGCCGGCTGCCGCCTTTGTGTTTCAGAACAAGCTGGGCCCTTTCTTGGGTGGTTTTCTTTTGGTTTTTGGTTTTTCTTTTCAATTTAATTGCTTGATGAAAAGCCCCATCAGTGCTGTCAGCACGAATAACGTCCCCAAATACGGGATGCCCACCTGGCACCAAATGGCACAGCGGGAATCAGAGCCCACAAAGGGGCACGGGGAGGGAGGGAAGGAGGGAGGTGACCCCAAAGCCACTCCCAGGGCTGGGCTGGTGGCAGCGATGCCATCCCTGCCCTTGGCAGCAATTGCCAGAGCCTCCCTCGGGGTCTGTTTGAGCCCAGCCACGGGACAGGGTGTCCTGCCAGGATGACAAATGTCACGAATGTCACACAAATGTCACAGCAGCCTCCCAGCCCCTCCCCAGCTCCCCAAAACCAAACCCCAGCCCTGGGCTGAGCTCTGTGTGCTGGGAACAGATCCCAGCCCGAGCCTCACTTCCCAGCCAGGCTCACGGCAAAAATAAAGGCAGAAAAAAGATGTGAGGAAAAGCAGAATCTCTTCATCAAATCTCTTAATAAACCCCATAAAGGATTCTGGGTTTGTTTCCCTTTTGTGCCGCACCAGCAGCAGATGAGGATTCATTTATTCTCTGGCTCTGTCCTGGGATTATTCCCGAGGTTTTTGGCTGCCTTGCCACAGGTGATTTTTGGAGCAGGTGCACCCATAATTGATTTGTCATTATTAGGGAGATGATTTGCCTAAGCTCGGTGTCAGGCTCTGATTCCAGCCTGGGATTAGTGCAGCCTGATCAGATTAGCAGGGACTCTGCCAGGCCAGGAGCTGGAGCCTTGGAGCAAAAGGGTTTTGTGTAAAAAATTATCTTTAAAATTATCTTGAAAATCATCCTGGAGTGTGGGATGGTTCCCCAGGGTGAATCCTGGCAGGATTCCTCCTTGAACTGAGCACCCAATGCTCCAAACCCCAAAGGAGCGACCCCAAACTGGGTTTTGGGGAGTTTTGCTGGATTCTCATCATTCTGCAGCTGACTCACAGAGCTGTGCAGTGCCTGCAGCCCCCTCCCATTCGCCACAGCCCCCAGGCAGCTCCAGCCCAGCCCCATTTCCACCCCTCAGCCTCTTCCAAACCCCTGGGAGGGCCAGGAGGGGCAGGAGGGGCTGCTCGGGAGAGGCAGCAGGGGGAGAGGGGGATGCTCAGCAGAAACAGCCTCCTCCTCCTCCTCCTCTTCCTCCTCCTTCTTCTCATTCTCCCCCTCCTTCTCCTCCTCTCCCTCCTTCTCTCTCTCCCTATCCCTCTCCTTCTCCCTCTCCTTCACCTCCTCCTCTTCCTCTTTCCTCTTCTCCTCCTCCTTCCCTTTCTCTCCTTTCTTTTCCTCCTCTCCCTCCTCCTTCTCTCTCTCCCTATCCCTCTCCTCCTCCTCTTCCTCCTTCTCCATCCCTTTCTCCCTCTCCTCCTCCTCCTCTTCCTCCTTCCTCTTCTCCTCCTCCTTCCCTTTCTCCCCCTCCTTTTTCTCTTCTCCCTCCTCCTTCTCTCTCTTTATCCCTCTCCTTCTCCTTACCCTCCTCCTCTTCTCTCTCCCTTTACTTCTCCTTCTCCTTCTCTTTCCCTTCTTCCTCTCTTCCTTCTTCCTCTCCTTCTCCCTCTCCCTCTCCTCCTTCCCCTCCTCCTCTTGCTCCTTCTCCTTCTCCTCCTCCTCCTTCTCCTCCTCCTCCTCCTCCTCTTCCTCTCCTTCTCTTTCTCTTTCCCCTTCTCTTTCTCCTTCTCCTCCTCCTCCTCCTCACCTGCGCCTCCCCCGCCACCCGCGGCGGTCCCGGTGCCGCCGGGCTCTGACAGAGACGTTGTTTAGCAGCTTGTCAGAGCTGTAAATTGGCCGAGCAGCGGAGCCGTTTGCATTCTCCACGGGGCTTGAACTGAGAATTAAACAGTGGCAGCAACTGCTGCTGCTGCCTGATGGAGCAAATCAATTCTCCCTCCTCCTCCTCCTCCTCCTCCTCCTCCTCCTCCTCCTCCTCCTCCTCCTCCTCCTGCTCCTGCTCGCCGCCCGGATTCGGGAGGGCAGGATTTGCCAGGCACTCCTTGAGGGCCGGCGCAAAAAGGCAGAGAGAGATCAGGGCAATTAACCTGAGAGGCCCCTGGAGAGCGAGAGAGGAGGAGATCGGGGGGGAGAGCTCAGGATCCGGGCGCTCCATCTGTCCCCGCGCTGCTTTCATTGATCCGCGAGTCAATCGCAGCAGCGGCGGCTCCTCCTGGGCTCAAAGCAAACACGGGCAGGGCAGGGGGTCCAGCACGGCTGGGGGTGACACGGGGACACCTGGATCCCCATCCCTGGATCCCCATCCCTGGATCTCCACCCTTGGATCCCCATCCCTGGATCCCCATCCCTGGATCGCCATCCCTGGATCCCCATCCCTGGATCCCCATCCTTGGATCCCCATCCCTGGATCCCCAGCCCTGGATCTCCACCCTTGGATCCCCATCCCTGGATCACCACCCCCTGGATCCCTACCCCTGGATCTCCACCCTTGGATCCCCACCCTTGGATCCCCATCCTTGGATCCCCATCCCTGGATCACCACCCCCTGGATCCCTACCCCTGGATCGCCATCCTTGAATCACCACCCTTGGATCCCCACCTCTGGATCCCCAGCCCTGGATCGCCATCCCTGGATCCCCACCCTTGGATCCCCATCCTTGGATCCTCACCCTTGGATCCCCACTCCTGGATCCCCATCCTTGGATCCCCACCTTTGGATCCCCATCCCTGGATCCCCATCCCTCGATCCCACATCCCTGATATTCCCATGTCCTGGGAGCACTGGGATATCTCCCCTCATTCTGAGGCTGGGAGGAGATGATGGATCAGATCCTGAGGGATTGGAGCACTGGGATATCTTCATTCTTGGGCTGGGAGCAGAGCCTGCATCAGATCCTGGGATATTGGGAGCACGGGGATATCTCCCCTCAATCCCAGGCTGGCAGGAGAGAATAGACCAGACCCTGACTGGGAGCACTGGGATATCTGCCCTCATTCCCGAGGCTGGGAGCAGTGCCTGGATCAGATCCCAAGGGATTGGAGCACTGGGATATCTGCCCTCATTCCTCCTCATTCCTGGGGCTGGGAGGAGAGGCTGGATCAGATCCTGGGCTATTGGTCCCCTCATTCCCAGGATGGGAGCAGAGCCTGGATGAGATCCTGAGGGATTGGGAGCACTGGGATATCTCCATTCTTGGGCTGGGAGCAGAGCCTGGATCAGATCCCAAGGGATTGGAGCAGATCCGTCCCAGGCTGGAAGGAGAGGCTGCATCAGACCTTGGGCTATTGGGAGCACTGGGAGCAGATTCTGAGGGACTGGGAGCACTGGGATATCTTCCCTCATTCCTCCTCATTCCTGGGGCTGGGAGGAGAGGCTGGATCAGATCCTGGGCTATTGGGAGCACTGGGATCTCTCGCCTCATTCCAAGGCTGGGAGCAGATTCTGAGGGATTGAGAGCACTGGGATATCTCCACTCATTCCCAGGATGGGAGCAGAGCCTGGATCAGATCCTGGGATTTTGGGAGCACTGGGATATCTCCATTCCTGGGCTGGAAACAGAGCCTGGATCAGATCCCAAGGGACTGGGAGCACGGGGATATCTCCCCTCATTCCAGGGCTGGCAAGAGAGGATGGATCAGATCCTGGGCTGTTGGTCCCCTCATTCCCAGGATGAGAGGAGAGGATGGATCAGATCCTGAGGGACTGGAGCACTGGGATATCTCCCTGATTCCCAGGGCTGGCAGGAGAGGCCGGATCCCATCCCAGGTGATTGGGAGCACTGGGATATCTGCCCTCATTCCTGGCTGGCAGGAGAGGCCGGATCCATCCCAGGTGATTGGGAGCACTGGGATATCTGCCCTCATTCCTGGCTGGCAGGAGAGGCCGGATCCATCCCAGGCCATTGTGCGGCGATGAAAGGAGCAATCAGCGGCTGAAAGGAGCAATCACCGCCTGCCGCCTCCTCTGCGCCATCCCCGTGGGGTCTCGGCCTCCCGGAGCAGCTCCGCGGGGTTTGCTCTGCCCAGACCCCGCTCGGATCCCTCTCCCTCTGTCCTTTATCCTCCAGTTACCGTCTCCATCCCAGCAGAGATTCCCAGGGCGAGGAACCCGAGTGAGAATCGTTCCTTTTGTTGTCGCTACAACGTTCGGCACCGATCTCCTCTGTCCTTCGGGTGTTCTGGGGATTGATTTTGCATCAGCTGCCTCTGCCTGGGCTCTGGGGCCCGATAAAATCACACAGACACCTCGGAGATGCCGCCGGCCGGGGGCTGTGCACAAATCACAAACAGGACGGGGCTGCTGGGAACGTGCCTTGAGCTGTTTGATTTTCCAGCATCAGCCTCATTCCATGGCTATGACAATGGGAAGATGCCACCAGCTCACATCCCAGGCAGCAGACACAGAACTCAATGTCACAACTCACTTTATAAGTGTTTTGACCAATCCCACAAAGCAAAAGCACATTGACAGTAGTTCTATCCAACCACTATAAGCACAGGTACCTTTGGTTAAACAATGCTTGCTTATTTCAAATACAATACCTGCTTGTGAGCCTTCAAACACAATGCACAGAGCTCCATTATTCAGCTTAGAACTTTCTAATATCTCTCTAGATAAACTTTTCTGTAGATTAGGGAGTTATTCTAGACAAGCATTAATACACAGACCATTGTTCTATTTGTCCTTGCCTTTCTACTTTTTAAATAATTTTTCTGCTGCCCAATCTCCTGGCTGCTGCTCAGCTCTAATCACAGTTCTGCTGTCTCTGAGGCCTTTTGCAGCTTTCCCAAAACCCTCTGATTTTGTGGATTCCCACAGGAGAGCTCCGGAGCAGCGGCTCTGGCACCAGGGGAGCCCTTTAGGGCCAGGAGCAGTGACAGCGGCCCTAAAAGCCGAGCCCCAGGCAGATAAAAGTTCTAACAAGGCTCGGAGAGATGGAAATGTCTCCCTCAAAGGGATGCTTGGCTGAGCCAGGGAGCTGGGGAGGAAAGGGAAGGGCTGAGAAGCACTCAGCCCCTCTGGTTCCGGGATTTTCTCCCTCTTGGAGTGGGGAGATTGATTCCCCAAATTTATGGGGTGGTTATGGAACAATGGCTCGATGGAGGTTGGGGTTGGGTGTGAAAATCTGTGTAATTCCATTCCTGAGGCTCCGCAGGGATCCCCAGCCACAGATCTCGACTAAAACACACCCCAGAGAAGCCCCACAGATCCCAAACCCCACAGATCCCAAACCCCACAGATCCCAAATCCCACAGATCCCAAATCCCATAGATCCCAAAACCTCCAGATCCTGAACCCCACAGATCCCGAACCCCACAGATCCCACCCCAAGCTGCAGCCTGAGCTTGTCCCAGACCCGAGCCGGGTTTTCCTGCACAGATCCAAGCCCAGCTCCCAAATCCCCATCCTGGAGCAGGAGGAACCTCCCAAATTCCCATCCCGGAGTGGGACTCTCCCAAATCCCCATCATGGAGCAGGAGGTTCCCAAATCCCCATCCTGGAGCAGGAACCTCCCAAATCCCCCATCCTGGAGCAGGATGTTCCCAAATCCCCATCCTGGACCAGGATGGTCCCAAATCCCCCCTCCCTGTTCCCCGTGCCGGGGGAATGCGGGGTGCGGGTTTGGGGTCGGGTTCCAGGAGGGGTTTTGGCCTCCTGAGCTCATCCCAGGGGCAGAATTCCAGCCCGGAGCGATTCCAGGGCCACAGGAGCTCCCGAATCCCTTCTCCGGGTTTCTGCCCGCGTCCTTCCCCGTGCGCGACTGACTCCTGCCACCTAGCGCTGCTGCCGGCCCCAAACCCGCAGTTCCCTCAAATCCATTCCCGAAATTCCAGCAATTCCCGAAATTCCCGCAATTCCCGAAATTCCCGCCATCCCAAACCCATCTGGATGACCCCAAACCCACCTGGGTGTCACCTAAACCCACTTGGTTGTCCCCAAACCCACCTGGTTGACCCCAAACCCATCTGGATGACCCCAGACCCACCTGGTTGACCCCAAACATACCTGGGTGACCCCAAGCCCACCTCTTTGACCCTAAATCCATCTGGGTGACCCCAAACCCAGCTGGGTGACCCCAAATCCTCCTGGCTGACCCCAAACCCGGCTGAGTGACCCCAAACCCAGTTCGGTGATCCCAAATCCATCCAGGAGACCCCCAAACCCATCTGGGTGAACCCTAAACCCACCTGGATGATCCCAAATCCATCTGGGTGATCCTAAACCCACCTGGGTGTCACCTAAACCCAGCTGGGTGACCCCAAACCCACCTCGTTGACCCCAAACCCATCTGGATGACCCCAAACCCATCTGGTTGACCCCAAACCCAGCCAGATGACCCCAAACCCATCTGGATGACCCCAAACCCACATGGTTGACCCCAAACCCATCTGGATGACCCCAAACCCAGCTGGGTGACCCCCAAACCCACCTGATTCACCCCAAACCCACCTGGGTGACCCCCACTGCCACCCCCACCCTCAGGATGCTCCCCCCCATCCCAACCCATCCCTTTCCAGGCGCTTTTCCAGGAAAAGTGGGAGCATCAGGTAAATTCGTTTTTGACTGCACCACATTTAGGGCACGGGTTTGTCACGATCCGTCCTCACGGACGGGGTTCGTGATGGTTCGTGGGTTTGATCTCAGGGTGCAAAAACCGACACGGCACAGGGGTTTTGCAGTGATAATGAAAACAAACTCACCTTTATTGAGTGACCACAGCAAAATGAGACAGAGGGATTGAGGGAGAGAGAAAATAGAGACAAAAGAGAGAGAGGGGGGGGGATAGAGCTACCAACATAAAGATGAAGTCCTTTGGTCCAGTCCAGTCGAGGATCCGCCTGTGACATCAGGGACATCTCGGAGGCACAGCTCATCTGGACCCCAGTTGTACTCTTTATACTCTTTTTCACTGGGGGAAGGGAGAATAAATTTCACAACCCAAACAAAGGTCTACAGGGGGGAAGAATAGAAAGGGGGTACACAGAGTCCAAGCCAGGCAGCAGGTGAGAGGACACAGCCTCAAGCTGTGCCAAGGGAGATACAGGCCAGAATTAAGGAGGAAGTTTTTCACAGAAAGAGTGGTCAAATACTGGAATCATCTACCCAGGGCGGTGGTGGAGTCACCATCGTTTGACGTGTTTAAAAAAAGCCTGGATGTGGCACTTGGTGCCATGATCTGGCTGAGGTGTTAGAACATGGGTTGGACTCAATGATCTTGAAGGGCTCTTCCAACCTAGAAATTCTGTGATTCTGTGATTCTGAGAACCGTTGTTTTCTTGGTCACAACCTGCAGGCAAACATCTCGCTCTGGTCAGCTTTGGTCCCCCACACACCTGCCCCAGGCTGGGGGTTTCAGTCCCAGTCCTTGGGAGGAGCAGAGGGGCCTTTTCACATGGGGGTTCCGTGTCTCAGTCCTTGATGGAGGAGCAGAGGGGCCTTTTCACATGGGGGTTTTGTGTCTCAGTCCTTGGGAGGAGCAGAGGGGCCTTTTCACATGGGGGTTTTGTGTCTCAGTCCTTGGGAGGAGCAGAGGGGCCTTTTCACATGGGGGTTTTGTGTCTCAGTCCTTGGGAGGAGCAGAGGGGCCTTTTCACATGGGGGTTCCATGTCTCAGTCCTTGGGAGGAGCAGAGGGGCCTTTTCACATGGGGGTTCCATGTCTCAGTCCTTGGGAGGAGCAGCAGGGCCTTTTCACATGGGGGTTTTGTGTCTCAGTCCTTGCTGGAGGAGCAGAGGGGCCTTTTCACATGGGGGTTCCATGTCTCAGTCCTTGGGAGGAGCAGAGGGGCCTTTTCACATCGGGGTTCCATGTCTCAGTCCTTGGGAGGAGCAGAGGGGCCTTTTCACATGGGGGTTCCAGTCCCAGTCCTTGGAAGGAGCAGCAGGGCCTTTTCACATGGGGGTTTTGTGTCTCAGTCCTTGGGAGGAGCAGAGGGGCCTTTTCACATGGGGGTTTTGTGTCTCAGTCCTTGGAAGGAGCAGAGGGGCCTTTTCACATGGGGGTTTTGTGTCTCAGTCCTTGGGAGGAGCAGAGGGGCCTTTTCACATGGGGGTTCCATGTCTCAGTCCTTGGGAGGAGCAGAGGGGCCTTTTCACATGGGGGTTCCATGTCTCAGTCCTTGGGAGGAGCAGCAGGGCCTTTTCACATGGGGGTTTTGTGTCTCAGTCCTTGCTGGAGGAGCAGAGGGGCCTTTTCACATGGGGGTTCCATGTCTCAGTCCTTGGGAGGAGCAGAGGGGCCTTTTCACATGGGGGTTCCATGTCTCAGTCCTTGGGAGGAGCAGAGGGGCCTTTTCACATGGGGGTTTTGTGTCTCAGTCCTTGGGAGGAGCAGAGGGGCCTTTTCACACGGGGGTTCCGTGTCTCAGTCCTTGATGGAGGAGCAGAGGGGCCTTTTCACACGGGGGTTCCGTGTCTCAGTCCTTGGGAGGAGCAGAGGGGCCTTTTCACATGGGGGTTTTTCATGTCTCAGTCCTTGCTGGAGAGGCTCCTCACATCTCAGTCTGTCTGTCACGGTGGTTGTAGAACAGGTGAGGGTCTGCTGTGGGGGGACCACCTGAACTCAGGAGAATCCAGCCAGGCCGAGAGCTGGGACAGCTCCCAGGGCTGTTGCTGCACACAGGGCACGGTGCCCCCTTCTTCTCCTCCTCACTGGGCTCAGTGCAGCACACAGCAAACAGCACCTGTGGAAACAATGGCTTGGCAACGCCCTCAGGTCTCAGGGCCTTGTTGGTGTGTGAGTTTCTCCTTCAGAGCCAGAGATTCCAGGCAGGGGGGGTCTCCTCTTCAGTGGCCCCCCAATGACGATCGTGAGGCAGATGAGGGAAAATTCGGGCAGACTCTCACAGGGGTTTTTTCGGACTTTGATGGCAACGGGAATAATGAAAATGCACTTTGTGCTGCAGGATTGATGGGTTTATAAAGCAGCTTTGGTGCCCCCCTGGGAGCGCGGGGATTAGAGGGGCATTAAACACCTCCAAAGAAAATTCCGCTCAGGTGAAAAGGGGGGAATTCAAGGGCGAGGAGTGAAAATTGGAGTTTAATTTATTATCAAAGGAGTAAAAGCCTCGTAAAAAAAATTAAAAAATAAAAAAAAAAATAAAAACAACTTCTTGCCAGGCAGGAGGAATCCATAATCCCAGTGCTTGTGGATTCTCCTGGAGAGAGCAGGCACGAAGGAACAGCAGGATCAAAACGTGAGGAGAGGGCGGAAAATCTGGGGGAAAACTCGAGAGCACCGAGCCCTCCTCCCTCCTGGCAGAGCCGACCTTGCCCCGGAGCCGGGCAGAATTCCAGGGGGAAATTCCCAGAGTTCCAGCACCAGGACACGCTCTGTGCCGTGCCAGGAGGGGCAGTGGTGACAAATGGCCCTGAATGTCACCAGCTGTCACCAGGTGTGCTCAGGTGTGTTCCCAGGTGTGTCCTCAGGTGTCCCCAGCTGTCCCCAGGTGTGCTAAGGTGTCACCAGGTGTTTCCCCAGGTGTGTCCTCAAGTGCGTCCCCAGATGTGGCCCCAGGTGTCCCCAGATGTGGCCCCTGGTGTGCTCAGGTGTGCCCAGGTGTGTCCGCAGCTGTCCCCCGGTGTCCCCTGGTGTGTCCCCAAATGTGTCCCCAGGTGTGTCCTCAGGTGTGTCACCAGGTGCCCCCAGCTGTCCCCAGGTGTGTTCCAAGGCGTCCCCAGGTGTGGCCCCTGGTGTGTTCAGCTGTCCCCAGATGTCCCCAGGTGTGCCCAGGTGTGCCCAGGAGTATCTTCAGGTGTGTCCCCTGGTGTGTCCTCAAGTGTCCTCAGTGTCACCAGGTGTGTCCTGTGGTGTGTCCTCAGGTGTGTCACCAGGTGTGTCCCCTGGTGTGCTCAGGTGTGCCCAGATGTGTCTCCAGCTGTCCCCAGCTGTCCCCCAGTGTCCCCAGGTGTCCCCAGGTGTGCCCAGGTGTCACCCCAGCCACGCTTCATTTCCCTCTGGCTCCCTGTCTGGCCCCGGGGTCGCTCTGCTGTTACAAACATCCCAATTTTGGGGTGAAAACATCAGGGTGAGGCCAAACCTGTGAGGGAGTTTTTATTCCTGTAAGGAATCGCTTCCCGTGGGAGCTGAGCCACGAATCCCATAAAGCAAATCCCATAAATCCCCACGGAGCCTCTGCTCGGGGCTGAAATCCCACCCCAATCCCGAGGAGTTATTTGGGATTTTTGGAGCAGCCAGAGCCGAATCCCCAGTGCTCCCACCTGAGCCCAGGTGTTCAATTCAGCTTTTCCACGGATTTCAGCAAAAGGAGAAATTCACGGGGTGGTTTTTCCCACCCATCCTGACTCCTGCTGGTGCCACAGCCTGGGATTCCTCCCTCATTCCCCCTGCAGCGTTTTGATGCCGTTTTCCCCCCTCTCCTTTGGCGAGGAGCCTTTGGAGAAGTTTTCCCAGGACAAACCCGTGCCTGGTTTGCAAACCCCTGGCCCGAACCCCAATGAATCCTCCGAGGGCACTGATGGCACACGGGAAGCCTCCGGAACAGCTTGAGGTACCCAAGGAGAAGCCAACAAACACCCCCGGGGATGGGCAGAGCTGTTAAACATCCCGTAAATCTCCCGGCAGGAAATTCCCGGCCACTCCTGAATCCAGTTTGGCTTGGGAATCCCCTCCAGGCTGGGATTCCTCTTCCTCTTCCTTTTCCCCTTCCTTTTCCTCTTCCCCTTTCCTTTCCTTTCCTTTCCTTTCCTTTCCTTTCCTTTCCTTTCCTTTCCTTTCCTTTCCTTTCCTTTCCTTTCCTTTCCTTTCCTTTCCTTTCCTTTCCTTTCCTTTCCTTTCCTTTCCTTTCCTTTCCAAGATGAATCCCTCCAGAGTGAATCCCCTGGATGAATCCCTCCCAGATGAAAACTGGGCAGGATGAATTCCTCCAGGATGAATCCCTGGATAAACCCCTGGCAGGATGAATCCCTCCTGGATGAATCCCAGGTAGGATGAATTCCTCCAGCATGAATTCCTCCAGCATGAATTCCTCCAGGATGAATCCCTCCAGGATGAATCCCTCCAGAGTGAATCCCTGGATGAATCCCTGGATGAGGCCCTGTCTGGATGAATCCCTCCAAGATGAAACCCAGGCAGGATCAATCCCTCTGGGATGAATCCCTGGATGAGGCCCTGGCAGGATGAATCCCTCCGGGATGAATCCCTGAATGAATCCCGGGCAGGATGAATCCAGCAATTCCCAGCTCTGGATTTCCACGGGCAGGGGAACAAGCCCCGGGAGCAGACAGTAACTATGGCAATGCCTCAATCACAGCCCGCTAATTACAGCCCGCTAATTACAGCCTGCTAATTACAGCCCGGGAATCACAGCCCAGCCTGCCCGGGCCCTGCCTGGCATCAAAGCGGCCCCGATCCAGCCAGGAATGTGGCTGGGAATTCTCCGGGAATTCTCTGGGAATCTGGCTGGGAATTCTCCAGGAATGTGACTGGGAATTCTCTGGGAATGTGGCTGGGAATTCTCCGGGAATTCTCCAGGAATGTGACTGGGAATTCTCTGGGAATCTGGCTGGGAAGTCTCCAGGAATGTGACTGGGAATTCTCTGGGAATATGGCTGGGAATTCTCTGGGAATGTGGCTGGGATTTCTCCAGGAATGTGGCTGGGAATTCTCCAGGCTCCTGTTCCCGGTTTGCCCGGTGCCCATCCATGGTTGCCATGGTGAGCCCTGACCTGGGGAATTTCAGGGGTTTTACCTGGGGGAGTTCAGAATTCCCCCCCTCCCATGCCCAGGTGGGGTTTGGGGGCTGCTTTGGGATCTTCCTATGAAAGGGGGAAGCCACAAAAGTCCCAAATTTGGGCCGCGGCCACCAAACCCCTCCAGGGTCACTCCCAAAAAAGGGTGAGGGGTGACAGAGGCACAAAATCCCCATGGAAGGAGCAGAGGGGTCCCGGGCAGGAGCAGGACACAGTCTGGGGACCCTGAGGCTGGGAAGGGACAGCAAGGGACACTGCTGAGGTCACTGCTCCCTCCAAAACTGCCCTGGAAAGGGATTGAGGGGTCCTGGAAAGGGATTGGGGGGTCCTGGAAAGGGATTGGGGGGTCCTGAGATCAAGGGAATCCTGGAAAGGGATGGGGGGAACCCTGGAAAGGGACCAGGGAGATCCTGGAATTCGGGAGAGGACAGGGCTGGAATTCAGGAAAGGATGGGGCTGGAATTTGGGAGAGGATGGGGCTGGAATTCGGGAGAGGATGGGGCTGGAATTGAGGAGAGGACGGGGCTGGAATTGAGGAGAGGATGGGGCTGGAATTCAGGAGAGGATGGGGCTGGAATTTGGGAGAGGACGGGGCTGGAATTGAGGAGAGAGGATGGGGCTGGAATTGAGGAGAGGATGGGGCTGGAATTTGGGAGAGGATGGGGCTGGAATTCGGGAGAGGATGAGGTTGGAATTTGGGAGAGGATGGGGCTGGAATTTGGGAGAAGATGGGGCTGGAATTGAGGAGAGGATGGGGCTGGAATTCGGGAGAAGATGGGGCTGGAATTCGGGAGGGGCTGGGGCTGGAATTCAGGAGAGGATGGGGCTGGAATTGAGGAGAGGATGGGGCTGGAATTCGGGAGAGGATGGGGCTGGAATTTGGGAGAGGATGGGGCTGGAATTGAGGAGAGGATGGGGCTGGAATTGAGGAGAGGATGGGGCTGGAATTGAGGAGAGGATGGGGCTGGAATTTGGGAGAGGATGGAGCTGGAATTCGGGAGAGGATGGGGCTGGAATTGAGGAGAGGATGGGGCTGGAATTCCGGATGGTTCCAAACGGCACCAGCAGCCTCTGGCGGGCGAGGCGGGCCCTGCAGCCCAGCCCGGGTTTATTTAATGAAGGTTCCCGTGTGTGCTGGGACTGGGCTGGGCTGGGAAATTCTGGAGCATCCCTGCTTCCCCAGGGACGGGAATTCCAGCTCTCCTGCCTCCCCCGGCCCAGGCTGGGCTTAAATCAACCTGAAACCAGCTTAAAGGGCTCTGGAGAATCAGCAGAGAGGAAAATCTGATTTAGTGAGCCCGGCTCAAAGCCGTGTTTACGCAGCCCCGGGCTCAATAAATCCCGGAATTACGGCTCCTCTTTAGGAGTGATTTAAGTCACTTGAAGGGCTTCGAATTTGCAGCAGAGCAGCCGAAAGGGTTTTTCACAGCTGGGTGAGGGAAATGAACAAACCCCAAAGAGTCCCAGCCCCCCTAAACTCGGGATGTTCCCGCTCCAGCCCCCAAATCACCCCCGTGGGACATTTTAACCCAATTCCAGCATCCTGTGTCGGAGCTGGGATAAATCCCCATTTCCAGTGGGAAAAGGATTTCATCCAGCATGGAGAGGGCTGGGAATCCCGGAATGGGGTGGGGAGGGCTTTGAAACTCATCCACATCCTGCTGTCCCAGGGTGGTGTGGGCACAGATCCCCCCTCCAGCTCCAGGATGAATTATTCAATCCCCGAGCGCAGCAGCTCTGCTGAATTATTGAGGAGGATTTGGATCTGGAGGCCAACGGAGCAGAAGCACCGAGCACCCATGGGGAAATCCAGGCCCTTTTCCTGCTGGTTTTATTTTTCCCTGGAAAGCAGCAGGAGAAGGGCCTGAGCTGTCCTGGGGTGAATCCGGGCAGGCTCAGCAGAATGGAGATAAGAATTGCATCAGTGGTGAGAAATGAGGGGAGGAGGAGGAGGAGGAAAAGGCTGAGAAGGAAAAGGAGAGAGAAGTTTTCTTCTGAAAAGGAGAGGAAAGTTCTGCTCCAGAGCCCCTGGAGTGGGGTGACACTGGGGTGGGACATCTCACACTCTGATATTCCCATTTCTGACCCAGATCTGATACCTTGGTTGGGATGAAGATTTTGAGATCTCTCACCCACTGATATCCCCAAATGTGACACCTGGATTGGGATGACAGAGTTTGGAATATCTCACCTACAGATATTCCCATTTCTGACCCAAATGTGACACCTGGGCTGGGATTACAAAATCTGGGATATCCAACCACTGATATTCCCAGATGTGACACCAGGGCTGGGATGAAAAGTTTGGGATATTTCAACCCCTGATATTCCCATTTCTGACCCAAATGTAGCACCTGGGTTGGGATGAAGAATTTGGGAGAGATTACCCCTTGATATTCCCATTTCTGACCCATTTCTGGATTGGGATTACGGGGCCTGGGATATCTCAGACACTGATATTCCCATTTCTGACCCAGATGTGACCCCTGAATTGAGATTAAAAATTTGGGATATTTCATCCACTGATATTCCCAGATGTGACAACTGCATTGGGACAAAGAATTTGGGATATCTCACCCACTGATATTCCCATTTCTGACCCATTTCTGTATTGGGATTACAGGGCCTGGGATATCTCAAACCACTGATATTCCCATTTCTGACCCAAATGTGACACCTGGGTTGAGATCAAAAATTTGGGATATTTCTTCCACTGATATTCCCAGATGCCACACCTGGATTGGGATGAAATTTTGGGATATCTCACCCATGATATTCCCATTTCTGACCCAAATGTGACACCTGGATTGGGATGAGAGTTTGGGATATCTCACCCATGATATTCCCATTTCTCACCCCAGGGGTGACACGTGACTCCAGCTCCCTCCCGCATTTTGGGATCCTCCCTCACCTTCCCACCTTCCTCCCCTGAGATTCCACCCCTCAGCTCCCTCCCCAGACCAGGAGCAGGATCTGGAGCAGGAATTTGGAGCAGGGTTTGGAGCAGGGTTTGGAGCAGGATATTTTGGAGCAGGATTTTTTGGAGCAGGATTTTTTGGAGCAGGATTTTTTGGAGCAGGATTTTTTGGAGCAGGATTTAGAGTAGGATTTTGGAGCAGGAATTTTGAAGAAGGATTTTTTTGGAGCAGGAATTTTGGAGAAGGATTTTTTGAAGCAGGATTTGGAGCAGGATTCTGGAGCAGGATTTGGAGCAGGATTTGGAGCACAATTTTGAAGCACAATTTTGGAGCAGGATTTTGGAATGGGATCTGGAGTAGGATCTGGAGCAGGATTTTGGAGCAGGATTTTGGAGCAGGATTTAGAGCAGTATTTGGAGCACAATTTTGGAGCAGGATTTGGAGCAGGATTTTGGAGCAGGATTTGGAGCAGGATTTTGGAGCAGGATTTTGGAGCACAATTTTGGAGCAGGATTTTGGGGCAGGATTTGCAGTGAGAAGCTGCCCAGGAGCTGGGCCCAGCTCTCACTTTCATTCTAATGGCAAAGGCAGGGATGAATCCCAGAAGAGGAACAGGAAATTCCAATCTGCCTCTGAGCAGGGGATGGGACTGGATTTTCTCTGGATTTTTTCTCACGACCTTTTGAGGATTTTGTTTGGGTTTTTTTTTTTTGCTGGGATTGGAGCCAGAGCTGCTTCTCAGGGCTCCAGGAAGGGGAGCTGGGAGCAAAGCCTGGCCTAAATAGGCTGGGACTCCCTGGGAATGCTGCAGGGATTTCCCAGAGCAGCTGCGGCCGCCCCTGCACCCCTGGCAGTGCCCAAGGCCAGGCTGGGATCGTGGGACGTGTCCCTGCCCATGGATTTGGATATTTCAGGTCCCTTCCACCCCAAACCATTCTGGGACTGTCCCGGGTCAGGTTTTACGCCAAATTACAGAGGAGCTGGTGGGAGTCACCTTTCCTAGGGGAAGGACACGCTCCCAGGGGAGGATTGGGATGGGTTGGGATGGGTTGGGATGGATTGGGATGGATTGGGATGGATTGGGATGGGCTGGGATGGATTGGGATGGATTGGGATGGATTGGGATGGGTTGGGATGGGTTGGGAGGGATTGGGATGGATTGGGATGGATTGGGATGGATTGGGATGGATTGGGATGGGCTGGGATGGGTTGGGATGGGTTGGGATGGGTTGGGATGGATTGGGATGGGCTGGGATGGATTGGGATGGGTTGGGATGGGTTGGGATGGGTTGGGATGGGTTGGGATGGATTGGGATGGGTTGGGATGGGTTGGGATGGGCTGGGATGTATTGGGATGGGTTGGGATGGGTTGGGATGGGTTGGGATGGGCTGGGATGGGCTGGGATGGGTTGGGATGGGTTGGGATGGATTGGGATGGGTTGGGATGGGTTGGGATGGATTGGGATGGGTTGGGATGGATTGGGATGGGCTGGGATGGATTGGGATGGATTGGGATGGATTGGGATGGGCTGGGATGGGTTGGGATGGATTGGGATGGGTTGGGATGGATTGGGATGGGTTGGGATGGATTGGGATGGATTGGGATGGGCTGGGATGGATTCCCTCCTCCACCCCAACCAGAACAAGAATTATCAGGACCAGAACGAGAATTATCAGAATTATCCACGGGCCTGGCTGGGAATCCCTTTGTGCAGCACAATGAGGACAAAATCCCGGGACAGCAGCTGGGGATGAGCTCATGATTGTTCCCAGCCCCAAAGCAGAGCCCAAAGCTGGGCCCTCAGCAATCCCAAAGCCATATCCCAGTCCTGAAGTCCCAAATCCCGGCTCTGACACCTCCGGGAAGGCTCAGGCCTTGGGACCAGGCCTGGAGCTCAGGCTTTGGGATCAGGCTGGGAGATCAAACTTTAGGATCAGCCTTTGGACTCAGGCTTGGGCTCAGGTTTTGGGCTCAGACTTTGGGAATCACCCTTTGGATCAGACTTTGGGATCAGCTTTTGGGATCAGCCTTTGGGATCAACCTTTGGGATCAGATTTCAGATCACCTTTTGGGGTCAGGCTTTGGGATCAGGTTTTGGGATCACCCTTTGGGATCACCCTTTGGGCAGCCCCACAGCCATTTTCTCCCCCCTTGGAAGGGAAATTCCTGTAGTTTTGGGAAGCAAACCCCATCCTCCAAACCAGGAGAGCTGGCACAGCCCTGTGGGGACGTCCCTTCCCCATCCCCAGCCCTCCCCACCCCACACCCCCTGCCTGGATCTGCTGAAAATCCAGGTGGAAAAACCAAGGTTGAATTTCTTCCCTGCCAGCCCCGGGTGCCATCGGAGTCCTCCAGCCCCGCGGAGCCTTTGGAGGTTTTGTTTTGTTTCCTTTTCCAGCTTTTTCCTCACTCCTCCAATCCTCCCTCATGGCTCTGTGGGGGAAAAAAGTCATTAAATACACACCTACTTCTTGCTTTTATCACTGATCTGATTATCTTGTAATTCCCTCCCCGAGCAGCAAACGTGCGTGAACCGAGTTCTATCCAATTTCAAGGGATTTGTAAATAATCTGGGAGTAGTAAAAAAATGGAAAAAAAAAACCAAAAGGGGAGGGGGAAAATCCTGTCTTTGTCATTTCTGCTTTTCCTTTGTACTAAAATTTAAGGGATTTTACTCCATGTAGCCCATGCAAATCCACTTAGGGCTGCGTCCAGGGTGATTGCAGGGAGGGAGGAAGGAGGGGTGGGAGGGGACAGGGAGGGACTCGCTGCCCACCTGAGCCACTCCCGGGCTGCCAAACCTGAGCCAGGCCCGGGAACTTTTCCCCGCCCAAATTCCCTGCAGGGAAACAAATCACCCGTGGTTCACCCCCCGTTTGCAGTCAAAGGACAAAAAGTGGATTATTGTGATTTTTTTTTCTTCTTCTTTTTTTTTTTTTTTTTTTTTGTGGTTGGGTTTTGCTGGAGGAATTTTTAAACTTAAAACGTGGAATGTTTGCGGGGAGGGGGGTGGATTTTCACAACAGCTCGGGTTCCACCACGGGGAAATCCAGGTGGATTCAGGGAGGCATTTCAGGACCTGGCCTTCACCCCATGCTCCTCAAGAGCCCAAACCTCCTCCGGGATCCTTTCCAGCTCCTCTCCGGGGCTCCCTTGCCCTGGGAAGGTTTCCAGGTGACTCCGCAGTGAAGCAACCGCGGCTCCGAGGCGGCTGCGGGGGAGGCGGCGGCACCCGGGACGAGTCCTGACATGGCTGGGATGGGATGGGATCCATGGGATGGGATGGGATAGGATGGGATGGGATCCATGGGATGGGATCCTTGGGATGGGATGGGATCCATGGGATGGGATGTGATGGGATGGGATCCATGGGATGGGATCCTTGGGATGGGATGGGATCCATGGGATGGGATCCATGGGATGGGAGGGATGGGATGGGATCCATGGGATGAGATCCATGGGATCCATGGGGTGGGATTCATGAGATGCGTGGGATCCTTGGGATCCATGGGATGGGATGGGACCCATGGGATGGGATGAGATCCATGGGATGGGATCCATGGGGTGGGATGGGATCCATGGGGTGGGATGGGATCCATGGGGTGGGATGGGATGGGATTGATGGGATGGGGTCCATGGGATGGGATGGGATCCATGGGGTGGGATGGGATCCACAGGATGGGATTCATGGGTTGAGATCGATGGGATGGGAGGGGATGGGACGGGATCCATGGGATGGGATGGGACCCATAGGATGGGATGGGACCCATAGGATGGGATTTATGATAGGATTTGGATCAATGGGATGGGATGGGATGGACAGGGCAGCTGGGCAGGGCGAGTTCCAGCCTGGGAGGAGCTGGGGAAGGCGAATTCCAGACCAGGAACAGCCGAGCAGGGCAAGGTCCAGCCCAGAAGAAGCCGAGCAGGCCCTCGGGGACAGCCCAGGGACAGCCCAGGGACAGCCCAGGGACACCGCGGGGCTCTTTCCCCCTGACCCCCCCACGGTGCTGGAATTACTGAGCTCCCAGCCCGGAGGATTCCTGGGAGCTGCAGCCGCTGGCCCAGCTGGAGCAGATCCCTCCTGTTTGTGGTTTGCTATAGAAACACCGAGCTGGCTGAAAATGAATCATCACCGTTTTCCTGGGCCTTTTCCCTCCTGGAATCCTGCTGAACCCTCTCTGTGTTCACGTGAATTCGCTTTCTCCTTCCTCTCCTCCTCCTTGTCCTCCTGTTTCTACTTCTGTTTCTCCCTCTCCCTCTCTTCTCCTCCTCCTCCCTCTCCTCTTCTTTCTTCTCCTCCTTCTCTTTCTTCTTCTCTTCCTCCTCCTCATTCTCTTCCTTCCCCTCCTCCTCCTCCTTCATCTCCTCCTCCTCCTCCCCTTCTCTCTTCTCCCTCCCTTCTCCTTCTTTCTTCTCCTCCTCCTCCTCCTTCTCTCTCTTCCTCCCCTTCTCCTCTTCTTCCTCCTCCTCCTTCTCTTCCTCCTCCTCATTCTCTTCTTTCCCCTCCTCCTCCTTCATCTCCTCCTCCTCCCCCTCTCTCTTCTCCCACCCTTTTCCTCCTCGTCCTTCATTTTTCTCCTCTTCCTCCTCCTTTCTCCTTTCTCCTCCTCCTCCTCCTTCTTTCTCATTTTCCTCCTTCTCTTTCTCTCTCTCCCTCCTCTCCTCCTTCCTCCCTCCCTTCGCAGCTCCCAGAGTATCGGATTCCATCCCCTGCTCTCGGGGCTGTGGCAGCAGCTCGGCCCAGCAGAGACACCGAGGGAGCTGCCAGGAAACGGCGTCAGGAAAAGGCAGGGGGTGGATCTCGTCTGCCGAGCAGCAGCGCCATAAATCCCATAAATCCCGTAAATCCCGTAAATCCCATCAATGGCAGCCCCGCTCTCCGTTCCCGCTCCTGTCAAGCCCCGGGAGGGCAGGGCCGGCATTGGGGTCACGCCTCCCGCCCGGCCCCGGGGTGCTGGGCCTGCTCCCACCAGGGAATGGAGCAAATCCTGGGGCTCAGATCCTCAGGCTGTGCCAGAGGATGGAGATCCATCCGTGGGACACCATGATCCCAGTGTCATGGGAAACCATCCCAACCCCATGGGACACGATGATCCCAATGCCACGGAACACAATGATCCCAATCCCATGGGACACCATGATCCCAAGGCCATGGGGCACCATCCCAACCCCATGGGACACCATGATCCCAGTGTCATGGGAAACCACCCCAACCCCATGGGACACGATGATCCCAATGCCACGGAACACAATGATCCCAAGGCCATGGGACACGATGATCCCAACCCCATGAAACACAATCCTATAGGGCACCATCCCAACCCCATGGGACACAAAGGTCCCAATCCCATGGGACACCACTCCAACCCTATGGGACACGATGATCCCAATCCCATGGGGCACAATGATCCCAATGGCATGGGACACCATCCCAACCCCATGGGACACGATGATCCTAATCCCATGAGACATGGTGATCCCAATCCCACAGACACCATCCCAATCCCATGAGACATGATAATCCCAATCCCATGGGGCACCATCCTAACCCCATGGGACATGATGATCCCAATCCCATGGGCACCCAGCAGCCCAGTGTGAGACTGAGCGGGGATTCTGTGCTGGAATGGGGAATCCTGTGCTGGAATTGGGGATCCTGTGCTGGAATGGAGGATCCTGTGCTGGAATGGGGGACCCTGGGCTGGAACTGGGGATCCTGGGCTGGAATGGAGGATCCTGGGCTGGAATGGAGGATCCTGGGCTGGAATGGAGGATCCTGGGCTGGAATGGAGGATCCTGGGCTGGAATTGGGGATCCTGGGCTGGAATGGAGGATCCTGTGCTGGAATGGAGGATCCTGTGCTGGAATTGGGGATCCTGGGCTGGAATGGAGGATCCTGTGCTGGAATTGGGGATCCTGGGCTGGAATTGGGGATCCTGGGCTGGAACGGGGGATCCAGGGCTGGAATGGAGGATCCTGGGCTGGAATGGAGGATCCTGGGCTGGAATGGAGGATCCTGGGCTGGAATGGAGGATCCTGGGCTGGAATGGGGGATCCTGTCCTGGCTCGGGTGATCCTCCCTCCCCTCATACCGGACCGGGCCGCTCCATGCCCGGGACAAGCCCAGATGTGCCCGGGACAAGCCCAGATGTGGCTCCAGCTGCCCGGGGGATTCCTGAGCGCTGCGTCAGCGCCCCGGCCCCGCACGGGGCAGGCGGAAAACTCCGGGCAGGAAAACGCCAGGCAGGAAAATGCGGGCAGGGAGCGGCTCCCCAGGCGAGGAGGAGGAGGCGAACCCACCCCAGGGGCCGGTGGGCAGGGACGGAAGGGACGTGGCAATGTCGCTGCACCTCCAGCCCCGTTCCAGGCTGCCGGCGAGCAACGGGAAGGACGCGGAGCTGGAAAATCAGGAGCAGGACAAACCTCACCTGCGGCCACGCTCAACCTGCTCGGGCCACGGAAATCGGGGCCCACCTGAGTAGATTTAGCAGAGACCTTCGGGGGTCAAACCAGGACAAACCTCACCTGCGGCCACGCTCAACCTGCTCGGGCTACGGAAATTGGGGCCCACCTGAGTGGATTTAGCAGAGACCTTCGGGGTTTCCTTTAGGGCGCCCCTCGCACTCCGGCGAGCCCAGGAGGGGTCAGGAGGGGTCAGGTCCTCCCTGGGCCAGCAGCTCCAGCCCCCTGAGCGGGTTGCGGGTGGTCGGAGGCGCGGGGATCGCGTCCCTGCTGGTGCCACCAGGCTGTGGCGTGAGCCGGGCACAGCCCAGGCCGGGATTTTGGAGCTCAAAGTCCTCGCTCCGAATGCAGCAGAACAGGAACTTCAGCCCGGACCTTTCGCGGCCGGGCGGGCTCCCCGTGCCCTCGGCTCCGTTCCCGAAGCACCGGAACCAACCCCAGCTCCGGCGAGCCCGGATCCACCCGCGGGCCCTTCTCGCTCAGCATCCGAGCAGAAAACGCCGCTCCTGCCCCAGCTCCAGCGCCGGGGAGCGGAGGAGGGGCCGGGGGCGCGGAGGAGGGGCCGGGGGCCGGCGCACAAAGCCGGGGGCTGCGCTGGGGCGGGCCCGGTGCGCGGGCTCGGGGTCCAGGCTCCTCCTCCGCCGCCGCCTCGCCGGGGATGCTGCGGCCGGGCCGGCTCCGGGAGCCCCGCGGAGCCCCGCGCCGCGCCGAGGAGCCAGCGGCCACCCCAGGTGGGCACGGGGGGACACCGGGGGGGACTCCGGGCAGGGCCGCGCGGGGGAAGCGCTGGCGGCACCGGGGACGCTGCCCGGGGACGCTGATGGGACAGCGAGGGGACGCGGAGGGGCTGAGATGCGCGGTCGGGGCTCCCCGCAGGGCGATGGCTTTGGGGTGACCCCCCCGCCGGGCACGATGCCCCGCACCGGCCCTGTCCCGGCCCGGCTCCGTGGGCTCGGGGATCGGGGCTCGGGCTCGGTCACAAAGAGCCGGGAGCGCCCCGGGAGAGCGGCTGGACTCGCCCCCGCTGCCGGCTCCCATCCCTTCGGCCGCTCGCAGCCTCCCCCCGGGGCTCAGCTCTGGCTTTTCGCTTCCCTCTGAAGTCTGGCAAACTTCTTTTCACACGGCGGCGAGAAAATTCTGCCTGTTCAGCAGCACCTCGGTGCGGGCTGCCTCAGGTTACAGAGCCCCGGAGCGCCCGGGAAGGCGGGGAAGGAAGGGAAGGAGCGGATGGATGCCTTTGGTTTGTTGTCATCAGCTCGGAGCCATCCCGGCGAAGGGGCTGCCTGCTCCAGAATTCCTCCTGCAGGAATTTTTCGCCGCTGGAGCTGCGCGGGGGCAGCGCCGGGTGCGTGGGAGGGCGAGGAAGGAGCGCGGGGGCCCCTGCGGGAAACGCCGGCCGCACCTGGATGGATGCGGCAGCACCGGCCCTGCCAGGGCCTTTCCCGGGGCTGCCCCCGCTCCCGGCCGGGCTCTGCAGCCCGGGCAAGGCGGGGGAGGGCGGGCAGAGCCGCCCCGGGGCCGCGCAGCTCCTGGAAAGCCGGGGATGAATCTCGCCTGGGAAAGCGGCGCTGCCACGGCCGGGCTGTCACCGCCCGCACGGTGACACCGAGCGCTGGGGACGGATCTGAGCGGCCCTCGGTGCTCCCTGCGGGGACCGAGAGCGGGGACAGGTCCTGGCAGGCGGCATTCCCGTCCCTGCTGAGCCACCCGAGCCGTGTTTGCTCTGTGACGCCTTCCGAGGGTCCCACCCCCATGAGAGGGCCCGGGGATCGTGTGGGACCCCCAGTGCCGATCCCCCCTCCCCAGGGATGTGTCCCCATCCCTCGGTCCTGCTGCAGGGGTGGCACAGCTGCGTCCCGGCCAGCCGGGTTTGCCTTCCTGCCGTCCCCTCCTGCCACCGCCCCCGTGGCTGCCCTGGCCAGCAGGGACGCCCCCTTGGCCCGAGGGGTTTCTGTCTGAGCCCTGTGCTCACAGTGGGGTCTGTGACCTTCTCCTCCCCCGTGGGCCTCGGGCAGCCAGGAGGGACCAGCACCAGCCCCATTTTTGGGAGCAGGGCCCCATTTTTGGGAGCAGGCCCGTGGGTTTTCCACAGGAGTCCCCATGGCTGCCCAAACCCTCCCCAGAGCTCCTCTTCCACGAGCAGGGAAAAAAAAAAATCAAAAAAACAACTCCTCCATCATCAACCATCAAGCAGCAAAACTGATTTACCTTCCCTGGGAAGCTCTGCCAGGGATTCCAGCCCAGCCTCCCATGCCAGTCCTTGCCAGTGTCACCCTCTGTCCCCTGTGTGTCCAGCTCGCCTCTGTGTCCCCAGCCAGGCTTTACCAGTGTCACATTTTGTCTCTTCCCTGTGTCCAGCTCACCTCTGTGCACCCAGCCAGGCCCTTCTGGTGTCACTCTGTCCCCTGTGTGTGTCCCTGTGTCCCCATCCAGGCCTTTCCAGTGCCACCCTCTGTCCTTTCCCTGTGTCCAGCTCACCCCTGTGTCCCCATCCAGGCTTTTCCAGTGCCACCCTCTGTGCCCTGTGTCCCCAGCCATGTTTTCCAGTGCCACCCTCTGTCCCCTGTGTCCCAATCCAGGCTTTTCCAGTGCCACCCTCTGTCCTTTCCCCATGTCCAGCTCACCCCTGTGTCCCCAGCCAGGTTTTCCAGTGTCACCCTCTGTCCCCTGTGTCCCCAGCCAGGCCTTTCCAGTGCCACCCTCTGTCCCTTCCCTGTGTCCCGCTCACCCCTTTGTCCCCATCCAGCTTTTCCCGGGGTGGGGGGGGCTGCAGATCCGCTCCGCTCGGGCCGTTAATTAATTACCAACCCCATTAATGAGCGGCTCAAAGAGCTGCGAGTGCGAAACCCTCGCCATCAGCCTTGGGGGCAATTAATGGCAGCTGCAAAAGCGCATTTGGCGGCGCAATCGCTGCTCCGGGGGTGCTCCCCGGGCACGGCGGGGCCGGGAGCGGGGCCGGGGCCGCTCCGTGCCTCCCGCCCCGTTACTCAGCGCTGCCGAGGGGGGAGGAGAAGGCGGGCGAGGCTCAGGCAGCAAAATGAGAGCTCGGGAGCAGCGCAGAGACCGTGCAGAGCCCCCACAGGGGTGCGGGGCCGTGCCCGGGTGTGCAGGACAGAGGGGGTGATCCACTGTGGAGGGGACAGGGGCTGTGCCAGGGGTCTGTCCAGGGTCTGTCCCTGTCCCAGGGGATCTGTCCATGTCCCAGGGGTCTGTCCATGTCCCAGGGGTCTGTCCCAGGGGTCAGTTCAAGGGATCTGAACCAGCGATCTGTCCTAGGGTCTGTCCAAGGGGATCCATCCTGGGGATGTGTCCATGGGGATCTATCCCAGGGACCTGTCCAGGGGTCTGTCCCTGTCCCAGGGATCTGTCCATGTGGATCTATCCCAGGGGATCTGTCCAGGGGTCTGTCTGTGTCCCAGGGATCTGTCCCGGGGGTCAGTCCAAGGGATCTGTCCTGGGGATCTGTCCCAGGGATCTGAACCAGGGATCTGTCCTAGGGTCTGTCCCAGGGATCCATCCTGGGGATCTGTCCATGGGGATCTATCCCAGGGACCTGTCCAGGGGTCTGTCCATAGGAATCCATCCTGGGGATCTGTCCCAGGGGATCTGTCCCAGGGATCCATCCTGGGGATCTGTCCAGGGATCCATCCTGGGGATCTGTCCAGGGATCTGTCCAGGGATGTGTCCATGTGGATCTGTCCCAGGGATCTGTCCCTGTCCCAGGGATCCATCCTGGGGATCTGTCCATGTGGATCTATCCCAGGGACCTGTCCAGGGGTCTGTCCCTGTCCCAGGGATCCATCCTGGGGATCTGTCCATGGGGATCTATCCCACGGACCTGTCCAGGGGTCTGTCCATAGGAATCCATCCCAGGGGTCTGTCCCTGTCCCAGGGGTCTGTCCCTGTCCCAGGGGATCTCTCCCAGGGGTCTGTCCCAGCTCCTCCTGCCCCCCTCACTCTCTCCTCAGCCCCAGGTCCCTCTTTTCCCTCCCTGGGGAGGCTCAGTCTGCAGCGGGCAGGTCCAGTCACGCTCAGGTGAGGCTGAGCCGAGGCATCCCCGGCATGCAGAGAGGGGCAGCACAGAGCAGCAGGGCCGGGAATCCGATCCTTGGGAGCATCCCAGAAACCCCTGAGGGCCCGAGCCCAGCTCCGGGGGCCCTTCCCGGGACAGGAGCCCAATTCCCCAAACCCACCCAATTCCAGCCCTTGTTCCCCATTCCTTGGCTGGAAAAATCCCCAATCCAGCCCAATTCCAGCCCCTTGTCCTGGGCTGTAGGAAAAAGCCCCAAACCAGCCCAATTCCAGCCCCTTGTCCTTGACTGGAATAAAAAGCCCCAATTCCAGCCCAATTCCAGCCCTTGTTCCCCATCCCTTGGCTGTAGGAAAAAACCCCAAACCAGCCCAATTCCAGCCCAATTCCAGCCCCTTGTCCCCCTTTCCTGGGCTGTAGGAAAAATCCCCAAACCAGCCCAATTCCAGCCCTTGTTCCCCATTCCTTGGCTGTAGGAAAAATCCCCAAACCAGCCCAATTCCAGCCCTTGTTCCCCATTCCTTGGCTAGAGGAAAAATCCCCAAACCAGCCCAATTCCAGCCCTTGTTCCCCATTTCTTGGCTATAGGAAAAATCCCCAGACCAGCTCAATTCCAGCCCTTGTTCCCCATTTCTTGGCTAGAGGAAAAATCCCCAAACCAGCCCAATTCCAGCCCCTTGTCCCCCATTCCTGGGCTGTAGGAAAAAGCCTGGAGCCACCCAGGGCCCCGAATCCGATCCTTGGGATCATCCCAGCAATCCCTGGGAGCCCCTTTTGGGACACCGAGTCACCCAGGGCCGCCGGCAGAGCTGCGTGGCCAAGTGTGAATCCGTAGTAGCACTGCAGCTATTCCTGGAGCTGCTAAACCTGCTGCTAAAACTGCTCCTAAAGCTGCTCCTGGAGCAGCCCAGCCTGACAGCAAATTTGGGGGGGATTTTTTCCCTGTCCCCCCAGCCCTGAGCACTGCCTGCCGTGTTTATAAATCTCCTCTCTCTTGGGAGGCCCCAAATCCACCCCTTGCCTGATTTATTCGCTGTTCCTCGCTGGCCAGCTGCCCTTGGAGGGGGGATTTTTCCAGGAGCAGCAGGGAAGGAGCAAGGCCAGAAGCAGCAGCAGCCCCAGGCAGGGTTTCCATTCGGGATTAGTTAAAAATAGCAGGGAATGCACAAAGATTGGGCACGTGGGGCTTTCCCTGCTGCCTGCCCTGGTTTTGTGCTGCTCCCCTGGCTGGGAGAAGCCCCTGTGAACACCAAGGAATTCCTGGTTTTTTGTGGGAAGCCCTGAGTGGGGTCATTTCCTGGGTTTGGGGATCCGAATCCTGCACGAGCAGCGCTGGGGTTCCTGCAGCAGCAAATGCGGTGCCCCTGCAGCATTCCCAGCCAGCCTTCCCTCCTCTTCCTCACAGATAAATATTCCCATTTATCCCCTCAGCAAAGGCAGCTCCTGCCTGAAGGGAAATTTTATAATTTCAAGGCCCGAGCTCTGCTTTGGGAGGATCCTGGGAGAGGGAGAGGATGGAGCTGGGAGATCTGGGGAAGGAAAACCCCTCAAAAATCCCTGCTGCCATCCCAGGGTGTCCCCCCCGAGTTCTCCCAATTCCAGCCCTTGTCCTGGGCTGTAGGAAAAATCCCCAAACCAGCCCAATTCCAGCCCCTTGTCCCCTATTTCTTGCCTGTAGGAAAAATCCCCAAACCAGCCCAATTCCAGCTCTTTCCCCTCTTCCTTGGCTGTAGGAAAAATCCCCAAACGAGCCCAACTCCCCCTGGGTGCAGGGCTGTGGATTTGGCCCCTTGCCCAAGCCAAAATCAGAGATTCCAGCTCAGGATCCAGGAACATTTGGATCTTTAACTTCCCCTTTTTCTCCTCCTGATTTTCAGAACAATTCAGCGACATCTCCCCGAGCCACTGAGGGAAGAGCTCCTTTAAAGCTTAATTAAATATTCCCTGCAACTTTGATGCACATTTCCCTGTTGGGAGAGCTGCTCTATTTGGCAGCCAGGCATTAAAGGGGTGGAATTCACCACGGGCCAAGTCTGGAAAAGGGAGGAAGAGGAAAATAGGAAGCGAGAACTGAATTTGCCTTTTTTTGGGGTTTTTTTGTTTTGTTTTTTTGGGGGGTTTTTTTGGGGGATTTTTTTCCCCCTTCTGCTGCTGCACTGGAGCTTTGGGATGGGATGTGACACTCTGGGAAGCAGGAGAGGAGCTGGGGATGAGGAGACAGCAGCAGCAGCTGCTCCTCACGCTGAGGATTGAGCTTGGCTCCTAACCAGCGAGCAGGAGCTGAGCCTTTCCTCAGCTCCAAGCGCCAGGCAGGGACAAAAATCCCCAAATTTAGACAGGGCTGGGTGTAGCTGCTGCCACAGACAGGGAAGGGCAGCACAGGAGGAACCACAGCAAAGCCCAGCCTAGGCCTGGCACTGGGCTTGGTCTCAGGAGGATCTTTAGGCCCTGCCTGGGAGAGGTTTTCCCTCTGGCTGGGGCAGAGATTCGGGGTTTTCAGCTGCTGCCAGGGCCAGGGACTCCCCCTCCTGTTCCTCAGGCAGTGTCCAGCCCTTGGCGGAGGAAAAAGCCCCAAACCAGCCCAACTCCAGCTCTTGTCCCCCATAAAGCCCCAAACCAGCCCAATTCCAGCCCTTGTCCCCCATAAAGCCCCAAACCAGCCCAATTCCAGCTCTTGTCCCCCATAAAGCCCCAAACCAGCCCAATTCCAGCTCTTGTCCCCCATAAAGCCCCAAACCAGCCCAATTCCAGCTCTTGTCCCCCATAAAGCCCCAAACCAGCCCAATTCCAGCTCTTGTCCCCCATAAAGCCCCAAACCAGCCCAATTCCAGCTCTTGTCCCCCATAAAGCCCCAAACCAGCCCAATTCCAGCTCTTGTCCCCCATAAAGCCCCAAACCAGCCCAATTCCAGCCCCTTGTCCCCCTTTCCTGGCTGGAGGAAAAATCCTCAAACCAGCCCAATTTCAGCTTTTTTCCAGCCCCTTGTCCCCTCTTTCTTGGCTGTAGGAAAAATCCCCAAACCAGCCCAATTCCAGCTCTTGTCCCCCATAAAGCCCCAATTCCAGACCAATTCCGGCCCAATTCCAGCCCCTTGTCCCCCCCTTCCTTGGCTGTAGGAAAAAGCCCCAAACCAGCCCAATTCCAGCTCTTGTCCCCAATTCCAGCCCAATTCCAGCTCTTGTCCCCCATAAAGCCCCAATTCCGGCCCAATTCCAGCTCCTTGTCCCCCGTTCCTTGGCTGTAGGAAAAGTCCCCAAACCAGCCCAATTCCAGCCCATTTCTGGCTGTCCCCAGGGCACGGGGAGGAGGGGACACCAGAGGATGGCCCCGTGCCCCTCACTCGAGCTCAGCAACCCCAAATTTGCTTTCTGGTGCCCAGAGAGGCCGGGGAGTGCCCAAAGTGGCCCCGAGAAGGGGGCGAGGGAGCAGAGAGGGCACCCGGGGAGGGCTGGGCTGGGCTGCTGCGGGCACCAGGAGCAGGGGGGCAATGCCAGGGGGGCAGTGCCAGCCCTGCTGCTGCTCCTGGCTGCTTTTCAGAGAGGGGGAGAGACAATGAGCGGCGCGGGGATTGCAAACACAGCCCGGTCTCCATGGCAGCCCGAGCACCGCTGCTAAATTTTGCCTGTACATGGAGAGGATGCTGCTGCTCCCCTCCTGTGCCCGGGGGAGTTGCGCAGCACAAAGAGCCTCGGCCCAGGTGTTTCCTGCGGGTTTTGGGGTTTGTGGAAGGAGCCCTCGCTGCCACCGCCTCGTATTTGTGGGGTTTGGTGCCCCTCATCGTATTTGTCCATAATTCAGGGGTGAAGCCACGTGAGGAGTGACAAGCTGGGAGGGGAAGCGTTTATTTCGGGCTCATGCCGAGTTACACCAAGTCCCTGCTATTTTTAACAGGGCAGACAAAGCCCTCCCAGCAGGCACAGCCCGGACACAGCACGGGGGAGGCTGCGGGACCCCCCAGCCCGGGCAGGAATTCAGGGATCCGTCCCCAAACCCTCCCGGGGCACAGCAGCCCCTGGAGCCGGGAATTTCAGCTCCTTAGACCAGGGAATTTCAGCTCCTTGTCCCGGGAATTTGAGCTCCCTGGAGCCGGGAATTTCAGCTTCTTAGAGCCGGGAATTTGAGCTCCCTGGAGCCAGGAATTTCAGGTCCTTAGAGCTGGGAATTTCAGCTCCTGGAGCGGGGAATTTCAGCTTCTGGAGCCGGGAATTTCAGCTCCTTAGAGCCAGGAATTTCAGCTCCTTAGACCGGGAATTTCAGCTCCTTAGACCAGGGAATTTCAGCTCCTTGTCCCGGGAATTTGAGCTCCCTGGAGCCGGGAATTTCAGCTTCTGGAGCCGGGAATTTCAGCTTCTGGAGCTGGGAATTTCAGGCCCCTGGAGCCGGGAATTTCAGCTCCCTTGTCCTGGGAATTTCAGCTCCTGGAGCCGGGAATTTCAGCTCCTTAGAGCCGGGAATTTGAGCTCCCTGGAGCCGGGAATTTCAGCTCCCTGGAGCCGGGAATTTCAGGCCCCTGGACCAGGAATTTCGGGCTCCTGGAGCCGGGAATTTCAGCTCCCCCCCCCGCGGCAGATTGTGCGGGGCAGGGTCGGGAAGGGAAGTGTGAGAAGGGGCTTGGCGGCTCCAGGCTCAGCTGTCACCACCCCGGCACCACCTGCCAGTCCCAGACAGCTCCCAAAATATCCCAACTTATCCCCAAAATATCCCAAATTATCCCCAAATTATCCCGGCCAGCGCAGGAGGGGCCGCAGGGATGGCACCTCCAGCGAGGTGTCCCCACAGCATCCCCAGGAGGCCAAATTGTCCCCAAATTGTCCCCAAATCGCTCCCCAGGGGCCGAGGGTGCCTGGCACGGGATGGGGGTGAATCCCCCAGGTGCCACCGTCACCCTTCAGGTGTCCCCAAAGCAAAGCGGGCAGCGGGCGGGCGTTGCTGCCTTGCCAATTAGCAGGGCTCTAATTGCCGTCTCAGTCGCTCATTAGCGCGAAAAGCCAGATGCTGGGAGGAATTAGAGGAGCTGAAAGGATCTTTCTCTCCGCCCCAGAAATATTTAACGGTGTCTCGCACGCGTTCCCTTTGTAGCCGAGCATGACTGATGTGGCTCGTGTGGGTGCTCGGTGAATCACCGAGCTCCCAAAGCCCTGCGGCGGCAGCGGGGACAGAACCGGGGGGCTCCGGGTGGCACCGGGGGGCTCTGGCACCTGGTGGAGCCGGGGCTGGCAGCTGAGGGGCGGCTGGAGTGGATTGAACCCAAAAATGAGGGAGGAAGAGTTCGGGTTCTGCTCTCCCCAGGCAGGGCTGGGGGCTGCTCGCACGAATGGTGGTGTTGGGAGGACGGAAAGGACAAAAGGTTTGGGGGGCAAAAGCAGAATTTGGAGGGCAAAAGGAGCAGGGTTTGGAAAGAAAAAACAGCAGGGTTTGGAGAGCAAAAAGGGCAGGGTTTAGGGAGCAAAAAGAGAAGGGTTTGGGGGCAAAAACAGCAGGGTTTGGGGAGCAGAAAGCAGAATTTGGAGGGCAAAAGGAGCAGGGTTTGGAGAGGAAAAATATCAAGGTTTGGAGGGCAAAAAGGACAGGGTTTGGGGAGCAAAATGAACAGGGTTTGGAGGGCAAAACCAGCAGGGTTTGAAGACCCCAAAGCAGAATTTGGAGGGCAAAAGGAGCAGAGTTTGGGGAGTCTGGCCCCAGCTGGGCACAGGGCTGGCCTGGCAGCAGCAGATTCCCAAAGTGACTTTTGGGGACAGGCAGGGCTGGCAGGAGGGAGGGGGTGAAGATGCTCAGTCCCTCATCATCTCCATCTGGTGGCATCCCAGTTAATTCTGGGATCACAGCATGTCCTGAACTGGGAGGGCCCACAGGGATCCGAGTCCAGCCCTGCACAGACCCCCAGCAATCCCATCCCTGGAGCTCTGGGCCGTGCCCAGCACCCTTTTGGGGCAGAACCTTTTCCAGCCCCATTCCCCAACCCGGCTTTCCCAGGGGCTGTGACGCTGCAGGATCCCAGGCGGTTCCATCCCAGGGGATTCTGGCGCTGCCTGGAGCCTCTCAGGGTTTGTGTCACCCCCACGTTCCGTGGGGGCTGTGGGGCAGAGAGGAGAGGGACAGATCCCCCCTCTAGGCCGGGGATTTGCTGGGTGCAAGGCTCAAGTCCAACAATGTTTGGGCCCTTTCAGCCTTGAATGTAGCTTGGGATTCTGCGCTCTGCTAGCGTAAGGAAGGCAACTGCGGTTAAGGTTGGGAGGGCATAGGAGAGGGCTGTGATGAGGTTGGTTAAAGAGAGGGTGGTTGGTCATGGGAGATGGTTTGGGTTAAGGTGGGGAGAGGATTTGAGCCTCTGAGTTAAAGGATTTAAGCCTTTTGCAGAGAGCACGCAGGAGCCGCGGGAAGTCAGGGGACGCTGCTGACAGCGATTTTCTGTGCGTTGAGCAATCGAAGGCAGGGCCGGGTCCGGAGCTGGTCCTGGCTGTGAATCACCAGGAACCACAGAAACCCCCCCTGCTCTGCCCCAGTCGTCCCTGGCAGGGCCGGGAGCCTCTGCTGTGCTGGTGCTCACAGGGGGTTTGGGTGGAGGGAGGAGACGAGGCTCTGACTCTGTGTTTCAGAAGGCTGATTTATTATTTTATTATATATTACATTAAAACTATACTAAAGGAATAGAAGAAAGGATTTTCATCAGAAGGCTGGCTGAGAATAGAATAGGAAAGAATGATAACAAAGGTTTGTGGCTCGGCTCTCTGTCTGAACCAGCTGACTGTGATTGGCCATTAATTAGAAACAACCACATGAGCCCAATCCCAGATGCACCTGTTGCATCCCACAGCAGCAGATAACCATTGCTTACATTTTGTTCCTGAGGCCTCTCAGCTTCCCAGGAGGAAAAACCCTAAGGAAAGGATTTTCCATCAAAGATGTCTGTGACACTCTCCCACCCGGGCTGGTCCCACCCGGGCTGGTCCCACCCGGGCTGGTCCCACCCGGGCTGGTCCCACCCTGCTCTCGGCCCGGCCGCTTTGGGCGCATCCCGGGCGGGACCCGCGCCTCGGCCCCTCCTGGGGTGTCCGCGGCTCCCGCAGAGCCCTGCCCAAAGCTGCTGCTGAATTCAGCCGTGATTTTTGGCTTTCTAAGTGACCTGGACCTGAGCCACCCTCCCGCAGGAACTGGTGTGATGTAGATTGCCTTTTTTAGCCTTCCTCCCCCCCTTTTTTTTTCCCCTTTTCCCCCCCTTTTTTCCTCCTTTTTTTTCCTTCCCCCCTTTGTTTTTCCTCCCCCCCTTTGTTTTTCCTTTTTTCCCTTTTTTCCCCCCTTTTTTCCTTCCCCCCGTTTTTTCCCTTCTTTCCCCATTTTCCCCCTTGTTCTCTCTTTTTTTTTCCTTCCCTCCCGCTTTTTTTCCTTTCCCCCCCCTTTTCCACTATTTTTCCTTGTTTTTCCCCGTTTTTTCCTTCCCCCCCCCGTTTTTTTCCTCCTTTTTTCCCCCTCTTTTTCCTTTCCCTTTTTTTCCTTTTTTTTTTCCTTTTTTTTCCCTTTTTTTTCCCTTTTTTCCTTTTTTTTCTTTTTTCCTTTTTTTCCTTTTTTTTTCTTTTTTCCCCTTTTTTCTCCTTTATTTTTCCTTTTTTTTCCTTTCCTTTTTTTCCCTTTTTTTTAAAAATTTTTCCCTTTTTTTTTCCTTTTTTTTTTCCTTTCTCCCCCCCCTTTTTTTTATTTTATTTTTTTTTTTTTGTGCCATTAAGCAATCCCACCCCACCCGCAGGCCCGCAGCGGGGGTGCCCAGCTGCCAGAGTGGGGGGGGGACAGTGGCGGTGCCACCCTGGCACGGAGCCCACCCAGCCCCTGGCACCGGCTCCCCTTCAACGAGCGGCGGCCGCGAATTCTCCCGGTGCTCATTGACCGAACACCGAGCGTGTGATGGACTCCGGGGCCACTCGAGTGCCTGGAACGTGTCACCGAGCCGGGCCATTCTTCTCCACGAGTGTGTCCCCCCCGCCTTCTCCTCCTCGCTAATGGCAAATTCGGGGCGGAACGCGCGGAGAGCGCTTTGTGCCGGCCCGCGGTCGCAACCAGCGCGGTGGATGTCGCTGAATGAGCGGGGACAATGGGTGGCAGTGAATGAAATCCTTGTTGTGGGGCCCCCAGGCACAAAGGAGCGCGGCGAGGGCTGAATTCAGCCCCGGCAGAGCCGGGAGGGGCTCGGGCACGGGCGCCGGGCTCGGCAAGCGCTGGGTGCTGCTGTTTGTTTGGGGGGCAAAAAGAGCAGGGTTTGGGGGGTAAAAAGAGCAGGGTTTGGAGAGCAAAAAGAGCAGGGTTTGGAGGGGAGAAAAGAGCAGGGTTTGGAGGGTAAACCCAGCAGGGTTTGGGGAGCAAAAAGAGCAGGGTTTGGAGGGAAAAAAGAGCAGGGTTTGGAGGGAAAAAAGAGCAGGGTTTGGGGGGCAAAAAGAGCAGGGTTTGGAGGGGAAAAAGAGCAGGGTTTGGAGAGTAAAAAGAGCAGGGTTTGGAGGGGAAAAAGAGCAGGGTTTGGAGGGGAAAAAGAGCAGGGTTTGGAGAGTAAACCCAGCAGGGTTTGGAGGGGAAAAAGAGCAGGGTTTGGAGGGGAAAAAGAGCAGGGTTTGGAGAGTAAACCCAGCAGGGTTTGGAGGGGAAAAAGAGCAGGGTTTGGGGGGCAAAAAGAGCAGGGTTTGGAGGGTAAGTCCAGCAGGGTTTGGGGAGCAAAAGGAGCTGGGTTTGGATGGTGAAAAGAGTGAGGTTGGGGAGAAAAAAGGGCAGGGTTTGGAGAGTAAAACCAGCAGGGTTTGGGGAGCAAACCCAGCAGGGTTTGGAGAGCAAAAAGAGCTGGATTTGGAGAGAAAAAAGGGCAGGGTTTGGGGAGCAAAACCAGCAGGGTTTGGAGAGTAAACCCAGCAGGGTTTGGAGAGTAAACCCAGCAGGGTTTGGAGGGTAAGTCCAGCAGAGTTTGGGGAGCAAAAGGAGCTGGGTTTGGATGGTGAAAAGAGTGAGGTTGAGGAGCAAAAAGGGCAGGGTTCGGGGAATAAACCCAGCAGGGTTTGGAGAGTAAAAAGAGCTGGGTTTGGAGAGTAAAACCAGTAGGGTTTGGAGAGTAAAAGCATCAGGGTTCGGGGAGTAAAAAGAGCAGAGTTTGGAGGGCAAAAAGAGCAGGGTTTGGGGAGTAAAACCAGCAGGGTTTGGGGAGTAAAACCAGCAGGGTTTGGGGAGTAAAACCAGCAGGGTTTGGGGAGTAAAACCAGCAGGGTTTGGAGAGCCCGGCCGCAGTTGCGCATAGGGAGAGCAGCAGGTGCTGCAGCTGAGCCAGGCAGATGCTCTCACACAGCCCAGGGCAGCTTCATCTCCTCAACCCAGGGGGGGTTCAGAGGCATTTGGGGGTCCTGGAGGCTCAGTCTGGGTTTGGTGCAGCTCCCAGGCCCAGCTCAGGGGGTTCAGAGGCATTTGGGGGTCCCGGAGGCTCAGTCTGGGTTTGGTGCAGCTCCCAGGCCCAGCTCAGGGGGTTCAGAGGCATTTGGGGGTCCCGGAGGCTCCGTCTGGGTTTGGTGCAGCTCCCAGGCCCAGCTCGGTGCAAATCTGCCCTCCAAGCCCTGCTCTGAACCATTCCCTTCACTAAAGCCCACCTCATATGCTCCAGGCAGCACTTTCCACCATGGAAATTCCCAGTTTTCCCCCCCAGGGCCACATTCCCGGTGTCCCCAGTGCCCAGATGGCCGGGTGGGACAGGGGCACAGAGCTCGAGAGGAAGAGGAAGGCCGAGGCTGAGCCCCGAGCGGGCTCCTGGCAGCTGCTCCGTGCCATCCCAGCATCTCCCAACAAACACCCAAATGTGTGGGAGCATCTGCACGGCGAGGATGAATAATAACCCAGGAGGGAAAAGGCGGGGGCGAGGCAAGAAGGAAGCGCTGGCATTCCAGAGATGGGGAGCGGGGGGAGAACAGGATCGGCAGGGAGCGGAGCAGCACCGCCGGGAAACCGCGGCTCCTGCCGGGGAAACCTGCTCGGGAAGGAGCCGGGAAAAAAGGGGGAAAGCTTCAAAGGCCGAGGGAGATAAGATTGAGGGAGATAAGGCTGAGTTGCGGGGGCGAGGAGGCCGGGCAGAGCGGCGCTCCCACGCGCGGGGTAGGCGTGACTGCGCTGGTGAGATGCCATTCATGTTTTGTCCCCCCCGTCTCCCCGCACAAGCCCGAGTGGGTGAATCCACGTGGTTTTCCCCCATCCCGGGCTTCAGCCCGCGCTGTTTGTGGGGATCAGCCCCCCCGGGACCCCCACGCTGCCAGGAGCGATCTGGGGTTCCCTGATCCAGGGGAGCTGGAAGGTCCTGGAAGGGTCGCGGACCTGCGCGGGGCTCGTGCCGAAAGGTCCTTGAAAGGTTCCTTTGCTGCGGGCACAGAGCGACGGGGACGCGCTGGAGCCTTCCGTGGCTCTCCGCGCTCGCTAATTGAGCTAATGGAGCTAATTGATGGGGGTAATCACCTCACCAGGGCTGTGCGGTGACATCACCGAGGACAGCGTGACCTCCCCCCCGCAGGTCCTGTCACCCCTCGCATTTTTACAGCTTGGACTCGATCTCCAAGAGCTTTTTCATTTTAAGATTAAAATTGTAATAATTTTAATTTAAAAATTAATTTTAATTTTAAAAATTAATTTTAGTTTTAAAAATTAGATTGAATTTTAATTCTGTCGTTTTGTGACCTCTGGCCGTGTCACACCCCCCCCCAGGCCCCCAGTGCTCTCCAGCTGTGCTCCCCCTCTCCAGCTGTGCACCCACAGCTGCCCACGGGACACCCCCACTTTCACTCTCAGCATTTATTTTTTATTTACATTTTTAAATTATTTATTAATTTATTTTTAATTATATATTTATGATCTATTTATTATTTATTTTAATTTTTTGTTTCTTTTTAATTTACATTTATTTTAGTTATTTAGTTTTAATTATATGTTTATTATTTATTTATTATTTTTATTATATTTTATTTTTATTTACATTTTTATTATTTAATTTTTTATAATATTTTTATTATATTTTTATTTACATTTATTATTTATTTAATTTTTATTATACTTTTATTATTTTTATTATTTTTATTTTTTATTTACATTTACCTTTTATTATTTAATTAATTTTTTATTATATTTTTATATTTTTATTTACATTTATTTTTATTATTTATTTAATTTTTTATTATATTTTTATTATCTTTTTTTAAAATTTACTTTATTTTTTTCCCTTTTTGCATTTCACAAGACGCCTGCTCTGACCCAGCCAAACCCCCTTGAACACCCAGCCCCGATTTTTCCTCGCAGTTCTCGCGTGTGAATGTCCTCAGTGTCCTCCGTGCCCGGGTTTGGTGGCTCAGCAAACCCCTCTGGATCCCTGGGATGGTGCTGAGCAAGGCCAGGGGACAGCTCTGACCCCTCCTTGGGCTCCTGTGCCCTCCCAGCTCTGCTGCCTCCTCTTTTTGCCATCGTTCCCCCTGAATTCCGACTCCCCCTCGGCTTTCAAAGTGCTCGTTTTTAACAGGGAAGGAGAAGAAAACCGTGCCCAGCGCTGTGGGGCGTGCGTGGGAGGGCTGGGGTTGATGGAAACGCCTCCTGCCAAGAGGCTGTGAAGTGCCAGCGCTGCCTCCTCCCTTCTCCCGTCTCCCACAGGCACCCAAAAATCCACCCAAAAACCCGGGGGATCTGCCCGAGGGGGCAGCGAGAAAACCCGACCTCTTTAGGGGCTCAACCCCCCCCAGGAGGAAAATAAATGTACAGGGGTGGGCTGGGAGTGAGTGTAAACCCCCCTGGGGGGGAAATAAATGTACAGGGATGGGCTGGGAGTGAGTGTAAACCCCCTCAGGAGGAAAAGAAATGTACAGGGATGGGCTGGGAGTGAGTGTAAACCCCCTCAGGAGGAAAATAAATGTACAGGGATGGGCTGTGGGTGAGTGTAAACCCCCCTGGGGGGGAAAATAAATGTATAGGGATGGGTTGTAGGTGAGTGTAAAACCCCTCAGGAGGAAAATCAATGTATAGGGATGGGCTGTGGGTGCATGTAAATCCCCCAGAGGAAAAATAAATGTATAGGGACAGGATGTAGGTGAGTGTAAAACTCCCCAGGAGGAAAAGAAATGTATAGGGATGGGCTGTGGGTGCATGTAAACCACCCTGGGGGGGGAAAATAAATGTACAGGGATGGGCTGTGAGTGAGTGTAAATCCCCCTGGGTGGAAAATAAACGTACAGGGATGGGCTGTGGGTGAGTGTAAATCCCCCTGGGTGGAAAATAAATGTCACAGCCCGGGGCTGAGCTGAGCACTGCGCGCTGCCCGGGGACAGCACAGGTGGCACTTGTGTCATTGTCACAGCGCCTTCCAACGGGCACGGGCTGTGTGGGGACAATTGTGGGGACAATTGTGGGGACAATTGTGGGGACAATTGTGGGGACAATTGTCGCGTCCCCCGCAGCCATCCCTCCCCTCCTGCTCTTCCCAAAGCTTGTCCCGTATCAGCAGCGCCCCGGCAGCCGCTCAGGCCTTTCTGGCGTCTCTTAATCCCCACAAAATGGATTTGGGGATTAGGCGGGCAGTCTGTCTGTCCTCCCTCTGCCCTTCAGCCATGCCGGTCCCCGGGCACGGGGAGAGGAAAAGAAATAAAGGGAGGGATGAGAGTGGGTGGGGCTGGGAGCGGCCGGAGCCAGGAATGGGAAAAGGGGAGTGGGAAAAGAGAAATGGGAAAAGAGGGGTGGGAAAAGAGGAATAGGAAAAGAGAGTAGGAGGAAAAGAGGAATGGGAAAAGAGGGGTGGGAGAGGAGAGGAAGGGGAAAATGGGAATGGGAAAAAAGAGGAGTGGGAAAAGAGGAATAGGAAAAGAGGGGTGGGAAAACAGGAAGGGGAAAAGAGAGGAGTAGGAAAAGAAGAATGGGAAAAGAGAGAAGGGGGGAAAGAGAGGAGTGGGGAAAGAGAGGAAGGGGAAAAGAGAGGAGTAGGAAAAGAAGAATGGGAAAAGAGAGGAGTAGGAAGAGAAGAATGAGAAAAGAGAGGAGTGGGAAAAGAGAGAAGGGGAAAACGGGAATGGGAAAAAAGAGGAGTGGGAAAGGAGGGGTGGGAAAAAAGAGGAAGGGGAAAAGAGTGGAGGAGAGAAAGAGGAATGAGAAAAGAGGAATGGGAAACCAGAGGTCTGACTCTGGGATTGAGGACAGGGCAGTGAGGGGGCCCTGGCAGAGCCTTCCTGCACCCCCTCCACCACTGAACCCTCTCCCACCCCCAGTTTAACCCCCAGATTCCTGCTTGGAGCACCGGAACTCGGCCTGGGGAGATTGGAGAGGGTTGGAGCCCCCAGTGGGAGCTCTGAGCTGCTCAAACACTGCGCGGAGCAGAAACCTTCCCTCCCTCCTCCTCCTCCAGTGCAAACAGCACCCGGATAATTTTATTTACGTGCCTTCCCCTTTCTCACCGCTAATTACCGAGCTGGATCCGCGTCCCCATTAGAGCCGAGTGTCGCAGAGGCCACCAGGAGCTGGGGGTTTATTTTATTTACATTTTTCCCCTCCCAACAAAGCGGAGGAGCCCCGCGTGCCTCTGATGGCAGCGCTCAGCGCTCCCGGGGCCTCTCATCCCCTCGAGTGCCGCACAGCCATTAACGCTAATTAAGCCTAACGCTAATTAAGGCTCGTGGAGCCCCTTTTCAGGCAGGTTAAGAGGGGGAAGTGGAGAGGGATGCGGGAGAGGCTGTGGAGCCGGGATCTGGCCAGGAATGGGCGGGAGATGCGGGGACCTGTTGGGATTACACCCAAAAATCACCACAAATCCCTTTGCCTCCTCTGGGCGTTTTTAGAGAACTTTCCTGGCTTTATCCAGGATGGATAAAATCCACTCCAATTAATAAAATATTTCATAAAAAAACATTTAAATGAATAATAAATCAAAGCCATTTCAAGCCATTTCCTGGCTTTATCCAGGATGCTCCCAAGCCCAGCCAGAGCCTGGCCAGTGAAAGGGTTGTTTATTTTTCCTTATCTATTCCATTCTTTCTCTGACCTGCTGAGCTCTGTCCAGCAGGTCGGGCTGTGGCACAGTCCCTGCCCTTGGGGTGGTGTTGGATTTTTATACTAAAAACTGCCTGTGCTTTATTGACAATAATTTTCCAGTACCTATCACCTGTGTTAGACAGTCTGTCTCTACTCTAAACCAATCCAAAAGTGTCACCAACACAGCAGAAGATGGAGGAGAAGAAGGAGAACAAGGACAGGACACACCCAGATTCCTCCATCTTGCCTCTTGAACCCCCATTCTAAATCCCCAAAATTCTTTTTCACCCTGTGATAAATTCACTGTCATTCCACTCAAACCCTTGTGGCTTGTAACTCCTCACACAAAGTTAGGAATTGTTTCCATGGGCTGAAATCAAAGGCACAGGTGTTTGTGACTCTGTGCCAAGGGCTCTGAGCCCCTGCCAGGGTCTGGAGCCCTCCAGGGCAGCCAGAGCAATGTCCTGGGTTCTGACACCTTGTAACCAAATTAACAGTACATGCTTAACGATCTATCAACTATTTTACACTTTCTAACCTATTTTTAGCACTCGATCCCCAAAGCGGGGAGCTCTGCCACCCCCGGGTGGCCTCTCCTGGCTCACGCCGTGTGTCCCTGTGTCCCCAGGCTCGGCGCTCCCGGCCTCACCGCAGGCTCTGCTATGATCTGGCGGCGCTGGGAGCAGCATGGGCAGCGTCAGCAGCCTCATCTCCGGCCACAGCTTCCACAGCAAGCACTGCCGCGCCTCCCAGTACAAGCTCCGCAAATCCTCGCACCTGAAGAAGCTCAACCGCTACTCGGACGGGCTGCTCCGCTTCGGCTTCTCGCAGGACTCCGGCCACAAGTCCGGCTCCAAGAGCAGCAAGAATGAGGATTTCTTTTACATCAAGGTCAGCCAGAAGGCGCACGGCTCGCAGCGGCCGGACTACACCGCGCTGGGCGGCGCGGAGCTGGCCGTGCCCGCCGGGAGCGGCGCGCTGGACTTCGGGACGCCCACGCCGCAGAAGCTGATGCCCTTCCCCGGCCAGCTGGAAGTGGTGAGTGGGGAAAAGCAGCCCTGGGAGCAGGGGGGCGTCCCACTGTTTTTGTCATTATAGTGTGAGAGTTTTATATACTTTTATACTCGTATTTAACAAACATTAATAGCTGCAATTGATATATTTTACCAATAGTTTAGCATTCAAGTCCTTTTCCTTGAATCCACATGGTCCTATAGTTTAGTCCCGAATCCACAGGGTTCCCGAATCCATGGGATCATACAGTCAAGTCCTTTTTCCTGAATCACATCGGGATCACCACTGGTTGTCACTATAGTGCAAGAGTTCTATTGCCATTACATTGCAAGGGTTCCAGTGTTGGCTCTTCTTCTCCCAAATGGGCTAAAACAGCCCCTTTTTATAGGGTAAAGGGGGATCCAAACTTGTCCAATAGTAGGGTTTAGGGGGAAGTCACCTATGGGGGTTACAGAGATAAGCTATGGGGCGAGAGGCAGAAGACAGGAGCTTATTTTGCTGTCTCATCTTGACTCAGTAGTTCCTACTGTTAAATCTCAGCACACCACGGGGTCTTAGACAATTCTATGGGGTCTGCTGCACTGGGGGTGCTGTGGGGTGTGAGGACACACGCGGGGCTCGCTCGGTGCTGACGGGCTCTGCTCTCCCTGCAGGGCGGGGAGAAGCCGCTGCCTCGTCCCACAGCCTTCAAGCCGGTGCTGCCGCGCTCCGGGGCCATCCTGCACTCGTCCCCCGAGAGCGGGGGGCCCCTGGCCCAGCAGCTGCACCCCCCAGAGAAGGCCAAGGAGCAGGAGCTGCGGCCGCTGCCCTGCTCGGGGGGCCTGTCCGACTCCGGCCGCAACTCCATGTCCAGCCTGCCCACGCACAGCACCAGCAGCAGCTACCAGCTGGAGCCCCTGGTCACCCCCATGGGCCCCATCAGCCGCTTCGGGGGCTCTGCCCACAACATCCTGCAGTGTGCCATCATCCAGGACAGCAACATGATGAGCCTCAAGGCCATGTCCTTCTCTGATGGCGGCAACAAGATCCTGAACCCCGGCAAGGCGCCCCAGCACCGCGCCGCCGCCGAGAAGAGCGCCTGCGTGCGCTCGCCCATCGCCACGGATGAATCCACCATCCAGGAGCTGGAGCAGAAGCTGCTGGAGAGGGAGGGAGAGCTGCAGGAGCTGCAGTCGAGCTTCGAGGAGAAGGAAATCAGCTCCTGCCAGGCCTACGAGGAGAAGCAGCGGCGCTGCAAGGAGGAGCTGGAGGGGCTGAAGCAGAAATGCAACAGCAAACTCAAGCAAACCTCGCAGAAAACGCAGCGGACGCAGCAGGTGCTGCACCTGCAGGTGTTCCAGCTGCAGCAGGAGAAGCAGCAGCTGAGGGAGGAGCTGGAGAAACTCATGAAGGAGCAGAACCTGCTGGAGACCAAGCTGAGGTCCTATGAGAAGGAGAAGACCAGCTTTGCCCCGGCGCTGGAGGAGACGCAGTGGGAGGTGAGAGGCAAAGGGGGATCAAGGAGAGCTCCAAACCCCCCAGCCCTTCCCATCCCATCCCATCCCAGGCTGTAGGAGATGGGTGTGAAATCCCAGCAGAGCCCCCTGGGAGTGGGATTGAGGCTCTCACGGCCCCCCTGAACCCTTCCCCTCGCCCAAGGGAGCAAGCACAGCACAAACCCCCTCAGGCATTGAATTAACTCGGCATTCCCGGCCTCCAGCTCGGCTTTTCCTGCCCCACAGGAGCTGTAAAACTGCCACAAGGAAATAGGAACTCCCTGGGCTTGCCGTTTGTTAGGGAGCAGTAAAACCTTCCACTCTCTGCTTAACCTTAATTTGCTCACTCCTTGGTACTGCTGAGCAAACACCGTTAATCTGCTGGAAATTCCAACGTTTAGGAAGAGGTAATTATAAATCAATATATAATATTAATATTCAATATATACAATATATAATAGTAATATGTAATATAGAATTAAATATATATACAATTAATAAGATACAATTAAATTAATATATTAATAAATTATAAATATATACAATATATATACAATGTATTTACAACTTAAAAATTAATAATATACAATTAAAATAATATAATATTATTTCATATATAATATTAATATTTATAATTAATACTACATTAAAAATATGCAGTATTATTTAATGTAGTATTAATGATAAATAATGATTGTAATTAAATTAGAATTCTAACAAATAATGGTAAGAAAATTAAATTCAGGGTCGCCACGTGCTGCACCCCAGCTGTGCCTGGCTTACACGTGTCACCCTGTTCTTCTAAGCCTTCTGCTGTTTACATTCTTGTAACGAACCTTCTCACACACATTTCTCTAAATAATTATTGTTTTACATTCTTTTCTAGAGGAAGAGAAATTTAGTAGACTCTTAGTTTGTCTGGTGTCATTGGAGAGGTGGCACTGTCATCCTCCAGTCCACTGTCACTTTTAAAAGTCTATAAATGTTAGAATCAGGAATTAAACTGCCCTTCTTTCAGCCTTGGAGGTTCCAGCGTGCTTGTGGTTTTATTTCATGTCCTAGAGCGACACACACGGGGTACCCTGGCCTTTCCCCATGGTCCAGCCCTAACTCAGGTTTTCACTGAAGGATTTGGATCCTTTGATTTCCAAATCCAGCAGTTTTAGCCAGCAGCTCTACCCAAGCATGCCCCCGAGCCCTGGTCTAGCCCTAACTCATGGTCCAGCCCTAACTCAGGTGTTCACCAAAGGGTTTGGATCCTTTAATTTCCAAACCCAGCAGTTTTAGCCAACAGCTCTCTCCAAGCCCTGCTCCAGCCCTAACTCAGGTATTCACCGAAGGGTTTGGATCCTTTGATTTCCAAATCCAGAAGTTTTAGCCAGCAGCTCTCCCCAAGCCCTGGTGCAGCCCTAACTCATGGTCCAGCCTTAACTCAGGTGTTCACCGAAGGATTTGGATCCTTTGATTTCCAAACCCAGAAGTTTTAGCCAGCAGCTTCCCCCGAGCCCTGGTCCAGCCCTAATTCAGATGTTTACTGAAGGATTTGGATCCTTTGATTTCCAAACCCAGCAGTTTTAGCCAGCAGCTTCCCCCTGAGCCCTGGGCCATCCCTAACTCAGGTGTTCCCCCCCAGGTGTGCCAGAAATCCGGGGAGATCTCGCTGCTGAAGCAGCAGCTGAAGGAGTCGCAGACCGAGCTCACCACCAAGACCACGGAGATCCTGAGCCTGAAGGCGCAGCTGAAGGAGGTGAGGCTGAAGATGGAGGGGCTGGAGATGAAGAGCCAGGAGCTGGAGGTGTCGCTGCGCACCAAGGCCATGGAGCTGGAGGTGTGCGAGAACGAGCTGCAGCGCAAGAAGAACGAGTCGGAGCTGCTGCGGGAGAAGGTGAACCTGCTGGAGCAGGAGATCCTGGAGCTGCGCTCCGAGCTGGCCGCGCTGCGGGAGCAGCTCCAGGCGCCCCGGCCGGGCGGGGAGGACGCCCAGGCCCTGCAGGGGCAGCTGGAGAGGCTGCGGGCGGAGCTGAAGGCGGAACGCGACAACAACGAGCAGATGAGCTGCAGCTTCCAGCACGAGCGGCAGACGTGGAAGGAGGAGAAGGAGAAGGTGATCCACTACCAGAAGCAGCTGCAGCAGAGCTACCTGCACATGTACAAGAGGAACCAGAGCTTGGAGAAGATGCTGCAGCAGCTGGCGGCGGGAGAGGACGGCAAGGAGCCCATCGAGCTGGAGATCCCCGGCGGCACCGACGTCCCCTACGAGGACATCATCGCCACCGAGATCTGAGCCACCGGGGGAGCTGTCCCCTCCCCGCCGTGCAGTGTCCCCCCGTCCTTCCGCCGCCCGTCGTGTTCCAGAGGTGACCAAGCCACTCGTGCCAATGGTGACGTGCCCGCAGCTCCCCCACCCTGGCACTGCCCCCTCTGCCCCCGGGCAGGGATCAGGACTCCAGGGAATTCTCTGCCATCCATGCCCAGCGCCCAGGGGATGCTCTGCTCCAGGCTGGGGGGACACAGCCTGGCCCTGCTCCGGGGATGGCACAGCTCTGGGATGGCACAGCTCCAAGGATGGCACAGCTCCGGGGATGGCACAGCGCCGTCCTGCCCACTGATGGTGGCAGAAATCAGCCCCAACGTGTGCCCAACTCCAAGGATGGCACAGCTCCAGGGATGGCCCAGCACCATCCTTCCCGCTGATGGTGGCAGAAATCAGCCCCAGTGTGTGCCCAGCTCTGGGGATGGCACAGCTCTGGGATGGCACAGCTCCAAGGATGGCCCAGCACTGTCCTGCCTGCTGATGGTGGCAGGAATCAGCCCCAATGTGTGCCCAACTCCAAGGATGGCACAGCTCCATCCAGGGATGGCCCAGCACCGTCCTGCCCGCTGCCTGTGGCAGGAATCAGCCCCAGTGTGTGCCCAACTCCAAGGATAGCCCAGCACCATCCTGCCCGCTGATGGTGGCAAAAATCAGCCCCAATTTGTGCCCAACTCCAGGGATGGCACAGCTCCAAGGATGGCACAGCTCCAAGGATGGCCCAGCACCGTCCTGCCCACTGATGGTGGCAGGAATCAGCCCAATGTGTGCCCAGGAATCAGCCCCAGTGTGTGCCCAGGAATCAGCCCCAGTGTGTGCCCACTCTGGGGATGGCACAGCACCGTCCTGCTCACTGCCCATGACAGGAATCAGCTCCAATTTGTGCCCAGCTCCAAGGATGGCCCAGCACCATCCTGCCCACTGAGGGTGGCAGGAATCAGCCCCAGCTCCGTGGAGGAAGCTCCCACTCCTCCTCACCCTCGTTCAGCACCGTGGGAGCACAGAGCCACCTCCTGCCACTGCCACATCCACCCTTGCCAGCCCGGGAGGGCCTCAGGAAGGTTCCCCACCTGCTCACACCCCCCCAGTATGGCCCAACTCCCTGAGATCACCCTGAGATCACCCTGAGATCACCCTGAGCTCCCATTCAGTCCGAGCACAGCACCCACCACCCTCTCTCTGCTGGCATTCCCAGCTCCCACGGACAAGGACCCCGTCCCTTCTTCCGGCTGCCAGGCAGCAGCTGGATCTGAGGATTCACAGGAATGTCCCAGCCACGTTCTGACCAGGGATTGGGGTTTGTGTTCGCCCCACAGCCCCTGCACTCGCTGGGGCTGTCCCTCCCGGCTGCCTTATCTCCTCCCTGCCCTGATCCTGCAGGATCCGGCCCAGGGGAGCTGGTTGAACACCCCAAACCAACCACGTCCACCTTAATTTCTACCCCAGCTCTTAAAAGTTCCTCCTGCCACCAGCGAGTGGCTCCACAGATAAGGAGGTGGCCCTGCTGGTGACCCTCGTGTCCCCCTGGCTGGGGAGGCAACCAGCAGGACCCAGTTTGTGGGGTGGGGGCCCCAGGGGACCCCTCTGTGCCAGTGCAATGATATTTTTGCTGCAATTATTTACCCACTGCCCCATTCCAGGGCTCTTGGGGGGGGGTTCTTGCACAATCCCAACGCCGCCAATTCGGCCACGGGCTCCGAGCTGTGCAAAATTCCGCGTCCCTCGCGCCACTGCAGCCTGGAAAGGTGACACACAGGAACCAGTCTGTGCCTTCTGTGCCCGGCCCTGAGCACCCCAAACCACTGCCCCAGCTCTCCTGGCTGGGCCTGGCACTGCCCAGCCACTCCTGGCACTGCCCAGCTGGGTCTGGTACTGCCCAGTTGAGCCTAGTACTGCCCAGCCATAACCCAGCACTGCCCATCCAGTCTTGGCACTGCCCAGCTGAGCCTAGTACTGCCCAGCTGGTCCTGGCACTGCCCAGCTGGGTCTGGCACTGCCCAGCCATACCTGGCACTGCCCAGCTGGGTCTGGCACTGCCCAGCCTTTTTTGGCACTGCCTGGCCAGTCCTGGCACTGCCCAGCCACTCCTAACACTGTCCAGCTCGGTCTGGCACTGCCCAGCCAGTCCTGGCATTGCCTAGTTGGGTCTGGCACTGCCCAGTTGAGCCTAGTACTCCCCAGCCATACCTGGCACTACCCATCCAGTCTTGGCACTGCCCAGCTGGGTCTGGCACTGCCCAGCCACTCCTGGCACTGCCCAGCCTTTCTTGGCACTGCCTGGCCAGTCTTGGCACTGCCCAGCCAGTCTTGGCACTGTCCAGCTGGTCCTGGCACTGTCCAGCCTTTCTTGGCACTGCCTGGCCTGTCCTGGCTCTGCCCAGCTGGGTCTGGTACTGCCCATCCACTCCTAGCACTGACCAGCTGGATCTGGCACTGTCCAGCTCGGTTTGGCGCTGCCCAGCCAGTCCTGGCATTGTCCAGTTAGGCCTGGCACTGTCCAGCTGAGCCTAGTACTGCCCAGCCATACCTGGCACTGCCCAGTCAGTTCTGGCACTGCCCAGCCCGTCCTGGCACCGGCACAAGCGATGCTCACCCCTGGCCCGTGGAAAAGCCAACCTCAGGCTCCTGCGGGTGCCCCCCGGGGCCAGCCCTGCCCATCCCTGCCCATCCCTGCCCTGTCCCAGTCCCTGCCCACCCCTGCCCAGTCCCTGCCCATCCCTGCCCTGCCCCAGTCCCTGCCCATCCCTGCCCTGTCCCAGTCCCAGTCCCAGTCCCTGCCCATCCCTGCCCATGCCCATGCCCAGCCGAAGGATGTTTGCCAAGCTGAAGGATCAGGGGCAGCGAGGCCGGCAGGGATTTTGTGCCTCCCCCGAACGGGCGCAGCCCGGCCCGGAGCCGCGGGGAGGGAGCAGAGCCCGGCCCGGCCATTCCCGCTCCTGCTCCCGCCGGCCCCATCCCTGTCCCTGTCCCTGTCCCTGTCCCCAGGCGTGTCCCCCGGCCCCGTGTCCCCCCAGCTCTGTGATGTGATCTCCAGAGGCCTCGCCGTGCTGCCTTTGCACAACCGCGCTGTGTGTGCCCGTCGCATTCCAGGTGTGTCGCTCCAGGCCCCGGCCTGGACAGAGAATTATTTTTCTGCAGGTTTTTTTTTTTGTTTGTTTGGTTTTGTTGATTTTTTTTGATGTTCTTTCTGGTGACTGATGTAAACTACTGGTTAATTTTATGTTTTTTATTTATAAATAAATTTTTTAAAACTTCCCCAGCTTGTGGTGGTGTTCACAGGGGTCTCAGGACAAGGGAAGAGACGAGGATCTGACTCCATGTTTCAGAAGGCTGATTGATTATTTTATGATATGTATTCCATTAAAACTATACTAAAAGAATATAAGAAAGGATTTCATCAACAGGCTAGCAAGGAAAGCAAAAGAATGGAATGATAACAAAAGCTTGTGTCTGACTGAGAGTCTGAGCCAGCTGGGCTGTGATTGGCCATTAATTAGAAACAACCAACATGGACCAATCCCAGATGCACCTGTTGCATTCCACAGCAGCAGATAACCATTGCTTGCATTTTGTTCCTGAGGCCTCTCAGCTTCTCAGGAGGAAAAATCCTAAGGAAAGGATTTTCCATAAAAGATGTCTGGGACAGGAGCTTGTTGGTGTTCTGGGCATTCTCCATGCCTGAACCACCAGAAGAGGGCACAGCCTTAAGCTACAGCAGGGAAGGTGTAGGTTGGATATTAGGAACAAATTTTCACCAAAAGAATAATAAAGCACTGGAATGCTCTTCCCAGGGAGGTGGTGGAATCACCATCTCTGGGTGTGTTTAAAAAAGCCTGAACATGGCCCTTGGTGCTATAGTCTGGGTGAGGTGTGAGGGCACAGGTTGGACTGGATGATCTCAGAGGTCTCTGCCAACCTCATCGTTCTGTGATTCTGGGATTCTGGGATTCTGTGAATTTATCACAGCCCACAGAGTCCCCTCTGGGGACATCCCCGCACCTGGCCTGGCGTTATCTCTGCTCTGCAGCTGGGATAACCCGAGCATGGAGGAGCAGGGATTGGGCTCGGGATAATCCTCCCAGCCTGAGCCCCCAGCCCCTGCAGGGGGGCCTGGATTTCACCCCCAGCCCATCCCTGAGCAGGCAGGTCCTGACCCTGAGGGGATCCAGGGAAAACAATTCCCGAGGGAGAGGTGGAGCCTGGCTGCTGGAACAAACCCGAGGCTGAATTTTGAATATTTCAGCTGTTTTGCTCCAAACCAAATCAAAACAGCATCGGGGGAGGCCAAGGGGGAGGTTGGGGAGCACAAAATGTGGAAAACTCTCAAATTTCAGGCATTTCCAATTTCCAGTTTCCAATTTCAGGAAACTCTGCTCATTCTGGCTGCACCCATGGGGCAGGGGGTGGATCTGGGCACCCCAAGAAGGCACCTGCTGCTGCTTTCCAGGAAAATTTATTTATATTTTTATTTTATTTTGGAACTGCTGGGGAGGAAAAGGCCAGGAATTCCCTGTGAGGGCTCTGTGCCCTGAGGGTCCCCCCTGTCACAGCCACCCCAGCCTGGCTGGGGGTGCAGCCCAGCCCTTCCCAGCCCTTCCCAGCCCTTCCCAGCCAGGAATGCGGCCAAGGGAGCAGCAAGGAGAGCCCTGAGCTCCCAGCTCTGCCCGGGGATGTCCCTGTCCCTCCGAGCTCACAGCCCAGCTCAGCAGCACCTGGAGGAGCGAGGGCAGGGCCAGGAGGGACAGCAGCATCCCCGAGGGCACCAACACCCCAGGGAATTCTTAGGAAGACAAAACCTCATCCCTGGAGACTCAAAATCCCAGCCCTGAGAGGCCTGGGTTGCTTCTCCTGAAAAGCAGGTGCTGATCCTGCCCCTTATCCAGCAAACCGCTCCTGGAGCTGGGGCTGAGCTGTGCCAGCCTTGGCACAAACCTGGCACAAACCTGGCACAAACCTGGCAGGGGAGAGCCCCAGGATTGGAATTGGTCCTGTCCTGGGAGAGCCCCAGGATGTGAACTGCTCCTGGGAGAGGCCCTGGATATGAACTGGTCCTGGAAAAGCCCCAGGAAAGCTGGGACCCTGCTCCTGGGAGAGCACCAGGGTGTGAACTGGTCCTGGGAGAGCCCCAGGGTGTGAAATGCTCCTGTCCTAGGAGAGCCCAGGGTGTGAACTGGTCCTGGGAGAGCCCCAGGGCAGCTGGGTCCCTGCTCCTGCAGGACACAGAGCAGGAAGGAGAGGCAAGGCTGGATAATCCCAGGGGAAATCACTCCGAGCACCCTCGGGGTGAGGCTCAGCGCGAGCTGAGGGGCTGAGGCAGCCAGGCTGGGTTTTTGGGGGGCAAAAGGGAGAACGAGCCCTTCTGGGGGTCCCTGCTCTGCTCCAGCCCCGCTCCAGCTGCCGCAGCAGCAGCGCAGTCGTTGGGCTAATGAGCGTATGCAAATGAGCGTATGCAAATGAGCCCCGGCACGGAGAAAAGCCGATTTGCATCTCCTTAAAACGCGCCGGTGGCACCGCACGCGTGTCTGGCTGTGTGCAGGGCAGAGCCAGCCCCAAACACGAACCCAAACCTGAAACCAAACACCAAATCTAAACCCCAACCCGAACCCAAACCCAACCCGAAACCAAACCCAAACCCCAAATCTAAACCTAAACCCAAACTCGAACCCGAACTCAAACCTGAACCCAAACCCCGAACTCAAACCTTAACCCAAACTCGAACCTGAACCCAAACCTGAACCTGAACCCAAACCTGAAACCAAACCCAAATGCGAACCCAAACCTAAACCCAAGCCCGAAACCAAACCCAAATCCCAAATCTACACCCGAACCTAAACCCAAACTCAAACCCGAATCCAAACCTGAAACCAAACCAAAACCCAAATCTAAACCCAAACTCGAATCCAAACCCAAACCTGAACCCGAACCTAAACCCAAACCCAAATCCAAACCCGAACCCAAACCTCAAACCTAAGCCCAAACCCAAACCCGAACCAAGCCCCAAACCCGAACCCAACCCCAACTACAAACCTAAACCCAAGCCCCGAACCTAAACCCAACCCCAACCCCAAACCTGAACCTAAACCCGAACCCAAACCTAAACCCAACCCCAACCCCGAACCTAAACCCAACCCCGAACCCAAACCCAGCCCCAAACCTAAACCCAACCCCAACCCCGAACCTAAACCCAACCCCGAACACAAACCCAGCCCCAAACCCAAACCCGAACCTAAACCCAACCCTGACCCCGAGCCCCACCCCAGCCCCTCCGCGGACGGAGCCCCCAGAGCAGGCCCGGCTTTGGGGAGCAAAAGCCGCTTTTGATGTGCAAATGAGCCCCGGCCGCGCTGCCCGCCCGCCCGGAGCCGGCCCCGCCTCGCATCTGCCACCGGCCCGGAGCCCCGGGCCAGGAGGGGCCGCCCGCGCCGTCCCCAGGCAGGGACAGCTGCCGTGTGCCCCTGGCAGGCACCGGCTGCCATCCCCCGGGCGCTGCTCGTTACTCATTATGGGATCAGCAAATCTCAATTCCAAAAGCGGCTGGAAAGGCCCGGCAGCGGCAGCTGGGAGAGCAGCACGGCCCTTTGAGCCGGTACCTGCTGTCCCCTGTCCCCAGCGCCGTGCCAGGAGCTGTCACAGCGCCGCCAGGGACAGACGGACAGCCCCGGAGCCTTTGTTCAGCCCACAGCGCTGAGCAGCTCCCAGGGGCCGGGGAGAGAGGAAACCTGCGGGGGTTTGCAGTTCCTGGCCTTGGGTTGTTGATTCCTGGGCTTGTCATTCCCAGGTTTGGTTTGGCCATTCCTGGGTTTGCCCATTCCTGGGGTTTGGTCATTCCTTGTTTTTTCCCATTCCTGGGTTTGTTAATTCTCACATTTTCCATTCCCAGGTTTGATTTGTTCATTCCTGGGTTTGCCCATTCCTGGGTCTGCCAATTCCTGGGTTTGGGTTGTTGATTCCTGGGTTTGCCACTCCTGGGTTTGGTTTGGTCATTCCTGGTTCTGCCCATTCCTGGGTTTGCCCATTCCCACATTTTCCATTCCCAGGTTTGATTTGGTCATTCCTGGGTTTGCCACTCCTGGGTTTGGTCTGGTCTGGTCATTCCTTGTTTTTTCCCATTCCTGGGTTTGCTCATTCCCACATTTTCCATTCCCAGGTTTGATCTGTTCATTCCTGGCTTTGTTCATTCCCGGGTTTGCCACTCCTGGGCTCGGTTTGGTCATTCCTGGTTCTGCCCATTCCCACATTTTTCCATTCCCGAGTTTGATTTGTTCATTCCTGGTTTTGCTCATTCCTGGTTTTGCAATTCCCAGGTTTAGTTTGGTCATTCCTGGTTTTGCCCATTCTCAGGTTTGTTCATTCCCACATTTTCCATTCTTGGGTTTGATTTGTTCGTTCCTGGTTTTGCCCATTCCTGGGTTTGGGTTGTTGATTCCTGGGTTTGGCCATTCCTGGGCTTGCCAGTCCCACGTTTGGTTTGGGCATTTCTGGTTTTGTTATTTCTGGGCTTGCCCATTCCCAGGTTTGCCATTCTTGGGTTTACTTTGGTCATTCCTGGTTTTGCCCATTCTTGGGTTTGTTCATGCCCAGGTTCACCATTCCTGGGTTTGGTTTGCTCATTCCCAGTTTTGTTCATTCCCAGTTTTGACTTGGTCATTCCTGGTTTGGTCATTCCTGCTTTTGTTCATTCCTGGGTTTGGTTTGTTCATTCCTAGGATTGGTCATTTCTGGGTTTGCCCATTCCTGGGTTTGATTTGCCCATTTCCTGGGTTTGCCAGGAATCTGAGTTGGGTTTGCCCATTCCTAGGTTTGATTTAGTCATTCCTGGGTTTGATTTGCCCGTTCCAGGTTTGCCCATTCCTGGGTTTGATTTTTTCATTCCTAGGTTTGATTTGCCCATTCCTGGTATGGTCATTCCAGGGTTTGCCCATTCCAGGGTTTGATTTGCCCATTCCTGGGTTCCCAGGGCCCTGTGCAGGCTCAGGCTGTCCCCCCCTGGGCCAGGCTCTGTCCTAGGCCTGAACCTGCCCAGGGGTGATGGAGGCTCTGGGCTCAGCCCAAATCCCAGCCCAAGGGGGGCCTCGAGCTCATTTTCCAGGAGTTGAAGGTTTCCAGGCCTCCCCCAGAGCACAGAGGGATCACATTCCTTGCACATTCCTGCAAAGCCTTTCCCCGTGACTGAGGCTGAAGGTCACACCCTCCTCCTCCTCCTCCTCCTCCTCAGGAACAATGTGGGGGTGGCTCCAGTGACCCATGATCCAACACTGGAGCTGCTCCATTCCCATTCCCAGGGACAGGAACAGCCCAGGTGAATTTTCACCCCCAGAACCAGCAAAGCTCCCGTTTGTTCAACACCTTCCATATTTAATTTATTTAGAGATTCTCTACATTAAAGTGTTTTCATGCCAAGGCTTCTTGCCCTCCCATCCTGACCTCAGGAAAAAGAGACTGGACACAGCTTTGGGTGGAATGCACTGGAATAAAGTCGCTGCTGCAGCCACGGAGAACACGGGACAAACCAGAGAACTGCACATGGAGACGCCAGGGAAAGCTGGAATTTGCACATCCCAGTCATGTTAGCACCTTCCCAGACAGTGCAGGGAGGTGTAACATGCTCTGCTGAGCCAGCCCAGAGCTCAGACTACAGGAAAGCCTGGGAAAAGCATGGAACTGTGCCAGCAGCAGGGCCCAGAGCCTTGGCTGTACCCGCTGGAAAAGGAACAACACGGAATTGCCCAGCCAGGACTGCAGAGTTTGGGAATGCTGAGGCAAATCCGTGCCTGGAGTGCAAACCACAACAGCTCCAGCCACGGCACGGGCCCAGCACGCCTGGAGCAGGTTGGAAATATCCTTTCTCACATTAAAAGCTGCCTTTTTCATCAACTCCTGTTTTCTTGTATGTACAGGCCATGGTTTAAAAGCTGAGCTCACACCAGCAGACCTAGGCCAGGTTTTAGGTTGGTTTTCACCTCTCAGGATCCCCCTCAGCAGCAGCACAAAGCCTTGAACCACCAACAGCTGTGGTTACACTTCTGAGCCCAGACTGAGCTGCTGGTTCTGTTTGGCACCTCCAGAACCCAACCAAAAAAGGGTGGAGGAGGAAATTTACTCTGCAAACTTCAATTTAAAACCTGCAATTCAATAATTAAGCTTTATCCTGCTATTTTTAGGTAGCACCTCACTGGCCTTTGTCCTCTGAAAGGACAAGGACTTTTCCACCTTTGCTGGTGGGGAAGTCCCCAGTGTCACCTCCACAGATCCTTTCAGAAAGTGCAGCCCTGGTTAAAAACCTGCATTTTTCACCAAGGAATGCTGTCCTTGCAGGTCACGTTTCCTCTTTCACGGTTTCAAAGTGAAGGTTTGCAATTTCTGGTCACGCTCAGCCTTGAGAAGCCCCACAGAAAAAAAAAGCTCATTTCAAAGCCCAAACCTCATGGTGGCTATTGCACATTTTCACAGCATCCTGCTGGAGGTGCAGGCTGTGGGAGAAGGGATAATTTTCCAAACTGCTCTCAGTGGGAACACTGCCACAAGTGTCACCTGCTGCTGGGTGGAGCTGGGAGGGCGACAGGGAAACACCAACACATGGAAAAGGAAACCAAACCACAGAGCAGGGGCACGAGGAGCCGGGCTAGTGCTTGGCATCCCGAGGGTAGAACTCAGCCAGGGTGCTCTGGGGGATCCTCTTGAGCATCTCCTTGGGGAAGATCCTGAGCAGCTGCCAGCCGATGTCCAGGGTCTCGAACACCGTGCGGTTCTCGTAGGGCCCTGCGGGGACAGCCCGGGGCCAGGGAGTGCCACAGGGAACACCAACACCACCACCCTGGCATCATCCCTGCCCCTGGGAGCTGCTGCCAGCCTTACCCTGAGCAATGAAGTTCTTCTCAAACTTCTGCAGGAACTCCAGGTACAGGAGGTCGTCCGAGGTCAGGGCTTCCTCGCCCACCACGGCCTTCATGGCCTGCACGTCCTTGCCGATGGCGTAGCAGGCGTACTAGGGGAGGAAGGGGCTCAGGGAGCCTGGCAGGGCCCTCAAACCTCATCATCATCATCATCATCACCCCGTCCCACCCCTGCCACGCCAGGGACACCTCCCCCTGCCCCAGCTTACCCCAGCCTGGCACTGGAGGGATCTGGGAGCAGCCACGGCTCCTCTGGGAATCCCAGCTCAGGAATTCCCAATCCCAATATCTCATCCATCCCTGTCCTCTGGGAGTGGGTTCCATTCCCTGTGTCCAGTCCCTCCATCCCTCATCCCCAGCAGCTCTCCTGCTGCTCCTCTGGGAATCCCAGCCCAGGAATTCCCAATTCCCAATATCCCATCCATCCCTGTCCTCTGGCAGTGGGAGCCATTCCCTGTGTCCTGCCAGTCCATCCCTCATCCCCAGCTCTCCTGGTGCTCCTCTGGGAATTCCAGCCAGGAATTCCTTCCCAATATCCCATCTATTCCTACCCTCTGGCAGTGGGAGCCATTCCCTGTGTCCTGTCCCTCCATCCCTTGTCCCCAGTTCCTCCCCAGCTCTCCTGGTGCTCCTCTGGGAATTCCAGCCAGGAATTCCCAATTCCCAATATCCCATCCATCCCTGTCCTCTGGCAGTGGGAGCCATTCCCTGTGTCCTGTCAGTCCATCCCTCATCCCCAGTCCTTCCCTGTTGCCCTGATTTTTTTTAAGATTTTCTAAGCCTTCTGATGTTCACATTCTTGTACCAAACTTTCTCACACTTTCTCTAAATAATTATTATTTTTTTTGCATTCTTTTATGGAAGGAGAGAAATTTGATGGACTGTTGGTTTGTCCAGTGTCATTGGAGAGGTGGCACTGGAAAAACTATAAATGTTGGAGTCAGAAAATAAACTTCTCTTTTCTTCACCTTGAGAGCAGCAGTGTGTGCTTGTGCTGTTTCATGTCCTACAGTGACTCCTCCTCAGGTGCTCTCCTGGTGCTTCTCCGGGAATTCCAGCCCAGGAATTCCCAATTCCCAATCCCAGTATCCCATCCATCCCTGTCCTCTGGCAGTGGGAGCCATTCCCTGTGTCCTGTCCCTCCATCCCTCATCCCCAATCCCTCCCCAGCTCTCCTGGAGCCCCTTTAGACCCTGGAAGTGGCTCTGAGCTCTCTCCAGATGAACACCCCCAGCTCAGCTCTCTCAAATCATCCACAATTCCTCTTCAGACCCAAAACCTCTCAGTGAACACAAGGCCTGACTAAAGCAGCCTCAGGAATGTTCTGGACCCCTCAGCTGGGCAGCCCAGGGGTTCTGTACCCACCAGCTGGTTGGACACATCAGCGTGGTCCTTCCTGGTCATGCCCTCACCGATGGCTGACTTCATCAGCCGGGACAGGGAGGGCAGCACGTTGATGGGAGGGTAAATCTGGGGGAAAAAAAACCCCAGAATTAACAGGAATCCTTAAAAATCAGAATAACCCTCAGCACCTTGAGAGCAGCCAGGCACACACCTGCCTGTTGTGCAGCTGCCTGTCCACGTAGATCTGTCCCTCAGTGATGTATCCAGTCAAGTCAGGGATGGGATGAGTAATATCTGTGGGAAAAAAAAAAAAAATAAAGTTTTGATGATTTTCAACCCTTATATATCCATTTTAGCACTGAGCTGGAGCTTTTGGTTGCCAGGTGACTTCAGCAATTATTCCCTCCACAAATCCCCAAGTGCTCTTGGATGAGCACCAAGCTTGAGCCCTCAAAGGGCAAAGCATTTTTAGCAGAAAGCAGCCAAAACCTGGAACAGGAAGGAAACCTGAAGGCCCCAGGACTGCTGTGCTGCTGGGTGACCCCAAGGCAGCTCCTGGAAGGCCCCTGGCTGTGACCTGAAAGGTCTCACAAGCTCTTGGAGATCTGTTTCACACCCAGGATGGCTCAGCTGCCTCAGAAGGCACAAAATCAGCAGCATGGCTTCTGGGGTAGTGTTGGGAACAAAAAGGTTTTGATAAAATGCAAAATAACAAAACTTTTTACAGAGAAAAACCGAGCCAGGTGCCAGAGGTTCTTCCTCCTGGTAAAACCTCAGAGAACCAATTCATTCCTTTGTTCTCCTTTTTCTGTAAATTGCTCAGGTGGGACTTTTTGGCTTTGTCCAATTGGGTATCCTTGGGTTTGAGGTGAAGTCCCCCAAGCCTATGAGATGCCTTTTTCACCTGAAGTTTTTCACCTCGTGCAAGGTCCATTACCCTCACTTGGATTTGCACCAAGATGAGTGGCTCCAGTGACCATTGGATGTAGCCATGATATTTTCTGATATTTGCCAGGATTTTTCTCCTGAGAAGCTGAGAAGCCTCAGAGGAAAAGAAAAACAATGATTATCTGCTGCTGTGGAATGCAACAGGTGCATCTGGGATTGGTCTCATGTGGTTGTTTTTAATTAATGGACAATCACAGCCCAGCTGGCTCAGACTCTCTGGTCAGTCACAAGATTTTATTATCATTCTTTCCTATTCCTTTCAAGCCTTCTGCTGAAATCCTTTCTTCTATTCTTTTAGAATAGTTTCAATAGAGCATTTACTTTTAATATAATATATATCATAAAATAATAAATCAGCCTTCTGAAACATGGAGTCAAGATTCTCATCTCTTCTCTTGTCCTGAGACCCCTGTGTACAGCAGCACAGGACAGTTCTGTCACTCAGTCACAACAGGAGGCACATTCCTACAGTGAATTCCTACACCAATTTGCTCTCCTTAAGTTTGAGGTGAAATCCCCCAGGTCCTATGAGAGGCCTTTTTCACCTAAACCTCCAAACTTCTTTCCTTTTTAAGGGTCAAAGGACAGTTCTGTCACTCTGTCAACAAGAGGCACATTCCTACAGTGACTCGAGGGACATTCCCACAGGGATTCAGCAATTTGTTCTCCTTAATTTTGAGGCAAAGTCCTGAGACTTCAGAACAAACCAAAGTCCTATGAGAGGCCTTTTTTACCTCATTGAGGAAAGAAACTTCTGGGCTTCTTTCCTTTTTGAGGGGACAAAGGACAGTTTTGTCACTCCACCAACAAGAGGCACATTCCTACAGGGACTCGAGGCCCATTCCTACAGGGACTCAGCAATTTGCTCTCCTTAAGTTTGAGGTGAAATCCCCCAGGTCCTATGAGAGGCCTTTTTCACTTAAACCTCCAAACTTCTTTCCTTTTTAAGGGTCAAAGGACAGTTCTGTCACTCCATCAACAAGAGGCACATTCCTACAGTGAATTCCTACACCAATTTGCTCTCTTTGAGGTGAAATCCTGAGACTTCAGAACAGACCCAGGTCCTATGAGAGGCCTTTTTCACCTAAACCTCTAAACTTCTTTCCTTTTTGAGGGGACAAAGGACAGTTTTGTCACTCAGTCAACAAGAGGCACATTCCTCCAGTCACTCACCAATTTGCTCTCCTTAATTTTGAGGTGAAATCCTGAGACTTCAGAACAAACCAAAGTCCTATGAGAGGCCTTTTTTCCCCTCATTGAGGAAAGAAACTTCTGGGGTTCTTTCCTTTTTGAGGCGACCAAGGACAGTTTTATCACTCTGTCAACAAGAGGCACATTCCTACAGGGACTCGAGGCACATTCCTACAGGGACTCAGCAATTTGCTCTCCTTAATTTTGAGGTGAAATCCCCCAGGTCCTACGAGAGGCCTTTTTCATCTAAACATCTAAACTTCTTTCCTTTTTGAGGCGACCAAGGACAGTTTTGTCACTCCACCAACAAGAGGCCCATTCCTACAGGGACTGAGGCCCATTCCCCCAGGGACTGAGGCCCATTCCCCCAGGGACTGCAGGCCCATTCCCCCAGGGACTGCAGGCACATTCCCCCAGGGACTGCAGGCCCATTCCCCCAGGGACTGAGGCCCATTCCCCCAGGGACTGAGGCCCATTCCCACAGGGACTGAGGCCCATTCCCCCAGGGACTGCAGGCACATTCCCTCAGGGACTGCAGGCACATTCCCCCAGGGACTGCAGGCCCATTCCCCCAGGGACTGAGGCCCATTCCCACAGGGACTGCAGGCCCATTCCCCCAGGGACTGCAGGCACATTCCCCCAGGGACTGCAGGCACATTCCCCCAGGGACTGCAGGCCCATTCCCACAGGGACTGCAGGCCCATTCCCACAGGGACTGAGGCCCATTCCCACAGGGACTGCAGGCCCCTTCCCACAGGGACTGCAGGCCCCTTCCCACAGGGACTGAGGCCCATTCCCACAGGGACTGAGGCCCATTCCCACAGGGACTGAGGCCCATTCCCCCAGGGACTGAGGCCCATTCCCCCAGGGACTGAGGCCCATTCCCCCAGGGACTGAGGCCCATTCCCCCAGGGACTCACCGTCGTTGGGCATGGTGAGGATGGGGATCTGGGTGATGGAGCCGTTCCTGCCCTCCACGCGCCCGGCGCGCTCGTAGATGGTGGCCAGGTCCGTGTACATGTAGCCAGGGAAGCCTCGGCGCCCAGGCACCTCCTCCCGAGCTGCTGACACCTGGGGCGGGCACAGAAACAGGGAAAAAATGAGTGGTTTATGATTGGCTTTTGGCAAATTTTCAAATGAGTATTATTTGTGTTGTGCTGGAAAGGAATGCTGTATTGATTCTCTTAAAAATATAGTTTTAGGTTATGAGAGGAATGGGGGATTTGTGTTTCCAAACCAGCTGTGGAGATAAAACCAGCACTGGGAGATGAAAGAAACAATGAGAAAGATTCTACTGATGGATGAATGGAAAAAGAGATTTGCTTTTACAAATAAACTCTAGGTTTGCTGATAAATGAAATTAGGCATTGAAAGATGAAAGAAACAATGGGAAAGAAAAACCTCTAAATTCTGAAAGAATTAAAAATTAAAAGGGAGGGTTATACATTAGAGAGAAATCTTTGAGAAATATTCAGTATCAGGTGTATTGAAGAGTCTGAACCTCTCAAGTACCTCAGCCAATGGGGAAAAATCCCTAAATTCATTAAGAATTAAAAATTAAAAGGGAGGGTTATACATTAGAGGGAAATCTTTGGGATCAGGTGTTCTGGGGAGTCTGAACCTCTCAAGTACCTCAGAAATGGGGAAAGAGAGAAGGGAAATGTGGCTGGAAATTGGGATAAAAAGGGAGGCTGCATCCCACTAATTAACACCTTCAGGGTTGCCTTGTGACAGGACACGGCAAATCCAGAATCAGGGGATCAAGCTGCTGATTCACGGAATTATGGGGTGCTTTGGGTTGGAAAGAAACTTAAACATCATCCAGACCCACCCCTGCCATGGCAGGAACACCTCCCACAGCCCCAGGCTGCTCCAAGCCCTGTCCAACCTGGCCTTGGACATTTCCAGGGGTGGAATTGCCACCAGTGAAGTAAATCCCAGCCCAGCAAGGATCAGCTGAAATCCTCACTGCCTGCTCCCAACCATCCCAATGAGCATTAATTCCAACAGCTGGAGCAGCAGCTCAGCTCCTCGCTTCAGAGCCCCCCTTTCTGCCAACACCCACGTTAATTAACACCTTAATGAGCACACACACCTCTCTGAGAGCCTCAGCATAGGAGCTCATGTCTGTCAGGATGACCAGCACGTGTTTCTCACACTGGTAGGCCAGGAACTCTGCCGTGGTCAGCGCCAGCCGGGGCGTGATGATGCGCTCGATGCTGCAACACAACTGCTGTCACCTGCAGGGCCACACGGGGCTGCCTGGCACCACCTGCAGCCCAGCACTGCCCCTGCATTGCCCCAGCACTGCCCCTGCATTGCCCCAGCACTGCCCCAGCACTGCCCCAGCACTGCCCCTGTAGCTCCAGCACTGCCCCTGCAGCTCCCAGCAGCTCCAGCCACAGGGATAGCATGGTTGGGACACACAGAGACAAGAGATCTCCGAAGCCAGGGTGTGGAACTTGGGGTTTATGCAAAGGGCCCCACTGGGAGCTGCCAGGCACAGCTCAGAGCAGGACTGAGAGAAGAGAGGGGGAGAGAGGATGAGAGGGTGAGAGAGTAAAAGAGGCAAGAGAGCAAAAGCATAAGAGAGCAAAAAGGGTAAGAGCTAAGAGAGGCAGGAGCTAAGAGAGCAAGGTTCCCATTCCAATACAATAATTCTTCTGTGTTGAATATTCTAATTCTCACTAACCAATCTAGTCCAATATACAGATCCTACAGCATTTCCATACAGCCTATAAGAATCATTACATCACCACACTGTGTTACATTTTAAACCCTACAAACTCCTCTTTGGGCCCTTCTGCCAAGCTGGCAGGGTCTGCTCTGACCCTTGGGCCTGTCTGCAAGCAGAGGGTGTTGTTCCATCAAAAGGGGATCACCTTCAGCAGCCACACCATTGTTTTCCAGTTGTTCAGTAACTGAGGGATCTCAAAGTTTGCTTTCATTTATATCTCACTTATATTTTCTATATTCTCAAAATCTTTTGCCAGACAATCATCTGTTTCATCTTCTCTAACACCTGCAGCAGCTCCAGCGCCATCGCACCTGGAGCAGCATTTTAGCTGCAGCAGCAGCATTGCACCTGGAGCTCCACCAGCCCCGCTGCACCTGGAGCTCCACCAGCCCCGCTGCCCCTGCAGCTCCACCAGCCCCGCTGCCCCTGCAGCTCCACCAGCCCCGCTGCCCCTGCAGCTCCACCAGCCCCGCTGCGCCTGCAGCTCCACCAGCCCCGCTGCGCCTGCAGCTCCACCAGCCCCGCTGCGCCTGCAGCTCCACCAGCCCCGCTGCCCCTGCAGCTCCACCAGCCCCGCTGCCCCTGCAGCTCCACCAGCCCCGCTGCCCCTGCAGCTCCACCAGCCCCGCTGCCCCTGCAGCTCCACCAGCCCCGCTGCCCCTGGAGCTCCACCAGCACCGCTGCTCCTGGAGCTCCACCAGCACCGCTGCACCTGGAGCAGCATTTTAGCTGCAGCAGAATTGCAACTGGAGCAGTATTTTAGCTGCACCAGCCCCACTGCCCCTGCAGCTCCACCAACCCCACTGCTCCTGCAGCTCCTCCAGAATTTCACGCAGAGCTCCAGCCCCACTGCCCCTGCAGCTCCTCCAGAATTTCACTTGCAGCGTTGCTGCCACAAACCCCCCCCAGCAGGCTCCATGCCCCCAGGTGTTTGTGCTGCCCCCCTCAGGGGGTGCCACTCACGTGGGGTCGTTGGCCAGGTTCAGGAACAGGCACACGTTGTCCATGGAGCCGTTCTCCTCAAAGTCCGACTTGAAGAACCGAGCGGTTTCCATGTTCACCTAAAGCACAGCTCTGGGTTGAACCTGGCACATTTCCCAGCCAATTAAGGGCTGATGAGCTCATTAATAACCCACAGCAAAGATTTCCAGCTATCAGGTTCCTCTACACTGCCAGAGTGAGCAACAATTCTGGAATTCCAGGGTGGAGATCAAGTCTGAGATCAGATCAAGTCTGAGATCCTTTATCCTGACCAGCCAAGCTTTGCTGGAATCATGGAATGGTTTGGGTGGGAAGGGACCCCAAAAACCCCTCCAGTGCCATGGGCAGGGACACCTCCCACCATCCCAGGGTGCTCCAAGCCTCACCCAGCCCTGGACACCTCCAGGGATGGGGCAGCCACAGCTTCTCTGGGCAGCCTGTCCAGAGGCAGATTCCAGCCTTGGGGATTTTCACCCATTCTTTAATTCCACACGCACAAAAGCTGCTCAGGCCTCAGCCACACTCAGATTATCTCTGATTCCTCCAGCCCCACCTTCCCCCAGCACTATGGGCTCACCCCCATGGCAGCAAAGACGATGGCAAAGTTCTCCTCGCTGTAATCCATCACATCTTTGGATTTCTTCACCAAGCCAGCCTGGCGACAGATCTGAGCTGCAATCTAGGCGAGAAATACCCCAGGGTTTGCACCTGATGCTGTCCCCACGGCCCAGAATTCAATTTATTTTTGGCTCCCACCAGGTTCAGAGCAGCTCTGAGGGCCTCACCTCGTTGTGGGGCAGCCCAGCAGCTGAGAAAATGGGGATTTTCTGGCCCCTGGCAATACTGTTCATGCCATCTATGGCAGAAATCCCAGTCTGGATCATTTCCTCCGGATAGATCCGACACTGGGGGTTGATTGGCTGGCCTGTGGGATTTTTGGAGAGAACACAAGATTACTCCCTGGAAATGCTGGGAGCTTTATCAAACACCCTGATAAATGGGTACCAACCCCACTGTGACACCAACAGATCTTCAGCTGCACCTGGGCACACCTGACCTCTCAAGACTCTGCTGTTAAATGCTCATGTCAGTGGTAAAAATTATTCAAAACTCTGCCAAGTTATCAGCATTTCACCTTTAGGTGTTGCAGAATTAAGTCTACAAATAACAAAGAGCATCTTTCAAACACTGCAGAAAATCTTCTGCTCCCTCATCTCCTTGCACTTAAATTCTAATTTAATTAGAATTTGGTGCCATACACATACTCAAAAATGGGTACAAACCCCATTGTGACACCAACAGATCTTCAGCTGCACCTGGGCACACCTCACCTGCTGTTAAATGCTCATGTCAGTGGTAAAAATTATTCAAAACTCTGCCAAGGTATCAGAATTTCACCTTTAGGTGTTGTAGAATTCAGTCTACAGATAACAAAGAGCATCTTTCAAACATTGCAGAAAATTTTCTGCTCCCTCATCTCCCTGCACTTGGGTAATTTAATCAGAATTTGGTGCCATACACATACTCAAAAATGAGATGAAGCTCCTCCCAAGTTAGATCTTGTGTTCTAATATATACCTAGAGTTAGTTCTTGTGTTCAAATATAGAAATTCAGAAAGCTGAAACACACCAGGTTTGACTTCACTCCCCCTCAGAAAAGGATTAAGAACAAACCCATAATGTCCAGGAAATCCTCAGCCAAGACAATGGGACCTCTGTCTATGGGTTTTCCTGAGCCATTGAACACTCTGCCTGTAGGAAACAGCAAGAAAAATGAGAATTATTGTGAAAAGCAGGTAAATTTGGATAAATCTGCTCACATGCACAGGTAAATCCTCACCAAGCATGTCCTCTGAGACCGGGGTTCTCAGGATGTCCCCAGTGAACTCACAGGAGGTTTTCTTGGCATCAATCCCTGAAGTGCCTTCAAATACCTGCAAATGCAGCAGGAAAAAGAAAAATAAACCACAGGACAGGAGTTTTGTGCTTCACAAAGTAAATCCTGAGTGCTGCTTCACCTGCAGCCTCAGGGCACAAAGCAGGAGCTGCTCTGAAAGGGCTTCAAGAGCTGGTAGAAAATCCCAAAAAACGCAAAAAAAATAAATCCTGAATTCTATCAACAAAACCACCAAACCTGGTGCAATTCCTTTGGTCTCAAGTGTTTCCCCCTGCCAGATTCATTCATGTGAACAAGAAACAGCTTTTTAGGAGAAATAATTGAAATATCAGCACGGGGCTGATCTGGAATCCAACTCTGCAAATTCCAGGGGATTCCTTTAATCCAGCAGCAAAGGAATCCAGTGGGGAGGAAATAAATCCAGTGGGGTGGAAACACATCCAGTGGGGTGGAAACAAATCCAGTGGGGTGGAAACAAAAATGTGATTGTGCACAGTCAGAAATCTCAAATCATCAATGCCACCTGCACTGGAACAAGCAGGTGATTTTTTGTTTCCATTGATACAGAACAAATCTCCAGACAGGTTTGATTTGGTTTGAGGCTCATCCTGATGGATGAATGATGGGAAAAGAGCTTCCTAAAAAATCCTGAATTCTATCAGCAACAACCACCAAACCTGGTGCAATTCCTTTGGTCTCAAGTGTTTCCCCCTGCCAGATTCAATCATGTGAACAAGAAACAGGAGAAATAATTGAAATATCAGCACAGGGCTGATCTGGAATCCAACTCTGCAAATTCCAGGGGATTCCTTTAATCCAGCAGCAAAGGAATCCAGTGGGGAGGAAATAAATGCAGGAGGGTGGAAACAAAAATGTGACTGTGCACAATCAGAAATCTCAAATCATCAACGCCACCTGCACTGGAACAAGCAGGTGATTTTTTGTTTCCATTGATACAGAACAAATCTCCAGACAGGTTTGATTTGGTTTGAGGCTCATCCTGATGGGTTAATGATGGGAAAAGAGCTTCCTGCTCCTACCTGCACCACAGCTTTGGAGCCACTGACTTCCAGCACCTGCCCACTCCTCCTGGTGCCATCAGGCAGGGTCAGGTGCACAATCTCGGCGTACCTGGGGAACTGAGGGGGCACAGGGAGGAGGGAAGGGGTTAAACTCCAGCCAGCAAACAAAAATCACCTCCCCCAGCCTGGTTTCTTATAAACAACTCCATTTTAAAGAATCATTTGATCATCAGAACCAAACTCCTGCCCAGGATATTAAACCTCTCAAGGTGAAGCCGTTTTTATGGGAGTATTTGGATGGTTGGAGGTGCCAGAATTAGTTCTAAAATGTCCAAATAGTGGCAGAAAGATCCAGTGCAGCCTCTGCACAGGAAGAAAAACCTGCAGCAGCTTTGCCCTTAAGAGCAGCTTGAAAAGAAGCCAGGATTGTCCACAGCTTCCTCTTCCAGAGCATTGATGTGCAAACAGAAAGGTTGGGAGCAAAGCAAAGCTTCACTTCAGCTTGGAATGGCACCAGCATTCCAGGGGTCTGGTAAAAGCCAAACTCTGCTTCCTTTCTTTCCCCAAGAAATGAAGGAAAAACCCAAACTCTGCTTCCTTTCATTCCCCTATAAATGAAAGAAAAACCCAAACTCTGCTTCCTTTCTTTCCCCTAGAAAGAAAAACCCAAACTCTGCTTCCTTTCTTTCCCCAAGAAATGAAAGAAAAACCCAAACTCTGCTTCCTTTCTTTCCCCTAGAAAGAAAAGAAAAACCCAAACTCTGCTTCCTTTCTTTCCCCTAGAAAGGAAAGAAAAACCCAAACTCTGCTTCCTTTCTTTCCCCAAGAAAGGAAAACCCAAACTCTGCTTCCTTTCATTCCCCTAGAAAGAAAAACCCAAACTCTGCTTCCTTTCTTTCCCCTAGAAAGAAAAACCCAAACTCTGCTTCCTTTCTTTCCCCAAATCACCAAAATGCCTCTGGGGAACTTCCCAGCAGGTGGATTTTACCTTTCCCAACTTTTCTTGCCAACTCTCCCTCCAAAATCTCCATGAACAGCTGAGAATTTACCTTAACCTGGTCCAGGATAACCAGAGGCCCGTTCACACCTGACACGGTTTTGTAAGCTGGAAAAAAACCCCAAAAACCACAGGGCAGGAGTCAGGAACTTCCTCAGGAACAGCCCAGATCCCATTTCCCACCCCCTAATTCCCACTCCATCCCTTCCCACATCCCATTTCCCATGGGGAATGGGGACTGAGGACCAGGATAGGGATTGGAAACGGCACCAGGGAATGGGACTGGGAACCAGGAATGGGATTGGGATATAGGGAATGGGATTGGCAACGGGGAATGGGAAGCAGGGAATAGGATTGGGATAATCAGGAATGGGACCAGGACATAAGGAATGGAAAAGCTGACCCTGAGTGAGGCATTTCATGTGGAAAGGCTGACCCTGAGTGAGGCATTATGTGGAAAGGCTGACCCTGAGTGAGGCATTTCATGTGGAAAGGCTGACCCTGAGTGAGGCATTTCATGTGGAAAGGCTGACCCTGAGTGAGGCATTTCATGTGGAAAGGCTGACCCTGAGTGAGGCATTTCACGTGGAAAGGCTGACCCTGAGTGAGGTATTTCACCCCGTGACTGTCTCATGAGCTCTCCTTCCTCAATCAGCCTCTCAGGCAGTTCCACGGCAAACCAAAGGCAGCCTGGAACATTTCCCATTTTCCCAGTTCAGGGAAAATCCAGAATCTCCATGGAAAACCCTGGAATCCCCCTGGCTCCAGCCCTGCCAGCAGCCTCTGCTCCAGGGTGAAGCCCTGGAACTGCAGCGATGGGTTTGGCTTCCAAACCTGGCTGAAATTCCCAAAGGATCCGTGACCCAGGAGCTGCTGGGCAGCCCCTGCAGCTCCCGGTGCTATTTAGGACACAGGTAAAGCCATTTTATGTAATTGCAGCCACAAAAACACCTTCGCGCACTCTGATTTCTCCCCACTGCGCTGCCGTAAAGCGATTTTACCAAAGCCCCGCATTTCCCCTTTTTCACCCCCGATTTCTCAATTCAGCGTTAAATACAGACTCCATCCCACCGCCAGCACTTCCAGCTCCCGGAACAAACCCCGGCTTTTCGGGAGGGACACGGGCTAGGCGGGGCGGGTTAATTACGGTGTTAATTAACCCGAGATGTTATGAGAGGGTGGGCGAGCCGGCGCTGCGGCCTGCCCGGGCCCGGCGCTGCGGCCCCCGAAGCGGGCGGATCCCCCCTCCCGCAGCCCCCCGGGTCCCCCCGCACTCACTGAGGCGCGGCTGGGACAGGAAATCGCGGGTCAGAGCCGCCGCCTGCTCGCGGGGCCCGCCGGGCCCGGCGCCGTTCACGGCCCCGCGCAGCGCCCGCACCGCCGCCATGTTGGACCGGCTGCTGAAGGGGCGGCCGCGCATGCGCTGTTATAGCGGGCACAGGGACACGCCCCGCGACGCACGGACACGCCCAGTGACGCACGGGACACGCCCAGTGACGCACGGGACACGCCCACCGGCGGGGAGGGGCGGGGCCAGAGCTGTCCCAGGTCCTGAAAGGGGAAAAGGAAGAGGAAGGGGAAAAGGAAAAAAGGAAAAGGAAAAGGAGGAGAGGAAGAGGAAATGGGAAAAAGGAAAAAAGGAAGAGGAAGAGGAAAAGGGAAGAGGAAGGAAAAAGGTTAATGGATAAGAATAAAAAAAATTGCAAAGTCAAAAGGAGAAAGGTATGAGGGAAAAGGCAAGAGAAAAGAGGAAGAGGAAAATAAGGAAAAGGAATGAAGAAAAATTTAAAAAACTGTTAAAATAGTAAGAGACAGAAAAATAGCAAAATAGAAGAGTAAAAAGCAAAAGGAAGGAAAAGAGAAGTAAAGCGAGAAAGATGGAGCCGTGAGACAGAACGGGTTGGGGTTTTAAATCAATTCCCCCCCACTGGCTCAGAACTGGAAATATTTGGGGAAAACATCTGCAAAGAGATCTGGGTCATTCTGCCTGGGGCAGCAAGGAGGCAGAGAGACAGGAAACCTCCCGAGGGGGCAGCAAACAGAACAGATAACTCCACAGAAAGGGTTAAATGCAGAAAAACAGGGGGGGGGAAGGAAAAAAAAGGGGAAGGCGAAGGAGAATTGGGAGCCTTCTGTTGAGTTTGCAGGATCCCAGGATGAAGCAGGAATTGAGAATCTGACTCCATGTTCTCAGAAGGCTGATTTATTATTATATTATATTATATTATAGAATGCTATACTAAACTATACTAAAGAATACAGAAAAAATACAGACAGAAGGCTAAAAAGATAATAATGAAAACTTGTAACTCTCCAGAGTCTGACACAGCCGGACCATTAAGTTAAAAGAATTCACAAGTTGGATAAACAATTTCCAACCACACTCCAAAGCAGCAAAACACAGGAGAAGCAATGAGCTAATTATTGTTTTCCTTTTTCTCTGGGGCTTCTCAGCTTCCCAGGAGCAAAGCCCTGGGCAAAGAGGATTTTTCCACAGAAAATGACAGTGACAGCTCCACGCTCCCTCAGCAGATGGTGCTGCTGCCCCACTGTGAAAAGTGCAGATTAAATGGCTCTAGGCAGATATTTACTATCTGTATTGTGTTGATTATTAGTGCTGTATTAACATTTTAACATTTTAAGCTGTCTGCAAGCAGAGGGTGTTGTTCCATCAAAAGGGGATCACCTTCAGCCAGCCACACCATTGTTTTCCAGTTGTTCAGTACCTGAGGTATCTCAAAGCTTGCTTTCATTTCAATCTCACTTATAGTTTCTATATTCTCAAAATCTTCTGCCAGACAATCATATTTAAGAGGCTTTCCTGTTTCATCTTCCCCAACAGCCTCGGTTTGGGCTTTGAAAGGGGATCACGCAGCCAAGTGTCAGAAGTTTAGGAAAACAGAAATGATGAAAGGACAGAGAGAGCCCCACTGCAAAACCTCGCCAGGCCTGGGGGATTTTCCAGCTCTGCCAGGGAGGAGCCGGCCTGGAAAAGGCAGGGAGAGCATCCCAGGGCAGGAGAGAGCCCCGAGGTCAGGAGGGACCAAAACCTGCGGGTGCCAACATCCCCAGAGCTCAGAAATCCCGAGACAGGTGCCCTGATCCAGGCGGGAATCCCGGTGCTCTGAAATCCCGGGAATCCTGGGCCAGGTGCCCCATCCCAGCAGGAATTTCGGTGCTCAGGATTCCCAGGCCGGGTGCCCCCATCCTGGCAGGAATCCCGGGCTGGGTGCCTGATCCCGGCAGGAATTTTGATTCTTGGGAATCCCGAGCCATGTGCCCCATCCCGGCGGGATTCCCTGCCCAGGTGCCCCATCCCAGCAGGATTCCCAGTGCCCCATCCCAGTGGGATTCCCTGCCCAGGTGCCCCATCCCAGCGGGATTCTCTGTTCTCGGTACCCGATCCCGGGGGGATTCTCGGTGCTCGGGAATTCCCGGTGCCCCATCCCGGCAGGATTCCCGATACCCGTCCTGGCGGGGTTCCCGGTGTCCCGGAAGGGCTCAGCCCCGCCCGAGCCCGGAGCTCGGATCTCTGTTCCTGCCCCCGCAGCCCGGCCCCGCTGTCGCTCCCGGACACCGGCGAGGCTCCGGGGACACCCGCGGGGCAGGGGCCGCTCCTTCCCTCGCTGCCGACGGGAACCGCAAATCCCGGTGCGAGCAGTGCTCGGCGCGGCGGCAGCGGCTTCACGCTCCCAGCCGGGTGCCGGGGTAAGAACATTGTCCTCTTTTCCTCTGCTCCGCACGGCAGGGAAAGGGGACAGGTTAAACTGTGAGTCTTTATTGCCTCTCTCCCTCTTTGAGCGAGATTTTGTGGGCTCTCCGTCCTGAGGGGGCGCGGCCGCCATGACAGCGCGGCCCGCCCTCCTTCCCGCCCTTTTCCCCTCCCTCAGGGCCGCCGCTCTCGCGATACTTGGAGCGCCCCGCCCTTTCCTGTAATGGCGGCGCCCTAGACCGCGCGGCCGGGACCCTCACCGCCGTCAGTGCCCGCTGTCACCGCCACCGCCGTCTGTGTCACCGCCGCCACCTCTGTCACCGCCACCATGCATTCCGACGATGTGAGTCCCACCGTTCTTTCGGCCCCGTGTCAAACGTCCGCCCCGCTGCCGGGCCCGGCCGTGCGCCCGCCTCACGTGGCCGGGGGTCCCCTGTGTGTCCCCAGCGCGGCTGTGGCTCCGGGGGTCCCCTGTGTGTCCCCAGCGCGGCTGTGGCTCCGGGGGCACCGGGAGTGTGAATGGGGACTTGGCAGCAGCACTCGTGCTGTGCCCAGGCGCTGTCCCTGCCGGCGGACACCGAGCAAACCCCAATGTTTGTGGGGTGTCCCCCGTCAGCTGCCGGAGCTGGCAGGGACACGCGGGTGAGGGGTGTCACGGTGTTTCATCGCGTTAAGGTATTTGATGGTGCTAAGAGGTCGATTAGGGCGTCGTGGGTGATTTTCAGGATTTGATGGTTTTTACGAAGGTTGAGGGCCATTGGTTGTTTCTCTATGTGGATATGAGGATGATGAGGATGGATAAAGCGAATGATCCTAAGTAAGCTTTGATTAGGCCAGAGTGGAGGGTGGTGGCAGCTTTGGTTGCTCTTAGTTGCAGCTTGGCTGGTCCTTCTGGGCTTAGTATTTTGTATCAGGAGAGCTCAATTAGGTGAGAGGCAATGTTTTGTCCTCTGTTGAGGAAGTTAGTTATGCTTAGGCGGTGGATTAAAGGGTTCAAGTATCCTAGGAGAAGTTTGAGAGAGGAGTTTGCTTTGAAATTTCTAGGGCTAAAGTGCTGCCTAGGGCTGTTATGATCAGGGCAGTTATTTTCATGGAAAGTGGTTGTTGGAGGGGTTTTTGTGGGGATGATAAATGAGGTCACCTCTGTTTGTGTCCCCTGCAGGTTGTCTGGAGCATGCTGGGGAACAGGCAGTTCTGCTCCTACAAGATGACGTGAGTTTGGGGGGACACGGTGGGGTGGGGACTTTGGGGGGGTCCAGCAGGGACATGCTCGGGTACCCCCTAAAGTGTTGTTATTTCTAGAGTCCCATACATCATACAGCACCTGATACTGTTGTTATCAGACTTCTGAAGTCCCATAATGCTGTTATCAGATTACTAAAGTCCCATACTGTTGTTACCAGATTTCTAAAGTCCCATACCGTTATTATCAGTTTTCTAAAGTCCCATACTGTTGTTACCAGATTTCTGAAGTCCCATAATGCTGTTATCAGATTACTAAAGTCCCATACTGTTGTTATCAGATTTCTGAAGTCCCATACCATTGTTACCAGATTTCTGAAGTCCCATACCGTTGTTATCAGATTTCTAAAGTCCATACCTCCTCGGTGCATTCTTATGGCTGCAGATCTTCACAGCACAGACTCCTTTTACATGCTGTTCTCTCTCAGTTCAGGGCTCCTTCAAGGCTCTCCCTGCCTGGCCAACCCACCCCCTTTTATCCCAGTTATCCTCATTAATCACAGCTGCAGCCCAATTAAGGACATTGCAGCTGCAGCCCATCAAGGACAACCAGGACCTCCCAGGGCAAAGCCTCTCCACAGATATTCAAGTACAAAACTTCTATTTTGCTAGGACTCAAAGGCCACCTCTCCTACACTAAAATATCCCCTCGGTGCCACCACATGTGAGAGTCACAGAGGCTGGGGGGAGCAGTGGGGTGTTCCTGCCCTCCCCTCATGGATTCCCTGTCCCGTTTTTTGCAGCACCAAAACGCAGAATTTCTGCAGGAACGAGTACAACCTGACGGGGCTGTGCAACCGCTCCTCCTGCCCGCTGGCCAACAGCCAGTACGCCACGGTCCGGGAGGAGAAAGGTGGGAGCAGGGATTCCTGCATGGAAAAGGGATCAGGCCTTGAAAAGGGAGGGGTTTGGAGTCCCCAGTCCTTGAGGTGCCATGGGAATGCTGGGATGTGGCACTGGGGATTGAAATTTGGATTGGATCTTTTCCGGCCTGGATGGGGCTGGGATGCAGTGGGCAGGGAGGGGTGGGTGGTGCTGCCTGAGGGCAGCCTGGCTCTGGGGAGGGGCTCAGGGGGTTTGTTCCCTGTGAAAAAACACCAAGCACTTGTTTTTAAAAATTTTTTTAAAAGTTTAATAGTAATAAAATGGTTATAAAAATAGTAATGTAATTACAGTAATAATAATTTGGACAATTAGGATTTAGGACAATCTGAGACAATAAAAACAAAGAGTTAGGGACAGACCAGGTACCTGGGCAAAATAAGCCTGAAAAAGGACCCACATTAACAGAGGATTAACCCTTAAAAGCAGCAGCCTGTTGCATATTCATACACCTCATCCATGATGCAGAAATTCCATTCAAACACAGGATTCTGGCTGGGCAGTGTCAGCTTCTTCCTCTGAATCCTGACTGAGGAAGGCAGGAAGAAGTTCATTTCTTCTGATAATGGACCAATAAATTCTCTTTCTCTGAAAGATTCAGGTGTCCTGTGGCTGCTATCTCAGTGCAAGTCCTTTCTTTAAAAAAGTATCTTACATAGCATAGTTTTCATTTTAACCTTATGTTATAACCTATAACTATATTTAACACTACTACTTAAGAGAATTCATACAGCATCACTTTCTAACACAACACAGACAATATTCATTTGAATATTTGTGAACAGCCAGGTATAAAACAGGCATTTTCCACCTCCCCAGGTCGCTGTTACCTCTACATGAAGACCATCGAGCGGGCGGCGTTTCCCCGGCGCCTCTGGGAACGGGTGAGCTCGGGGACACAGCAGGGACAGCAGCCCTGGGGTGCCCACAGAGGGCAGGGAGGCTGTTCCAGGGGAGGGACAGGGTGGGCAGCAGCAGGAATTTCTCCATGGAAAGGCTGCTCAGGCACGGAACTGTGGTGGTGTTCTCAGGGCTCTCAGGATGAGGGAAGGGATGAGAATCTTGACTCCCATGTTTCAGAAGGCTGATTTATTATTTTATGATTTATATTATATTAAAAGAAAATTATATATTAAAAGAAGAGAAGAAAGGATTTCATCAGAAGGCTTGCAAGGAATAGAAAGGAATGATAATAAAATCTTGTGACTGACCAGAGAGTCTGAGACAGCTGGGCTGTGATTGACTATTAATTAGAAACCAATCAAAGATGCACCTGTTGCATTCCACAGCAGCAGATAATTATTGTTTACATTTCATTTCTGATGCATCTCAGCTTCCCAGGAGAAAAAGTCCTAATGAAAAGATTTTTCCTAAAATATGACCATGACATAGAACCGTCCTTGTCGAGGCAGTCACGACCACAAGCAGTCTCAGATGGCAACTCTTTATTATTGAACATGGCTGACCTTTCATACACTTTCTAATTGTTTATACTTCTTCTACCCTAACTATTGGCCACAATAAATCAACATAACACCATTGGTGAAAAGTTACAGTGGCTTCAGCTAACTTTCTAAAAATACTTCATCCAGCTGCAAAGTTCTTATCTTTCTTCTATTCCTCACTCCTCTTGTCTCCTTGGTTCCAGCCTTGGAGAGAGAGAGCTCCTTGTCAGCTTCTTCTTGCTCCTTTGGCTGACAGGCCTGCTGTTAGCCCCTTCCACATGGCACTGCCCAGGGAGGTTTGGATTCCCCATCCTGGGGCTGGCACTCAGTGCTCGGGGATGGGGACAAGGTGGGGACCACCCTGGATGGCTTTTCCTTAACAATCCCGTGATTCTGGGGGCCGTGCAGCCCCTCCCCAAACGTCCCTTTTTCGTCCTGCTCTGTCACCCAGCCCTTCCCCTGTCCCTGCAGGTGCTGCTGAGCAAGAACTACGAGAAGGCTCTGGAGGAGATCGATGAGAACCTCATCTACTGGCCCCGCTTCATCCGGCACAAGTGCAAGCAGAGGTTCACCAAGATCACGCAGTACCTGATCCGCATCCGCAAGCTGACCCTCAAGAGGCAGTAAGGGACACGCCAGGGACCATGGCAGTGACCTCTGGTGGCTTCTGGAGAGCCACTGCCCCTCTCCTGAGCTGCTGGTGCTGCTGGGACACGGAGCTGGTCCTGTTTTCCTGAGGGGTTTAGATGGATCTGACATGGATGAGCTGCAGGAATGCAGTGTAGAAATGCACTGAGGGAATGTCCTGAGCTGGAGGGACCCACAAGGCCCTGAAAAACCCCACCTGTGCATCCCTGACTGCAGGAATGCAGTGTAGAAATGCACTGAGGGAATGTCCTGAGCTAGAGGGACCCACAAGGCCCCCAAAAAAACCCCACCTGTGCATCCCTGGCTGCAGTGTAGAAATGCACTGAGGGATTGTCCTGAGCTGGAGGGAGCCACAAGACCCCCAAAAAACCCCACCTGTGCATCCCTGACTGCAGTGTAGAAATGCACTGAGGGAATGTCCTGAACTGAGGGAGCCACAAGACCCCCAAAAAACCCCACCTGTGCATCCCTGACTGCAGTGTAGAAATGCACTGAGGGAATGTCCTGAGCTGGAGGGACCCAAAGACCCCAAAAAAAACCCCCACCTGTGCGTCCCTGGCTGCAGGAATGCAGGGTAGAAATGCACTGAGGGATTGTCCTGAGCTGAGGGAGCCACAAGGCCCTGAAAAACCCCACCTGTGCATCCCTGACTGCAGTGTAGAAATGCACTGAGGGAATGTCCTGAACTGAGGGACCCACAAGGCCCCCAAAAACCCCACCTGTGCATCCCTGGCTGCAGGAATGCAGTGTAGAAATGCACTGAGGGATTGTCCTGAACTGAGGGACACCCAGGGGTCATTGATCCCAACTCCTGGCCCTGCACAGACCCCCAACAACCCCACTGTGCATCCCTGGGGGCAGTGTCCATCTTGGAGCTCTGGCAGCCCCTGGGCCATGCCCATTCCCTGGGGGCAGTGCCCAGCACCCTCTGGGGGAAGAATCTTCCCCTAAAACCCAGCCTGAGCCTGGCCTGCCCCAGCTCCAGCCATTCCCTGTCACACAGAGCCGAGACCAGAGCTGTCCCTCGGGAGGAGCTGCTCCTCCTGTGGCCCCTCCAGACCCTTCCCCATCCTTTGGATGCTCTCTACCAGCTTTAGATCTTCCTTATCCCGAGGCACCCCCACCTCAGGAGGTTTGGAATGTGCAGCTGCTGCTGGTGCTGCCTGTCAGGGCTGTGACGTTCCCTGTTCTCCCTGCAGGAGGAAGCTCGTCCCGCTGCGCAGGAAGATCGAGAGGCGCGAGAACAGGCGGGAGGTAACGAGTGCCCTGTGTCACCTTGAGTGCCATGTGTCACCTTGAGTGCTCTGTGTCACCTCGTGCCACTGCCCCTGTGTCACCTCGAGTGCCCTGTGTCACCTTGTGCCATTGGCCCTGTATCACCTTGAGTGCCCCGTGTCACCTCGTGCCACTGCCCCCGTGTCACCTCGAGTGCCCCGTGTCACCTCGAGTGCCCTGTGTCACCTCGAGTGCCCCGTGTCACCTTGTGCCACTGCCCCTGTGTCACCTCGTGCCACTGCCCCGTGTCACCTTGAGTGCCCTGTGTCACCTCATGCCACTGGCCCTGTGTCACCTCGAGTGCCCCGTGTCACCTTGTGCCACTGCCCCTGTGTCACCTCGTGCCACTGCCCCGTGTCACCTTGAGTGCCCTGTGTCACCTCATGCCACTGGCCCTGTGTCACCTCGAGTGCCCCGTGTCACCTTGTGCCACTGCCCCTGTGTCACCTCGAGTGCCCTGTGTCACCTTGAGTGCCCTGTGTCACCTCGTGCCACTGCCCCTGTGTCACCTTGTGCCACTGCCCCTGTGTCACCTCGAGTGCCCTGTGTCACCTCGTGCCACTGCCCCTGTGTCACCTCAAGTGCCCCTGTGTCACCTCGAGTGCCCCGTGTCACCTCGTGTGCCCTGTGTCACCTTGAGTGCCCCTGTGTCACCTCTAGTGCCCCGTGTCACCTCTAGTGCCCCGTGTCACCTTGAGTGCCCTGTGTCACCTCAAGTGCCCTGTGTCACCTCAAGTGCCCCTGTGTCACCTCGAGTGCCCTGTGTCACCTCGTGCCACTGCCCCTGTGTCACCTTGAGTGCCCCGTGTCACCTCGAGTGCCCTGTGTCACCTCGTGCCACTGCCCCTGTGTCACCTCGAGTGCCCTGTGTCACCTCGTGCCACTGCCCCTGTGTCACCTCAAGTGCCCTGTGTCACCTTGAGTGCCCCGTGTCACCTCGTGCCACTGCCCCCGTGTCACCTCGTGCCACTGCCCCTGTGTCACCTCGTGTCACTGCCCCTGTGTCACCTCGTGTCACTGCTGCTGTCCCCACTGTCCCTGGCGCTCACCCAGCTGCTCTGTGTTCCCCAGGAGAAAGCCCTGATCGCTGCCCAGCTGGACAACGCCATCGAGAAGGAGCTGCTGGAAAGGCTGAAGCAGGACACGGTGAGGGAGCTGCCCTGGGGGATGCCTGGCTCCCCAAAACACAGGGAACCCCAAAACATGAGGGCTCCCCTATTGTGCACAGGACTTCCCAAAACACAGGGAGCCCCAAAACATGAGGGCTCCCCTATTGTGCACAGGGAGCCCCAAAACACGAGGGCTCCCCAAAACATGAGGGCTGCTCCCCTGTTCTGTGCACAGGGCTCCCCAAAACACAGGGAACCCCAAAACACGAGGGCTCCCCAAAACACAGGGAACCCCAAAACATGAGGCCTCCCCTATTGTGCACAGGACTTCCCAAAACACAGGGAACCCCAAAACATGAGGGCTCCCCAAAAGACAAGTGCTCCCCTCCTGTCCTGTGCACAGGGAGCCCCAAAACATGAGGGCTCCCCAAAACATGAGGGCTGCCCTCTTCTCTAGTACACAAGGAGCCTTAAAACACGAGGGCTCCCCTCTTGTGCACAGGGAGCCCCAAAACATGAGGGCTCCCCTCCTGTTCTGTGCACAGGGACCCCCCAGAACACAAGGGCTCCCCAAAACACGGGAGCTCCAAAAGACAAGGACTCCCCAAAATACAGGGAGCCCCAAAACACGAGGGTTCCCCCAAAACACGAGGGCTGCCCTCCTGCTCTGTGCATAGGTAGCCCCAAAACATGAGTGCTCCCCAAAACACGAGGGCTCCCCCAAAACACGAGGGCTCCCCAAACACGAGGGCTGCCCTCCTGCTCTGTGCACAGGTAGCCCCAAAACACGAGGGCTCCCCCAAATGCGAGGGCTCCCCAAAACACGAGGGCTGCCCTCCTGCTCTCTGCATGGAGAGCCCCAAAACACGAGGGCTCCCCCAAACACGAGGGTTCCCCCAAAACACGAGGGCTCCCCTCCTGTCCTGTGCAGGATCGTGGGCCCAGCTGGGAAGGGGCTGATCCACACCTCAGTCTGATGCTGCCCCATGCAGGCTGTCAGTGCCCCCCCAGCCCAAAGTGCATCTTCCTCCTCCTGTGGCTCATGGAAAATGCCGATTTTCCTTTCAGTATGGAGACATTTACAACTTCCCCATCCACGCCTTTGACAAGGCCCTGCAGCAGCAAGACGCAGAGAGCGAGAGCGAGTCGGATGCAGAGAGGGAAGAAGATGAGGATGATGATGAGGTAAAGCTTCCAGCCCTGCTGTGGTGCTGAGCTGGGCTGAGAACAACTCAGAAGAGCCTTTTGGTGGCTCTTCCATGATGCTGCAGTGCTCAGTCCCTGCTCTGTTCCTTGCAGGACGTGGATAAAAGGGAGTTTGTGGAAGCAGAGGACAGCGAGCTCAGCGACTTTGAGGTGGGTGAAGCACCAGGGCCCAACTGAGGCTGAGCTGCAGGGGCACCTCCACCCCTGGGTGCCTTTGGGGAGGGGTAAGAGGCAGCAAAATCAGCTGTGGAAGAGAATTGTGCAGTGGGAGCCCAGCCCAGCTCTGAGTGGGATCGTAAGGAGGTGATTTTGGGGAAGGAGGAGGTTTAATTACACAACCTGCCCTGACATCACTCTGCTCACTCAATTCTTCCTCAGGACATGGATAAACTGGAGACAAGCAGTGAAGAGGAGCAGGAAGAGGAGGAAGAAGAGGAGGAGAAAGCCTCCCACTCCAAATCTAAAGGGAAAACGCCCCTGAAGGGCCCAGCCAGGAGAAAACGTCCCCACATCGAGATAGAGTACGAGGAGGAGACAGAGCCCAGCACCAAGACAAAAACAGCTTGAGCCCTCCTGATCCCATTTGGTACTGACTGAACTCCAGATGTGCCTCCAGAGTGTGACTGCAGCATCTGTCACCCACCTCCCACCCCTCACAGGAGCCTGTTTGATACTCCACACATGTTCTGGGGTCTGTGCCCTGAGCCCAGGCAGCTGCAGTGAGTTTGTACAATGGGTGAAGCCCAGCTCAAAGGAACATCTCCCACCTCCCTCCTCTGCAACCTCAAAAAGCTGAGCCCAGCCTCTGCTCCAGGAAGGGCCCTGCTGCTCCCTGTAAGGCTGGGGAAAGCTCAGCTGTGTCTGGGGGGAGGTGTAGGGCTCAGAGGTAGGACAAGAACGACAGAACTTGAAATAAAACCAAGAATTTTATTGTACAAAAGCAGCTGAGCAGTGTCAGGCACCTCAGGTGCTCTCCTGCAGCCTGTTCTCCTCACAGCTGCTGTGCAGCCCTGGCAGCAGCACCTGCAGGGAGCAGAGCAGCACTGCCAGAGCCCTGGCACAGAGCCCAAGCCAACCCTTGGGTACCAGGCCCGGGGCCATCCCTGTGCTCCCACCCCTCAGGAAGGTGGGCACGGCCCCAGGTGCAGCTCCCACCCCTCAGGCAGGTGGGCACAGCCCCAGGTGCAGCTCCCACCCCTTTGGGAAGGTGGGCATGGTCCCAGGTGCAGCTCCCACCCCTCAGGAAGGTGGGCACAGCCCCAGGTACAGCTCCCAGACCCCTTTGGGAAGGTGGGCACAGCCCCAGGTGCAGCTCCCACCCCTCAGGAAAGTGTGCACAGCCCCAGGTGCAGCTCCCAGACCCCTTTGGGAAGGTGGGCACGGCCCCAGGTGCAGCTCCCACCCCCTCAGGAAGGTGGGCACAGCCCCAGGTGCAGCTCCCACCCCTCAGGCAGGTGGGCACAGCCCCAGGTGCAGCTCTCACCCCTTTGGGAAGGTGGGCACAGCCCCAGGTGCAGCTCCCACCCCTCAGGGAGGTGGGCACAGCCCCAGGTGCAGCTCCCACCCCCTCAGGCAGGTGTGCAGTGCCCCAGGTGCAGCTCCCAGACCCTCAGGGAGGTGGGCACAGCCCCAGGTGCAGCTCCCACCCCTCAGGAAGGTGGGCACAGTCCCAGGTGCAGCTCCCACCCCTGGGGAAGGTGGGCACAGCCCCAGATGCAGCTCCCACCCCTCAGGAAGGTGGGCACAGCCCCAGGTGCAGCTCCCAGACCCCTTTGGGAAGGTGGGCACGGCCCCAGGTGCAGCTCCCACCCCTCAGGAAGGTGGGCACAGCCCCAGGTGCAGCTCCAACCCCTCAGGAAGGTGTGCAGTGCCCCAGGTGCAGCTCCCACCCCTCAGGCAGGTGTGCAGTGCCCCAGGTGCAGCTCCCAGACCCCTTTGGGAAGGTGGGCACAGCCCAGGTGCAGCTCCCACCCCTCAGGAAGGTGGGCACAGTCCCAGGTGCAGCTCCCACCCCTGGGGAAGGTGTGCAGTGCCCCAGGTGCAGCTCCCACCCCTCAGGAAGGTGGGCACAGCCCCAGGTGCAGCTCCCACCCCTTTGGGAAGGTGGGCACAGCCCCACGTGCAGCTCCCACCCCTCAGGCAGGTGTGCAGTGCCCCAGGTGCAGCTCCCACCCCTCAGGAAGGTGGGCACAGCCCCAGGTGCAGCTCCCACCCCTTTGGGAAGGTGGGCACAGCCCCAGGTGCCCCTGTCCCCTCTGTCAGGTGTAGGGCTCGCAGGTGGGACAGAAGGACAGAATTTTAAATAAACACAACATTTTTATTGTACAAAAGGGGCTGAGCAGTGTCAGACACCTCAGGTGCTCTCCTGCACCTTCCTGAAGCACTCCTGCAGCCTCTTCTCCTCACAGCTGCTGTGCAGCCCTGCCAGCAGCACCTGCAGGGAGCAGAGCAGCACTGCCAGAGCCCTGGCACTGATGGTGCCACCCAGCCCACACTGAGCCCATCCAGCAACAGCTCCTGAGTCCCTCAGCACCGCTGCTGGGGAGGGGGGACCCAAACTCCTGCTGGGCTGAGGGGGAAGAGGGGCCTGGAAGCCACCAGGGAGCCCTGAGAGCCACCAAGGGGCCCTGAGAGCCACCAGGGAGCCCTGAGAGCCACCAAGGGGCCCTGAGAGCCACCAAGGGGCCCTGAGAGCCACCAGGGAGCCCTGAGAGCCACCAAGGAGCCCTGAGAGCCACCAAGGGGCCCTGAGAGCCACCAAGGGGCCCTGAGAGCCACCAGGGGGCTCTGAGAGCCACCAAGGGAGCCCTGAGAGCCACCAAGGAGCTCTGGCAGCCACCAAGGGGCCCTGAGAGCCACCAAGGGAGCCCTGAGAGCCACCAAGGGGCCCTGAGAGCCCCCAGGGAGCCCTGAGAGCCACCAAGGGGCTCTGAGAGCCACCAAGGGAGCCCTGAGAGCCACCAAGGGGCCCTGAGAGCCACCAAGGGGCCCTGAGAGCCACCAAGGGGCCCTGGCAGCCACCAAGGGGCCCTGAGAGCCACCAGGGAGCCCTGGCTCACCTTGACCTGGCCCTGATAGCCACGAGAGAGCTCTAACAGCCAGCAGAGAGCCCTGACAGCCACCAGGGAGCCCTGACCCACCTTGACCTGTCCCCAGCAACCCCAGGGAGCCCTGGCTCACCTTGACCTGGCCCTGGCAGCCCCAGGGAGCCCTGAAAGCCACCAGGGAACCCTGACCCACCTTGACCTGTCCCCAGCAGCCCCAGGGAGCCCTGACCCACTCTGACCTGTCCCTGACAGCCCCAGGGAGCCCTGGCTCACCTTGCCCTGTCCCCAGCAGCCCCAGGGAGCCCTGGCTCACCTTGACCTGGCCCTGGCAGCAGTGGTCCAGCAGGATGAGGCACTGGGTGGCCCCGTGCAGCAGAGCAGCCCTGACAGGCTCAGGGGTCGGGCCCTGATCGCTGTGAACGTCCCAGAGCAGCCTCAGCAGGGCCTTGAGGAGCACAGGGAGCCTGCAGGGCATCCTGCAAGGGAAAGAGCTCATCCCAAAGCCTCCCCAGGCAGGGACAGCACAGCCTGGGGCTGCTCTGGGGCAGGATTGCAGCCAGGACAGCCCTGGACAGGCAGGAACCAGGGATGGTGTTGGGGATGCTGGTAATGCACAAATGCAGCTCACAGCACAGGGTTTACTCCATGGTGGTGCAATTTATGCTTTTGGAACAGCACAAGTTGGGTCAAAATGAGGGCCCAGCTTAATTTTGGAGCCACGTTTTTCAATAATGCCAGTGGGACAATTTTCCCTCAGGATTTCAGGGCTTTTCCTGAAGAAAAAGTAACTTTGGGTCTTCAAGTGGGAAGATTCAGGGTAGGAATGAAACATTCATGTCAGGACAGGAATGAAATGATTTCAGGGCTTTTCCTGAAGTAACTTTGGGTTTTAAAGTGGGAAGATCCAGGGTAGGAATGAAACATTCATGGCAGGACAGGAATGAAATGATTTCAGGGCTTTTCCTGGAGAAAAAGTAACTTTGGGTTTTAAAGTGGGAAGATCCAGGGTAGGAATGAAACATTCATGGCAGGACAGTTTTGTGGTACCTGGGCCAGGCGTGCTCTATGGTGCACTGCAGAGTCTGCAGGATTCCCAGCCTGGCCTCTTCCCCAGGGCCATCAGACACCTCCAGGTAGCCCAGGATGACTCGTTCCAGCCTCTTCAGGTGCCTCACGATGAGGATGCCGAGTCTGGGAGCACAAACACACCCTGAGGAGGGGGGACAGATCCCCTGGATCCCAAAAACACCCTGAGGAGGGGGGATTGATCCCCTGGATCCCAAAAACACACCCTGAGGAAGGAGGATAATTCCCTGGATCCTAAAAACACACCCTGAGGAGGGAGGATTGATCCCCTGGATCCTAAAAACACCCTGAGGAAGGAGGATAATTCCCTGGATCCCAAAAACACACCCTGAGGGGGGAACCAACCCTTGGATACCAAGCCCAGGGCCCATCCCTGTGCTCCCACCCCCTTTGGGAAGGTGGGCAGAGCCCAGGTGCAGCTCCCACCCCTCAGGAAGGTGGGCACAGCCCCAGGTGCAGCTCCCAGACCTTCAGGAAGGTGGGCACAGCCCCAGGTACAGCTCCCACCCCTCAGGAAGGTGGGCACAGCCCCAGGTGCAGCTCCCACCCCTCAGGAAGGTGTGCAGTGCCCCAGGTGCAGCTCCCACCCCTCAGGAAGGTGTGCAGTGCCCCAGGTACAGCTCCCACCCCTCAGGCAGGTGTGCAGTGCCCCGGGTGCAGCTCCCACCCCTCAGGAAGGTGGGCACGGCCCCAGGTGCAGCTCCCACCCCTTTGGGAAGGTGTGCAGCGCCCCAGGTGCAGCTCCCACCCCTCAGGAAGGTGGGCACAGCCCCAGGTGCAGCTCCCACCCCTCAGGCAGGTATGCAGTGCCCCAGGTGCAGCTCCCACCCCTCAGGCAGGTGGGCACAGCCCCAGGTGCAGCTCCCACCCCTCAGGCAGGTGGGCACAGCCCCAGGTGCAGCTCCCACCCCTCAGGCATGTGCTCAGGTGGCCCTGTCCCCGTGTCCCACCTGGTGACAAAGGCAGGCAGGCTCCCTGCGTAGACCCTGCGCAGCGCCAGCCGGTGCTCGGCCTCCATGTGGGTCAGCAGCAGCTGCAGCACCTGGTCCCAGGGGGAGGTGGCCCTGGGCTGGCCCTGGCGCCGCTGCCATCGCTCCAGCACGGGCAGCAGGTCCAGCAGGCACAGCAGCACCGCCTGGTTTGGGGACAGCGGGGACTCTGAGCTCCTGCTCTCTCCAAAGCACAACAAACCCAACCCCGTGGCTCAGCTGGGTGCTTCAAAGCTGTTCCGTGCCCACCTGGAATGGGCAGGAGGGAGCAGCTCCTCCCTCTGTGGTGTTTTCCTGCAATTTATTCCCTGGTGATAGGGGCAGGCTCAGCCTCCTGCCTGAACCTGAGGGGCTCCCTGCACCCCAGGCCCCCCCAAAGGCCAGGGCAGCCCCGTCCTACCTGGATGAGAGGAGCCTCCCGTGAGTAGAGGTGGTTGTAGAGGGCGTGGAAAACCACCTGGGCCCTGTTGAACTGGCACAGATCCGCTCCTGGCTGCAACAACAGAGAGCAGGACATCACTGCTGGGCAGCACAGGACCCTCAGCCCAGCCAGGAACTGCTGGAAATGCAGGTTAAACCTCCCAAAGCCTGCAGGAGTGTGAGGAAATGCAGGTTAAACTTCCCAAAGCCTGGGGAGTGTGGGGAACTGCAGGTTAAACCCTGCCATGGCCTTCCCAAAGCCTGCAAGGTGCGAGGAATTGCTGGAAATGCAGGTTAAACCTCCCAAAGCCTGGAGGAGTGTGAGGAAATGCAGGAAATGCAGGTTAAACCCTGCCATGGCCCTCCCAGAGTCTGGGGAACTGCAGGAAATGCAGGTTAAACCCTGCCATGGCCTTCCTGAAGCTTGGGAGGTGTGAAGAACTGCAGGAAATGCAGGTTAAACCCTGCCATGGCCTTCCCAGAGTCTGGGGAACTGCAGGAAATGCAGGTTAAACCCTGCCATGGCCTTCCCAAAGCCTGCAAGGTGTGAGGAATGGCTGGAAATGCAGGTTAAACCCTGCCATGGCCTTCCCAAAGCCTGCAAGGTGTGAGGAACGGCTGGAAATGCAGGTTAAACTTCCCAAAGCCTGGAGGAGTGTGAGGAAATGCAGGAAATGCAGCTGAAATCTTGCCATGGCCTTCCCAAAGCCTGGAAGGTGTGAGGAACTGCTGGAAATGCAGGTTAAACCCTGCCATGGCCCTCCCAGAGTCTGGGGAACTGCAGGAAATGCAGGTTAAACCCTGCCATGGCCTTCCCAAAGCCTGGGGAGTGTAAAAAGCTGCAGGAAATGCAGGTTAAACCCTGCCATGGCCTTCCCAGAGTCTGGGGAACTGCAGGAAATGCAGGTTAAGCCCTGCCATGGCCCTCCCAGAGTCTGGGGAACTGCAGGAAATGCAGGTTAAGCCCTGCCATTCACCAGGAAGAGAAGTTAGGAACCTGACCCACAGGTGGAACTGTGTGAGGGCAGGGTCAGGCTGGATTTTAGGGACAGGTTCTCTCCCCAGAGGGTGCTGGGCACTGCCCAGGGAACGGGCACGGCCTCGAGGCTGCCCGAGCTCCAGGATGAGATGGTTGGGGGGGTCCGTGCAGGGCCAGGGCTGGGACTCGGGTCCCTGTGGGTCCCTCCCAGCTCAGGACATTCCGTGATCGCCCCTCCCGGCACACAGCGGCCGCAGGGGGCTCCACGCCCTCCCTTCCTCACCACGTTGAGGACGATGTGGTGCAGGCAGCGCACGCCCAGCACTTTGTTCTCCTCCTGGAAGTCGTCGGAGAGGAGCAGCGCGGGCGGCAGGACCCGCTCCAGGTGCGGGCACAGGCGGGGCCGGCTGACACGGAGCAGAGACCAGGAGAACACGTCCTTGGAGGCAGGGTTACACTTCCAGGTGTCTCTGGAGAGACAGGCACAGCTCAGGGAACACGCAGTGCTCACTTCCCCTCCACTTGAGGCTCTCAGCTGGCGGCAAACCCTGACAATGATCCCCCAACACCTTCCTGTCAGCACCCAGGGATCCCTCTGGCTGTCCTGAGCAGCCCAGACCCTGCCAGGGGGCTCAGAGACCCTGGCACAGAGCCCAAAATGCCCCTGTGGGTTTGATTATGACCCATGGAGCAAGTTACCAACCTTGTATGAAGATCAGCAAGCTACAACAGTTTAAGTAGAATATTAGTGAAGTTATCACGGGGTGGAAAAGTAGATTTTGGGGTTTTTGGTATGGGGGTTCAGGAGGCAAGATGGAGAGAATTGGGTGTGTCCAGCCTTTCTCCTTCTTCTTCTTGGCCTCCATCTTCTGCTGTGATGTTGGCACTTTGGGATTGGTTTAGAGTAGAAGCTCAGTGTCTAACACAGGTGATGGGTATTGGGAAGTAATTGTAAACATTGTACAGGTAGTTTTTAGTATAAAGACATAACCCTGCCCTGGGGGCAGGCAGAGTGCCTGGAACTGTCCTGCTGGACGGACCTCGGCAGGGCAGGAGAAAATTTTTTATAGGTAAGATAAAATAAACAACCTTGAGACCGAGAAATGAAGAGCCCTGACTCATTCTTCAAGCACCAGGCTGGGAAAAGAGACTTTGGAACTTTTTTTGAGGTTACTCTGAGCAGCAGAGATCCCGACACCTTCCATTTGGAAAGCTCCTGGTTTCATACTTATCACCTCGAGTGTCAAATTTCCCAGTATTTCCCACAGACACCCTCCAACCATGCCACACTCTGCTCCCCACTCACTTGGTTAACTCCTGCTTCAGGAGCCCCATCACCTCTCCGAATCTTCCTTCCTCATCCCCCTCCTTTCCCTGCAGGAATTCCTCCACGGACCCGCAGCCTGGAGCAGCCGCTCCAGCAGCTCCTGAGCCACCACAGTGCTCATTTCCCCTCCACCCGAGGCTCTCAGCTGGCAGCAAACCCTGACAATCATCCCCCAACACCTTCCATTTGGAAAGCTCCTGGTTTCGTACTTATCATCTCTTGAGCCTCAGAAATTTCCCAGTATTTCCTATCCAACCACGCCACACTCTGCTCCCCACTCACTTGGTCAACTCCTGCTTCAGGAGCCCCATCACCTCTCCGAATCTTCCTTCCTCATCCCCCTCCTTTCCCTGCAGGAATTCCTCCACGGACCCGCAGCCCGCAGTCCGGAGCAGCCGCTCCAGCACCTCCTGAGCCACCGCCCGACTCCTCGCCGTGGTCCAGGGCCTCTCCTCTTTGTGTGTGACAGCAAAGATGAACGCGTGTCCCAGCACCCGGCGCGGGATGGACCCCACCGGTGGCGACTCCTGGCTCCGGGCATCTTCCAGCTTCTGCAGGAGCAGCAGGAACGCGGCGCCAACGCGCTCTGCCCGCTCGGGCACGGCCGCTAACGCCGCGTCCCGGCCGGGCTGCTCGGCCCCGTCCCGCTCCCGTTGCGGCGGAGCCGCCAGCCCGCCCAGCGCCGCCGCCAGCCGGGCCAGCGCCGCGGCATCCGCCGCCTCCAGCAGCGCGCCCAGCTCCCGCAGCGCCCCGGCCCGCTCGCACAGCGCCCGCCCGGCCCGCAGCAGCGCCTGCTCGGCCGAGGGAGCGACAGGGCCCCGCTCCGGGCTCGGGCTGGTGCTGCTGGTGCTGCTGGCGGCCATGGCCTCGCACGGGAACCGCGGGACCGGCCCGCCCTGGAACCGCGCTAGGGACACATCGCTGGGGGCAGCGGCGAACTGCGGGGAGAGGGGACCCCGGGACACCTCAGAGACCCCCGGGACACCTCAGAGACCCCCGAGCATCCCGGGATCCCTCACAGACCCCCGGGTTCTCCTCAGAGACCCTCAAGCACCCCTGGGATCCCTCACAAACCCCCCGAACACGCCCGGTCCCGTCACCGCGCCGCCGCCGCCCCCCGCACCACGCGCGCGTACTGTCGCAAAACCTCCCGCTTGCCGTAAAGCCGACGGTGGGGGGCGTGGTTATGAGCGCATAAATTTGCATCGCTAATTTCCGACTGCGGAGCGCGGCAGAGCGGCCGTGCGGCGGTGCGGAGCGGAAAAACGGGAAGGAGAAGGACGAGAAGAACGGCTCAGAGGGGGTAAATGAAAAACCAGGGAGAGCTAAGTGGGGCAGTGATGTCGCCGTGGCCGGCAGAGCAGTGGCACGGTGGTAGCTTCGGGCGCGGCGGCCATGTTGGCGATCCTTCCGGTTCATGGAAATGATGAATGGGAGTGGCACGCGCCTGCGTGATGTGTGCGCCCTGCGTTACGACGTTGCACAGTCCCATCTGACCGCCGGGGGGTCCTGACGTCACCATGACGTCATTTTACCGCCTGTACGGCAAGAACAGAGATTCGGCTGGCTAGGAATGTGTTAGGGGTGACGTCGCAGCTGACGTCATCTGCATACTGCTTGCGCGGTCTGGTGATCAGCTGTCGCTGCTACGTCCCCACGCAACAACAAAACAAGTGAAATTCAATGGCGAGAAAAATATCATGGGGTGTGTGATGTCACTTCTGACGTCATCCCCTCGGCATGTGAGGTGCCTGGTGATTGGGTCTGTGATGTCACTGCTACGTCATTCCCATACGTAAAAACCACCTAAATTCAATAGCTAGGAGATGTTATGGGGTGTATGATGTCACTGCTGATGTCACCCATACTCCATGGGAGGTGCCTGGTGATCGGCTCTATGACGTCACTGCTACATCATTCCCTTATGTCAAAACCAGTGAAATTCAGTAGTTAGGAGGATGTTATTGGGTGTATGATGTCACCGCTGACGTCATCCATATGCCGTGTGAGGTGCCTGGTAATTGGCCCTGTGACATCACTGCTACGTCATTCCCACATGTCAAAACCATGAAATTCAATAGGTAGGAGGATGTTATAGGGTGCATGACGTCACTGCTGACATCATCCCCTCGGCGGGTGAGGTGCTGGCGATTGGCTCTGTGACGTCACTGCCACGTCATCTCCTTCCCATGTCGATAATCAGTGGAAATGAGCAAATGAAGGGGGGCATGCACAGCCCCTGGGCGCTCTGTGATGTCACTGCTGATGTCACATTCTCCGGCACGTGTCAAAAATCATCGGGAATGGGCAAATCCAGGGGTGCGCCCTGATGTGGGCACAGCCTGGGGAGCGGCCGGCCCTGGAGGGGTCAGTGATGTCACTACTGACGTCATCATCTCTCAGATATGTGTAAAGCGGGGAAACTGGGAAGATTCGGGGGGTCCTGCCCTGATCTGGGCACAATTTGGGGGCAGTTTGATGTATTTTGGGCACTTTGTCACCACCTTAAAGGGTCACAGCCAGCTGTGTCCCCTCCTTGGGGGGCTCAGCACCCCCTGGGGTCCCCTGGCCCATCCCTGCAGCACCCACAGCTCAGATGGGTTCAAAATCATCCATTTAAGAATTTTTTGGACACAAAACTGTACAATCCAGTTGGAATTCAGCACATCCCTGTCTGTCCTGGATTGCTCAAACCCCTGCCAGGGGGCTCAGAGACCCTGGCACAGAGCCCAAGACCCCTCTGGCTTTGATTATGACCCATGGAAAAAATCACCAACCTTATATGAGGATCTGCAAGCCACGAAAGTCTAAGTAGAATAATAATTAGTTTGTCATGGGGTGAAAAAGAGATTTTTTGGGGTTTTTAGAATGGGAGTTCAGGGGGCAAGATGGAGGAATCTGGGCGTGTCCAGCCTTTCTCCTTCTTCTTCTTGTTCTCCATCTTCTGGGTTATGTTGGCACTTTGGGATTGGTTTAGGGTGGAAGCTCAGTGTCTAACACAGGTGATGGGTATTGGGAAGGAATTGTAAATATTGTACACGTAGTTTTTAGTATGAAAAGATAACTGAGGGTGTCAGTGTGCCTCTGTCTGTCCTGCTGAAGGGACCTCGGCAGGCCAGAGAAAGAATTTTATGGATAAGAAACAACAAACAACCTTGGGAATGAGAACTGAAGAGCTCTGACTCCTTCTTTGACTGCCGGGCTGGGAAAAGAGACTTGAACACGTCCTGGGGTCCCTGTGGGCAGCAGAGATCCCCAGACAACCCCTCAGCCCCGTGGGGATCCCGGGGGGCTCCGGGGATACAAAAACAACTCAGTGCAGCCAAGGTGTCACCAGCCAGGGGCTGTGCACAAATCACCAACAGGACAGGACTACTGGGAACGTGCCTTGAGCTGTTTGATTTTCCAGCATCAGCCTCATTCCATGGTTATGACAATGGGAAGATGCCACCAGCTCACATCCCAGGCAGCAGACACAGAACTCAATGTCACAACTCACTTTATAAGTGTTTTGACCAATCCCACAAAGCAAAAGCACATTGACAGTGGTTCCATCCAACCGCTACAAGCACAGGTACCTTTGGTTAAACAATGCTTGCTTATTTCAAATACAATCCCTGCTTGTGAGCCTTCAAACACAATGCTCAGAGCTCCATTATTAAGCTTAGAACTGCCTAATATCTCTCTAGATAAACTTTCTGTAGTTTAGGGAGTTATTCTAGACAAGTGTTAATACACAGACCATTGTTCTATTTGCCCTTGCTTTTCTACAGTTTAAATAATTTTAATTTTTCTGCTGCCCAATCTCATGGCTGCTGCTCAGCTCCAATCCCAGTTCTGCTGCCTCTGGGGCCTCTTGCAGCTTTCCCAAACCCCTCTGATTTTATGGATTCCCACACCAAGGGGGGAGGACAAGGATCCCGACCCTCACCCAGGGCTCAGCTTCCCGCCGGGAATTCCACAACGCGGACAAGGCCAAACCCAAACCGAGCCGTGGCCTTGGGGGTGAAATCCCAGACGGGAAACCGCGGATCCCTGCAGAGGGACTGGGGCAGGTGGGGTGGATCCCTGTGGATCCCTGTGGATCCCTGTGGATCCCCGTGGATCCCTATGGATCCCGGTGGATCCCTGTGGATCCCGCAGGTGCGATCCGGCCCCGGGGCTGCCTCCCCCAGCTGCCCCAGGAGGGTCCCGAGGCCGGCGTGGGGCGGTTTGAGGGGTTTGATGCACACGGGGCACACGCAGCGAATCTCCTGCTGGGAATTCCCGCAATTCCTGCAGGCAGGAACGTGGGAATGGCCCTGGGAACTGGGGAATGCTGATTTCCACTGGGAATTCCCAGCACCTGCGGGCAGAAATTTGGGAATGGTGCTGGGAATTGGGGAATGGCGATTCCTGGCGGGAATTCCCAGCACCTGAGGGCAGGAACGCGGGAATGGCGCTGGGAATTGCGGGAATGCTGATTTCCACTGGGAATTGCGAGGATGCCGGTTCCCACCGGGAATTCCCGCAATTCCTGCGGGCAGAAATTCGGGAATGCCGATTCGCACCGGGAATTCCTGGCACCTGCAGGCAGAAAGGCCACCGGGAATTGTGGGAATGCTGATTCCCACTGGGAATTCCTGCAATTCCTGCGGGCAGAAATTCGGGAATGCCGATTCCCACCGGGAATTGCAGCCACCTGCAGGCAGGAACGTGGGAATGCCAATTCCCACTGGGAATTGCAGGCAGCTGTGGGCAAGAATTGCGGGAATTCTGATTCCCGCCGGGAATTCCTGCAATTCCTGCGGGCAGAAATTCGGGAATACCCATTCCCACCGGGAATTGCAGCCACCTGCGGGCAGGAATGCAGGAATGCCGATTCCTGCCAGGAATTCCCAGCACCTGCGGGCAGGAACGTGGGAATGCTGATTCCCACTGGGAATTCCTGCAATTCCTGTGGGCAGGAATTTGGGAACTCTGATTCCCGCCGGGAATTCCCGGCACCTGTGGGCAGGAACACGGGAATGCCACCGGGAATTGCGGGAATGCCGATTCCCACCAGGAATTCCCGGCACCTGCGGGCAGGAATGCGGGAATGCCGATTCCCGGCGGGAATTGCAGCCACCCGCGGCCAGGGATTCAGGAATGCGGATTCCCGGCGGGAATTGGCCGCTCCCGCCGCGCTGGCACAGCAGCACCCCCAGCTCCTCCTGCAGCCCAAAATCCTCCAGGCAGACGGCGCAGCTCTGCCGTGGGAGGTGAGACGGCGGCTGAGGGCGGGCGTGAAACGCCACGGATCGGGAAATCCCGGGAATTTCCAGCCGGGAGATCAGCCCGGTCCCCAGAGCACCCGCGGGGACGGGGATTCCCTCGGGATCCGAGCCCACGCATCCCGGGACAGCGCATCCCGGGCCTGTCCCGTGTCCTGGGGGTTATCCCGGGTCACCCCGGCTCCATCCCCAGCCTGTCCCGTGTCCCGAGGGTTATCCCGGTCCATCCCAGCTCCATCCCCAGCCAGACAGGCTGGGGGACACTGGCACTGCCAGCTCTGCTGGGGGACACTGGCACTGCCAGCCTGGCTCTGCCTCCCACCGGGAGCCCCCCTTTGTCCCCACTGATGGGAAAAAGAGGGGACAACCCCAGGACAGGCCCTGAGCAGGGGCCCGGGGCAGGGGCTCAGGTTTGGGTGCTGAGCTGGATCTCAGGTTTGGGAGGGATCTCAGATTTGGGTGGGATCTTAGGCTTGAGCAGGATCTCAGGTTTGGGGACTGAGCAGGATCTCAGGTTTGGGTGGGATCTCAGGTTTGGGCACCGAGTGGGATCCCAGGTTTGATCCCTGGGCTGAGTTTGGGGGTACTCGGGTCCATCTCAACCCCGGGTGACGCCCTGTCCCCCATTCCCATGCCCGATGCCACCCTGAGCTGTCCCCAGCCCCACCAGACGTGTCCAGGCCGTTCCTTAGCTCTGCCTTTATTGTCACAGGGTGGCACGAGGCACGGAGAACACCCAAACACCGCGACAGGAGCCGGCCTGAGCCCTGACATCACCACAAACACACGGCACGCACGGCAGGCGACACACGGAGCTGTCCTGGCAGCCGGGGACACAAACGCCAGGGGGGACAACAAAGCCTTGGAGGCTCCCTGGAGGCCACGGGGATGGAGCAGCCGGTGAGGTGGGGCTGGGAGGGAAACCATGGCCAGGAGTGCAGGTGGAGGGTCTGGGCTGGACCATGGGGGACCCCCCGAGCTGCAGGGGGCTGTGGGGGAGGCACGGGCAGAGCTCACACAGTGGCAGCCCCTCAGGAGCTCCTCTGGAGCCGCAGGGCGTTGTCCAGGGCCACCAGCTGGCGCAGGAAGCCGCGGTTGGGGATGATCCCGCGGTGGTCCTTGACCGTCTTTATGGCTTCGACCAGGGGCATGTGGTGGCGGATCATGAGGTAGGCGAGGACCAGGGTGGCCGACCTGCTGACCCCGACGGCACAGTGCACGAGGATCCTCCCTGGGGGGACACGGCGGCCCCGTCACGGCATGGCTGGGAACATCCCACATTTTCAGCCCCAAATCCCACATTTTCAGCCCCAAAAATCCTACATTTGGAGCCCAAAAATCCCACATTTTCAGGCCAAAAATCCCACATTTTTAGCCCAAGAATCCCACGTTTTCAGCACAAAAATTCCACATTTTCAGCCCAAGTATTGCAAATTTTCAGCCCAAAAATCCACATCTTCAGCCCAAACATCCCACATTTTCAGCCTAAGAATCCCACATTTTCAGGCCCAAAATCCCACATTTTCAGCCCAAGAATCCCACATTTTCAGCCCAAAAAATCCCACATTTTCAGCCCAAACATCCCACATTTTCAGCCCAAGAATCACACATTTTCAGCCCAAAAAATCCCACATTTTCAGCCCAAAATCCCACATTTTCAGCCCAAGAATCCCACATTTTCAGGCGCAAAATCCCACATTTTCAGCCCAAGAATCCCACATTTTCAGCCCATGAGGGGACACCATTGAGGTAATCCCATCCTGGGGACACCATTGGGATTATCTCATGATGGGACACTGTTGAGGTGATCCCATGAGGAGACACCATTGGGATTATCCCATGGGGAGACACCATTGAGGTGATCCCATGAGGAGACATCATCAAGGTGATCTCATCCAGGGGACACCATTTGGGTTATCCCATGGGGAGACACCATTGAGATGATCCCATCCAGGGGACACCATTTGGATTAACTCATGACAGGGACACCACTGAGGTGATCCCATGAGGAAACACTGTCAGGTTTATCTCATCCAAGGGGACACCACCAAGACCATCCCATGAGGACACACGGGATGTGTCCTCAAAACCTCAAAACCCCTTTGTTTCCCACGACCCTCAACAACAACCACCACCAGACCACCACCCCCTCGCCGCTCCCCCCATCCCTTCTCCCTCTCCTCCCGCTTCCCTTCGGGGAACCTTCGTTGAGGGCCTGGTGGATGAAGTCGGCGGCGGGGTAGAAGTAGGGGCTCATGTCGAAGGAGGGCGAGTCGTGGGCCTCGATGCCCAGGTAGCGGATGCCCGTGCCCTCGTAGTAGTCGGCGCCGCCGCGCCAGCGGCAGTGGGAGGCGTTCAGCACGTGGGTGATGCGCAGCTGCAGCAGCTCCCGCCGGTTGGACGCGATGTCTCTGCAGGGACAGCAGGCAGGGGACGGCTCAGAGCGGGAAAAAGTGTCCCGGAGCACTGGAAAGGCTGTTCTGCTGCTCTGGATAAAGGTTTTTGGCTGAGGGAGCTGGATGTAAAAGCCTGGCGGATTTTTAAGATTTTTGGGTTTACTGTGATCTCACAGCCCTGGCTCTGTGGACACCCTCCCTGCTCAGCTCTGCCAGCTCCTTCCTCCTTTGTCCCAGCTAAATCTCTGCAAGGACAACAGCCACAGCAGGCAGGGGACACCTCAGGGCACTAAAAGTGTCCCAGAATGGTGGAAGGCTGCTCTGGATAAATGTTCCTGGCTGAGAGAGCTGGATGTAAATACCTGGTACATTTTTGAGATTATTGGGTTTTAAGGCGATCTCACAGCCATGGCTCTGTTGACACCCTCCCTGCACAGCCCTCTCAGCTCCTTCATCCTTTGTCCCAGGTAAATCTCTGCAGGCACAGCAGGGATGGACAGCTCAGAGCACTAAAACTGTCCCAGCGTAGTGGAAAGGCTGCTCTGGATAAATATTCCTGGCCGAGAGACCTGGATGTAAAAACCTGGTACATTTTTGAGATTATTGGGTTTTAAGGTGATCTCACAGCCCTGGCTCCATGGACACTCTCCCTGCCACCTCCCTCTTCCTTTGTCCCATCTAAAATCTCTGCAGGGACAGCAGGGAGGGACACCTCAGAGCACTAAAACTGTCCCAGCACGTTGGAAAGGCTGCTCTGGATAAATGTTTTTGGCTGAGAGAGCTGGATGTAAAAACCTGGTGGATTTTTGAGATTATTGGATTTTGTGGCAATCTCACAGCCCTGGCTCCATGGACACTCTCCCTGCCACCTCCTTCCTCCTTTGTCCCATATAAAATCTCTGCAGGCACAGCAGGGAGGGACAGCTCAGAGCACTAAAACTGTCCCATCACGTTGGAAAGGCTGCTCTGGATAAATGTTTTTGGCTGAGAGAGCTGGATGTAAAAACCTGGTGGATTTTTGAGATTATTGGGTTTTGTGGCGATCTCACAGCCCTGGCTCCATGGACACTCTCCCTGCCACCTCCCTCTTCCTTTGTCCCATATAAAATCTCTGCAGGCACAGCAGGGAGGGACAGCTCAGAGCACTAAAAGTGTCCCATCACATTGGAAAGGCTGCTCTGGATAAATGTTCCTGGCCGAGAGACCTGGATGTAAGAACCTGGTGGATTTTTGAGATTATTGGGTTTTGTGTCGATCTCACAGCCCTGGCTCCATGGACACTCTCCCTGCCACCTCCTTCCTCCTTTGTCCCATCTAAAATCTCTGCAGGCACAGCAGGGAGGGACAGCTCAGAGCACTAAAAGTGTCCCATCACATTGGAAAGGCTGCTCTGGATAAATGTTCCTGGCCGAGAGACCTGGATGTAAGAACCTGTCGGTTTGAGTCCCCCTCACGGTTCATTCCTCCCTGCCATGATCCCCCAGCCCCGTCGCGGGCCGCACTCACTGGTCTCCCAGGTAGAGGCCAGGCCACACCTCGTCGGCGTGGTTGCAGGCGGTTTTGCCGGTGTAGAGCAGCCGCTCCAGCTCGAAGACGCTGAGGATGGGGTGGGTGCCGCGCTCGTCCCGCGGGGCGCGGCTCGGGGAGCGGCTGCTGCTCCTGTAGAGCCTGGACAGGAAAGCCATGGGCGCTGCCCAGCCCCACCAGGCATGCCTGAGGGCACGGGGAGGCCGCACCGGAGCCTGGGGGTCACTGCTGCTGCTGCTGCCGCCACCCACGGTCCTGCTGGGGAGCCGAGGAGGAAAAAATACTAATTATTATTATTATTATTATTTATTAATTAATTAACAATTAGTAACAATTATTAAGAATAATAATTACTAATAACTAAACATTATTAATAGTAATTATTATTACTTTCATATTATATATTATTATATTATTTTTCTATTATATAATAATAATAGAAAAATAATATAATAATATATATAATATGAAAGTAGTAATAATTATTATTTTAAAAATATATATTATATATATAATTTATATTTATATATATTTATATATTACCTATTTATATATATAATATATAAATATATTATATTATTATATAAAAATGAATTATATCTACTATTACATTTTTATATTATAGATATTATTATATTATTTCTATACTACATAGAATCAATCAATTATTTCTATACTATATATAATCAATATTAATATCAATAAGTAATAATTAAAATAATTTATTATAATAACAAGTATTAAGAATTAATAACTATTAATATTATTTTAAATTGTATAGTACTATATTATTTTATATTATATATAATCAATAAATAAATAGTAATAAATAAATATTAATAAATAATAATAAATTATTCACAATTATTATGAATAATTGTGAATAATTATTAATAATAATTATGAATAATTATCTGCTGCTGTAGAATGTAACAGGTGGATCTCTGATTGGTCTCATGTGGTTGTTTCTCATTGGTGGCCAATCACAGTCAGCTGTCTGGTCAGTCACAAGATTTTATCATTCCATTCTTCCTTCTTTCCTTTCAAGCCTTCTCTAGTTTTAATATACAATTTTAATATAATATATATCATAAAATAATAAATCAGCCTTCTGAAACACGGAATCAAGATTCTCATCTCTTCCCTCATCCTGGGACCCCTGCTCGCCACCACACTGGGAATGGGGCTGGAGCACCAGGAGGGGCTGAGGGAGCTGGGAAGGTGCTGGAATGTTGGGGGACACGAGACAGATGGTGGAGTTTGGACCTGGATAACATCAGAGATTTGATACCAGGATGCCTTGGCAAAAGCAAACAGAACTTGGAAAATTAGACCTGGATTGCAAGAAGAAGGGGTTAAAGGGTTAAAAGGTAAAACCTTCTCTGTGTGGACATGGTGAGCACATGGTGGGAAAAACCCTCTGCTCCCAGGGCTGTAATATTTTCTCTATCCAGTCTTCTGCTGTATTTTTTGATAAGGTTTTAACAAATCTTTTTAAATCTTTGGAAAACGAGCAGCACTTCTCACACTTCCAAGAAGGAAAAGTGCTGGGGAGAACTTCCAGCTTCCAGGGCCAGCTGGAGAACTTCAGCTTGGGGAGAGCTTCCAGGGCCAGGGCTGGGGAGAACTTCCAGATTCCAGGGCCAGGGAGAACTTCCAGGGGCCAGAGCCGGGGAGAACATCCAGCTGATGGGGCTGGGGAGAGCTTCCAGCTTGGGGAGAGCTTCCAGGTGCCAAGGCTGGGGAGAATTTCCAGTTCAGGGCTGGGGAGAATTTCCAGCTTCCAGGGCTGGGGAGAATTTCCAGCTTCCAGGGCTGGGGAGAGCTTCCAGCTTCCAGATCCAGGGAGAGCTTCCAGCTTCCAGAGCTGGGGAGCGCTTCCAGCTTCCAGAGCTGGGGTGAACTTCCAGTTCGGGGCTGGGGAGAATTTCCAGCTTCCAGGGCTGGGGAGAATTTCCAGCTTCCAGGGCTGGGGAGAACTTCCAATGTGGGGCTGGGGAGAATTTCCAGCTTCCAGGGCTGGGGAGAGCTTCCAGCTGCCAGAGCCTCCACAGGCCCAGCGTTGCTCCAGCCCCGCGGTGTCGCCCTGATCTTTTAAGATTTTCTGAGCCTTCTGATGTTGACATTCTTGTAGCAAACTTTCTCACACGCTTTCTGTAAATAACTCACTGTCTTGAATTATTTCGTGGAGGAGGAGAAATTTGATGGATTGTGCAGTGCTGTTGGAGAGGTGGCACCGTCACCCTCCAATCCACTGTCACTTTTGGAAAAACTATAAATGTTGGAGTCAGGAAATAAACTTCCCTTTTTTCTTCACCTTGAGAGCAGCGCCGTGTGCTCGCGTTGTTTCGTGTCCTACGGTGACACCGCGGTTTGGGCTGAGGCCACCTTGGCAGGAGCTGCCCTGCCCAGGGGCCCCTCCCGTGGCTCTGCTGCCAGGGGACGGTGCCAGCTCAGGGCTGGCGCTGCCAACCCGCGCTGGGAGGCGAGGAAAGGCGGCCAGGGCTGGGCACGGCACCAGGAAAAGCCCCGAGCAGGTGGAGGATTCCTCATGGCACCAGGCAGCCTGGCCGGGACACAAAACCCCGCGGGGCAGGCGGGGCAGCATCAACCTGTGACCGTGTTCACTGAGGGAAGGGATGAGGATCTGACTCCGTGTTTCAGAAGGTTTGATTTATTATTTTATTATTTATATTATATTAACACTAGACTAAAAGAATAGAAGAAAGGATTTCAGCAGAAGGCTGGCTAAGAATAGAAAAAGAAAGAATGATTGTCGCAGACATCTTTTTATGAAAAATCCTTTCCTTAGGATTTTTCCTCCTGAGGAGCTGAGAGGCCTCAGGAACAAAATGTAACCAATGGTTATCTGCTGCTGTGGAATGCAACAGGTGCATCTGGGATTGGTCTCATGTTGGTTGTTTCTAATTAATGGCCAATCACAGCCCAGCTGGGTCAGACAGAGAGTCCGAGCCACAAACCTTTGTTATCATTCTTTCCTATTCTATTCTTAGCCAGCCTTCTGATGAGAACCTTTTCTTCTATTCTTTTAGTATAGTTTTAATGATATATATATATCATAAAATAATAAATCAGCCTTCTGAAACATGGAGTCAGATCCTCGTCTGTTCCCTTGTCCTAAGACCCCTGTGAACACAGTCACAGATGATAACAAAGGTTTGTGGCTCAGGCTCTCTGTCCGAGTCAGCTGACTGTGATTGGCCATTAATTAGAAACAACCACATGAGCCCAATCCCAGATGCACCTGTTGCATTCCACAGCAGCAGATAACCATTGGTTACATTTTGTTCCTGAGGCCTCTCAGCTTCTCAGGAGGAAAAGTCCTAAGGAAAGGATTTTCCATAGAAGATGTCTGTGACAATCAACCCTCCACGAGCACGGCCCCGCAGCTGCTCGGGAGCGGCCGGGGCTGCTCCGGGCTGGGAAGGGTTAACTGCAGGCATGACCAAGCTGCTTTCAGCCAGCAGCTCCTGCAGGGCACGGCTCTGCCTCATCCGCTGCTGTCACACATCTGCAAGGACCCTGCCCGGGCAGTGCCCGCTGCCGGGTGTGGTCAGAGCGGCGTTTTTGTGTTCCCTGCGCTGCCGCCCCTGCCTCGGGAGGAGAAATGAGAAATTCTCCTTCTCACATCGCTGCTGATGCCCGGAGCTGCCCTGCAGCGGAGCCGAGCCTCGCAGCGCTGCCCCCTGGGCTGGGGGAGGCGACGGGACCTCGGTCCCTTCTCTGTGACATTCCCGGGACCTCCTCGGTCCCTTCTCTGTGACATTCCTGGGACCTCCTCGGTCCCTTCTCTGTGACATTCCCGGTCCCTCCTGTGTGACATTCCCAGTCCCTTCTCCATGATATTCCCGGTCTCTCCTCGGTCCCTTCTCCGTGACATTCCCAGTCCCTTCTCCGTGACATTCCCAGTCCCTCCTCGGTCCCTTTTCTGTGACATTCCCGGTTCCTTCTCTGTGACATTCCCGGTCCCTTCTCCGTGACATTCCCGGTCCCTTCTCGGTCCCTTTTCTGTGATATTCCCGGTCCCTCCTGTGTGACATTCCCGGTCCCTCCTCGGTCGCTCCTCTGTGACATTCCCGGGGCTCCAGCCAGCCGAGGAGGAGGAGGAAGGAGCCCCCAGACTCTCCAGCCGTGTCTCGGCAACGCGGAGGGAAATGCGCCAAGGGCAGGGGGGAGCTCGGAGGGAGCCCAGGGATGTCCCCATGTCCCTTCCCCGTACCCGGGATGTGCCAGCCCTGCCCAGGTGTCACCCCAGGGCCGGTTCCTCCTGCTCTGACCCGGGCTGGGACAGGCTCCGGGCAGGGCCGAGCTCGGGGAACCTTGTGTGACCTTGGTGGCAGCGCGTCCCCAGCCCCGGAATCAGCGGCTGGAGCATGGGGAGGGGCTGGAGCGACGGAATTCCAGCCGCAACAATGGCCACAGCTGGCTGGAAAAACAGCCATGGAAAATCAGCCATGGAAAATCAGCCATGGAAAATCAGCCATGCCCAGCCAGGCCGGGCAGACCCCCAGGCTCGGGAGGGGCTCCGGGCACCGCCCGGGCAGGGCTGGCCCCGGGCTGGGGGCAGAGCCGGGGATCGCCCGCTGCCCCCCGGCCCCTGTGCCCGGCGGGGAGGGGACACGGAGCCCTGGGATGGGGACACGGAGCCCTGGGATGGGGCACGGAGCCCTGGGATGGGGCACGGAGCCCTGGGATGGGGGATGGAGCCCTGGGGAATGGGGGGAATGGTCCTATGGGGTGCAGGGAGAGGTGCAGGACGCAGGAATGATCCCGAGGGGTGCAGGAATCATTCTGTGGGGTGCAAGGAGGGTTCAGGATTCAGGAATGATCCCGAGGGGTGCAGGGGGGTTCAGGATTCAGGAATGATCCCGTGGGGTGCAAGAATGATTCCGTGGGGTGCAGGGAGGGTTCAGGATTCAGGAATGTTCCCGTAGGACGCAGGAACCCTCCCGTGGGGTGCAGGAATGATCCCGTGTGGTGCAGGGGGGTTCAGGATTCAGGAACGATCCCGAGGGGTGCAGGGGGGGTTCAGGATGCAGGAACGATCCCGTGGGGTGCAAGAATGATCCTGAGGGGTGCAGGAATAATTCTGTGGGGTGCAGGAAGGATCCAGTGGGGTGCAGGGATGATCCCATAGGGTGCAGGGGGGGTTCAGGATGCAGGAACGATCCCTTGGGGTGCAGGGAGGGTTCAGGATGCAGGAACGTTCCTGTGGGGTGCAGGAACAACCCCGAGGGGTGCAGGGAGGGTTCAGGATTCAGAAACGATCCCGAGGGGTGCAGGGATGATCCCATGGGGCGCAGAGAGGGTTCAGGATTCAGGAACGATCCCATGGGGTGCAGGGAGGGTTCAGGATTCAGGAACGATCCCATGGGGTGCAGGATGATCCCGAGGGACCCAGGGAGGGTTCAGGATTCAGGAACGCTCCCGCAGGACGCAGGACCCTCCCTCAGGGAGCCGAGCGGAGGCTCCGCGCCTCGGGGCCCCCCCCGGGAGGCGCGGGGAGCGTCCGGGCCCCCCGAGCGTACCTGGGCGAGCGCCGGGAGCCGCGGCAGGAGCGGGAGCAGCGGGATCAGCTCCGGTCGGCCATGTCTGGCTGCCGCGGGAGGGAGGGACGGAGGCGGATGGAGCAGCTGCTATTTTAAGCCATGACATGGCCGGAGGCAGCGCGGGTCGAGCCGGGCTGGGCGCGGAGGGGACGCGCGGACACCGCGGAGCGCCCGCGGCCCCGCGCAGCAGCGACGGCGACGGCGGCGATGTCCCCAAATCCTCCGCGGAGCCTCCCCCGCACCCCGCCGGAGCCACGGCTGCAGGAAATGGGGACGGGGTTTGGTGGTTTTTTGGGGGGGGGGGGGGGGGTTGATATTTTTTTCGGTTTTTTTTTTGTATTTTTTTTAGGGTTTTTTTTTAATTTTTTTGTTTTTTTTTTTTTTTTTGTATTTTTCCTTCCAAGGCGATTATTTTTTGGTATTTTTTAAATTATATTTTGTATTTTTCCTTCCCATGCAATAATTTTTTTGTATTTTTTTTTTATTTTTCCTTCCAAGGTGATTTTTTTTTTGATATTTTTTAGTTGGTTTTTTTTTTGTATTTTTCCTCCTCAGGCAATGGATTTTTTTTTGTAATTTTTTTTTTTTTGTATTTTTGAATTTTTCCTCCAAGGCATTTTTTATTAATATTTGGTATTTTTGTATATTTTTCCTTCCAAGGTGATTTTTTTTTGGGGTATTTTTTAGTTTTTTTTTTTTTTTTTGCGTTTTTTCCTTCCCAGGCAGTGTTTTTTTGTATTTGTTTTTGTATTTTTCCTTTCCAGGCAATGTTTTTTGTATTTTTTGGGGTTTTTTTTGTATTTTTTGTACTTTTCCTTCCCATGTGATTTTTTTGGTATTTTTTTCCCATCTGACCTCATCCCCCCCCTCCCTTTTTGTACATCCAGGCCTCAGTGATTTTTTTCTCCTTGTGCAAAGAAAATAAACCCTGGATTTAAGTGGGAATGGCAAAGCACGGAATGGCTTGGCTTGGGCAGGACCTTGAACATCACCTCCTTCCATAGTCCTGTGGTTCTATTCCAAATGAAAACAATTTACAAATTCCTGTCAAGGGCAGGGAATATTTATTTTTCCAGAAGGGGGAAAATAAAATATAATTTAAAACAATTAAAAATTAAAACAAGAAAGAAAAATTAAAATTAAAAAAAAAGAAAGAAAAATTAAAAAAGAAAAATTAAAAAAAAGAAAGAAAAATTTAAAAAAAAGAAGAAAAAATTTAAAAAATAAAGAAAAATTTAAAGAAATAAAGAAAAATTAAAACAAAAAGAGGGAATGATTGAAGCAGAGTTTTTTTGTTGTTTTGACAGCTTCTAAATGCCACCATTGATTTCACAAGTGCTGCAATGTTTCAGTTAAACATTTTCCAGGCTGAATTTGCTCCCTTTCCCTTGGAAGTGCTGAATTCCCCACAAAAAGTTTGACTCGGATCAGAAAGTGGGAGTGTGGTGGGAAAAACAAACCCAGGAGAAATGGAAACTGCTGCAGGCTGAGTCCTGAGAGTCCCTCACTCGGGATGGGATGGGATCCATGGGATGGGATGGGATTGCATCAGTGGGATGGGATCAGTGGGATGGGATGGGATGGGATCCATGGGATGGGATGGGACGGGATTGCATCAGTGGGATGGGATGGGATCAGTGGGATGGGATCAGTGGGATGGGATCCATGGGATGGGATGGGATTGATGAGATGGGATCAGTAGGATGGGATGGGATTGATGGGATGGGATCAGTGGGATGGGATGGGATCCATGGGATGGGATCCATGGGATGGGATCAATGGGATAGGATGGGATCAATGGGATGGGATGGGATCAATGGGATGGGACAGGATGGGATGGGATCGGATCAATGGGATGGGATGGGATTGCATCAGTGGGATGGGATGGGATCCATGGGATGGGATGAGATGGGATCCATGGGATGGGATCAGTGGGATGGGATGGGATCCATGGGATGGGATCCATGGGATGGGATCCATGGGATAGTGATGGGATCCATGGGATGGGATGGGAGCACAGCTGGAAAAGTTCACGGATGCAGCCACTGGAGGCTGCTCTGGTCATGCATAAATCACCTTCCTCATCCTTCACCACAACCACCCAAACAACCCCTGCCAGCCCCTTCCTGCCCTAACTGTGGATAAAGCTGGAAAATCCCTCCTGGAGAGGGGATCCCTCAGCTCCCAGCCCCACTTCCCTGGGATTCATGGCCCTGACCTTCACCCTGTCCCGTCCTGGTGCCTCCCTCTCCTCCCCTCCAGGGACATTCCCATTGTTATTCCAGCCAGGTTCCTGCAGGATTCACTCTGAAATCTCCTCTTCAAGCAGATAATTAAAACGTAATGGTGTTTATATTGCAGAGAAAAATAATAATAATAGTAATAATAATCACAATAAACACGACTTTGCTGCTCGGGAGACTTTGTCAAATGGCTCCTGGGGAGGCTGGGCACACTTTAATGAGTTTAGAGATGAGGATTTACAGGATTTACAAACTTATTCAATTGTTCACAGGTGACTGCTGAGGTGAAGCTGCTTTCAGGGGCAGCCGGGGCTGTGACTGCAGCAGGACAAAATAAAAATAAAATAATAAAAAAAGGGCATTAAAATCCCATCACTTTTACAGCAGCGGGTCTGCAGAACGGAATTGCAGCTCTGCAGAGTCCAGGAGCGATCCTGAATTAATGGCTTGGCTTCTCCAGGCCGCTCACACTGCTCATTTCATGCAAGATAAATTACAGCAACTGGAACTGCCTGCCCGGGGACCTGAGAGAGCTGGGGTAACTCAGTGGCTACTCTGGGGTAACTCACGGGGTACTCAGGGATAACTCACGGGTAACTCAGGGAAAACTCTGGGGTAACTCAGTGGCTACTCTGGGGTAACTCACCAGTAACTCAGGGGTTACTCTGGGGTAATTCAGGGGTAACTCGGGGATAACTCAGGGATAACTTGAGAGTAACTTGGGAATAACTCAGGGATAACTTGGGAGTAACTTGGGAATAACTCAGGGGATAACTTGGGAGTAACTTGGGAATAACTCACAGGTAACTCAGGGGTAACTTGGGGATAACTCAGGGATAGCTCATGGGTAACTCTGGGGTTACTCAGGGATCACTCAGGGACCACTCAGGGATCACTCTTGAGTTACTCAGAGGTCACTCAGGAGTTACTCAGAGGTCACTCAGGGGTCACTCCAGGTCACAGCTTGGGCTGGGTCCCATCCCTGGCCCAGGGCCCTGCTCCCAACCCCACCTGGAATTAAAATTCCTGCAAAAGCAAAAGGCACCAAAGGCAAACCCCCAGTGAGCAGCCCCAGGGGAACTGAGCCTTGTGCTGCACAAATGTCCCCTAAACCTGGGTCTGCCTCCTTTGTGGGACAAAAAAATTCTTCGTGTGGCTGCAGAGTCCTGGAAGGGGAGGTGGCTGCAGGTCTGAGCTTAACCCTGTGCAAGCAGAGGTGGCCCAGCCTAACAGAGCTGGGAAATCCAGTGCTGGGAGCCCAAATCCCGATTTCCTGCTGGTAACATCGGCTGCACCTGTCACAGACATCTTTTATGGAAAATCTTTTCCTTAGGATTGTTCCTCCTGAGAAGCTGAGAGGCCTCAGGAACAAAATGTAACCAATGGTTATCTGCTGCTGTGGAATGCAACAGGTGCATCTGGGATTGGGCTCATGTGGTTGTTTCTAATTAATGGCCAATCACAGTCAGCTGGCTCAGACAGAGAGCCGAGCCACAAACCTTTGTTATCATTCTTTACTATTCTACTCTTAGCTTGCCTTCTGATGAAATCCTTTCTTCTATTCTTTTAGTATAGTTTTAATGTAATATATATCACAAAATAATAAATCAGCCTTGTGAAACACGGAGTCAGATCCTCGTCCCTTCCCTCATCCTCAGACCCCTGTGAGCACCAGCCCGTGCACCCACCCAGACAGAGCTCAGGCCTGACCCACCCTCTGCTCTCCTTGGAAGCAACGGGGAATATCCAGGATTTCGGCTCTGTTCCCCTCCTGCCACTCCCCTGCTGGGTTTTGTCCCCCGCTTGGGCACTTCATCACCGTCCTCCTTCCTTTTGGAAAGCGCTGACGTGTAATTATTGCCGTGATTAACGCTCTTGTGCAGCTAATTGTAATTACACCTTCCCATCCCCAGCCTCAATTACTCATTCTCGCCTCAGCCCAATGTTTTCCTCTCCCCGAGTTTCTGGAAGTTGTCTGGCCTGGATAAACACTCTGAGCAAACCATGCCAGCATTCCAAACTCCTCCGTTTCCCCCATGGGGATTAATTTTGGGCCATAATAATGAAAAAAGGCTGGTGTAAATCAGAACAGCTCCCCCTGTGCCGCCACGCTGTTTCCATGATATTTTAGAAAAAATCCCTTCGCCAGGATTTCGTCTCCTGGGAAGCTGGGAAGCTTCAGCTTCTCCCTGTTTTGCTGCTTTGGGATGTGATTTGGAGAATTTTTCATCCAGCATGTGAATAGTTTTAATTTAATGACCAATCCCAGTCCAGCTGTGTCAGGACTACTCTGTGTCTTGATTTGGAAAGCCAGGAGTCTGCTAAGGAAGGCAGGAGCCTCCCCTGAAATGGAGAATGCAAACCCCCTCCTTCCTCTGAATTGCTGTAAATTTTAAATTAAGGGGCTCTCAAGCAAAAATTATGGGAGCAGGAATAACAGTTCTTTAATAGGGAAGGAAATAAAAAGATAAAATAAACAATGCAGTGAACTAAACCAACACTGCCAGAGTCAGAACCCAGCCTGACACCCTGTGGGTCAGGGTGTGGGCAGCAGAACCATTGGAATTGTGGCTCAGCCCTGCTGCAGTGCCAGGGCTGGTTCTGCTGGAGCAGGGATCCTGGAGAAGGGGGGAGTCTCTTCCTCTGAAGATGCAGGGGAAGGAGAGGCAGCTGCTGCTCCTCTGGGGAATCCCGTGGAGAAGCCGTGCTGGTGTTCCAGAATCTCCAGATTCTATCCAGGCAGGAATGCTTGGCTGGTGTTCCAGAATCTCCAGATTCTATCCAGGTAGGAATGCTTGGCTGGTGTTCCAGAATCTCCAGATTCTATCCAGGCAGGAATGCTTGGCTGGTGTTCCAGAATCTCCAGATTCTATCCAGGTAGGAATGCTTGGCTGGTGTTCCAGAATCTCCAGATTATATCCAGGCAGGAATGCTTGGCTGGTGTTCCAGAATCTCCAGATTCTATCCAGGCAGGAATGCTTGGCTGGTGTTCCAGAATCTCCAGGTTATATCCAGGTAGGAATGCTTGGCTGGTGTTCCAGAATCTCCAGATTATATCCAGGTAGGAATGCTTGGCTCCTCCCTCTGGGCTCACATCTCCCAATGGGATGCTGTAGTTCTTATCAGCCATGCAGGGGACATTCAATGGCCTCTTATCAGCAGATGTCTCCCCAGAGGGAGGAGTGGCTGTGGAAGAGATAAGGAAAACTGCCCCTGAACAGGAGACAGCTGCCATGCAGATGGTAATAGAATACATCTTGCCTTGCAATCTGGAACATTCTGGTCAGTCAAGGATTTTTATTTTTCGTTCTTGTCAAGCCTTCTGATGTCTCCTTTCTCTTTCTTTAGTATAGCTTTAGTATATCATAATATAATATAATATAATATAATATAATATAATAATGTAACATAACATAATACAATATAACATAACATAATAATATAATAAATCAGCCTTCTGAGAATTTGGAGTCAATTCTCATCTCTCACCTCCTCCTGGGGACCTTCCCAACAGCACCACACCCCATGGATTTACAGCAGGGGAGGTGTCAGATATTTCATTGAGAAGCCACTGACATCCCAGGAAATATCGCTGAGGGAGCTCCCTTGTGCCAAAAAATCCATAATTGTTGAGGTATTGGGATATTGGGACATGAGACAGATGATGGACTTTGGATCTGGTTAGCCTAAGAGATTTGATAACAGGATGCCTTGGCAAGAGCAAAATTTGAGGATTAAAAGCAGATTCAATCAGACAGGTTCACCAGAAAAAGAAAATCTCATTGAACTCTGCCAGCAAGAGATGCTGGAACATGCATAAATTTGTGTGTGTGATTTTAACCTAACATTTGGAGTAAACAGTACTAAAAACTACTGTTCCTAAAACAGTATAGAAACATTGGTTGCCCTCAATAAATTCGGATTCTGATCACAAAATCAGCCTTCCCTGGCCAAGGACACAGAGCAGGGACAGCCTGGTGCCAGCCTGGCCAGGGTCAGGGACACAGAGCAGGGCCAGCCTGGTGCCACCCTGGCCAAGGACACAGAACAGGGACAGCCTGGTGCCAGCCCTGCCAGCTCCTAGTCCTGATTTGAGCTGTGACTGCAGCAAAACGCCCCCCCCCGGCCCTGCCTGCAGTGAGAGCTGACAGGAAAATTTTTACTTTTTGGAAAAATATCAATTTTCAGCCTTCAAAGGCTCCGTAGCTCAGCCGCTGTTCCCAGCCCCAAACTCTGCTCTGTGTTTTCCCTCAGCTGGAACTCACTTGAAAAATGCCACAAATCACCCCCCTGTCCTTTTTCCAGCCTTGGTGCCCACCCTGCATCCTCTGAGACCAGAGCATGAACCCCCCCTTTCCCACAGAGATGGAAGGGGAGGCAAAATAAATGAAATTAAAAGCGAAATGATTCCATTGTCAATCTGGGTGCTTTCCAAATAAACCCATCAAAGTCTGGAGGATTATTGGAGCTGATGGCTGTGGATCCACAACCAGACAAATGGGGAGATTGGGAAGCTGCTGCTCCACTCAGCTGGGGCTGCAGGAAGTTCCCAGCCCTGGCTAATTGCTCCGTTTGGCGGCTTTAATTAAGTGCAGCCTCCTGAACGAGCTGCTCCAGACAGAGCCCCCAAAGCTCCTGGGATGTGCCCTGAACTCCTTGGAGCAGCTCCTGGCCCAGGGGTGGGAACAGGGAAGGATGGATTTCATGGAAAATCCTCAAATTTGGGTTCTCCTGACCCCAGGAATGGCCATGGACTGGTCTGGGAATTCATCACGGCACACAGGACAGGGAAATGATGGATTTCATGGAAAATCCTCAGGTTTGGGTTCATGGAATATCCACGGGATTGGGTTCTCCTGAAACCAGGGTTTGGAACAGGGAAATGATGGATTTAATGTAAACCCACAGATCTGGGTTCTCCTGACCCCAGGGATGGCCATGGACTGGTCTGGGAATTCATCACAGCACACAGGACGGGGAAATGATGGATTTCATGGAAAATCCTCAGGTTTGGGTTCTCCGGACCCCAGGGATGGCCATGGACTGGTCTAGGAACTCACCATGGCACACAGAACAGGGAAATGATGGATTTAATGGAAAATCCTCAGATTTGGGTTCTCCTGACCCCAAGGGTGGGAACAGGGGAATGATGGATTTCATGGAATATCTGTGAGATTGAGTTCTCTTGAAACCAGGGTTTGGAACAGGGAAACAATAGATTTAATGTAAAACCCTCAGATTTGGGTCCTCCTGCCCGCAGGGCTGGGAACAGAGCTCATCATGGCACAGAGACCAGGGAAATGATGGGTTTCATGGAAAATCCACAGATTTGGGTTCTCCTGCCCCCAGGGATGCCCACAGCTCTGGGGAAGGGCAGCTCCAGGCTCCACAGCTGTGGGAAATCCCATTTTTATTGCCACAGGGAATGAGGAGCAGAAGGGGAGGGTTTATTGCCACGGGGAATGAGGAGCAGAAAGTGCTGTGGCCACATCTCAGCCCCCAGAACCTTCCAGCCCGTGCAGCTCAGGCCAAGTTTTCCCCTCAGTCCTAAAAAGCATGGATTAACCTTTTCCAGTTAATTTCTCCAAACACCTAACTAATTATCTTTTCATTCTTCTCCCATCCTTTCCCTGCCAAGGGACGGAAATCGGGACAGGGCTCCTGGGCTTCTCTAAATCCTGCAATATTTATCACCTGGAGCCTTGCTCCTGACGGGAGCACTGGAGCTTTTGTGCTGAGATAAAACCAGGCAGGGACACGGGGACAGCGCTGGGAGCATCATCCCGAGGCCAGCCCTGAGGGGAAAAGTCCATTCCATCCAGGAAAGGCCCAACCACTCACTGAATGTCAGATTTGTTTTTGTGGTTTCTGGGCTTTTTTTCTGAGCAAGGACCCAGAAGAGGGAGAGAGCAGCAGGAGGGAGGAGGGAGAAAAGGAGAAGGAACAAGGAAAAACTTGGATAAACGAAAATAAAGATTTTTGGGGGGAAAAAAGCTGCACGGAGGGATTGGGATTCAGGCCAGCTCCGTCTGCAGCCTTCCAAAGCATACAATACATCCAAGGAAAAGGCAGGCAGCACATCTGAGCAGAAATTACAGGTGGCTGAATTAATTAGCTCCAAATCCCAACACCCCCAAACATCAGGCGCTGGGATTACGGACCCTGAGCTGGTTTGCTGCCGGATCCCAAAGCCCAGAGATTATTTGGATTCAAATTGGAATTGTTGCAGATGGGTTTGTTTAGGGAAGGGGAGAGCTGTCTGTTCCTGTTCTGCCTTCAGCTAAAGCAGAAGGACTCCTTTCCATTTTCCTTTCAATTTTCCTTTTCTTTCCTTTTACCTTTCCTTTCCTTTCCTTTCCTTTCCTTTCCTTTCCTTTTACCTTTCCTTTCCTTTCCTTTCCTTTCCTTTCCTTTCCTTTCCTTTCCTTTCCTTTCCTTTCCTTTCCTTTTACCTTTCCTTTCCTTTCCTTTCCTTTCCTTTCCTTTCCTTTCCTTTCCTTTCCTTTCCTTTCCTTTCCTTTCCTTTCCTTTCCTTTCCTTTCCTTTCCTTTCCTTTCCTTTTCCTTTCCTTTCCTTTCCTTTCCTTTCCTTTCCTTTCCTTTCCCTTCCCCTTCCCCTTCCCCTTCCCCTTCCCCTTTCCCCTTCCCCTCCTGGATGCTGCTGTTCCCCAAGATCCTCAAGGATCCATGGATCCTGCTGTTCCCCATCCATGGATTTAAGGCCCTTCCAGCCCCACCCAGGCTGAAATCCTGTGATTCTGAATTTCACGTTGCATTTCAGCATCTTTGGAGAAAACTCCTCCAGGTTTTTTCCTGGCAAGGGCAAGTCCTGCAGAAGGAAACCCTCGTGGAGAAGGAATTCCTGGCAGAGAGAGTTGGGAATTCCCATTATTCCCAGCTGCATTCCTAGCCCTCACCCTGCTGCCAGGTGGATTTTAAGGGCACGGAAAATCTGAAATCCCACCTCAGCGCTTCTGCTGGGCTGGGGAACGAATGGACGGCGAGAAAAAAGCGCCATTCCCAAAAATCGCCATTCCCAAAAATCGCCATTCCCAAAAAGCACCATTCCCAAAAAGCGCCATTCCCAAAAAGCGCCATGTTATAAAGGATCAACAAAAAAAGACAAATTAATAATGATAGCGAAAGATTTTATTTTCAAGACTGAAAACGTGGTCCTCAAAAGCACAGCCAAAGAGACAGCGTTGAGCCCGGGGTGGGCGCTGGGTGATCCCAGATCCGACCTCTACTGCATCGCATCTCCCTCTGTTCACGAATGCCGTCTCTGGCCGGGCTGTTTTATGCAGTTTGTTCTGCCTGGGGCAGAGGTGCCCCGATTTCTTTTGTCACCCTGCAGGTGTATGAAGTTCCTTTCGCTGTACAGGGCTGGACAATTCCTGTTTCTGGGGTGGTGGCAGGTGCTGATCATGGCAGGGGAATTGTGTGTGCTGGTGCTCACAGGGGTGCCAGGATGAGGGAAGGGATGAGGATCTGACTCCATGTTTCAGAAGGCTGATTTATTATTTTATGATATATGTATTATATTAAAACTATAGTAACAGAATAGAAGAAAGGATTTCATCAGAAGGCTTGAAAGGAAAGGAAGGAATGGAATGACAATAAAATCTTGTGACTGATCAGAGTCTGAGCCAGCTGGGCTGTGATTGGCCATTAATTAGAAACAACCACATGAGACCAATCCCAGATGCACCTGTTGCATTCCACAGCAGCAGATAACCATTGGTTACATTTTGTTCCTGAGGCCTCTCAGCTTCTCAGGAGGAAAAACCCTAAGGAAAGGGTTTTCCATAGAATGTGTCTGTGAAAGTCGCGTATTCAGATGCATGCTCTTGATGACTTGGCTATCTTGACTGATGACATTATCAATGCTGATTGTCCTTGGGTGCTCCCAGGTAATTAAAGGAATAATTCCTGGAGATTTTTGCATTCTTTCCTGCTGCCATCAGGAGTTTCGCAGCCTCTCCGTGCCAATCTGTCTCTGGGCTGTCCGTGCTCTGAGGCTCGTTGGATTTCTGTTACATGTATAATTTATTTTACAATTTTTATTTTATACATTTTCCGCACAAGCATGAATTACTTTACATCACATATTACAGACATTTCCAAAAAAAAAGCCACGTTTCCAAAAAGTGCCATTTCCGAAAAGCAACATTTCCAAAGAGCAGCATTTCAAAGCATTCCAGGCTGCGAGCGCCCTAAATTAGAAAAGGCACAACTCCTCCACGGCCGGAGTGCAGCCAATTACCCGCTGAAAGAAAAGGTGATTTCTGTCCCTTTCGCCTCCGATGCTTTCAGGATCCATCAGGTCCTTATTTGTGGGGACCTTGGGCGCTTTGGAGAAGCTGGAAATTGCTTTGCTTTGGCTTCGTTTCCACGCTGGTTAAATGAAAGTCTTTGAGAGCCGTGGGGGCTGAGTTTCTTCCTCTCCTGCAAAGTTTCCTCCTCCTTCAGGCCCCAAGTGCCACAGCTTTGTGCTGATGGTTGTGCACAGAATGTGGGATTATTATATTAATTATATCATATCATATCATATCATATCATATCATATCATATCATATAATATATAACATAATATATATTAGATTATATTAGTAAATATATTATATATACTATTATAATATTATACTTATACATATATAATATATAATATCAATATATAATTAATATATATTATAAATATATAATTATAATTAAATCCATAATTTAAATATAATTTAAATATATAATTATATAATATGCGTATATATATTATATTAGATTAGTATATAGTATACATAATATAATATATTATATAATATTACATATATAATACAATATAATATAATATACTTATTTATATTATATAAAATATATAAAATATATACTTGTTTATTTATATATTATATTATATTATATTATTTATATATAATATTTATATATAATATGTAATATATAATATAAATTTATAATATGTGATTTATTTATAATATATTATATATTAGATTGCATAATTTACTTATATATTATATAATATATATATTTATATTTATTTATATATAAATACCTACACACACCCCTCAGACCTTGCTTAGCAAACACCCCATGCAGGAAAACACTGGGAAATAATTTGGAATAAATTTCCCCTCTGGTTCTGGCAGGATCAGTTTTTTCTCAGCCGCCCTTTCTCCTGCATTTGCAGAATATTCCATTAATTGTCTCCTCCCGTTGCTCCCCCTTCCTCGCTCCATCTGGGGCTGGAGCAGCTCTCCACCAGCAGCATCTGTGTTTAATCAACTTTCATACTTCCATGGGCTATATATAAGTAAGGGAAATGTTCTGGACAGGGGATAATTATTGCTTTAATTACCCAGGAGAGGCTGGATCCACTGCCGGGGGCTCCGGGAGAGCAGGGGGCACTTCCAGGACGTGGCTCTGCCCTAAACCCCATCCCATGGGACACCTCCCACCATCCCAGGCTGCTCCAGCCTGGCCTGGGACACTGGGACAATTTGGGAAGGAATTCCACCCCACCACCCTCACAGGGAGGAATTCCTTCCCAAAATCCCATCTTCTCCCTGCCCTCTGCCACGCTAAAGCAGCTTTCCTTCCATCTGGAGAAAATGGGCGTTTTTGAGAGCAAATAAAAAGTGAGCAGGAATGAAAAACTTGGTTCCTACCAGACTGGACCTGCCTGTGGGTGGTCAATGCAGAAAAATCTCCTTTTTTGCTGGGATTTGGCTCTGCAGCCGGGCCTGGCTGTGGGTTGGATGTGAAAAATGCCTGGTTTGAATTCCAACAGGTGCTGCCTTCACATCCGTAATGATCAATGGGAGCCCTGCAGATGGGCTGGCAGAGCAGCTGCGCTCCTGCAAAGTTCAATTTCGCGTTCCCGAATTAAAGCAGATAATCATTGGAGATTTTCTGAGCTCCTCTGAAGCCTCTGAGCCCGGAGCTCCATTGTTAAAGGCGTTTATCACACACACACATCAACACCGCAGCAAAATTCACCGAATTCACGGGTGTCAGAATTCAGGACATCCCTGTCTGCCCTGGATTGCCCAAACCCCTGCCAGGGGGCTCAGAGACCCTGGCACAGAGCCCAGGACCCCTGTGCCTTTGATTTTAACCCATGGAAACAATGACCAACCTTATATGAGGATCTGCAAGCCACAAAAGTCTAAATAGAATAATAATTAGTTTGTCACGGGGTGAAAAAGAGATTTTTTGGGGTTTTTTAGAATGGGGGTTCAGGGGGCAAGATGGAGGAATCTGGGCATGTCTTCTTCTCCTTCTTCTTGTCCTTCTTCTTCTTGTTCTTCTTCTTCTTCTTCTTTTTCCTTTTGGCCTCCATCTTCTGCTGGGATGGTGGCACTTTGGGATTGGTTTAGGGTAGAAGCTCAGTGTATAACATAGGTGATAGGTATTGGGAAGTTATGGTAAATATTGTACAGGTAGTTTTTAGTATGAAAAGATAACTGAGGGTGTCAGTGTGCCTCTGTCTGACCTGCTGAATGAACCTCGGCAGGCCAGAGAAAGAATTTTATAGACAAGATAAAATAAACAACTTTGAGACCGAGAACTGAAGAGCTCTGACTCCTTCTTTGACTGCTGGGCTGGGAAAAGAGACTTGAACACATCCCGGGGTCACTGTGAGCAGCAGAGATCTCGAGACAGAGGAGCTTTGTGCTCCAAAATCGGCATTTTCTGGGCCAGATTCACCTCACAGGGGGAACAAATTCAAGGTCAACGTCTCACTTAGCTGCAGTTCTTAAACCTTGCATTCCTGGTGGTGAGAGCCAGGAATTCCCCTTATTCTACACACACCCCTCAGACCTTGCTTAGCAAATTCTTTGTGCGGGAAAACAGTGGGAAATAATTTGGAACAGCATTTCCCCCTCCGGTTGTGTCAGGATCAGCTTGATTCAGGAAATCTGGCAGTGACAGATCGCTTTCTTGTACCTGCATTGGAGCTCAGGTGTTGCCTGCTGCACCCCCTGAGCACCCCCAAGCTTTTCCATTCCCAGCTGCCCCAGGTAAGGGACACATGTGCAGCCTTCTTTTTGTCACCATCACATTTTCTGGAAAAATCCCTTTGCCCAGGATTTCTCTCCTGGGAAGCTGAGAAGCCTCAGAGAAAAATGAAAACAAGAATTATCTGATTTGCTTCTCCTGTGTTTTGCTGCTTTGGAATGTGGTTTGGACATTGTTTACCAACAGGTGATTGTTTCATTGGTTTCTGTGAATTGTTTTAACTTAGTGACCAATCACCATCAGCTGTGTCAGGGCTCTGGAGAGAGTCACGAGTTTTTCATTATTATCTTTTAGCCTTCTCTCTGTATCCTTTCTCTATTCTTTAGTATAGCATTCTTTAATATAATATAGATCATAAAATAATAAATCAGCCTCCTGAGAACATGGAGTCAGATTCTCATTCCCCCCTCTGTCTGGGGAACCCCCAAAATCCCACACTTTGTACCTGTCCTGGACAGCCCAGGCTGTCTGATGGTCACAGTACAGGGGGGAAAGGGAACTATGGGGAGAACAGAGGACACCTAAACCACAACAACACAACTGTACATCACTAAAGCTTTTCTTGATATTCACACAATGGTTATCTTTTAATTGTGAGAGCCAATCATCTCATTATCCATCTCTAACACTCTCCCTTTGTCCTCTCTGGCTGCAGGATCATCATGGAGCCTTCGGACAGGACCTTCAGCTCCGCTTCTGGGCGCGCGGAAAATAAAATAACCACCCTCCAAAACAATTTCCCCGTGATTAAAGATCCGCTGCTGCTAAAAATATTGAGAGCAGGAATCAGGCCGAATAATAGACTTGGCAGCGTGCAGCAGAGCTGACAGAAACTGCTGGCACTGTGCAGAAAACAAACAGCACAAGGCAAAATAGCATCAGACGCTCTGAAGCACTGCAATTTGGGGTTTTTTTCCCCTCCCCATCCCCTTTTGCCTTTGCTCACGCCGTTTTGCCAAGGTTGTTTGTGCATCCCTGTGGAATTCCAGGTATTTCTTGGGGTCAGGATGTTCCCTGAAATGTCCCTGGGATGGCTCCTGCACTTGTGTGTGCTTCTTGCCCTGGTTCTGAGTGGGAGCAGAGCTGTCAGGGCTGTCCTGAAGCTTTTGTTACGCTTCATTTCCTCCCTCTTCTCCTTAAAGTGTCTGGAAGCAGCTTCTCCCTCCTTCCCCGCCCTGGGAGGGAGCTCCCAAGGTGAGTCCTGTGCCCACTCTGGGAGGAAGGAAGGACAGAGGAGCAGAGATGGAATCCAGAGCTGGTGTGGGAAGCAGGGAGGACAGAGGAGCAGGGATGGAATCCAGAGCTGGTGTGGGAAGCAGGGAGGACAGAGGAGCAGGGCTGGAATCCAGAGCCAGTCTGGGAGGAAGGAAGGACAGAGGAGCAGAGATGGAATTGTGTCAGAGCCACTCTGGGAGGAAGGAAGGACAGAGAAGCTGTGATGGAATCAAGTCAGAGCCTCTCTGTGAAGAAGGAAGGGCAGAGGACACCGGAGAGGAGCAGAGATGGAATCCAGAGCCAGTCTGGGAGGAAGGAAGGACAGAGAAGGAAGAGAAGGAAGAGAAGCAGAGATGGAATCAAGTCAGGGAAAAAGGAAGGAGAGGAGCAGTGATGGAATTGTGTCAGAGCCAGTCTGGGAGGAAGGAAGGACAAAGAAGCAGAGATGGAATCAAGTCAGAGCCTCTCTGTGAAGAAGGAAGGACAGAGGAGCAGAGATAGAACAAAGTCAGAGCCAGTCTGGGAAGAAGTAAGGGCAGAGGACATCAGAAAGGAGCAGAGATGGAATCCAGAGCCAGTGTGGGAGGAAGGAAGGACAGAGGAGCAGAGATGGAATCCAGAGCCAGTGTGGGAGGAAGGAAGGACAGAGAAGCTGTGATGGAATCAAGTCAGGGCTACTCTGGGAGGAGGGAAGGACAGAGGAGCAGAGATGGATTTGAGTCAGAGCCTCTCTGGGAAGAAGGAAGGACAGAGGACACCGGAGAGGAGCAGTGATGGAATCAAGGATTCCATCCTTGGAGCTGAAGGACTGGAATGTCCTGAACATGAAGGGAGCAGCTCCCAGGGCTGGGAGTGACCCTGAGGAGTTTTGGGGGGCTGCTGATCTGTGCAGATCCTGTGGGCATGGAGCACAGAGCCCTAAGGCTGGGGTGGGGTTTATGGGGTTTATTGCACTCAAACAAACACCCACAGGGATCCAGCAGGGGTTGAGCCAGGCCTGGAGCCCAGGGGAGATTTTGGGGTGGCACCCAGGGGTTGGTGTGGGGCTGACACCACCCTGGCCACAAAACTGTTCTGTTCTGGGAAAAAAGAACAGCACAGATGTCGCAGACATCTTTTATGGAAAATTCCTTTCCCTAGGAATTTTCCTCCTGAGAAGCTGAGAGGCCTCAGGAACAAAATGTACCCAATGGTTATCTGCTGCTGTGGAATGCAACAGGTGCATCTGGGATTGGGCTCATGTTGGATGTTTCTAATTAATGGCCAATCACAGCCCAGCTGGCTCAGACAGAGAGCCCAAGCCACAAACCTTTGTTATCATTGTTTCCTATTGTATTCTTAGCCAGCCTTCTGATGAAATCCTTTCTATTAGTATAGATAGTATAGTATATTCTATTAGTATATTCTATTCTATTAGTATATATAGTATAGTATATTCTTTTAGTATAGTTTTAATGTAATATATATCATAAAACAATAAATCAGCCTTGTGAAACATGGAGTCAGATCCTCGTCCCTTCCCTCAACCTCAGACCCCTGTGAGCACCAGCACACACAAACCATGAGAACCACCAGGGTCCACCCACCCTGCCCAGCCCTGCTGCCCCTCACACCCCAAATGTGCAATTAGCAACGAGGGCTGGGCAGCAGCTCCCGTGGATGGTTTTTCCCAAGGTCAGGGTTGATAATGACCCCAAAAGTTTGAAGACTTTGAGGCTGGTGAAGCAGCAGCCCTGCCAAATCCTGCTGTCAGCGTGGAGCTTGTTAGCAACGCTCCTGTGGCTGGGCTCGGGGTTATTAGTGAGCTTCCAGCCTGTGTGCAGGAGCCAGGGCTAACAAGGTTTGGATTCCACCTTCCCCCAATAAAAGCAGCAGCGTTTCTCTTCATTTATTTGGAGTTTTGTTGTGTTTCTTAGGGGGGAAAATTGGTGTGGGCAGGAATCTCCCTCCCTGAGTGCACTGACAGTAATAAATGTGTCCAATGACTTCTGCTGGAGTTTTTAAAATTCACTGGTGTTTGTGCAAACACTCCCACGTACACGGGGAGTTCTGCAGGGATTAGATCCTTAACCAAGCATGAGAACTGTGCAGGACAAATCCACACGAACACAAACCTCCCCTGGGAGCACAGGAACACAACCAGCCCTGGATGAGCCACGGGGATCTGGGTTCATCCAGTTCCTGGGGCAGAAATCCCAGACGCAGGAACAGAACCAGCTCTGGATAAGCTGCAGGATCTGTGTTCATCCAGCCCTGGAGGAGCCATGTAGAGTTCATCCAGCCCCACATGAACCAGGAGGGTTTGTGTTCATCCAGCCCCTGGTGCAGAATTCCAGACACAGGAACAGAACCAGCCCTGGATCAACCACGTGGATCTGTGTTCATCCAGCTCCTGGGGCAGAATTCCAGACACAGGAACAGAGCCAGCCCTGGATCAGCCACATGGATCTGGGTTCATCCAGCCCCACATGAACCAGGAGGGTTTGTGTTCATCCAGGCCCTGGTGCAGAATTCCAGACACAGGAACAGAACCAGCCCTGGAGGAGCTGCAGCTTCTGTGTCCATCCAGCCCCTGGGGCAGAACTCCAGACACAGGAACACAACCAGCCCTGGAGGGCTGCAGGTTCTGTGTCCATCCAGCCCTGGATGAGCCATGAGGATCTGGGTTCATCCAGCCCCACATGAACCAGGAGGATTTGTGTTCATCCAGCCCCTGGTGCAGAATTCCAGACACAGGAACACAACCAGCCCTGGATGAGCCACGAGGATCTGGGTTCATCCGGCCCCACATGAACCAGGAGGATTTGTGTTCATCCATCCCTGGTGCAGAATTCCGGACACAAGGAACAGAACCAGCCCAGGAGGAACTGCAGCTTCTGTGTCCATCCAGCCCCTGGTGCAGAATTCCTGGACACAGGAACAGAGCCAGCCCTGGATGAGCCACGGGGATCTGGGTTCATCCAGCCCTGGATCAGCCACGTGGATCTGTGTTCATCCAGCTCCTGGGGCAGAAATTGCAGACACAGGAACACAACCAGCCCTGGAGGAGCTGCAGGTTCTGTGTCCATCCAGCCCTGGATGAGCCACATGGATCTGGGTTCATCCAGCCCCACATGAACCAGGAGGGTTTGTGTTCATCCAGGCCCTGGTGCAGAATTCCAGACACAGGAACAGAACCAGCTCTGGATGAGCTGCAGGTTCTGTGTTCATCCAGCCCTGGATGAGCCACAAGGATCTGTGCTCATCCAGCCCCTGGGGCAGAATTCCCAGGGACTGGAACGGGATCCCACAGCTGAGGGTGCTGATCTCACAGTTCTGTAGAGCAGGGTCCCACAGACAAAGGCAGGATCCCAGAGCTGTGATTGCTGATCCCACAGCTGAGGGTGTGATCAGGGCAGGATCCCAGAGCTGAGGGTGCTGATCCCACAGCTGAGGGTGCTGATCCCAGAGCTCTGGGCAGGATCCCAGAGCTGAGGGTGCTGATCCCACAGCTGAGGGTGCTGATCCCACAGCTCTGGGCAGGATCCCACAACCGAGGGTGCTGATCCCACAGCTGAGGGCAGGATCCCAGTGCTGTGATTGCTGATACCACAGCCAAGGGTGTGATCAGGGCAGGATCCCACAGCTGAGGGAGCTGATCCCAGAGCTGAGGGTGCTGATCCCAGAGCTCTGCAGGGCAGGATCCCACAGCTAAAGGCAGGATCCCAGTGCTGTGATTGCTAATCCTACAACTGAGGGTGGGATCAGGGCAGGATCCCAGAGCCGAGGGCAGGATCCCAGAGCTGAGGGTGCTGATCCCAGAGCTCTGGGCAGGATCCCAGAGCTGAGGGTGCTGATCCCAGAGCTGAGGGTGCTGATCCCAGAGCCGGGGGCAGGATCCCACAGTTCTGCAGCACAGAACCCCAGAGCTCCGCGGGGATTCATTTTTTTTAACGAAATCTTTACAAATCTTCCCCCGCGGTCCCTGGGTGGCGCTGCCGTCCCAAACTCCGCCAAATCCCGGTTTTGGGGAGGAAAACTTCAGCGAGATCGGCCCGAAATAAGCCCGGGTCTGGCTAAACTCCAGCAGCTGAACCGGACACCAGCGTGGGGGCCTTGGGCACAGCGCGGGGGGTGACACTGCCGGGGCTGGGGGGGACATGGGGTGACATCCCTGGGACTGGGGGGACATTGGGATGACATCCCTGGGATTGGGGGGGACACTGGGGTGACATCCCTGGGACTGGGGGGGACATTGGGGTGACATCCCTGGGACTGGGGGGGACATTGGGGTGACATCCCTGGGATTGGGGGGGACACTGGGGTGACATCCCTGGGATTGGGGGGGACATTGGGGTGACATCCCTGGGATTGGGGTGACATTGGGGTGACATCCCTGGGATTGGGGGGGACATTGGGGTGACATCCCTGGGATTGGGGTGACATTGCCGAGGTTGGACGTGACATTCTCGGGCTGGGTGGGACATTCCCGGGGCTGGGGGTGACAACCCTGGGACTGGGGGTGACATTCCTGAGGCTGGGGGTGACATTCCCGGGACTGGGGGTGACATTCTTGGTCTGGGTGGGACATTCCTGGGGTTGAGAGTGACATTCCCAGGACTGGGGTGACATTCCTGGCGTTGGGGACGACCTTCCTGGGACTGGGGGTGACATTCCTGGGGCTGGGGTGACACTGGGGTGACATCCCCAGGATTGGGGGGGACATTCCAGGAGTGGGGGGGGGGGGCATTAAGGTGACAACCCTGGAATTGGGGGTGACATTCCCAGGATTGGAGCTGACATTTTTGGGCTGGGGGTGACATTCTCAGGATGGGGGGTGACATTCCCGGGTCTGGGGTGACATCCCAAGGACTGGGGGTGATATTCCTGGGATTGGGGGTGACATTCCCAGGATTGGGGGTGACATTCCCGGGATTGGGGGTGACATTCCCGGGGCTGGGGGTGACATTGGGGTGACATTCCCGAGGTTGTGGGTGACATTCCCAGCTCCCCACCTCGATCCCAAATCCCCCGGGCAGGACAAACCCTCCAGACCCTGCTGAGGTTACCGAGGAACCCCAAGCTCCCAAACCCACTTTGCACGGGGTCTGGAATAAAAAATGTAAAAAAAAAAACTTTTAAAAGGACTGGGAAAAAAACATGAAAAGAGAAAAAAAAACCCGCTCTGTTTTTCTTTTTCCTCCTCCAAAAGGAGGAGCTGCTTTAGTTTTTAAACCATCAGCTCGTGCTGTGACACCCAGGAGAATTCGCTGATGGAGCTCATTTATTTTTTTCCTTTTTAAAATTTTTTTTCCTATTTTTTCCCCTCATTTATTTCAGGATTTTGGCTGCTGGAGGGATGGACTGCAGGGCTCAGGAGGGGAGGAGGAGCAGGGAAGTGTCACAGGATGAAAGGGGACTCTGCAGAGGGAGATGAGGAAGGGTTTGATGTATTCAGCATTAAATTAAATATTTTTATGCTTATTATATTGTTATAATAATATAACATTATATAATTATTATTATATTATATATAATGTAATTCTTTCATTATTTTAATAATATATATTGCAGAATTATTCAGCATTAAAATAAATATCATAATAAATTATATAATTATTCTATTATTATTTAACAATATAATATTTTATAATAATGATTACATTGATATCTAATATTTTTCATTATTTCAACAATATACATTGCAGATTTCCACCTGAAGGCAGTGCAGCTTTTTCGCTCACCAGCATTCCCTGAATTTCCCATTCCCAGTGGAAATTCCAGCCTCTCACACTCGGCCAACACTTTCCCATCGCACACTTGGAGTAAATCCCACCCAAATTTAGGGAAACACCTTGAGGTGTTGCTGCTTTGGAATGCGGTCGGAGATTGTTGATCAGCATGTGAATTGTTTTTAGTTAATGACCAATCACAGTCAGGCTGTGTCAGGACTCTGGGAGGAGTCAAGAGTTTTAATTATTATCTTTTATCCTTCTGTCTGTCTCCTTCCTCTATTCTTTAGTATGGTTTTAGTATAGCAATATATAGAATGGAATAGAATGGAATGGAATGGAATGGAATGGAATGGAATGGAATGGAATGGAATAGAATAGAATAGAATAGAATAGAATAGAATAGAATAGAATAGAATAGAATAGAATAGAATAGAATAGAGAGAGAAATGGGGGATTTGTGTATCCAGACAAGCTGTGGGTCTGCTGGGAGATAAAACCAGCACTGGGAGAGAAAAGAAACCATGGGAAGGGTTCCACTGATTGATGAATGGAAAAAGAGATTTGCTTTTACAAATAAACTTTAGGTTTGCTGATAAATGAAATTGGACATTGAAAGATGAAAGGAACAATGAGGGAAAAACCCCTAAATTCAGTAAGAATTAAAAATGAAAAGGGAGGGTTGTACATTAGAGGGGAACCTTTGGGATCAGGTGTTCTGGGAAGTCTGAACCTCTCAAGTACCTCAGAAATGGGGAAAGAGAGAAGGGAAATGTGGCTGGAAATTGGGATAAAAAGGGAGGCTGCGTCCTCCAAAAATCTGAGAGACCCCAGGGGATGCCCCATGGCCTCTGCCTTGATTGGAATAAAGTCAAAGGACTCCTGTGTCTCCTTTTTGGACACAAACCTCTGGTGTTTGTGGATTAATTTTTAATATAATATAATATAATATAATATAATATAATATAATATAATATAATATAATATAATATAATATAATATAATATAAATCATATCATAATAAATTGGCCTTCTAAGAACATGGAGTCACATTCATCATTTCCTCCCCTTGATGGGGGACCCCGAAAATACCACACTCCTCCTCCTCCTCCTCCTCCTCCCCACTCCCCCGTTTCTGTGGCATTCCCAGGGGATCAGGACAGCTCAGAGATCCTCAGCTCCTGCTCACTGTTCCTTGAACGTCATGGAATGATGTAAACGGTTTTTTAATAATAAATAAACACTGTTCCTGTCCACTGTTCCTTAATTTAAACCCATTTTCCATGACCTGCCAGGCAGCGGTCAAGGAGAACCAGGAGCTTCCTCTCCTTGGCCATTCCAAGGCCATTCAGCCTCTCTTAAAGGACACACAGGCAAGCAAAAAAAATAAAATTATATAGTCAGTCTTGCTAAATTAGTTTACCTAAAATTGTATGTGTGAGTGATTTTAATCAAAATCTAATTTCCCCTCTTTTTTAGAGTAACCGAAATGAGATTTTTCTAATTTACTTTTCGCGGTTCAAGTTTCTCATAATTCTTCTGTGGTCGTGACAGCCCCGTGAAAAGCGTCTGCTGCTACAAAGCATTAAAAAAAATTAGATTTTCAAATTGATGTGCTAAATTAAAAATGTTTAATGTTTCTCATCAAAGGCACAGGAGTGTGCACGGGGGGCCCTTGGTACAGTTAGAGGCAGCAGAGTTTTTTCATCTGTTTCTTTAATTCACGTTGCAAAGGCGACTCTGCTGTGAAAATTAACGAGCTACAAGCGAGAAGTGTTGTAAAATAGTGTCTGCAGAGGAAATACCTTTTAATTCCTGCCCCTCCCTGTTGCTGCTCTGACCTCGAGGATGTCACCACAGGAACGGATGCTGCGTTCTGCTCCTCGCCGGCTCCAGTCCTACCCAGCCCTGACAGGGAATTTATTTATTTGTTCTCTTAATTCCCTGGGCTTCGCTTGCTAATTGCGGTTTGGGAGATCTGTAAATTGACTTAAAATGATGAATTCAGCCAAATCTGGGCTCCTGATTTCAGCAGCTGCTTGGGAGGCGGCTCCAAGCTGGGCTGGGGCCTCTGGGGCAGCTGCTGGCCTGGGGGTGTTTTAGGAGTTCCAGTTTCTGCTAAAACTAAGTTTTCCCTGGTGGAAATTGAATTTTTTTTCCTTGGTTTAATTTACAGGAAAGTCCTCGGGAGCTGCGGGTTGGGCTGGGCCTGGCAGGACGAGGAGCTGGGAAAGGTGGAGCAGCTTTGGTGGGGTTTCTGCTGGGCTTGAAGGGGAAAAAGGAGAAGATCCTCGAGGAAACTGAGAAAATACTTGAGGAAATGGAGAAAATCCTCAGGGAAATTGAGAAGATCAATAAAAAACCTGAGAAGATCCTCAAGGAAATGGAGAGGATGGTCAGGAAATTGAGAATGTCCTTGAGGAAATGGAGAAGGTCCTTGAGGAAAAAAATCCTCCAAGAAATGGAAAATATCCTCAAGGAAATGGAAAAGCTCCTTGAGGAAATGGAAAATATCCCTGAAGAAACAGAGAAGGTCCTTGAGGAAGCAGAAAAGAGCCTTGAGGAAATAGAGAAGATCCTCAAAGAAATGGAGAAAATCCTCAAGGAAATTGAGAAGATTGTTGAGAAAACTGAGAAGACCCTCAAAGAAATGGAAAAAATCCTTGAGGAAAAAAATCCTGCAAGAAATGGAAAATATCCTCAAGAAAATGGAGAAAATCCTCAGGAAATGGAGAAGATCCTTGAGGAAATGGAGAAGGTCCCTGAGGAAACAGAAAAGATCCTTGAGGAAAAGATCCTCGAGGAAAAGATCCTCAAAGAAATGGAGAAGGTCCTTGAGGAAATGGAGAAGGTCCTCAAAGAGATGGAGAAAATCCTCAAGAAAAAAGAGAAGATCCTTGAGAAAACTGAGAAGATCCTCAAGGAAATGGAGAGGATGCTCAGGAAATGCAGAATGTCCTCAAGGAAATGGAGAAAATCCTCAGGAAATGGAGAAGATCCTTGAGGAAAAAATCCTTCAAGAAATGGAAAAGATCCTCAGGGAAATGGAGAAGATCGTTGAGGAAATGGAGAAAATTCTCAAGGAAACGGAGAAGATCGTTGAGAAAACTGAGAAGATCCTCCAAGAAATGGAAAAGATCTTCAAGAAAACAGAAGAATCCTCAGGAAATGGAAAAGATCCTCGAGGAAATAGAGAAGATCCTCAGAGAAATGGAGAAAGTCCTCAAGGAAATGGAGAGGATGCTCAGGAAATGGAGAATGTCCTTGAGGAAATGGAGAAGGTCCTCAAAGAAATGGAAAAAATCCTTGAGGAAAAAATCCTGCAAGAAATGGAAAAGATCCTCAAGAAAATGGAGAAAATCCTCAGGAAATGGAAAAGATCCTCAAGAAAATGGAGAAAATCCTCAGGAAATGGAAAAGATCCTTGAGGAAAAAATTCTCCAAGAAATGGAAAAGATCCTCAGGGAAATGGAGAAGATCCTTGAGGAAATGGAGAAGATCCTCAAGGAAATGGAGAGGATGCTCAGGAAATTGAGAATGTCCTTGAGGAAATGGAGAAGGTCCTCAAAGAAATGGAAAAAATCCTTCAGAAAAAAATCCTCAAGAAATGGGAAAGATCCTCAAGAAAATGGAGAAGGTCCTTGAGGAAACATAAAAGATCCTTGAGGAAATGGAAAAGATCCTTGAGGAAAAATCCTCCAAGAAATGGAAAAGATCCTCAGGGAAATGGAGAAGATCGTTGAGGAAATAGAGAAAATTCTCAAGGAAATGGAGAAGATCGTCCAAGAAATGGAAAAGATCCTCAAGAAAATAGAAGAATCCTCAGGAAATGGAAAAGATTGTCGAGGAAATAGAGAAGATCCTCAGAGAAATGGAGAAAGTCCTCAAGGAAATGGAGAAAATCCAGCACCAGACTGGTGGTGTGGAGAGCAGCAGGGCGGCTTCACAGCCAGCCTGAAAAAGCTGAAAAACTCCAATTTTGGTGGCACAGGGAAAAACTGGAGCCCCTTTTATGGGCCAGGACCGTCCTTGCCCTGTCCTGCCCCACCAGGGACCCCGGGCATTCCATGAGGGGCTGGGGGGGGTCACGTTCAGCACCGAGATAATTCCGGAATCAACATTCCAAACAGCACCTGGAGGTAATTTGAGAGGTGGAGAGGCAGAAAATGAATCCCTGTAAAATCCTGCCTGGCAAATTAAAAGACATCGTCGATTCTATTAGCTAATTTTCCAAATTAAGTGTTGCTAATTGCCCGAGCTAGTGTTTGTTTGGAGCAGCACCCAGGCTGGGCTGAGTTTGCAGATTGACAGGCAAAGTTGCTAAATTAATTTGTTTTTCCTTCTCCTCGGCCCAGGATTTGTTTCTGGGGCACCTCAGGCCATCCCTGAGCTCTCCGCCACCTGGACTGGATTTATTTGTGTGCAGAGATGGCAAAAACTCCAAGAAAACTTCCCAAAATTTCTGGAAAATCCCCCAAATAAATATTTTGATGATGATGATTATTAAATAATACAATACGACATATATTTTATTATTAAAATAATATTGATATATTATATAAATAATGATATTTATTATTATAATTATATTATAATTATATTATAATTATATATCAAATAATGATATATCAAAATTACATATATCAAAATTAACGGTGACTCTTGGAGGTGGTGGCCTCAAAGGCTCTTTAAGAGCTGTTAAGAGGCAGAATAAAGAGGTTTTCTCTGGGTACCAGAGGATGTCAGGCCTGTGGGGATGTCCTGTTCAAAACACCTTTCAGCAGAAAGGTTCAGTGGGTTTAAAAAGGTGTTCCTGGAGGAGGAAAAAAAAAGCAGAATAAACTTGAAGGGGTTTTGTCCTGCTTTAACACACAAAAGGCTTTTAAAATGAAAAATCACCATGACAGAATTCACTCCAGAACGTTCCCTGGCACCTCCTTTTTTCTGAGCACCAACATCTGACAAATTCCCCAGCACCTCAGTTAAAATCCCCTCAGTTCCCCCTAATTATCATTAACGAGCAGCTCCTGAGCCCCACAAACACCCCAGAACACCCCAGCCCCACAAATACCCCACAAGCACCACAAAAATCTTTGGTTTTAAAAAGGTCTTTTTGGAGGAGTAAAAAAAGCAAAAGGAGACCTGAAGTGATTTTGTCCTGCTTTAACACACGAAAGGCCTTTAAAATAAAAAATTACCATGACAAAATTCACTCCAGAACATTCTCTGCCACCTCTTTTTTTCTGAGAACCAACATCCGAGAAATTCCCCAGAACCTCATTTAAAATCCCTTCGGTTCCCCCTAATTATCGTTAATGAGCAGCTCCTGAGCCCCACAAATGCCAGGCCCAGAGCCCAGGTGGATTTGTGATCCCTTGACAGGCAGGAATTGATTTCTGTTTAGTCCAGAGTTATTTTACACCTCTCTGGATGCATTAAAAAAAAAACCAAAAAACCCCCTTAAATTGACTGGAAACAATTTTCCCCTCAGATTGATGTGGCAGGGCAGGAGCAAAGGGAGAATTCAGAATTTACCTGGGGATTTCCTCAACGGAGAGCGGGACTGGGGCTCCCAAACCCCTTTCCCCAAAGCTCCTGGCATTCTCCAGCTATTTCTCGACAGAAAAAGCAACAGATTTCCAAAAGAATCTGGGAATTCATCCCCATCCCCTTGGTCAGAGCCAGTGGTGCCTCCTGTGGAGTCTGTCTGGAGCAGAAATTCCCTTTATTTATATTCCCTGACATTTCTGAGTGCTGCAGAGCTCTGTGGGAGCAGGGGGCTGGATCCACCTCTGGCAATTATAGAAGTGGTTTGGTGTGAAGGGCAGGTTTGGTGCTAAAAAGTGTGGTTTGGTGTTATAAAATGGGGTTTGGTGTTATAAAATATGTTTTGGTGTGAAGGGCAGCTTTGTGTTATAAACTCTGGTTTGGTGTTATAAAGTGTGGTCTGGTTTGAAGGGCAGTTTTGGTGCTACAAAATCTGGTTTGGTGTGAAGGGCAGGGTTGGTGTTATAAAATGTGGTTTTGTATGAAGGGCAGGTTTGGTGTTATCAAATCTATTTTGGTGTTATAAAAAGTGTTTTGGTGTTATAAAACGTGTTTTGGTGTGAAGGGCAGCTTTGGTGTTATCAAATCTGCTTTGGTGTTTGGTGTTATCAAATCTGGTGTTGCCAAATCTGGTTTGGTGTTATCAAATCTGCTTTGGGAAAGTTTGGTGTTACAAAATCTGGTTTGGTATGAAGGGCGGATTTATATTATAAAATCTGCTTTGGTGTTATAAAATGTGGTTTGGTGTGAAGGGCAGCTTTGTATCACATATCTCTTCTCCCCACCCAAAAATCTCCTTCAATTTTCATTTCCATTCCAAACATTCAGATATGGGAGCTCCCAAGCAGGAGCCAGCTTTAAGCTCATTATTTTCATCACCATTTCCCATTTTTCCAACACAAAACCCTCTGACCCCTTCAGATATTGGCACTGCCAAGCAGGAGCCATATTTAAACACATTATTTTCGTCACTATTTACCATTTTTCCAATCACCAAACCCCTCTCATTTCTTCTCCCTGCCCAAAATCTCCTTCAAGTTTCATTTCCATTCCAAACATCCAGATATGGGAGCTTCAAAGCAGGAACCAGCTTTAACCTCATTATTTTCATCACCCTTTACCATTTTTCCAGAAGAGACCATCACCAAACCTCTCTAACTTCCAAAAGTCAAATAAAGAAAAGAAAGTTTTCTTTTCTTTTTTTTTTTTTTTTTTTAAAGAAAACTTCTTTATTTGAGTCAGAAGTGAATCCCTGACTTCCTCTGCTTCCAACAGATTTGTGTCAGGAGGGGGAGAAAAAAAATGGAAAATGAAACCCAAAATATTGATTAAACAAAGCAAAGCCTGTGGAAGGTGGTGGAAAAACAAGGCCAAAGAAGCTCAACATTGATAAACTTAATTAAATTTCTAATGAAAACAGAGGCAGCCTGTGGTGATTGCTCTGTGTAAGTGAGACTAATACACCAATTAGGGTAATTCATCCCCTGGTGCTCTGAACACAGCTCTAAATTCAATCCATGCCTCTCCTCATGTGTCACCAGCCCATTTCTGTCTCCTGGGGTGTTCAGGAGAAGCTGCAGAGGCTTTTCCACAGGAGCAGATCCTGTTCCACCAGCCACAGGAATTTCCCTTCCTTCATCTCCAATACTCAATGAAACCAGGTCAAAATATCATTAATTTGTGAGTCCAGCACTTGGAAATGTTATCTGTGCTGGAAAAAAGGCACAATGGATGGAGAAATTCCTAATTTTGGGGGTGATTATTTAACAGAGACTGATTCACCAATTAGGGTAATTCATCCTCTGGTGCTCTAAATTCAATCCATGCCTCTCCTCATGTGTCACCAGCCCATTTCTGTCTCCTGGGGTGTTCAGGGGAAGCTGCAGAGGCTTTTCCACAGGAGCAGATCCTGTTCCACCAGCCACAGGAATTTGTTTCTCTTCCTTCATCTCCCACACTCAATGAAATCAGGTGAAAGTATTATTAATTTGCATTTGGAAAATGTTATCTGTGCTGGAAAAAAGGCACAATGGATGGAGAAATTCCTAATTTTTTGGGGATGAGTGAAGCCCAGACCATTTGTAGGTCTCATATTTTTGGGCCTGATGTTGGAAACTTGACCAAGACATCAGGGCCAGGCACAGCAAAGCTGAGTTTGTTTCTTCCTTGTGGCAGAAAACTCGTGGAATGCTGAAATGCTCTGGTTCCTGCTTTATTTATATGAAATGTAAATAAATACATTTATTTACAGAGCAGCTCCTGGATGGTTTGGAAGGAGAGGAGCAGATTGAGTTTGGGACCCTCCCAGAGCAGCTCTAGGCCAGATCCATCCCCTGAATGCTGAATCATGCTGCAATATATATTATTAAAATAAAGGAAATATCATAGTATATATAATATAATTAATTTGGTTTTTTTTGGCAAATTAATTCCTTCCCTTCATTGCAGCCCTGGTTTATTCCCAGCTCCAAAGAGGAGAAGCTTCTGGAAGCTCTGGTGGGCCCTGCCAGGCCGGGCCCTGCTAGGCCGGGCCCTGCTCCTTTCCTTGTGCTTTATTTGAATTTTGAGGTTTTTTCCTTGGAAATCGGGGAGGGGATCTCTGCTGGCAGCTGCTGCTGCTCTGCCCTCTCCTCTTCAGCAGCAGGGAAATCACAATTTATTTTCCTTAAGTTGCCCATTGCCATGCAGGACGGGGCCTCTTTACTTGTGTATTTCTTGAGATCACTGGAAAAAACCCAAAAAACCCCAAAAAAAACTCTTCAGCCACAGCTCCAGAGAGAAGCAGGGAGTTCTGTGGTGTTTGTGGGGCTCAGGAGCTGCTCGTTAATGATAATTAGGGGGAGCTGCCAAGATTTTCAATCAGGGAATGTTCTGGAGTAAATGTTCTGAAGGGATTTTAAACCAGGGAACGTTCTGGAGTGAATTTTGTTTTTATTTAGCAGGGATTTTTTATTTAGCAGGGAATTTTTGTTTAGCAGGGATTTTTTTAATTAGCAAGGATTTTTTTTTTTTATTATTTGGAAGAATGAAAAACAAAAATTTCGCTCAGGTTTTAGTTCTACATCTTTACCTCCACCCAGAATCGAGCACTCATTGCTGCCTGCTGGACTCTTGGTGATTATGAATGATTTATAAATCATAATCACTGACCTGCTCTGAGTTTTGGGGAGTTCTCAGCTGTCTCTGGCTGGGCTGTGCCAATTCCTCAGTTTTGGTTTTTTTTTTGACATTGTTTATTCTTGTTTTAGTTAGGGAGTTTGGGACAGAAAGCTGAGCTGAACCCGGAGCAGAGCAGGAGGAAAAAAAACTGGAAAAAAGCTGAAATGAGGATCTGTGTGTGGTGGGACCTCACAGCATCAAAAATTCATCCCGTGCCCTGGCTTGTGATGGAGATGCAGCAGGACAAGATCCTGTTCAAGGCAGGGAGGGGCTCCCTGGGCAGCAGCAGCGCTGCAGCCGTGTCTGGAGTGAGGAATGAGGGCTGCAAAACCAGGGAGAAGGGTAAGAGCCTGAATGAGAGGGGCAGGACTCCAGGCAGCTCTCCAAAATGCAGTTTATTGTACACAAAATAAACTTTGTTGTATAGAAAATGCAGTTTATTATATAAAAAATGGAATTTATTGTATCCAAAATGCAGTTTATTGTATTCAAAATGCAGTTTATTGTATCCAAAATGCAGTTTATTCCATCCAAGGTGTCACAGCAGTCCAGGCTGGTGGGTGACAGAGCTGTGCCCACAGCTGCCAGCTCCAGCTGCAGGCAGGCCTGGAGATCCTTTCTAACACCTCGGGAGCCATTTCAGCAACACCAAACCTGGGAGGAATTTTGGAGTTTATCAGCCCAAAAGCAGCACGAGCAAAGTGGTCAGACACAGTTTCTGAGCCGGGCAGAGCCGGCCTGTCAGATTGCCAGCAGTGGGGCAGGAGCTGGGAAATCAATCCAAGCTCCCCGAGCAGCCAGGCAGCTCTGCAAGAAACACGGATTTGTGTAAATACATTTTCAGGGGGGTCAAAACATTTTTTTTTATTTGCTCTCCTTGCAATGTGTCTGTCTGGCTTCAAGCTGTTCTCCACTCTGAGGAAACATCGATTTTTTTTCTTTTTTTAATTTTTTTAAAAATTATTTTGTTGTTGTTGTTGTGGTGGTGGTGGCTGATTTTTTTTTTTTTTTTAGCTGCAAAGGGCCCAGCTTTGCTGGGCTTGGCCTCGTCCAGAATTCTGTGCCACGAGCTGTGGGTCTGGGCTGCAAGCAGAGCTTTAATTACCACAGACCCGCAGGTTTGACAGGAATGCATCAGCAATGGTTCACGGGGCCTTGCTGCTGATTGTCTCTGCAGCCTGGAATCCAATCACTGACAAATAAACAGGGGCTTTTAAACCCTTTCTTCCCCCTCAAAACAGCATTGATTTTTCAGCTCTGCATCCGTTCTGGAGCTAGGAATGTGCTGAATGGGAGAGGGAAGGGGTTGGGGAAGGGGTTTTTTGTGAAAAGAAGAAAAAAATTGGGTCATGGTGAAGGCTGAGAGGACAAGAGGCTGCCAGGGAGGTAAATTTTTATGGAACAGCAACAGCTGGGTGACAAAAGTGCCTGGGGATTTTTTTCCACTCTCCTGAATGCAGTTCCCAGTTATTGGAGTGAATTCCTCCCCAGAGGGGCTCTAATGAAAGGGAGCAGGGGCTGGATTTTGGGAGCAATTTATAGATATATTTATATTATAAATTTATATTTATTAGTTTCTATTTACCAGTGGGATATTATAATTATATTATATATTATTAATAATGTTATAATATTAATTATTATATATTAATTATTATATATTAGTTATTATATAGTATACACAAATTGTTATATATACCTTCTTTTACATTATTGCAGGTTATAACATATAATATTACGATAATTCTTATAATGATGATGCATTAATATACATTAAATCTGCAGTTTCTTTCCTTTTTTTGGGCCTCAGGGGAGTGCTGGCTGATGGGCTGAGTGGCTGCTCCTGCTCCATCTCCAGGGCTGGCAGCTCAAGTGGGGCTTTCAAAACCCGAAATTCAGATTGGATTTTAAAAGTCTGAGATTCAAGGGGAGAGGGAGGGGTTTCTCAGCTCGTGGCAGCTGGAATAAGGATGTTCTAGGGGAAAGGAGGCACCCTGGGGCTCATCCCGAGGTGTTTTTCGGAAAAAGGAAGGTTTGAGGGCAGTTCTCAGAGCAATTATTGTAAGGCAGCTGCCGGAGAGTTTCCTTTGAGAGTTGTCCAAAATAACAGGCAGAGCTGAGCGGTGCTGGGGAATTTTGGACAGGAGTTTTGCACAGAAAACAACCACAGAAACTTGTTGGGGAAGGGCTCGTTGGAGAAAAGCTCCAGCTGGTTTTTTCATTCCTTGTCAGCGTTTTGGAAGGTGAATTTCCTCCAGGCTCGGAGCAGCCTGGCCCCCGAGCTCCACGTGCGGGGATTTGAGATCACTCACATTGCTCTCGCTTGCTGTCCTTCCGCTGTTTTTAGCAGAATAAATCACTCCTGCTTGTAGGAAAAAAAAAACAAAAAAACCCAAAACCAGGAGTTAATTGTGCCTTTAAAAGCGAACGGGGAGGGAGATTGACAAAAAGCACTGGTCCAAGTTTCCCCTGCCTGTCACGGAGCCCTGTTTCTCCTGGTGGCCTGTCTCGGGCTCAGCTTTCCCATCTGTTAATCCTGCCTATAATTAGCCCGTCTTTCACAACTTTTCAGCGTTTGGCACTCCTGCTCCTGCTGTATTTTCATTCCTGGGGAATAGATGTGAGAACAAAACAAATTACCAGCCATCCCAATTCCCGTGCTTTTCCTCTTTTCCCTCTCCCTCAGTCCTGGCCTGGAGCTGGAGGGCCTCAGCCCCGGCGGGTGATGCGGCCTTGGGGACATTTCCAGCGGGGTTTGGGCAGGTCCTGCAGGGGGCTGGGGGAGGATTGGTGCCCTCAGCACTGAAATTCTGCTTTAGGGCCACGAGGGGTTTCTCCCGGCTGACCCCATCCCCACCCCACAAGGGATTTGCCTCACAAACCCCCATCCCCGTCCCACAAGGCATTTTGTCCTTGCTGACCCCATCCCTCCACAAGGAATTTCTCCTGGATATACCCCCATTCCCACCCCACAAACCCCCATCTCCACCCCACAAGGAATTTCTCCCGTCTGACCCCATCCCACAGGGAATTTCTCCTGGATATCCCATCCCCACCCCATAGGGAATTTCTCCTGGCTGACCCCATCCCCACCCCAAAAGGAATTTGCCCTGGATAGTCCATCTCCACTCCACAAGGAATTTCTCCTGGATACCCCCATCCCTGTCCCACAAGGAATTTCTTCTGGATACCCCCATTCCCACCACACAAACCCCCATCCCACCCCACAGGGAATTTCTCCTGGATATCCCATCCCACCCCACAGGGAATTTCTCCTGGCTGACCCCATCCCCACCCCACAGGGAATTTCTCCTGGATATCCCATCTCACTCCACAGGGAATTTCTCCTGTCTCACCCCATCCCACAGGGAATTTCTCCTGGATACCCCATCCCCATCCCAAAAGGAATTTGCCCTGGATACTCCAGCTCCACCCCACAAGGAATTTCTCCTGGATACCCCTATTCCCACCCCACAAACCCCCATCCCACCCCACAGGGAATTTCTCCTGGCTGACCCCATCCCCACCCCATAGGGAATTTCTCCTGGCTGACCCCATCCCACCCCACAGGGAATTTCTCCTGGATACCCCCATTCCCACCCCACAAATCCCCATCCCACAGGGAATTTCTCCTGGATATCCCATCCCATCGCCAACCCACAGGGAATTTCTCCTGGTTTATCCCAACCCCACCCCACAGGGAATTTCTCCTGGATGCCCCCATCCCCACCCCACAACCCCAGCAGCTGCCCCGCTCAGAGGATGTTGGATTTTGCCCTTTCCTGACCCACAGATGGGACAACTGAGAGGGGTTTTAAAACCTTTTATTCAATTTTCAGCCCCAGTGAAGACTGAGACAGATTTGTAAAAAAATATTATATCTGTATAAAAATACAGATTTATATAAAATTATATCTGTACAAAAATACAGATTTATAATTCACACCAGCACCATCCAAAGCCAACCATTTAGGGCGACTCTATAGGGCAATTTGGCCAGCTCTACAGGGCATGGGTTGGACTCAATGGCCTTTAGGGTCTTTTCCAACCCAATCTTTCTGTGGATTTCCAAATTCCCACCAGAAGATGCTCCTGAAAACCCAGGGAGAAGCAGAGATTGTTATTCCCAGAGTCCCCCAGTGTCACCGTCACATTTTCTGGAAAAATCCCTTCGCCAGGATTTCTTCTCCTGGGAAGCTGAGAAGCCTCAGAAAAGAATGAAAACAAGAATTATCTGATTGCTTCTCCATGTTTTGCTGCTTTGGAATGTGGTCTGGAGATTGTTTACTGTCACGAAAATGAATCCACAAACTCCAGAGGTTTGTGTCCAAAAAGGAGACAGAGGAGTCCTTTGACTTTATTCCAATACAGGCAGAGGCCATGGGGCATCCCCTGGGGTCTCTCAGATTTTTGGAGGATGCAGCCTCCCTTTTTATCCCAATTTCCAGCCACATTTCCCTTCTCTCTTTCCCCATTTCTGAGGTGCTTGAGAGGTTCAGACTCCCCAGAACACCTGATCCCAAACATTCCCCTCTAATGTGTAACCCTCCCTTTTCATTTCTAATTCTTACAGAATTTAGGGGTTTTCCCCCATTGTTTCTTTCATCTTTCAATGTCTAATTTCATTTATCATCAAACCTAAAGTTTATTTGTAAAAGCAAATCTCTTTTTCCATTCATCAATCAGTGCAATCCTTCCATGGTTTCTTTTCTCTCCCAGTGCTGGTTTTATCTCCCAGCAGCCCCACAGCTTGTCTGGAAACACAAATCCCCCATTCCTGTCATTTACCAACAGGTGAATGTTTGATTGGTTCCATGTAAATTGTTTTTAATTAATGACCAATCACCACCAGCTGTGTGAGGAATCAGTCATGAGTTTTTATTATTCATTCTTGCTAAGCTTTCTGATGTATCCTTCCTCTTTCTTTGGTGTTGTTTTAGCACAGCATTCTTTAATAAAATACAATAAAATAATAACTCAGCCTTCTGAGCACACGGAGTCAGATTCTCACCTCACAAACCCGACACCCTGCCCTGCGTTGCTGCTTTTTCAGTCAATCAGAGGCTCCTTGGTGCCTGCCCTGGGTGATTCATCCCCGAGCTCCTCCTCTCCCGCCGGGATCCAGGCAGGGCCGGCCAGGCTGGAGCCAGAGCCCATAAAAGCTCTGACCTTGTGTCTGCAGGGAGAATGAACAGCCCAGGGCTGTGAAACACGGCCCGGGGGCGTGTGAGGCATGGACAGCTGCAATTAAATTGAATTAAATTGAATTAAATTGAATTTCAGTAGAAAAGAAGGGATATTTATTAAATTCTAAATGTATATATTGATATATAATTAATATATTTAGTAATACAGGGTTATTTATGTTGTGTAATGTAATCGGACTATTTATATTATTATTATAATATAATATTATAATATTATGATATATTATTATATTATTATATTCTATAACATAATAGGGTTATTTCTATTATATAATACAGAGTAATTTATATAATATTTTAATTTTTTAAAATTATTTCTTTACCACTGGGATATTATAATAATATTATATATTATTATTAATATTATAATATTATTATATATTAATTACTTTATAGTATATATAGTAGTATATACAAATTATTATATATAGCTTATTTTACATTATTACATGTTATAATATATAGTATTATAATAATTCTTAAAATAATGATACATTAATGTACATTAATTAGTGTACATTTTATATTATATATTCTATAATATATAATATTTCATATTACATTATTATAATTATATATAATGATATAATATGATATTATATAATATTATCATATATTTTATATAATTGTTATAATAATATATATTTTTATAGGTAATATATTATATATATGATTATAAAATTATTATATCTTATAATATATTATTTTACATTATTTATTATATATTATAACAGATAATATTATAATAATTAGTATAATACTATTACAGCAGGATAGTTTCCAAAGGGACGTTTCCAGGGCAATTTTCTCTGCAATTTGATTCTTAACAGGGTACAAGCATAAATGGGGGGGAAAAAAGGCCAGAAAGGGGTTTTTATGCAGATAAAAATAACAGTTTTTGAAGCGAGCTGTCTTCTTTCATTGTGGTCCAGGTTTTTTAGGGAGGATTAATGAAATCATCAGCCAGTGCTCCCCTCGTGGTGAACTCATCCTTCAGTGATTCATTCTGCCTTTATTAGACTGGAAAGAAAGTTATTGTCAAATTAATTCATCCCTTCGATGGTATTTGGAATCAATTTATGTCCTCCAGGAGCCAGCCCTGAGAAACGGCAGAGCTCCTCAAGGTTTGGGTCTGAAAACATCTCAGAGCAGTCGTGGAAGGGCAAAATTGTTTATTCAGGCCCAAATAAACCCACTCAACGACAGCTGGGTTGAATTTTGAATTTTTTTGCTGTGTCCAAATGGAATAATTGAGGTTTTTAATAATAGGGTTGTTTAAATAACCTGGGTTGAATTTTGAATTTTTTTGCTGGGTCCAAATGGAATAATTGAGGTTTTTTCCCCCTTCCTGAGTGCTGTGGCCTCGAGCAGACAATTCTGTACTCCCAACTGAGAGGAGTTATTATGGTGGGGTGCCAGAGTTCTTCCCACCTTTATTTCCACACAAAATTTATTTTTATTTTTATTTTTATTTCATCATGGTGCCGTGCCAAAGTTCTTCCCGCTTCTATTTCTGCCCACAAATTATTTTTCATTACTATTTTTATTTTATTATGGTATTTACTTTTATTTTAGTACTTATTATTTTATTATGGCAATCACTCTGTTTTTATGGAAATCACTCTGGTTTTAGCTGGAATCCCTCTGTTTTTATGGAAGTCACTCTGTTTTTAGCTGGAATCACTCTGTTTTTAGGGAAATCACTCTTTTTAGGGAAATCGCTCTGTTTTTAGGGAAATCACTTTGGTTTTAGCTGGAATCACTCTGCTTTTAGGGAAATCACTCTGCTTTTGTGGAAATCACTCTGTTTTTAGCTGGAATCCCTCTGTTTTTAGGGAAATCACTTTGGTTTTAGCTGGAATCTCTGCTTTTAGGGAAATCACTCTGTTTTTAGGGAAATCACTCTGTTTTTAGCTGGAATCCCTCTGTTTTTAGGGAAAACACTCTGGTTTTAGCTGAAATCACTCTGTTTTTAGGGAAATCACTCTGTTTTATGGAAATCACTCTGTTTTTAGCTGGAATCACTCTGTTTTTAGGGCGTTTCTTTAGGGTTTCCTGCCCTAAATCCAAAATCCCCAATTCCTGCTGTGGACAGTTCCGATTCTGAACCTCTGCCTGCTTTTCCCTTGGGAGCTCAGATCCCTTCAGGACATTCAGCTCCTTGAAGTCTTTAATCCTGAAATATTTACCTCTCTGAGAGAGGTAAGGCTCATTATTCCTAATAAATTGATATTTTCCTCTAGCTGACTTCCTTTAATATGCTAATTAGCCAAGACAATAGGCTCGGAATTAACGTTTCTATCAACAGTTATTTGAAGCGTGGTGGGGGAAAAAACAATCAGCTGGTTTGTCTGGCTTGGATGGCAGACTAATGAAAAGAGAAATCCACGTGGACAAACCCACCCTGGGACTGTGAGCAGTGCAAAACCGCTTTATGACAGGCAGGAAAAAACATCCTGGATCGATTCATCCCGCTGGCTTCGGCCCAGCAAGGTGTTCCATCTGCTGAGGGAGGAATCAATAGCTCCAGTGGTAAATACTCTGGGCTGAGAGTGAGCGAAGCATCTCTGAAGAGAGGCTCTTGACAATGGAGAAACAAGGATAAAAATAAAATGAAAAAATTAAGAGAGAAAAGAAAATATTATTATTATTATTATTATTATTATTATTATTATTATTATTACTACTATCCACGGTGTTTTGAATTCTGCTTGGTTTGGAATCCTGGATCTCTTGACAAAATCTTTTTCCCTGTCTTGTGTCCCTTAGGGTTTCTGTCCATGCCAAGGGCACTGGGTGCCAATCAGAGCCTGATTTGGGTTCATTATTGGATATTTTAAAGGATTTTTGGCCATCCCCATCTGGCAGAAGTTTTATTCTCCCCAAAGTCCTGAGCTCCTGGGTGTGCGATGGTTTTGTGTGGGGCACTTGGGGTTTTTCCACCACCCTGCAACCTTTTTGCTGTCTGTGATTAATACCCACAAACCCCAATTCCGTTTGTTAATTGCTCCTCCTAATTGGGCTCCTGGCACCCTCTGTGGCAGAGCAGAGCAGTTCCCAGTGTGATCCCATCCCTGAGCTCCTTCCTCCTGTTTTTATCAAACACCCCCAAAGTGTGATCCCATATTCCTCTGTTTTTATCAAACACCCTCAAAATGTGATCCCATGTTCCTCTGTTTTTATCAAACACCCCCAAAGTGTGATCCCCATCCCCTGAGCTGCTATTCCTCTGTTTTTATCAAACTCCCCCAAAATGTGATCCCATATTCCTGTTTTTATCAAACTCCCTCAAAATCTGATCCCATGTTCCTCTGTTTTTATCAAACTCCCCCAAAATGTGATCCCATGTTCCTCTGTTTTTATCAAACACCCCCAAAATGTGATCCCATGTTCCTCTGTTTTTATCAAACTCCCCCAAAATGTCATCCCATGTTCTTCTGTTTTTATCAAACACCCCCAAAATGTGATCCCGTGTTCCTCTGTTTTTATCAAACTCCCCCAAAATGTGATCCCATGTTCCTCTGTTTTCACCAAACACCCCCAAAATGTGATTCCATGTTCCTCCGTTTTTATCAAACACCCCCAAAATGTGATCCCATGTTCTTCTGTTTGTATCAAACTCCCCCAAAATGTGATTCCATCTCCTGAGCCCATTATTCCCCTCTTTTTATCAAATGCCCAAATTGTGTTCCCCATCTCCTGAGCTGTTGTTCCTCTGTTTTTATCAAATACCCAAATTGTGTTCCCCATCCCCTGAGCTGTTACTCCTCTGTTTTTATCAAATACCCAAAAATGTGTTCCCTATTTCCTGAGCCTGTTGTTCCTCTGTTTTTATCAAACACCCTAAAATGCCATCCCTAACCCCTAAAAGAGCTGTTGGTCTCTTTTTTATCAAACTCCCCAAAATGAAATCCCCACCCCCTGAGCTGTTGTTCCCCCGTTTTTATCAAACTGCTGAAATTCCTCTTCCTTTCCTCATTCCTCCCTTCCAAAATGCCCCCAGACCTCGTCTGGGTTGTGCCTTGCGAGGAATTAAAAACGATGCCAGGGATTGAGCTGCTCCTGCTCCAAAATGTTCCTGAACTGAGGGGAAAAACAGGCACAGAATCCATTGGATTTGGGGTTCCTGGGGTTTGGGGTTCCTGGGATTTGGATTTGGGGTTCCTGAGCTCTCTCCTATTGTATTTGCTGGGAATGCCCCAGTGAAGGAGGGAATGATGGATCTGACTCCATGTTCTCAGAAGGCTGATTTATTATTTTATGATACTATTTTATATTAAAGAATACTAAACTATACTAAAGAATACAGAAAGGATACAGACAGAAGGCTAAAAAGATAATAATGAAAACTTCTGACTCTTTCCAGAGCTCCGACAAAGCTTGGCCCTGATTGGCCAAAGAGTCAAAACAATTCACATGGAACCAATGAAACAATCACCTGTGGGTGAACAATCTCCAACCACATTCCACATGAGCACAACACAGGAGAAGCAAATGAGCTAAGAATTGCTTTCATTTTTCTCTGAGGCTTCTCAGCTTCCCAGGAGAAGAATCCTGGGTGAAGGGATTTTTTTGGAGAATGTGAATGCCACACTCTGTACTCACAAAACCAATTTGGATGGAAACTGAAGTGTTTTGGCAAATCTGAGGCAGGAAAACTGAGATTTGGGTTGGAGATCCTGAATAAAAAGCATTGAAGGCAAAGCATCTCCATTGCCCCAGCTGGGGGAGCTTTGGGCAGGCCCTGGTGGGTCCCAGTTTCTCCCCTGTGTCCCCATGCCAGGAACATTCCTGTGCTGATTTCCAGGCTCTGGGTGAGCTCTGAGGGAATTTCCACCCACCACACAAACAGTGCTGTGGCTCAGATTGAGCCAGGCTTAACAAAACCCCGCTCTAGCCACTCCCTGCGGCTCTGCTAATTTTGCTAATTTCTGCAATTAAATGAGGATTTATGGATCACCTGGGAAGAGCTGAGATGATTCCATTGAAGGTGTGAGGAGCTTTTGGAGGAGAATCAGTGACAATAAAATAGAAGCAGCCAGGAGGGGAGGGGAGATGCTGGAACACAGGGAGGAGTTCCCCTCAAGGCTTAACCAGCCCAGTACAGGAATTTTTTATAGTGATGGGAATTACTGGGAATACTGGTTGAGAGGCTCAGAGCTCATTTCTGATGGAACTTTTGGCTTTTCCATTATTACCTGGCTTCCAGCGGTTTATTTTACCAAAATCTCTTGACCAAGGCTAGGTTTTGGGAGAACATTTCCCTTCAGGCTGTTCCCATGGATCAGGCAGGTAAAGCTCTGCTTTAGTGCTGAGCTTTGGGTTAGGCCACGCTTCTGAGGCGTTGTAGAGGGTCTCATTAACATTTTAATCAGCTGGAAGTTGGTTTTAAGAGCTTCAGGAGGGGACAGATGAGTGTGGCTGGCAGGGTGAGCAATGTTTATTCCAAAATGCCCCATTTAGCTGCTATTCCAGCCTTTAAACACCTCACAGGATGGAAATGAGGACTCTAATAATAACAGCAGTAAAACTGAGAAATTTCTCATCTGTTTTACGGGGCTTTTCTAATTAGTCTGGGATTCTGTGGCTGCTGATGGACAGAGCAGGTCAAACCCAGCATCACTGCAGGCAATAATTCGGTTTTCACTTGCAGCCAGGCTGGAATGTGGAAGGGGGAGCAGGCAGGGAGGGTCTGGTGGTGGCAGCAGGGATGGGGAAGAGCTGGGAAGGGCTGGGCTGCCTCATGTGAGCACTTGGAGTCACTAAAAAGTCACTAAAAAGGGGCCACTTTGGTTGGGCTTGGGTCTGTGCTTGGTCCTGCCCCCGGGTTTTGCTGCTGATCTCGGTTTTAAGGGCCAGCAAGTGCAGCCTGGCCCTGGCTGGGAGCACAGAGCTCAGGGTTTGGTGCAGGAATGGGATTTTCAGCCTGGCCAGCGGGGCTGGGGGGTTCCCTGGGGGTGTTCCCAGGTGAACTGGGCTCCTGCCAGGTGAAATCTGAATCTCAGGGAATTGTGCCCCCTCAGCCTGAAGAGAAATCACAGCAAGGTGTCCTCAGCCCCATGGGGCCTCTCAGGGACGAGAATCCAGGGAATCATTTCCCAAATCCCCTCAGCAGCTTTGGGTGCCCCAGCCTGGGGTTCCCTCACAGCCCCACCTCCAAACAGGAATTTCCTGGCATTTGTGAAAACCCAGCCATTTCCAGGGTAGCAACACTGAGGGAATTCCCTCAGCATTCCCCATCCCCCTGCTGGCCCAGGGCTGCCTTCAATCCATAAAAACGGAGGGGAAAATGTGCAAAGCTGCATTTTACACCCCGGCCCCACAGGGAGAGCAAATCACTCACCCATTTATCTATTGAGACTCAGACCTATTAAAAATTGGAGGGAAGTTCTGCAACCTTTAAATCCTGTTAGAGCCCTTTGTGTTCCTGCTGTTAAGCTTTTTTTTTCGCTGTGCTCGTGTCATTCGGGGTTGGGGATATTTACAGCACCTAAATCAATGTTGAGGACATGCAGAATATTGAGGGATCAACTCTACTTATTTCTAATGCACTTTAATATTTGGACTGCCCGAGCAGAGTTGGGGAAATCGCTGTGCTGGAATGATAATGAGGAGTTTAACAGTTTTATGATGGTTGGAGAGAACTTTATGGAAGTTGATAAATCTCATCTTGTAGGTTTCAATTTCTCATTCCCTACAGAGAGATGGGCAGAATGCATTGATACTGCATTTCAAATTGGCCAGATCAGGAGGAACAGCAGCTAAAATCCATTACAACCCAATTACATCCATCAGCTGAAGCTGTGTGCATTCACTCGTGAACATCAGCATTTAATCCATAAAGAGGAACTAATGAGAAATTTGAAAATGGAATCCATGCATCAGTGGCTTTGGAGAGATTTTGCTGGGATTAATGAACTGCCAGAACGTTGTCAACACACTGCAAACCCATTCTCTCCAGGTTTGTTTACTGACCAAAGAAAGATTGCACTGCTTTGTTCTGCCCGTCCCTCAGCCCTGCTTTTCTCCTGGTTTGGGGTTGTTGCTTTTCCCAGAGCAGGAGGGGCCATTTCATCCACTTGGAGGATCAGACACTCGCTCCTTTTCCATCCTTCTCTCGTGGACATCTGGCAGCTTGGCTGCCCCAGCATCCCTGCAGAGATCTCAGGCACTGGGAGCCGAGGCCAGAGGATAAAAGCCCATTTCAGAGCAGGGCAGGGTGCCACAGGTGCTTTCTGGATGGTCTGGAGCAGGAGGCTGGCTGTGGAATTGCAGTTTGTGTGGTCCCCTGTGATGGATTTGCTGATTCTCTGGAGGTGTTTGTGCAGCCCAGGTGCCTCGGTTTGGAAAGAGAGGTGTTTGTTAAGGAAGGCAGGAGTCTCCCCTGAAATGGAAAAATGTAAAATGTAAAAAATGAAAAATGTAAACCCCCTCCCTCTGAATTGCTATACATTTTAAATTAGGGGGCTCTCAGGCAAAAATATGGGAGCAGGAAATAACAGTTCTTTAATAGGGAAGAAAATAAAAGGATAAAATAAACAATGCAGTGACCAAACCAACAGTGCCAGAGTCAGAACCCAGCCTGACACCCTGTGGGTCAGGGTGTGGGCAGCAGAACCATTGGAATTGTGGCTCAGCCCTCCTGCAGGGCCAGGGCTGGTTCTGCTGGAGCAGGGATCCTGTGGAGAAGGGTGGATTGTGCCTCTGAAGATCCAGGGGAAGGAGAGGCAGCTGCTGCTCCTCTGGGGAATCCCGTGGAGAAGCCGTGCTGGTGTTCCAGAATCTCCAGATTATATCCAGGCAGGAATGCTTGGCTGGTGTCCCAGAATCTCCAGATTATATCCAGGTAGGAATGCTTGGCTGGTGTCCCAGAATCTCCAGATTATATCCAGGCAGGAATGCTTGGCTGGTGTCCCAGAATCTCCAGATTATATCCAGGCAGGAATGCTTGGCTGGTGTCCCAGAATCTCCAGATTATATCTGGGTAGGAATGCTTGGCTCCTCCCTCTGGGCTCACATCTCCCAATGGGATGCTGTAGTTCTTATCAGCCATGCAGGGACATTCAATGGCCTCTTATCAGCAGATGTCTCCCCAGAGGGAGGAGTGGGTGTGGAAGAGATCAGGAGAACTGCCCATGAACAGGAGACAGCTGCCATGCAGATGGGGAATGGAATAAACACACCTTGCCTTGCAATCTGGGACAGCAGGGAAGGTGAATAACCCCGATGGGAGCTGGCACTGGGGAATGGCAGAGCCTGGGGGCTGCTGCCAGGGCAGGGCAGGGGCGCTCTGGAGTTTGTGCATCAGGGGCAGCCAGGGCAGCTGAGGGCTCTGGTGCTGTGGTATCTGCTGGAGTTCTGCATGCTGAGAATTTGGGACTTTCTGTACAGACAGACTCTGACTCCCAGGAGAGCGCTGCATATGACCTGAGGCTGTGAGAAATAGTCTTCTGTAGTCTCTTGTAGTCTTTCATTAACAAGGCACAAAATGGTTAACTGGAATATATTAACTGGAATTTATTAATGGTCATCTGGAATGTAACTATATTGGAATATAACTATACAACTGTTTGGGATATAACTACATTGGAATATAACTATATAACTATTTGGGATATAACTATATTGGAATATAACTATTTGGAATATAACTATATAACTATTTGGGATATAACTATATTCCTAACCTCCGCTCACCAGGCAACTCCTGAAGTTCTGGATGCTGAGAATTTGAGATTTTCTGTACACACAGACTCTGAGTCCCAGGAGAGACTCCGACTCCTTATTTGACCTGAGGCTGTGGAGAAGGCTTCCAAAATTGACTGACAACACTGGGATTATGAACGTGTAGTTAGTTAGAAGTGTGTGATATCACAGGGTGGAAAACCTAAGACTTTGAGGGTTTAGAACACAGTAATGTGTGTGGAGTGAGATGGAGGATTCAGGGTGGAGGCAGCTTGTTCTTCTTTAGGTGTCATTTCTTAACTGGGTAGTTTAACCTTAAAAGACCTTGTAGCAAGAGATAGTTAACCATTGTGTGCCTGGTTAATGGAAGGCTGCAGAACTCACTGCTGTGAGACTGTAACATTGATAGGAAACAATAATGAGTGAGAAATAACCTGAGTGTGAATGGGAACCATCCTCCCAAGTGCCTTCAGTCCTGACCTCCGCAGAGGTAGAAAAAGGCAGCTGAAAACCAGCAGATATCCATCCCCACCCCTTAACCACCCAGCACTCTAATTGTGGGTAAAATGCACATTAATTCCCACCTGCAGCTGCCTCGAGAACACCTTGGTACTTCAGCTCCAAGAAAATCCCCCTGAGCTTTTTTTCCCCCCTGCTTCTATCTGTTAAAAAATAATTCTCCTTTTCATTCCCAGCCTTGTTCTCCCCTGCTGCCCGAGCGGCCTGGTAAGGTTTGATGGCTCAATATTTATTCCTTATTGCTTTTGAAAGATCCCTGCCATATCCAGCAGCTGGATGGAGCTGCTGTGCTCATTCCCTGGCAGGAATGGTCCTTCCCACGTTTCCCAGCAGAGCTGATCTCCAGCAGCAGCCCCGAGGTCCCAATCGCCCTCCTGGTGTGGGCAGGACAAGGGTGGGGAGGGGCAGGGGCTGGGAGAGGGGAGGGAGGGCAGAGCTCGCCCAGAATCAGCACTGAGAGAGGCTGGGAAATGATGGGGTCAGGAAAATTCATCCACAAACCCCCGAGGTTTGTCGCAGACATCTTTCATGAAAAATCCTTTCTTAGGATTTTTCCTTGTGAGAAGCTGCAGTTTCAGCGACCAAAAATAAACAATGGTTATCTGCTGCTGTGGAATGCAACAGGTAGACCTGGGATTGGTCTCCTGTGGGTGTTTGGATTTCCTGACCACTCATGGCAGAGCTGGCTCTTGCTCTGTCTGAGACACAGATCTTTGTTTTTCATTTTTTTTCTATTCTTAGTTAGCTAGCTTCTGAAGAAACCTTTTCCTTTCTATTTCTTTTTAGTATAGTCTTAATGTAATATATGGTATAAAATAATAAATCAAGCCTTCTGATCATGGAGTCAACATTCTCGTCTCTTCTTCATCCTGAAAACCCTTGTGACCATGGTCACAGAGGTTTGTGCCCAAAAAGGAGACAGAGGAGTCCTGGGATTTCATTGGAATCAAGGGAGAGCCCATGGGGCATTTCCCATGGGGTGTTTCAGATTTTTAGGGGATTCAGCCTCCTTTTTATCCCAATTTCCCTCTCTCTTTCCCCACTGGCTGAGGAACTGGAGAGGTTCAGACTTCCCAAATCCCCTAATCCAGAGCCCCTTCTATTCTATCCCCCGTTTTGTATTTTCCTGTGGAATTTAGGTTCCTCCCCGTGTTCCTCTCATCTCTGGGTATCCAATTGTACTTATCAGCAGACCCACAGTTTGTTTGTAAAGACTGTGAGGAAAACTCACCCACAAACCCCAGAGGTTTGTGCCCAAAAAGGAGACAGAGGAATCCTGGGATTTCCTTGGAATAAAGGGAGAGCCCATGGGGCATTTCCCATGGGGTCACCCAAGTTTTAGGGGACTCAGCCTCATTTTTATCCCAATTTCCTTCTCTCCACTGGCTGAGGTACTTGAGAGGTTCAGACTTCCCAAATCCTCTAATCCAGATCCCCTTTCTAATCTATCCCCCTTTGTCTTTTCCTTGTGTTCATCAGTGGAATTCCCATGGAATTTGTGGTTCCTCCCAGTGTTCCCTTCTTGAATTCCTCTGGAATTTATGGTTCTTCTCATTGTTTCCTTGGTAAAATCCTATGGAATTCATGGTTCTTCCCATTCTTTCTTTGATAAATTCCTATGGAATTCATGGTTCTTCCCATTCTTTCCTTGATAAATTCCTATGGAATTTATGGCTCCTCCCAGTGTTCCCTTCATGAATTCCTGTGGAATTTACGGCTCCTCCCAGTGTTCCCTTCATGAATTCCTGTGGAATTCATGGTTCTTCCCGTTCTTTCCTCGATAAATTCCTATGGAATTCATGGTTCCTCCCACTGTTTCTATCACCTCTCAGTATCCAGTTTTATTTCTCAGCAGTCCCACAGTTTGTGAGGACAAATCTCCCTCATTCCTTTCAACTGGGGTCAGAACACCCCGGGCTGCACGGGGGGAGAAGCTCGAGTGGGGACTCACTCAAACTTGGTGAATTTTGGGTCTGAACAGCAGCAAAAATCCCCATTTTTCATCCTCTGTGCCTCGAGCAGCTGCTGCAGCCCCTGACAATCACCTGCCCCCCCCTTGATCTGCACGGTGTTTTACCAAGTGCAGCTGACCCCCGGGTCAGAATGAACAGCTGCTTAAATTGCCTTAAATTGGAGAGGAAACCTCTCAAAAGCTGCATTAAAGGCTGATTTAAAATCAGCAAATTGACCCCACTTGCTGCAACTCAAATAAGCAGAACCCCCTGGTGATGCTGGGACAAAGAGGGGATGAAAAACGAGGGGAAATGTTTCCAAGCTGCTTCAGAAATCCATCCCAGAGGATCCTTCCCCTAAATCCCACGGGGTTTTAGGCACAGGGGTTCCTCCTCTCGGGGTTTTGTGCACAGGGGTTCATCCTTTTTGGGTTTTGAGCACAGGGGGTTCTTCCTTTTGGGGTTTTGAGAACAGGGGTTCTTCCTTTTGGGGTTTTGAGCACAGGGGTTCCTCCTCTCGGGGTTTTGAGCACTGGGGTTCTTCCTTTTGGGATTTTGAGCACTGTGGTTCTTCCTCTCAGAGTTTGAGCACTGGGGTTCATTTTTCCCACTCTTCCTGGGGTTTGGAGCTTAGGGGGTTCTTTCTTTCAGGGCTTTGAGCACAGAGGTTCTTCCTTTTGGGGTTTTGAGCGCTGGGGTTCTTCCTTTTGGAGTTTTGAGCACTGGAGCTCTACCTCCTGGGGTTTTGAGCACTGGGGTTCCTCCTCTCGGGGCGTTGAGCACAGGGGTTCTTCTTTTTGGGGTTTTGAGCACAGGGGTTTTACCCCTCAGTGCCATGAATTATTTCTGTTTTACCCCTCAATACTGTGAATTATTTCTATTTTACCCCTCAATACTATAAATTATTTAGCTTTTACCCCTCAATGCTGTAAAATATTTGTTTTAACCCTCAATACTGTGATTTTTTTCTGTTTTACCCCTCAGTGCCATGAATTATTTCTGTTTTACCCCCAATACTGTGACTTATTTCTGTTTTACCCCTCAATTCTATGAATTTCCATTCACACTCAATGCTGTGAATTATTTCTGTTCTACCCCTCAATTCTATGAATTATTTCCTGTCTTCCATTCACACTCAATGCTGTAAATTATTTCTGTTTTACCCCTCAATACTGTGAATTTTTTCTGTTTTACCCCTCAATGCCGTGCACGATTTGCTGTTCCACCAGGAACAGGCTGATGTGGAATATCTGGGATTTGGGTTTCCCCTGGTGCCCCTTATCTTTAAGAGATCCAATTTTCCTCATCATTTCTCACTGACTTTTACCAACTCTGAAAAACAAAAGAATCTCGAAGCCAAACCCAATCTGCTCCGCCCTCCTTTCAGATTTCTGAGCGTGGTTCTGTCAGAAAACACCTCCATAAATCATATTCTGAGAGCAAGTCTTAACTACCTCCTGTTTTCTTTTCAAATTCCTCTTGTTAATCATCCTGACAGCCCCGACACGCTGAATATTGCTGGGGCTTTGAGAGCCACGTGCTGCAAGCTGTGTGTGAAAGGGAAATACGGCACAGAAATAAATAAAAAAAATAAAAATAAAATAAATAACTAAATAAATAAAATCATTAAATGAATGGGCATGGTGATTCCAAATTAAGTATTTAGTTATTCTAAAAATATTTAATTATTTTTATATTATTATTGAAATGATTATTAACTAAACAAAACGGGCAGGTTAATTCCTAATTAAAATACTTAGCTATTCTTAAGATATTTAATTAAACATTTAATTATTTTTAAAAATTATTATTGAAACAGTTATTGATTAAATAAGACGTGCAGGGTTATGGTGTGCACACTGCTCCGAGTGTAACAGAGGCCGAGCTCACCCAGCCTAAACATTTTGAAAGGTTGAAAAAAGGGAAGCTGGTTGAAAAGAAAGGTTGAAAAAAGGGAAGTTGGTTGAAAAAAGGGAAGTTGGTTGAAAAAAGGGAAGTTGGTTGAAAAAAAAGGGTTTAAAAAAGGGAAGTTGGTTGAAAAAGGGAAGTTGGTTGAAAAAAAGGAAGTTGGTTGAAAAAAAAGGGTTTAAAAAAGGGAAGTTGGTTGAAAAAGGGAAGTTGGTTGAAAAAAAGGGTTGAAAAAAGCAAAGTTGGTTGAAAAAAAGGGTTGAAAAAAGCAAAGTTGGTTGAAAAAAAGGGTTGAAAAAAGCAAAGTTGGTTGAAAAAAAGGGTTGAAAAAAGCAAAGTTGGTTGAAAAAAAGGGTTGGAAAAAGGGAAGTTGGTTGAAAAAAGGGAAGTTGGTTGAAAAAAAAGGGTTGGAAAAAGGGAAGTTGGTTGAAAAAAGGTCGATAAAAGATTGAGAAAAGGCAGAATCTCAGTGCATTCACCTTTTTTAGTAAACGCAGCCTTGCCATGGATATTTTCAGAGCGGCTGTGAAGGTGGAGTTCCAGCCAAGGTCCAAACTCAGATCACCCTGAGAGATTCTGATCACAAACCGGAGCTGGCCTGGGCTGCCCAGAGCTGGCTCAGATTTATTCCTCTCAAGGAGTTCCTGGAAATAAAGGAGTTGTGGGGTCATGGCTGGGGAGCTCAGGGATGCTCAAATGAGCAATTTTGGGTTTGATTTGGTGGCACAGCACGTTCAGATTGAGAGGAATGGGGGATTTGTGTTTCCAGACAAGCTGTGGGGCTGCTGGGAGATAAAACCAGCACTGGGAGAGAAAAGAAACAATGGGAAGGGTTCCACTGATTGATGAATGGAAAAAGAGATTTGCTTTTACAAATAAACTTTAGGGTTGATGATAAATTAAAATTAGACATTGAAAGATGAAAGAAACAATGGGGAAAAAACCCTAAATTCAGTAAGAATTAAAAATGAAAAGGGAGGGTTATGCATTAGAGGGGAATCTTTGGGATCAGGTGTTCAGGGAAGTCTGAACCTCTCAGGTACCTCAGAAATGGGGAAAAACCCCTAAATTCTGTAAGAATTAAAAATGAAAAGGGAGGGTTATGCATTAGAGGGGAATCTTTGGGATCAGGTGATCTGGGAAGTCTGAACCTCTCAAGTACCTCAGAAGTGGGAAAAGAGAGAAGGGAAATGTGGCTGGAAATTGGGATAAAAAGGGAGGCTGCATCCTCCAAAAATCGGAGAGACCCCAGGGGATGCCCCATGGCCTCTGCCTTGATTGGAATAAAGTCAAAGGACTCCTCTGTCTCCTTTTTGGACATAAACCTCTGGTGTTTGTGGATTCATTTTCCTGACAAGATTGCTCTGAAGTCTCTCAAAATTGGCAAAACCTTCATCATTCTGGGGCTGTGCAGGGTTTTTCCCTTGTATGAACAGCACCAGCGCCACAAACCCAACCATATTCTCATTTCCCTCTCTTCTTTAGGTATTTCTCAATTCTATGGCCTGAAAAAAACTGAATTTGGAGCCTCAGTCGTGGTGTGGGGGATGTTTTAACATCCTCAGTAGAACTTTGGGTTTTCCCTGTATTTATTGCTCCTCCTGAGTCCCCACAGCTGAATTCCCAGGATCTGCACCAAAAGCACCAAGAGAGGGAGAATTCTCCATCTCTTCAGAGGTTTATTTCAATTTTTAACAGCACCTGGCCTGGGAAAACTCTGATTTATTTCTGCTTCCAAGTGTATAAATCAAGCTTTAATTTCCCCCCTATCAGTGACTCCTTTTCCCTCAGAGATGTTTACACTGCTGGGAAGTGTGCATAGAAAAAAGCTTTTTTTTTTTTCAGATTTCCTCTCCTTTCAGAGGTCACCAGCTGGAATTTTACTCCTCCAGTGGCTGAGCAGCGGAAATGCTGTGGAAAGGCTGGAAAAGCTGGGCTAAAAGCTGAGAAAATAGAGCAGAATTGAAAAATAAAATCGGTTTAATTCATCCAACTTCCCCATGTGGCTGGGAAATCCAGAAATGCTCTGGGTTTAAAGGTCCTGTTAACACCTGAAAAAAAACCAAACCAATTTATAAATCACCTCTGCCAAGGAGAATGGCTTTAGACCCTTCAGTTTGGAAAAGTTCTTTGTGGGAGTGAGGAATGGGATGGAAATGAGCAGCCCCAGGGCTGAGGAGGAGATTTTTGCACTCCAGAACCGCGGGGAACGGGAGATGAAAACTCAATTTTAAGGACACGTTTTAAGTAATGAATGCAGTGGAGTGGAACAGCAACATGAAGTAAGTGGGATGTCCTGCAAATTGATCTGAAAATCGCTGCTGGTTCTGCCTGTCCTGGCAGAATAATTCACAATAATGCCAGGAAAAATGGCTTTTTCCTGGGAACAGCCTGAGAGCAGAGGGAAGGGGATGTGCCCAGCTGGGAGAAGGAAAAAGAGCCCTGGAAATGCAGATTTTTTGGGGGGTTTTAACTCTTTTCTTTGTGCTGTGAAATGGTGATGGTGAGGCTGGGCTGGCGAGGAGAAAATTCACCTGGCAGGGATTGGTGCTAAATGAGCTTTTAGGCAGCGCCGAGTCCATCCCTGCACTGATAATTAGCAGAGATTTCATGGTGGAGGGGCAGGAATTGTGTGATCGTGGTCAGCGTTGAGTAGAAATCTTTAAGGGGGGAAAAAAACCTCTCAAATCGTGGAAACTGTGCCACTTATCCACTAAAAGAGAAGGGAAAATTGATTTGAAAACTGCAAGCGGCTGTGTTGTTATTGTTGTGAGGAAAAAATTGGTTGTAATTTTACCATGAAGTCAAATTTTACCCCGTGAGTTTTCAATTTGCCTTCACAGAAGGCTGAGAAGAAATGAATGTGTTCCAGAGATAAGGGTTTCTTCTAAGAAAAATCACTTTAATTGGAAAGCAGTGAATGAAAACAGGTCGTGATCACCACATTCTTGTCTTGTTTTTTTTTTATTTATTTCTTTCTTTTTTCCCTCCCTGCTGGAGACTCCTTTGCACTTCCCAGCTCCACTTTCTTTTGTTGCCACTTCAATTTCTCATTGCTCATTGGTGAAGGGACATTTTCGTCTGGCAGGGCTGGGTGGGGTAAGAAATGAGCCCGATGTGAATGATGAAGGCTCTGATTGCACCCCCTGCAGTTCTGTGCTTAAAAAAACCCCCACAAACAACAAAACCAGGCTGAACAAACAAGGAAATGCCCATTTTGGACTTTTCCAGAAGCTTCCAGACAGATTAAATCCATTTTCATTTCTAACTCGCAATTGAACTCTTCACATTCCTTCTGTTCTTGCTCCCTCCCTGAGCTTTGTCTGGAGATATTTTTGTTATTGCTGAGGAAATTCGGGATAGGAAAGGAATTTCTGGTGCCGAAGAGCTTCGGGAATTGTCTGAGAGGAGACGTTTGTGTAGGGCGGGGAGGAGCTGATGGCAGCAGCTCCTCATGGCCACTTTGGGGTTGGGATTTTGGGGTTGGGAGTTTAGGATTGACCAATTGGCATTGGCAGTTTGGGGTTGGGAGTTTGGGGTTGGGAGATTGGGATTGGCCATTTTACATTGGCAGCTTGGGGTTGGGAGTTTGGGGTTGGGAGTTTGGGGTTGGCAGTTTGGGGTTGGCAGTTTGGGGTTGGCAGTTTGGGGTTGTGAGTTTGGGGTTGGGAATTTGGGGTGGCCAGTTTGGGGCTGGCAGTTTGGGGTTTGCCATTTTACATTGGCAGTTTGGGGTTGTGAGTTTGGGATTGGCAGTTTGGGGTGGCCAGTTTGGAGTTGGGAGGTTGGGGTTGGGAGATGGGGATTGGCCATTTTACATTGCCAGTTTGGGGTTCTCCATTTGGGTTGGCCATTTGGGGTTGTGAGTTTGGGGTTGGGAGTTTGGGGTGGCCATTTGGGGTTGGCAGTTTTGGGCTGTGAGTTTGGGATTAGCCATTTTAAATTGGCAGTTTGGCGTTTGCCCATTTGGGGTTGGCATTTTGGGGCTGTGAGTTTGGGATTGGCCGTTTAGGATTGGCCATTTGGCATTGGCAGTTTGGGGCTGTGAGTCTGGGGTGGCCAGTTTGGGGTTGGGAGTTTGGGATTGGCCTTTTTACAGTGGCAGTTTAGGGTTCTCCATTTGGGGTTGGCCGTTTGGGGTTGGGAATTTGGGGTGGCCAGTTTGGGGCCAGCAGTTTGGGGTTTGCCATTTGAGGTTGGGAGTTTGGGGCTGCAAGTTTGGGGCTTGCCCATTTGGGGTTGGGAGTTTGGGGTTGGCATTTTGGGGCTGCGAGTTTGGGATTGGGCATTTAGGATTGGCCATTTGACATTGGCATTTTGGGGCTGCGAGTCTGGGCTTGGCAGTTTGGGGTGGCCAGTTTGGGGTTGGGAGTTTGGGATTGGCCATTTTACATTGCCAGTTTGGGGTTCTCCATTTGGGGTTGTGATTTTGGGGTTGGGAATTTGGGGTGGCGAGTTTGGGATTGGCCATTTGGGGTTGGGAGTTTGGGGTTGGCATTTTGGGGCTGCGAGTTTGGGATTGGGCGTTTAGGATTGGCCATTTGGCATTGGCAGTTTGGGGCTGTGAGTCTGGGGTTGGCAGTTTGGGGTGGCCAGTTTGGGATTGGGAGTTTGGGATTGGCCATTTTACATTGGCAGTTTGGGGTTCTTCATTTGGGGTTGGCCGTTTGGGGTTGGGAATTTGGGGTGGCCAGTTTGGGATTGGCCATTTGGGGTTGGGAGTTTGGGGTTGGGAGTTTGGGGCTGCGAGTCTGGGGTTGGCAGTTTGGGGTTGGCAGTTTGGGGTTGGCAGTTAGGGATTGGCCATTTTACAGTGGCAGTTTAGGGTTCTCCATTTGGGGTTGTGAGTTTGGGGTTGGGAATTTGGGGTGGCCATTTTGGGGCCAGCAGTTTGGGGTTTGCCATTTGGGGTTGGGAGTTTGGGGTTGGCATTTTGGGGCTGCGAGTTTGGGATTGGCCGTTTAAGATTGGCCATTTGGCATTGGCAGTTTGGGGCTGCGAGTCTGGGGTTGGCATTTTGGGGTTGGCAGTTTGCAATTGTCCACTTGGCATTGGCAGTCTGGGGTTTGCCATTTGGGGTTGGCAGTTTTGGGGTTGGGAGTTTGGGATTGGCCATTTGACATTGGCAGTTTAAGATTGGCCATTTGGGGTTTGCCATTTGGGGTTGTGAGTTTGGGGTTGTGAGTCTGGGATTGGCCATTTGGGGTTTGCCATTTAGGGTTTGCCATTTGGGGTTGGCAGTTTGGGGTTGGGAGTTTGGGATTGGCCATTTGTCATTGGCAGTTTGGGATTGGCCATTTGGGGTTTGCCATTTGGGGTTTGCCATTTGGGGTTTGCCATTTGGGGTTTGCAGTTCTGAGCTGGCAGTTTGGGGCTGGCAGTGACCTCCTCCACGTCCCTGCTGGATTCCTGCTGGCGGTAGCACCCAGCTGGAGGAGTTAATAGGTGGGAAAAGTGCATGGAATTCATCAAAGGTGCTAAAGACAGATTTCCTTCTGTTTATGGAAGAAAAAGCAGAAATGGGGCTTTTCAAACACCAACCCGCCAGGTGCAAATTGCAACATCTGGTGCGAGAGCTGGGCAAGAGCCAGGAAGGATCAAACGAGGAGCTCTGCTGGAAAAAGTGAATTTCAATCACATTTAAATAAATAAACTCCAGCTTTGCCTGATGTGTGGAACCTACAGAGGAAAAGAGCCCCTAAAATGGGCTGGGTCGAACCCAGACTGGCCTTTTTTAGGGAACATTATAGGATTTCATGAAAGATGTGGGATTTTTCTGAGGCAGGGCCTTATGGCCATTCCAGATTCTGATTTCCATGGAGGAATTGATTGTTGCTGCCTCTGCCTGGGCTCGGAGGGGGCAGGACCGAGGTGCTGCAGGATCCCAGCAGCTGTGGGGCTGGATGAGAGCTCAGCATTAAACTCTCCCCATTGGACCTTCCTTGGGTTTGGGATTTTGGGATAAAGCGGATCCACCAAGTCCTTAATTCAGTGAAATTCCTCCCTCCCAGCTCCGGCGCTGCTGTCCCACCTGGCACCTCCCGTTTCCTGGGCAGTGATCGCCCCAAACTCTGCCCGAACCCCACAGCTGTCCCCAAATGAGCTTTGTTCCCTTGGGAAAAACCCCATGGATGTCACTTCACCTGAGGGAACCGCCTGATTCTTTTTGGTGCTTGGAACACACCAGGAAATCGTTGATTCCATCAAACTCATTTTATTTTAATTCCTTTCCCTCAGAAAAGGGGATTGATGCCGACACAACTTTTCTTTCCCTCCCCCATGGATAAAATGTCCACAAACCTCTTGTTTTGGGTTAATTACTGCAAACTGAGCTGCCCAGACCCTGCATTTCCCCTCTGCAGCCCCTCAGGGTTTATTTGCTGGAACAAACTGGACTCCAATTATTTCCCTTCCTTTCCATGGGTGGAAATCACATTTTCTGGGTTTTTTTTTTTTTTTTGCCCTGTTGTTATTTCCCATCTCTGGAGCTCTCGTTTGCACGTTGCTTCCCATTTCCTGGGCTGGTTTTGTTTGGCTTTTGGGAACCACTTGAGGGTTCTTTTCGGGGCTGTTGAATGTTTGATCTCTGGCAGGTGGAAGTGAGGAGTCAAATCCAATGTGCTCAAAGCAGCATCACTGAGAGGGAAATGAGGGCCCTTGGTAAAAGGAGAAAAACACAGGAATAACAATGAGCTCCTGCCCAGGATCTGCGTTTTCCACCCCAATTCCCCAACTCCTGCCAGCACTAAATGCTCACAGCAGAGGCACAAACCTCTGAAGGCGCAGGACGAAGGTTTGTGCTGATTTTTGAGGGATCAAAATTGCTAAAATGAGGTGAAAGCTCAAGCACTCCACTGAAAAACCCTCGTGGGGGCACCTGCAGGATTCCAGGATTTACTGCTCAGCCACTCAGGGCCAATTAATGGGCTTAAAAAGTTGGGAAAATTCCTTTAGTGGCTGGCTGTGCCTCTAATCGTCCAAATGCAAAATTACAAATATACAGAAAAAATATAGAAAAAAAACATTAAAAATATAGAAAAATACAGAAAAATATGCAGAAAAAATACAGAAAAATATACAGAAAAAATACAGAAAAATACAGAAAAATACAGAAAAATGCAGCAAAAATACAGAAAAATATACAGAAAAATACAGAAAAAATACAGAAAAATACAGAAAAATGCAGACAAATATACAGAAAAAATACAGAAAAAATGCAGAAAATTATACAGAAAAAATACAGAAAATTATACAGAAAAAATACAGAAAATTATCCAGAAAAATATACAGGAAAAATACAGGAAAAATACAGAAAAAATACAGAAAAATACAGAAAAATATACAGAAAAAATGCAGAAAAAATGCAGAAAAAATATACAGAAAAAATACAGAAAAATATACAGAAAAAATACAGAAAATTATACAGAAAAAATGCAGAAAAATATACAGAAAAAATACAGAAAAATATACAGAAAAAATACAGAAAATTATACAGAAAAAATACAGAAAAATACAGAAAAATATACAGAAAAATATACAGAAAAAAAGCAAAAATACAGAAAAAAAATAATAAAAGAATAAAATAAAGTCTCCCTGGGCTGCAGGAGGCTCTGGGGGAACTGAGGAGGTTTCGGGTTCAGACCCAGCAGGATTCATCCCCCTGGCTTTGGGAATTTGGGTTTATTGCTCATAACTCACCCTCAGCCCTCCCAACCATTCCTTGTTTGCCCAGTCCTGAGGCGCAGCAGGCAGTGAATGATGATGAACAAAACCATCCCCAGCTCTTTGTGTTTCCTGCATCCCAAACCTGCTCAATCCAGCCCTGCTGGCTCAGTTAAACTCCTCTCCCAGTGCTGATTCATCTGTCCTGACTGGGGGAAGATAAATCCAATTTAAATCCCCATTTCCTGAGAAAAGAGCGGAGTTTAAAGCTCTCCAATAACTTCATTCCCTTCAGCACTGGTGATGAGTCTTCCTTTTGCTGCAGAATAATCTGCTCAGTGCCTGAGGCCCTGCGTTATCTGTCTCACATCTGGAGCACCTCTGGAAATGCAAATTAGCAGCAACTGGAAGCGTTGAATTTCCCTCTTTCTGCTGTGCTCCGCTGTCTGAATATTTTTTATTTGCACCAGCCTTTAATCTTGGAGTAAATAATGGAGTTTTGGAGGGGTTCCTGTTGATTCAAGCATTAAACCTCCCCCTGTTATTCAAAAATATTGTCTCAGGTCAGGTTTGCAGCTGCTGTAAATTAATGTCCAGTTCCAAGGGCCTGCACAAAGAATTATGGACAATTTCCGGCCTATTTTTAAATCTTACAGAGGGCTGCAACAGCCCATCAATGTATGTAAAATCCATAATGTGCCCAGGGCTTTGTGTTTTTAACTCCAGCTGCCTGAATTTTTCAGTCAGAACTTTGCCAGTGAGTTTCCATTTACAGGCAGAACTCCTGCAGGAAAAAGAAAAAATAAAATAAAAAAAAAAAAGAAAAAAAAAAAAAAGAAAGGGCTTTTAGAAATGAAAACAAAAGAATAATGAACATTGGTGCTCACTTCTTGCATCCTAACAACCCATTAACCAGATTTTCAGGCTAAGTATCATTTTATTGTGCAGATTAAATAAGGTTTTGACAGGATTTTGCCAGCTAAAGGGAGGAAAGGAACTTTTGGGGTGATGTTGGGGGGGTTTAGACAACCTCACCCCGAGCTCTGCAGGCCCATCAGGTTTCAGTTCATTTGCTGCATTATTTGGGAAGATTTTAGAGCCCTGCAAAGCCCAGGTCAGCACTGGAATGGGGGTGGAGGCCCCGAGCACTGCAATTGTTGGGTTTGGGAGCAAAATCGTTGGGTTCTGATGGTGCAAAATGATGGGGGTGAGGAGAGGAGAGGAGAGTCTCAGCTCCTCCTTGAACTGGGAGCACTGGGAGCTCTGGAGGCTTTTCCCTAAAAGTGAGAACCTCATTGCCATCCCCGGGTCTGGGGGAAAGGTGAATTCCCTGGGAATTCAGAGGGAATGGAGCTGAGGATTGTCCTGGTCTTGCACTTGGAGTTCTGAAGGTTTTTCCCTAAAACTGAAATTCTCATTTCCGTCTCCAGTTCAGGGGGGAAGGTAAATTCCCTGGGAATTTTGGAGGGAATTGAGCTGAGGGTTGTCCTACAGGGAGCACTGGGAATTCTGGAGCCTTTTCCCTAAAGTTTAAAACCTCATTCTCACTCCCTGGTTCTGGGGGGAACATAAATTCCCCTGGGAATTCAGAGGGAATTGAGCTGAGGGTTGTCTTGGTCCTGCACTGGGAGTTCTGGAGGCTTTTCCCTAAATCTAATACCCCAATTTCCATCCCCAGTTCTGGGTAAATCCCCTGGGAATTTGGAAAGAATGGAGCTGAGGATTGTCCTGGTCCTTCACTGGGAGCTCTGAAGGTTTTTCCCTAAAAGTGAAGCCCTTGTTCTCACTCCCTAATTTTGGGAGGAAAGGTGAATTTCCTAGGAATTCAGCAGCTGAGGAGGGCATGGAAATGAGGATTGTCCTGGTCCTGCGCTCGGAGTTCTGGAGGCTTTTCCTTAGAACTAAACCCCTCATTTCCATCATCAGTTCTGGGGGGAAGGTAAATTCCCCTGGGAATTTGGAGGGAATGGAGCTGAGGGTTGTCCTGGTCCTTCACTGGGAATTCTGGAGGCTTTTCCCTAAATCTGAAACCCCAATTTCCATCCCCAGTTCTGAGGGGAACATGAATCCCCTGGGAATTCAGAGGGAATGGAGCTGAGGGTTGTCCTGCCAGGAGCAGGGGACACAAAGAACTGAAGCTGCCCCTCCCAGGCGTTCTCAGGACCCTCTGGAATTCACTCTCATTAGAGCAGACCTTGCCAGGATGAGCTCTGTGCTGCTCACTTATGTAACACCGAATGTGCCTGCACAGCCAGAGAGCTCATTAAATATTTAAACCCCGTCCTTTCCTCAAAAGCAGCACAGCAAAGATGATTTTCCGTGGAATTTAACATTAAACTCTGGCAATTTGTACAGCTGTGCATATAAATAGCTTGCACATCATCTCCGGAGGCAAAGGTCACTCTGCCTCATCCATTTCAATGCTGGAGTTCCATAGCAACAACCTCTCCCTGTTATTTATCCACAGGGACTTCAAAGCCAGGAGAAAGCGCTGGTGGTTCTGGAGAGGTGGATGAATGGGGGTTCGTTGTAATATTTTGCTTTAATCGCTGGGGTTTTTTTCCCCCCCACCCTTGCTGGAGCTTCTGTGGATAAGCAGAGCCCCTGAGCTGTGGGGACTGGGTGACACGAAGCTTTTCTGAGGGAAGAAATCTGAACAGACAAGTGCCTGATTCCCCTTAATGCAATTTGTTCCAGGGCTGATCTTCAGCCCCTGCTTCATTACCTTAGACAAACTCAGACCTGGCTCCTGAGGAGAAAAAGGTTCTTATTTGCAATTAGAATCCCCCAATTACACAGCACGTCTGGAGCTGCAGCTGATGGGAGCTGACTTTTTAAATGCCAGAGCCGTTATTTCCTCAAATAATCAACGTTTGGGAGTGAATGTCACGGCAGGATTGGACAAACAAAGCACGGGCAGCCCGGGGTTCTCCCTCCCTGAGCTCTGCCAGAGCTTTAATTTCTGGGCAGATCCCCCAGGCAGGGCTTCATTTGGTGAAAAACAGGGACTGGGGGCTCGGCTCGGGCGGATTGAGGAGATCTCACCCCTTTTGAGGAGCAGGGGTTGATCCAGGGAATCCCAGAGTGGGAGGAACCCTAAAGATCATCCCATCCTATCCTATCCTATCCTATCCTATCCTATCCTATCCTATCCTATCCTATCCCATCCTATCCCATGGATCCCATTGATCCCATCCCATCCCACTGATCCCACTGATCCCATCGATCCCAATGACATTGATCCCATTGATCCCATTGATCCCATTGTTCCCATCCCATTGATCCCATTGATCCCATCCCATTGATCCCATCCCATTGATCCCATTGATCCCATTGATCCCATCCCATCCTATCCCATTGATCCCATTGATCCCATTGATCCCATTGATCCCATTGATCCCATCCCATTGATCCCATTGATCCCACTGATCCCATCCCATCCTATTGATCCCATTGATCCCATTGATCCCACTGATCCTATTGATCCCATTAATCCCATTGATCCCATCCCATTGATCCCATTGATCCCTTTGACCCCACTGATCCTATTGATCCCATTAATCCCATTGATCCCATCCCATTGATCCCATTGATCCCTTTGATCCCACTGATCCCATCCCATCCCATTGATCCTATTGATCCCATTGATCCCATTGATCCCATCCCATCGATCCCATTGATCCCATTGATCCCATTGATCCCACTGATCCCATCCAATCCCATCCCATCCCCAAGCAGGGAGCAGGAATTCCAGCTCCTCCCTCACTGCTGGGATGGCCTGAACCCCATGAATGCTGAATTTTTAGGGAACGATCCCTGGTTCTTCTCCCTTTGCATGCCCGATCTCTGCGTGTCCGTGCTTCCCACGGAAATCCTGCACTGCGCGTTTCTCCCACATTTTTAACCCCACACTCATTTTCCACGTTTGCCCCTTTCCGTCCCGTGCATTTGCTGTCCTGATTTGTCATTTGGGTGGAAGGATATTAATTGACTCGCTGGTAATTCCAGGGCCTCCTGCTGAGGGTGGATCAGAGGGAATTGGTTGTTTTTGCTGCCTCTCCAAGGAGTTAATTGAGAAGTTATTCAATTATAGGGAATATCCTTTTATTGCTAATAAGATATTCTGATACAAACAACATCCCCCACTCCAAAATGAAATTATGAGAAACTTGAGGCTGCTCGGCAAAGAGGCTTCAAAAATGAACCTTAGCTGCAAATACTGGAATCAATGCCAGCTTCAGAGCGGTGAGAGGAGATCGATAAAATTCTTATCAGGGTTTCCTCGCTATTTATTTACTCTCACTTGTGATTGTTTGGACATTGGTAAGAACTGGTGCAGATGGATCAGGCTAAAAAGCCCTTCTTAATGCAGATTATCAACCAGGATATCTAAACCACAGCTAATAGCGCTCTCTATTATCTAATTTGCCAAGATTAGATTTCTTTTTATGCACCACTTCACAAGCTCATCTCCACTCTGCTGTTGGCTCCTTGAGTCGGGGAAGAGCATCTCCAGTAAATAAATATCAATTCTCTCATTATTAATTTGCAAAACAACAGCACCTGGGAGCCCAAACAGAGGCAGGGCTCTGGACCTGAGGGGGACGGGCAGCTTGCCCGGGATGAAGGACAAGCCTTCATCTGCATCCCCTAAATCCGATCTGTGGAACTTTCTGGAATGAGAATAAGGGATTGGCAGTGCTCAGCAGCAGGTTCTGGCTGATTTGGGCTCCTTGGGAGGTGCTCAGTTGGTGAGAGGGAGGAAATGAGAACCAGCCCAGAGCTCCCCGTGCAGCCCTTGCTCCCTGCCCCGTGAAGTGGGTCCTGTTCCCCCCAGTGTCCCCACAAATGCCTCCAGGAGGCCAAGACTGAGCCCAGAATCTGTGTGGGGTTTTCTCATCCTCCCCCATCACAGAATTAAACCCACCCTGCCCATCCTCATCCTCATCTCATCCCATCCCATCCCTCTCCATTCCAAGTTCCAGCACCAATTTGCATCCCCACATTTTTCCCCCAAAGGCACCAGACATTCCCAGCCACGAGAGGAGGGAAGGGGAGCAGGAACAGATTTGTTTGATCAAGGGGATCCCACATCACAGACTGATTTCCCTCCCTCCTGCCCCATCCCCAGCGCTGCCTGTCCCTGTCTCTGTCTCTGTGTCTGTCCCTGTCTCTGTGTCTGTCCCTGTCTCTGTGTCTGTGTCTGTCTCTGTGTCTGTCCCTGTCTCTGTGTCTGTCTCTGTGTCTGTCCCTGTCTCTCCGTGCCTGTCCCTGTCTCTGTGTCTGTCCCTGTCTCCGTGTCTGTCCCTGTCCCTGCGTCTGTCCCTGTCTCTGTGTCTGTCCCTGTCTCTTCGTGTCTGTCCCTGTCTCCGTGTCTGTCCCTGTCTCCGTGTCTGTCCCTGTCTCCGTGTCTGTCCCTGTCTCTGTGCCTGTCCCTGTGCCTGTCCCTGTGCCTGTCCCTGTCTCTGTGTCTGTCCCTATCCCTGTGCCTGTCCCTGTCTCTGTGTCTGTCCCTGTCTCTGTGTGTCTGTCCCTGTCTCTGTGTCTGTCCCTGTCCCTGTGTCTGTCCCTGTCTCTCCATGTCTGTCCCTGTCCCTGTGTCTGTCCCTGTCTCTGTGTCTGTCCCTGTCTCCGTGTCTGTCCCTGTCTCTGTGTCTGTCCCTGTCTCCATGTCTGTCCCTGTCCCTGTGTCTGTCCCTTTCCCTGTGTCTGTCCCTGTCCCTGCGTCTGTCCCTGTCTCCGTGTCTGTCCCTGTCTCTTCGTGTCTGTCCCTGTCTCTGTGTCTGTCCCTGTCTCTGTGTCTGTCCCTGTCTCCGTGCCTGTCCCTGTCTCTGTGTCTGTCCCTGTCCCTGTGCCTGTCCCTGTCTCTCTGTGTCTGTCCCTGTCTCTGTGTCTGTCCCTGTCTCTCTGTGTCTGTCCCTGTCTCTGTGTCTGTCCCTGTCCCTGTGCCTGTCCCTGTCTCTCTGTGTCTGTCCCTGTCTCTGTGTCTGTCCCTGTCCCTGTGCCTGTCCCTGTCTCTCCGTGTCTGTCCCTGTCCCTGTGTCTGTCCCTGTCCCTGTGCCTGTCCCTGTCTCTCCATGTCTGTCCCTGTCCCTGTGTCTGTCCCTGTCCCTGTGTCTGTCCCTGTCTCTGTGTCTGTCCCTGTCCCAGTGCCTGTCCCTGTCCCTGTGTCTGTCCCTGTCTCTGTGCCTGTCCCTGTCTCCATGTCTGTCCCTGTCCCTGTGTCTGTCCCTATCCCTGTGTCTGTCCCTGTCTCTGTGTCTGTCCCTTTCCCTGTGTCTGTCCCTGTCCCTGCGTCTGTCCCTGTCTCCGTGTCTGTCCCTGTCTCTTCGTGTCTGTCCCTGTCTCTGTGTCTGTCCCTGTCTCTGTGTCTGTCCCTGTCTCTGTGTCTGTCCCTGTCTCTCCGTGTCTGTCCCTGTCTCTCTGTGTCTGTCCCTGTCTCCATGCCTGTCCCTGTCCCTGTGTCTGTCCCAGTCTCTCCGTGCCTCCCTCCTGAGCCATTTGATTAGGGCTGGGCTGTTCCTAATCCCCCACAAACAGAGCTCTGGCATGGCCCAGCCCTGCCTGACCTGCCCAAGTTGGTCACTTGTCACAGCTGCCACCCTCCCCTGGCCGGGAGGAGCCTGGGGACAGCAATCCTGCAATCCTGCAATCCTGGAATCCTGAAATCCTGCAGTCCTGCAGTCCTGCAATCCTGAAATCCTGCAATTCTGAAATCCTTCAATCCTGCAATCCTGCAATCCTGTAATCCTGCAGTCCTGCAATCCTGCAATCCTTCAATCCTGAAATCCTGAAATCCTGCAATCCTGCAATCCTGTAATCCTGCAATCCTGCAATCCTGAAATCCTGCAGTCCTGCAATCCTGCAATCCTGCAATCCTGAAATCCTGCAGTCCTGCAATCCTGCAATCCTGCAATGCAGCCCCTTGGGATCCAGAAATCCAACAGTGCCACATTCCAGCCCCCCTGGATCTGGCATTCCAGCCCCTCTGGATCCAGCAATCCAACAATTCAGCCCCTCTGGATCCAGCATTGCCCCTCTGGATCTGGCATTCCAGCCCCTCTGGATCCAGCAATCCAACAATTCAGCCCCCCTGGATCTGGCATTCCAGCCCCTCTGGATCCAGCAATCCAACAGTCCCACATTCCACCATTCCAGTATAAACCACCTGGGCTCACATTTCCCAAGCAGCAAAGGCACAGTGTGCCAAGGATTAAATATCTCCATTAAAAAGGGGAAAAAAAAAAAAATGCCCACACCAACAAAAAAAGGAGACAAGTTCTGGTTTTGATCAGATTTTATCAAACTTCACTATCCAGTTCTTCCTGCTCCTGGTGGCTTCTTCAGCTGCTATCACATTTCTGTGCTGCTTCAGGAGTGTTATCAAGCCATCCCTTAAGTGCTTTGTGAGGAGCCAAATCTGCTCTTTGATGAGCTGAAACCTTAAAGAAATGGGAACAGCAGATTTGGGGAACGGCTCCCACCCGTTAATTGTCGTGGCTTCAATCATCAGAGCAACTCTGATCAGTTATTTGGGATTTTGTTTGAAAATGGGAGCAGCTCTGAGCAATCCAAGCCTTGATTTTGGCTCGTAAATCAGGGGTGGTTGGGAGGGAGGGAGCAGAGGGAGCAGGTAATGGGATTGCTCAGGTTTTGCTGACTTCAGTAATAAAAGCTGCCACCCCAAAGGAAGGAGAAGCATTCAGTGTGCAAAGGGAATAAAAATATGAACTCATCCTGGCTAATGGCTCTGAGAAGTAATAGAAAGATATGCATAGATTATTTTGAGTCTTAAAGAAAAGAGGGATGCATCCAATTTGCATTAAATGTTCCTGGCAATCTTAGGGGGAAGAGATTTCCTTGGAAACACAGGGATCATTACAGGAGGCGAGTGGAGGGTTTGTCCTTGAGTCAAGTTTCCTTTGGATCCCATTAAAGCTCGGCTCTGCTGGGCTTGGCTGATGATCCAAACGCCCAGAGCTGCTGTTGGTGTGGAGCTGTGCTGCAGGACAGGGGCAGGAAGGGTGTGAGCAGCTCCTGCAGGAGCAGATTCCAGTGGGATGGCACAAACGGAGCCGCCTCCGTCCTTCCTGCACTCTGCCCCCTCAGCGTGGCCCTGCAGAGGGGCAGGAAGGGACAGGGGGGCCCTGGCTGTCCCAGCGCCCTCTGGGGAAGGTAAAGCTGGGATTTAACCCTGGGGCCTGAGACTGGAACTGAGATTCTGCCCAGTTCCTGAATCCCCTCTGATTTTCTGGGACAGGGCTATTCCAGGTGTGGAATTAGAGCTGCTGATGTGCAGGGTGTGCATCCCACCCTTCCCAAAAACCCAGACACATCCTGTGCAGGGTGTGCATCCCATCCTTCCCAAAGATCCAAACTCATCCTGTGCAGGGTGTGCATTCCCACCCTTCCCAAAGATCCAAACTCATCCTGTGCAGGGTGTGCATCCCATCCTTCCCAAAGATCCAAACCCAGCCTGTTCAGGGTGTGCATCCCATCCTTCCCAAAGATCCAAACCCAGCCCTGCATTCCCATCCTCCCAAAAACCCAGACCAGCCCTGCATTCCCACCCTTCCCAAAGATCCAAACCAGCCCTGCATTCCCATCCTTCCCCAAAAACCCAGACCCAGCCCTGCATTCCCACCCTTCCCAAAAACCCAGACCCAGCCCTGCATTCCACCCTTCCCAAAAACCCAGACCAGCCCTGCATTCCCATCCTTCCCAAAGATCCAAACCCAGCCCTGCATTCCCACCCTTCCCCAAAATCCCCTCCCCACCCTTTTTCCACCTCCTGGCTCCCCCCACCCCGCAGCCTCCCTGAGCTGGATGTTCATTTGCTAATTACCCTTGCCTTATTTCAATAATAATAATAATAATAATAATAATAATAATAATAATAATAATAATAATAATAATAACTCCTACAATCATTCACCAGAGAAGTTTTCTCCCTCCTCCTGCTCCTTGCCCAAACACAAACACATTTTTATCGACACGGCCGACATGATTGCACTTGTGCTGTTATGTTTTATTTATTTCCATATAGGTTTGATGCTGTTGCAGTTTCTCATTTCTGCCTGATGCATTATTCATGATTTACACAATATTGGAGCTCGTGTAGGACACCCTCAGTTTATTGGCTCTGCTCTCCTTTTCTGGGTGTATAAAAATAAAACATGGCAAGCTCTTTCTCCCTCCACGTTCTGCTGTTTGCAGGGAAACAATAGCAATAATATCAGGTTAAAATCATTGCTAATTCTACTTTTAACACCTTGGGAGCTGAATAGAATTGAAATTAAGGGTTATTTTCATTACTGGCGTGTTTTAACTTCTCATCTATGCTTTAAGGCCAAACTCTGAGATCCAGAAAGTCAAGGAGGTTTAAATTACTCCAAGGTTGTTTGGAAATTATTTTCTCATTTGATTTGTTCGGCCCCAAATGGTCCAGATTAGCCGAGAATTTGGAGCTGCAGACACTTTTCTCTCCAATCTCCAGTTAAACCGAGCCGTCCTTGGGCTCTCACCAGGTAAAATTTTAAATCCCACCCCACGTGAAGGAGCAGGGGATTCGTGATGGGTTGGATTTGTTTTCTCAGGGAGTCCCTGCAGTTCCTCAGCTGGGAGGGCGCTCTGGACCTGGCTGCCACCCCAAATCTCATTCCAGAAGCTCTGACAAGGGCAGGAGCCTGAAACCCCACCCCAAAGTGCCCATTATTTCCTGTATTGTATTTAATTCTCTGTATTTAATTTAATTTCCTGTGTTTAATTTCCTGTAATTCCTGTAGAATTTGTGGCACTGCTGGCAGGGACTGCACATCCCTTTTGCCTTCCCAAATTCAGTGCCCAGTCCAGTGCTGGGCTTGGTTTTGGGGAGAATAAATCCTTGCAGTGCTCTTCTGCCAAATACCAAACCCCCGAGCCCCCAGGACCTGAAGGGCGCTGGGCCAAGGTGAGAGGATTTCCCTCACTCCAGCCAGGGTAAAAATTCATTTATTTATTTATTTATTTATCTATTTATTTATTTATTTATATTTAATTTTATTTAATTTTATTTAATTTTTTATTTCTTTTGATTTATATTTATTAAAGTTTTATCAGCATTACTGACAGGAGCACGTCCCAGCCAGGCCTTGGTGTTACTGATTCCATGACTCTCCGCTCTGCTCCCTGCCCTCTCTACCCTGCTCCGTGGGGAATTGTGGCGTTTTCTGGGTCCCCCATCGTGGGGAGGAAATGATGAATCTGACTCCATGTTCTTAGAAGGCTGATTTATTATTTTATGGCGTTATATTAAAGAATGGTATATTAACTGTACTAAAGAATAGAGAAAGGATACAGACAGAAGGCTAAAAAGATAATAATGAAAAACTCGTGACTCTTTCCAGAGTCTGACACAGCTGGACAGTGATTGGTCATTAAGTAAAAACAATTCACATGAAACCAATGAAACAATCACCTGTTGGATAAACAATCTCCAACCACATTCCAAAGCAGCAAAACACCGGAGAAGCAAATCAGAGAATTATTGTTTTCCTTTTTCTCTGAGGCTTCTCAGCTTCCCAGGAGAGAACTCCTGGGCGAAGAGGATTTTTCAGAAAGTGTGACAGTGACAGCTAATTTCTGTTTTATTAGAGCTGCTGGCCCTCCAAGCTTTTTATGGCATTAGCACAAACTTCTCCGGATGAGCACGACCCCATAAATCAGGGTAATAAATACGGGGAAATTCGGGGAACTTAAACTCAGATCTATTTGCCCTCTATCTCTTGAGTCAACTCCTCTCCTTGAACAACTGTGCCAGGCTGTGAAAACAGAGACATAAATGTCAGCCAGAGCCCTAAAAGCTGTGAGGGGCTGGGGATGAGAAGGGAAGGAATTCAGCAGGAGTGGGGGAAGGTTCCTGGTGTTCATCCAGTTCTCTCCTGATTTAGGAGGATTTTCCCCATCCTCTCATGGCCAGGGAGCATTCCTGATGCTCATTCACTTCTCTCCTGATTTAGGAGGATTTTCCCCATCCTCTCATGGCCAGGGCACGTTCCTGATGTTCATCCACTTCTCTCCTGATTTAAGAGATTTTTCCCCATCCTCTCATGGCCAAGGAGGGTTCCTGGTGCTCATCCACTTCTCTCCTGCTGATTTAGGAGATTTTCCCCATCCTCTCATGGCCAGGGAGGGTTCCTGATGCTCATTCACTTCTCTCCTGCTGATTTAGGAGATTTTCCCCATCCTCTCATGGCCAAGCAGGATTCCTGATGTTCATCCACTTCTCTCCTGATTTAAGAGATTTTTCTCCATCCTGTCATGGGCCAAGGAGGATTCCTGATGTTCATCCACTTCTCTCCTGATTTAAGAGATTTTTCCCCATCCTCTCATGGCCAAGGAGGGTTCCTGGTGCTCATCCACTTCTCTCCTGCTGATTTAGGAGATTTTCCCCATCCTCTCATGGCCAGGGAGCGTTTCTGATGCTCATTCACTTCTCTCCTGATTTAGGAGGATTTTCCCCATCCTCTCATGGCCAGGGCAGGTTCCTGATGTTCATCCACTTCTCTCCTGCTGATTTAGGAGAATTTTCCCCATCCTCTCACAGCCAGAGAGAATTCCTGATGTTCATCCACTTCTCTCCTGATTTAAGAGATTTTTCCCCATCCTCTCATGGCCAAGGAGGGTTCCTGGTGCTCATCCACTTCTCTCCTGCTGATTTAGGAGATTTTCCCCATCCTCTCATGGCCAGGGAGGGTTCCTGATGCTCATTCACTTCTCTCCTGCTGATTTAGGAGATTTTCCCCATCCTCTCACAGCCAGGGAGGATTCCTGATGTTCATCCACTTCTCTCCTGATTTAAGAGATTTTTCCCCATCCTCTCATGGGCCAGGGCAGGTTCCTGATGTTCATCCAGTTTTCTCTTGCTGATTTAGGGGATTTTCCCCATCCTCTCATGGCCAGAGAGAATTCCTGATGTTCATCCAATTCTCTCCTGATTTAGGAGGATTTTCCCCATTCTCTCACGGCCAAGGAGCTGCTGGCACTGCAGGTGTGGGAGCACCCTCAGCACAGACTGGCAGCACCCCCTGCTCGGATTTAAGGCAGGTGTGGCTGCTCTGAACCTGCTCTGGGGTGGGTTTGGAGATGGACAAACAGAGCCCTCAGTGTCAGAACCCAGGACATTGCTCTGGCTGCCCTGGAGGGCTCCAGACCCTGGCAGGGGCTCAGAGCCCTTGGCACAGAGTCACAAACACCTGTGCCTTTGATTTCAGCCCATGGAAACAATTCCCAACTTTGTGTGAGGAGTTACAAGCCACAAGAGTTTGAGTAGGATGACAGTGAATTTGTCACAGGGTGAAAAAGTAGAATTTTGGGGATTTAGAATGGGGGTTCAGGAGGCAAGATGGAGGAATCTGGGTGTGTCCTGTCCTTCTTCTCCCTCTTCTCCTCCATCTTCTGCTGTGTTGGTGACACTTTTGGATTGGTTTAGAGCAGAGACAGACTGTCTAACACAGGTGATGGGTATTGGGAAGTTATTGTCAATAAAGCACAGGCAGTTCTTAGTATAAAAAGCCAACACCACCCCAAGGGCAGGGACTGTGCCACAGCCCGACCTGCTGGACAGAGCTCAGCAGGTCAGAGAAAGAATGGAAGAGATGAGAGAAAATAAACAGCCTTGAAAAGCAGAGCTGAGGAATCTCGACTTCTTCTTCAGTTGTGGGGCTGGGGAAAAAGAGACTTTTTAATACCTTGGGAGTCATCTCAACCACAGAAACCCGAGACAGCAGGAAGGGCTGGGTCAGATCTGCCCGGATCAGCAGCCACAGCTGCAAATGCAAATTCCCCAATAAAGAGAGCAGGGTGTGATTTCCATGGTGATGGCTGAGGGAACGGAGCTTCCTGAGCTTCCTCGGTCTCCTGCAGTTCTGGAGCCTTTTCCCTAAATTGAAAACCTCATTCTCACTCCCTGGTTCTGGGGGAGAAAGTAAATTTCTCTGGGAATCTGGAGGGAATGGAGCTGAGGATTGTCCTGCCAGGAGCACTGGGAGCTCTGAAGGTTTTTCCCTAAAACTGAAGCCCTTGTTCTCACTCCCTAATTTTGGGGGGAAAGGTGAATTTCCTGGGAATTCAGCAGCTGAGGAAGGCATGGAAATGAGCATTGTCCTGCCAGGAGCACTGGGAATTCTGGAGCCTTTTCCCTAAAATTGAAAACCTCATTCTCACTCCCTGGTTCTGAGGGAGAAAGTAAATTTCTCTGGGAATCTGGAGGGAATGGAGCTGGGGATTGTCCTGGTCCTGCACTGGGAGTTCTGGAGGCTTTTGCCTAAATCTGAAACCCCAATTTCCATCCCCAGTTCTGGGGGGAGCATAAATCCTCTGGGAATTTGGAGGGAATGGAGCTGAGGATTGTCCTGCCAGGAGCACTGGGAGCTCCGAAGGTTTTTCCCTAAAACTGAAGCCCTTGTTCTCACTCCCTAATTTTGGGGGGGAAGGTGAATTCCCCTTGGGAATGGGGATGCTGGGGATGGGGGATGCTTCCAGCATCCTCTGGAAGCTCCCTGGGTTGGGAAGAGACTCTCTGGAATGTTCACGTGGTGGATAATGAATGGTGGGCAGGGCAATGAGCTCCTGCTGCAGCAGCTCCAGTTTAGGCACATCCCAGCAATTATTTGGCCATTAACTTTAGTAAATATAAGAATGTGAAGAGAAAAGAAAGGAGATCTATAATTTCTCCATTATTTAGCTTTGTTTTAAATGAAACCCTTGGAAAGATGTATATCATTTCAATTTTAGTTCCAGAGGCTTTTATGTAAATTAATTGCATTAGAGAATTGGCAGGAACATTTATTCAATTTCCAACAGCCATGATTATGAGCTTTACATTAATATAACAACAATTTAACAGTGGCTGATAGATGGGACACAACCATGTAATTATCAAAAGTGAGCCACTTTCTTGATCTCTAATTAGTTCTATAAGCAAACACAGTTTTGCTGGAACTAATTGCTGGCTTGCAGCTGGAGCGAGGTGAGCGCTGGGCCGGCTTCAGGTGCCGAGCAGGGAGGGTTTTGCTGTTTTCTGCTCTAAATTCAGTTCCTTGTGCTGGGCAGAAGGAGGGGTTGGGGGAACCCTCCCTTGGCTGTGGGGGTCCCCATGCCAGGGATGTGGGGACAGAGCTGTCACTGCCCTGGAGCCATCCCGGGCTGGGCTCTTCCACTAAAGACAAAGCAAACTGAAGCAAGGGGATTGTTTTCCTTCTTGCCTCTGTTTTTGTGGCAGAGATGAAGTTTTAGCTGGGCTGGCTCTGTCCCAGCCCATCTGGAGTGCTCTGCTGCCAGGAGAATTGCTGGCATTGCACGGCCTCCAGCGGCTCCTCCACCTCAGCTCCAGCTCCTCGGGAGTCCCTCACAGAGCTTGGCTTGGTCCTGGGCACTGCTCTCATCCTGATTCGTTATTTCCTGAGGGAAATAAGGTTGGGAAGGGCTTGTTGCAGTCCCAGGGGGCAGGAGAAAAGCCCCAGCTTTGTGCTCCATGCAAACAGGAAAAGGTGATTGAGGATGGTCAGGAATTCCTCGTGTGTGGGATCCACTTCCAGGGACATCCAGGGACATCCAGGGTCCTTTCCACCAGCAGAATTCCTTCCAGCCTCACTTTATCCACCCAAAAATGGGCTGGGGCTGGAAATGGGTGTGCCAGGGTGGTGCAGGGGTGTCAGGAATCATTATTCCCCAATACTGAGGAATTCATTGTTCCCCAATAATGGGGAGTTCATTGTTCCCCAATAATGAGGAATTAATTATCCCCCAATATTGAGGAATTCGTTATTCCCCAATAATGAGGAATTCATTATTCCCCAATATTGAGGAATTCATTATTCCCCAATAATGGGGAGTTCATTGTTCCCCAATATTGAGGAATTCATCGTTCCCCAATATTGAGGAATTCATCGTTCCCCAATAATGAGGAATTCATTATTCCCCAATACTGAGGAATTCATTGTTCCCCAATGCTGAGGATTTCATTGTTCCTCAATACTGAGGAATTCATTGTTCCCCAATAATGAGGAATTCATTGTTCCCCAATATTGAGGAATTCATTGTTCCCCAATACTGAGGAATTCATCGTTCCCCACGAGCTGCAGGCGCTCGGCCCAGTCCCGCTCTCCTCACCCTCCTTGGGAGGCCTCAGCCCCACAAGCTCCAGGGATGACCCCGAGTGCCTTGCTGAACGTCTGTTTACTTTTGTCACCACCTTTTAAATGGTGTTTTGCAGCTTTTATTGCCCACATCCCCTCAGAAACGCTTTCTCTCATTAGAGGAAGCGAATTAGCGAGTGCCGGCGCTTTGTTCCAATTGAATCTGCGCAATTGGCCCGGCACTAATTGCTCCAGGGCAACTTCCACGATCCATCAAGATCATACCCAGGCAGCACTAATGCATTTAGCGGGGACTTTATTGAATTTATTAAAGCCTTTGGCCCGATGCAGCTCCTCACAAATGCATTTTGTGCCTGTGACAGGCCCTGGCCGGTGAATTCCTGCCTCGTTACTGGGGCTCTCCAGTGCAGCTCAGGGCTCCTGTCAGGGCCATTATCCCCTGCACAAAGCAGGGCTGGCATTTCTTGGGTTCTGCAGGGCTCCAGCCGCCTTCTGCCTCTGCCATTCTCATGGAATCTCAGGCTCCAGCCACCCTCTGCCTCTGCCATTCGCATGGAACTGGAGTTTGTTCCATCCCTTGAGGCCAGCTAGGCCTGGTCTGGCAGGAAAAATTTCTGTAATTCCTTGAGGAACTGGAGATTTTTCCATCCCTTGAGGTCAGGGCTGGTGTGGCAGGAAAAATACAGAAAAATTTCTGTAATTCCTTGAGGAACTGGAGATTTTTCCATCCCTTGAGGTCAGGGATGGCATGGCAGGAAAAATACAGAAAAATTTCTGTAATTCCTTGAGGAACTGGAGATTTTTCCATCCCTTGAGGTGAGGTGCGGCTGGCAAGAAAAAAATTCTGTAATTCCTTGAGGAACTGGAGATTTTTCCACCCCTTGTGGTCAGGGCTGGCGTGGCAGGAAAAATACAGAAAAATTTCTGTAATTCCTTGAGGAACTGGAGATTTTTCCATCCCTTGAGGTGAGGTGCGGCTGGCAAGAAAAAATTCTGTAATTCCTTGAGGAACTGGAGATTTTTCCATCCCTTGCGGTCAGGGCTGGCGTGGCAGGAAAAGTTTCTGTAATTCCTTGAGGATCTGGAGATTTTTCCATCCCTTGAGGTGAGGCAGGTCTGGCAGGAAAAATTTCTGTAATTCTTCATGGAACCTGAGTTTTTTTCATCCCTTGAGGTGAGGTGCGGCTGGCAAGAAAAAATTTCTGTAATTCCTTGAGGAACTGGAGATTTTTCCATCCCTTGAGGTCAGGGCTGGTGTGGCAGGAAAAATACAGAAAAATTTCTGTAATTCCTTGAGGAACTGGAGATTTTTCCACCCCTTGCGGTCAGGGCTGGTGTGGCAGGAAAAATACAGAAAAATTTCTGTAATTCCTTGTGGAACTGGAGATTTTTCCATCCTTTGAGGTCAGGGCTATTCTGGAAGGAAAAGTTTCTGTAATTCCTCATGGAATCTGAGCTTTTCCCATCCCTTGAGGCAAGGTGGGCCTTCTGTGGCAGAAAAAATTTCTGTAATTCCTTGAGGAACTGGAGATTTTTCCATCTCTTGAGGTCAGGGCTGGCGTGGCAGGAAAAGTTTCTGTAATTCCTGGTGGAACCTGGCAGGAAAGGTTTTTCCCACCTTCCCATGCAGGAGAATTGTCTCCCAGCAAACCTGCTGGGGGCTGTTTGCACAGCCCGGGATTTTCCCCTGGGTGTTTGCAGCTGACCAGAGCAGCTCCATTTGTGATTTATCAGGAATTCCCTCCCGTTCTCTCCCTGGCACCAGCTGCAGCATCTGCTCCTGGTTTGCAGGGGGATTTATTTAATGCAGAAATCGTGCACGGATTGATGGAAAACCAGTTTGGCACGTGGAGCAATTGTTGAGAACCCGAAGATAAAATCTGAGGAGAAGAGAAGAAAATGTCGCCTTTTTAAAGTTTTTATTCTCTCCCCTGAATGTTAAAGCAGCAGCTGGACCAGATTCCTGTCCTGGCTGTGCCTCCCTCACCTCTGGATGAATTCTGTTCGTGAGCAATGAGAGAATAATAATCTGATTAAGGCTGTGAGGGAGGAGATGTCCTGCCTGGAAAAGTGGAATTATTTGGGGTGGCATGGGGCCAGCGGGGAGGGAGCGTGGCCAGGGGCCAGCCAGGGATGTGATGGACCAGCCCCGTGATGGAGGGTGGCAAATCCCAGCTCTGCTCCCTCCCAGGGAAATCCCGGCACTGAAATTCCCCCCTGGCCCTGCCCCTGCTGCCCGGCGAAAGGGGAAAAGCCCCACTTGGTTCTTCCTGCCCCCTGCAAACGGGAAAAGATGGGAAATCAGGGATAATCAGGGATAATCAGGGATAATCAGGGATAATCAGGAATTCCTCGTGTGTGGGATCCACTTCCAGGGACATCCAGGGGCGTTCCCACCTGCAGAATTCCTTCCAGCCTCACTTTATCCACCCAAAAATGAGCTGGGGCTGGAAATGGGTGTGCCAGGATGGTGCAGGGGTGTCAGGAATTTACTCCTCATCATTCCCCAATATGCCCCTGATTTATTCCTCATTATTCCCCAATACTGAGGAATTCATTGTTCCCCAATGAGGTGGGGCCAGAAATGGGTGTGCCAGGATGGTGCAGGGGTGTCAGAATCATTATTCCCCAATGATGAGGAATTAATTATTCCCCAAAAATGAGGAATTCATTATTCCTCAATTATGAGGAATTCATTGTTCCCCAATAATGAGGAATTAATTATTCCCCGATCATGAGGAATTCACTGTTCCTCAATGAGGTGGGGCTGGAAATGGGTGGGTCAGGATGATGCAGGGGTGTCAGGAATTTATTCCTCATTTTCCCCCAGTTATGAGGAATTAATTATTCCCCAATATTGAGGAATTCATTGTTCCCCAGTGAGGTGGGCTGGAAATGGCTGTGCCAGGACAGTGCAGGGGTGTCAGGAATTTATTCCTCATTTTCCCCCAATAATGAGGAATTCATTATTCCCCAATAAAGAGGAATTCATTGTTCCCCAATGAGCTGGGGCTGGAAATGAGCCTGTCAGGGGGTCTGCAGTTCATTATTCCCCATTTTTACAGCCAGGGATCTTTTCCCAGCTGGAGCCCTGGGGAAGGGAGGATTCACCCAGGGGCTGCTGGAGCTGCTCAGGAACCCCTGGGCTCTGTCCCTGCTGCACTTTGGGGCTTTCCTGGTGCCCTGGGAGCAGCCAAACCCAAGGGCTGGGAGAGGAAAATGGGGAATAACCAACCCAGAGCTCAGGAAAAGAACAGGAATGAAGATTTGAGGCAAGCTGGTGTTTATCCTGAAACAGGAGTGTCTGATCAATCCCTTATGGCTTCACCTGGATTCCTTTTGGGGGGATTTTCAGCCCTTTTGGGTGGGAAACACCTATTGGGTTATTTCAGAAACATTCAGACACTGTGGAAATGCAGGATTTTTAATTTTTTTTTCCTGGGGAAGTGGAGATGAAATCCAGGTCCTCCAGCAGATCCAGGCTGTGAGGGAAATCCTTCCTGCCTGCTCCCAGCTGCCCAGAAAATCCCAGCTGGCAGTTCCAGCCTGGTGGGCTTGAGTTCACAAGTGCACTCAAGGAATGGGAATGAATGGGAATGGGAATTAAAGCTCGACCCAGCTCCACTGAACAGAGAAAATCTGGAGTTACTGCACAATTGGACGATAATAGACCATAATAATCTGACATGATTATGAACCTTGCATCATTATTATAAAAATTGCTCTGGCTGAAGCAAACTTTGCTCTGCATTTTAAGGATTTGCCTTTTTATTTTAAAGTGCTTGTCCTTTTCCCCGAGTGAATGCAATTTATAGTTCTCCTTGACCTTTAGATAACAGTGAACGCTGTTATTTTTTGCTCTATTAATCCTCTTATCTTTCTGCCTCTGAACTATTGTTCACCCCATCTATTGGCCACTGCTACACATTGTGCCCTGAAATCCAAATACACACACAAAAAAAGGGAGAGAGAGCAGAGCAAACGATGTCGGGAGTGAGCTCAGTAATTTCCATGATGACAACGTGGGCAGGTTCAGTTTGTGAGCTGAGCCTCTGGATCCCAAGGAGGGGCAGAACCCTCCAGGTTGTGCTTGAAGTCACTGGGAGAGAGAAAAAACAACCAGCAGCACCAGCCTGATTTCATCTTCTCTCTCCTCTCCGTGTGTTTACAGATTTTCCCTTTTAATTTGCCTCAGGAAGCCCAGGTGAGGCTGCGGGAGGAATTCTCCTGAGCAGCCTGGGCCTGACTGTCAGCCCTGCCCACGGAGAATTCCCTCAGGGGAGCTCTGCCTTCTCTTTGCTTCCCAAGAAACATTTTTATTTATTGCTGGGAGAATTCCCTCTTTGCTTCCCAAGTGTTGCACTTGTGCGGTGCCCAGACAAAGGGAGGAATGATGGATCTGACTCCATGTTCTCAGAAGGCTGATTTATTATTTTATGATAATATATTGTATTATAGAATGCTCTACTAAACTATACTAAAGAATACAGAAAGGATACAGACAGAAGGCTAAAAAGATAATAATGAACACTGGTGATTCTTTCCAGAGCCCTGACACAGCTTGGCCCTGATTGGCCAAGAAAACAATTGAGGAATTCATTTTCAATTGAATTGAAAAATTCAATTCACATGAAACCAATGAAACAATCACCTGTGGGTAAACAATCTCCAACCACATTCCAAAGCAGCAAAACACAGGAGAAGCAAATCAGAGAATTATTGTTTTCCTTTTTCTCTGAGGCTTCTCAGCTTCCCAGGAGAAAAATCCTGAGCAAGGGGAGTTTTCAGAAAATATGAATATCACACATTATTCCATAATAATCACCAGCACTCCGTCCAGAGCCTGGACACAGCTTGACCCTGACTGGCCAATGAGTCAAAATAATTCACATGAAACCAATGAAACAATCGCCAGTTGGAAAAACAATCTCCAAACACATTCCAAAGCAGCAAAACACAGGAGAAGCAAATGAGATAAGATTTGTTTTCCTTTATCTCTGAGACTTCTCAGCTTCCCAGGAGAGAAATCCTCGGTGAAGGGATTTTTCAGAAAATGCGACAGTGACACCCAAGAAATATTTTTTATTTATTGCTGCCTTAGGAGGAACCTCCCTGGGGCCTCTCACCAGTGATTTTCAAAGCCAGGAAACCTCCAGTGAACTTTAACCAGAGCGGTGAAGAGGGAAACCTCGCTGGCCGAGGTGAAACACAAAAACCTTTGTGGTGAGAAATAAAACTTCCAGAGTTTCCCAGCTTTTGCCTTTTAGAAGGGTCAAGCTGGAGGCTGCTCAGGTGCAGTGAAAGTGAGCCCCCAGCTCTGCTCCCAGCCCTGGCAGGAATCCTTGGCTCATCCCTCACTGCAGAGCAGCCGGGATTAATTAAAGTTGCATGAGGTTGAAAGAGCGCCCAAGGTAAACACCAACCCCCTCAGAACTGCTCTGAGGAGCTCCTGGAGCTCAGCTCTGGGGGCTGGAAACTCTGCATGGATGAGAGAGGAGAAGCCAGGCACAGGAATATTTTGTTTCTGTTCTTTCCAAACAGCCCCGGAATTTTATTTAGAGCAGGATTGACTCAGCAGAGCAGCAAATTCCACTCTGGCAGTGCTGGGGAGAGGAGCAGAGCCTGGGGTCCTCCCTGTGCTCTTGGGAAGGCTGGGCTGGAACAGGGTTAAAGAATAAAGTAGGGATTTATTAAAAGGTAATTTAAAAGGCATTTATTAAAAGGTACTTATTAAAAGGTATTTTTAAAGGTATTTTAAAAGGTATTTATTAAAAGGTGTTTATTAAAAGGTTTTTATTAAAATGATATCCTCAGTGGATACACCTTGGTATTTATTAAAAGGTGTTTATTAAAAGGTTTTTATTAAAAGGTTTTTATTAAAAGGATCTCCTCAGTTGATACACCCTGGTATTTATTAAAACGTATTTTAAAAGGTATTTTAAAAGGTATTTATTAAAAGTTGTTTATTAAAAGGATATCCTCAGTGGATACACCTTGGTATTAATTAAAATGTATTTTAAAGGTATTTTAAAAGGTATTTATTAAAAGGCATTTATTAAAAGGATATCCTCAGTGGATACACCTTGGAATTTATTAAAAGGTATTTTATTAAAAGGTATTTTAAAAGGTATTTATTAAAATGTGTTTATTAAAAGGTATTTATTAAAAGGTGTTTATTAAAAGGATATCCTCAGTGGATACACCTTGGAATTTATTAAAAGGTATTTTATTAAAAGGTATTTATTAAAAGGTTTTTCTTAAAAGGTATTTTTAAAGGTTTTTATTAAAAGGTTTTTATTAAAAGGATATCCTCAGTGGATACATCTTGGTATTTATTAAAAGGTATTTCAAAAGGTATTTATTAAAAGGTGTTTATTAAAAGGATCTCGTCAGTGGATCCACCTTGGGCAGCACAGACCAACTCTGAATCCTTTCCCTGCACAGACCTGCCCAGACCTTTTCCTCTGTGCCTTTCCCTGCACAGACCACCCCTCTCTGTGTCCTTTCCCTGCACAGACCAACTCTCTGAATCCTTTCCCTGCACAGACCAACTCTCTGAATCCTTTCCCTGCACAGACCACCCCTCTGTGTGTCCTCTCCCTGCACAGACCTTTTCCTCTGTGCCTTTCCCTGCACAGACCAACCCCTCTGTATGTCCTCTCCCTGCACAGACCAACCCCTCTCTCTGTCCTTTCCCTGCACAGACCAACTCTCAGAATCCTCTCCCTGCACAGACCACCCCTCTCTGAATCCTTTCCCTGCACAGACCACCCCTCTCTCTGCCCTCTCCCTGCACAGACCAACTCTCTCTGTGCCCTTTCCCTGCACAGACCAACTCTCTCTGTCCTTTCCCTGCACAGACCAACCCTCTCAGAATCCTTTCCCTGCACAGACCACCCCTCTGTGTGTCCTTTCCCTGCACAGACCAACTCTCTGAATCCTTTCCCTGCACAGACCAACCCCTCTGTGTGTCCTTTCCCTGCACAGACCACCCCTCTGTGTGTCCTTTCCCTGCACAGACCAACCCCTCTGTGTGTCCTTTCCCTGCACAGACCAACCCCTCTGTGCCCTTTTCCTGCACAGACCAACCCTCTGAATCCTCTCCCTGCACAGACCAACTCTCTGTGTCCTTTCCCTGCACAGACCAACCCCTCTCTGAATCCTTTCCCTGCACAGACCAACCCCTCTCTGTGTCCTCTCCCTGCACAGACCAACCCCTCTGTGCCCTTTTTAATCCCGCCCAGCCCGGGGCACCGTTTCACCTTCTGCAGGAGCAGCTCTCCGGAGCCCTCCCCAGTGGCTGCTGCAGAGAGAGGATTTCACATCTCAGCACAATCAAAGGCAGCGGTGCAGGGGCTCCTCCAGGGCAACACAGGGGGGTTTTTGTGCCCAGCCTGCAGGGGACACTCAGGTCAGGCTGTCCTCCCTCAAGTTGTGACATTTTTTTTGGTTCTGTACTGTTCAAGCTGGAATTTTTCCCCCCTGTGTGGGGGTAAAGAAGTGTTGGGAGTTTTTGTTTGGGGGTATCTTAAAGGAGAGGACAACAGGTTTTGCTTGCAGCAAAGAGAAACATTCTCTATTTTGTGTGGTTTTATGGCTTTTTCTTCCTTTTCTCACTCGTGCAAAGGCCTTTCCCAGGCAAACTCCTGGCTGTGATCTCCATTCCTGCTCGAGTTTAGAAGGGGAATATTGACAGCTCTAATAGCAGGGGTTCTGCCAGCCCCAGGTGAGGACGGAGCAGAGCAGATGGAGCAACTTAAAATTCTGTGCAGCACCAAGACCTTGAAATAACGAAAGGGAAAAAAAAAAAAAAAAATCAAAATGCAAACTGACTCCTCCAATGCATCTCCAGGCAGGGAAAATAGGATGCAATTAAGTTCTTCCAGTCCCTCTAATGATAAGCTTTAAACGAGCAGCTTAATGAAATGTCACAAGGACAGGGCTGGAACAATCCCCACGTCCTGGCTGCTGAGCAGAGCTGCACCTGATGGAGGAGCAATTACAGGGGGAGATGAAAAGGGACTGGGTTTGCTTCCCTGTCCCTGCTGTAAATTCATTGAACCCCCCGGTGCTGGACCACAGAGGGGTTTGGCTCTGGAATTTCAAACAGGAACAACCCCAAAAAGCAAAGGTTTGAGTGAGAAGTAGCCAGGCTCCTCAAATGAAATGGGATTTTGCCATTGGTTAATTCCCTTTAACTCTGCCCGTGATGTTTGCCAGTCTTTAGGGTGATGGAGCTGGGAAATTCCTGGATTTTGGAGGCAGGGGGTGCCCACAGAGCTGCTCCTTCCTGCCTGGGCTGGGAGGTTCTGGAATGTTCCTTTAAAAAAAGGAAAAAATCTGGAATTTAAAATCTGGAATTCTTCCTTTAAAAAGAGCTGCTTTATGTTCTGTGGAGCCCCCTGCTGCAGGTCCTTCATTCTGTGGTATTTGGGTGCTTTGCCCTCTCCTCTTTTCCCAAATAAACCAATGATTTCATTTCAGCAGGACATTGAGAGTCACCTTCAGGCCAGCGAGTCCCTGTCCTCCCGCTCTGGATCAGTGCTGGAAATGAAATAAGGAGGAATTTTGTTCAAACCTCAGCCAGGAGGGGCCAGAGGTGGGTGCTTGGTGCAGTCAGGGCTGAGAAAGCCCTGAAATTCCTGAAATGGGGCAAAATTCCCACATTTGGGAGAGCAGGGATGGGCACAAGATTCCCTCAATCCCTCCTGGGATCCCCTCAATCCCTCCTGGGATCCCCCCAATCCCTCCTGGGATCCCTCAATCCCTGCCTGGATCCCTCAATCCCTCCTTGGATCCCCTCAATCCCTCCTTGGATCCCTGGATCTCTCTCTGGATCCCCTCAATCCCTGCCTGGATCCCCCAGTCCCTCCCTGGATCTCTCAATCCCTCTCTAGATCCCCCCAATCCTTCCCTGGATCCCCCAGTCCCTGCCTTGATCCCCTCAGTTCCTGCCTGGATCCCCCAATCCCTCTCTGGATCCCCCAATCCCTGTCAGGATCCCTCAATCCCTCCTTAGATCCCCCCAATCCCTCTCTGGATCCCCCCAGTTCCTGCCTGGATCCCTCAATCCCTGCCTGGATCCCCTCAATCCTTCCCTGGATCCTCCAATCCCTCTCTGGATCCCTCAATCCTTCCCTGGATCCCTCAATCCCTCTCTGGATCCCCCCAATCCTTCCCTGGATCCCTGAATCCCTCTCTGGATCCCCCCAATCCCTCCCTGGATCCCTCAATCCCTCCCTGGATCCCTGAATCTCTCTCTGGATCCCTCAATCCTTCCCTGGATCCCCCAATCCCTCCCTGGATCCCTCAATCCCTTCCTGGTTCTCTCTGCACTGAGGTTTCGATGAGATTTTGGGAAAGGGATTTTTGAGTGGACCCTTGGTCCATGTGAGTTTTTCTGCTTCCTCCCCTCTCCTCGGGCCCTACCAGTCCCAAATTGTGATAAAAACAGGTTAAAAAAAAATATAAAAATCCAACATGCAGTAAATTGGCCTGGAACACATCAGCATCTTTGTGTTTTAGCCCTTCCTTGGAATAAAATTCTCCCAGCACAGCTCCCCTGGGGCAGGAGAGGAACTCTGAATTCATTTCTTTTGACGACCACGTCAACCTGCTTTGCACAAGAAAAGAAAAAATAAAAACCTATATTTAGAATGCATAATGCAAGCATATCATCTTCTAAACAAGAAAGTAGGACACATCCTCAGCCAGGATGAAAAGAAAATGGGGGGGGAAAAAAAAGGAAAAAAGGAGCCAAGTCTGCATTAGAAAGTGGGAGATGGCTCCCACATAAATGCAGTGTCAAAGTGGCAGCTCGTTCTCTAATAACAGTCATGTAAATACAAACACAAACATCCCTGCTGCACACTTCACATAAATGCAGCTACACGGAACAAAAAGGGTGACAAAACAGGACGGGAGGTGATGAATATTTCCTGCCTGCCTGGAAATATGCACTGAGGGAAACCTGACACGGCTCTTGATGCTGAGTCCAAGCTTTCCCAAATTCCTGGAGCTTGCTGGGCCCCTCTGAAGTGGCAAATGTGAAGAAAAACAAAAGCTTTGAAATGCCCAAATTCTTCTCTCCGTGGGCCTTTGAGCAGAGCAAACAGGCAGGTTTCTTCAGGCAGGTGCCCGAAGATTCGATTTCCTGGCTTCAGGCTGGGAGGTTTCATCCCCTTGGTTGGAACCTTTTAAACCAGATCCATGAGAAAACCATGGAAAAGCAGCCTGGGAAAAGCTCTGCCTGGCCATAAGGACACAGCAGCTCCTGTCTGTGAGGCGCCGGGCAGGAGCTGCTGGGAATGGATCATTTTCATCCCATGGATCCTGGGACAGGCCTCGATTTCACTCCATAAAACTCTCATAAAGCACCACAGATATTTAATAATAAATACACAGATATTTCATATGCTAAAACTTCACAGCACCCTTTAAGGACAACTTCAGCCCTTTGGAATTACCCAAGAAATCACAAATGGTAAGAACTGAATATAAAATGATGATGCTGAGTATCTGCGCTGTCAGCAGTGATTGTGGTTCTTAGCTGGAACCTAAATGGAAAATGGAGTTGTGAGTGCTTTGCACTGGCCCCACTTTTCAGCTGTTTTAGCCCCAAGGGACGTTGCAAACCTCAGCAATCCCAAAAGGCCGGGTTAAAACCTGGATGTCCTTGTCCTGGGACATCACTGCCCATGATGGGGTTTGATGATATTTTTGTGTGTTCAGGGCTGAAATGACCTGAGTTATTAATGCTGCAGCAGGCTGGGCAGTGTCAGCCCTGATCTGCAGGGGCTGAGCCAGGCATTGATCTGCTCCCAAAAGGGAATTTGGGATCTGCCTCTCACCCCCTGATTCACCAAACTCCAACAGGGCCAAGGCAACGGCAGAGCTGAGAGCTTTGTTTTTCCAGCCTCCCACAGAGGAAAAATCCTTTCTCCAGGATGATGCAGGGATATTTCACCCCTGTGACAGGGAGCCAGGAGGTTTCAGCACAGCAGCATCACCTTGGTTTGAGTCCCACCCCGGGAACCTGCTCAGGTGAATTTGGGATCTGTGGGATTTTTCCAAACTTGAGTGGATTTTTGTCAAAATGCAAGGGGTTTATCCAAGAACCAGTGTGATTTTTGGTTCTCTTCTGAGGATTCCTCCCTTCTCTGGTGGAGTAAAGGCCGTGCTGGCAGAGCAGGAGCCCGAACCCACAGAAATATCCCATTTCTGCTGGCAGGGCTCCTCCAGCAGCTGCTCCAGGAGGGAGCCCAGCCAGCAAACCCTGCACACGCTGGATTTCAGCTCCTGGGATCCCTCAGGCCAGCTCAGCTGCTGCTGCTGCCATGGAGAGCAGCTCCAGCTGCCCCTCCACTGCACACAGTTGGCTCCTCATCCCCAGAGCTGGCAGGGCTTGTGCGTCCTGTGCTGGAGCCAGGGACACTGCAGAGGCCATCCTTCCCTCACAAATGTCCATCCTTCCCTCACAAATGTCCATCCTTCCCTCAGAAACGACCATCACTCCATCCTTTCCCCATCCCTGGCCATCCTTCCCTCACAAATGTCCATCCTTCCCTCACAAATGACCATCACTCCATCCTTTCCCCATCCCTGGCCATCCTTCCCTCACTGATGTCCATCCTTCCCTCACAAATGTCCATCCTTCCCTCAGAAGTGACCATCACTCCATCCTTTCCCCATCCCTGGCCATCCTTCCCTCACAAATGTCCATCCTTCCCTCACAAATGTCCATCCTTCCCTCAGAAACAACCATCACTCCATCCTTTCCCCATCCCTCACCATCCCTCCCTCACAAATGTCCATCACTCCCTCAGAAGTGACCATCCTTCCCTCAGCAGTGGCCATCTTTCCCTCCTTTCCCCATCCCTGGCCATCCTTCCCTCACAAATGTCCATCCTTTCCTCATCCCTGACCATTCTCCCCTCACAAATGTCCATCCTTCCACCCTTTCCCCATCCCTGGCCATCCTTCCCTTAGAAGTGGCCATCTTTCCCTCAGAAATGTCCATCCCTTCATTCTTCACCCATCCCTGGCCATCTTTTCCCCATTCCTCACCATCCTTCCCTCACAAATGTCCATCCTTCCATCTTTTCCCCATCCCTGACCATTCTCCCCTCACAAATGTCCATCCTTCCATCTTTTCCCCATTCCTCACCATCCTTCCCTCACAAATATCCATCCTTCCCTCAGCAGTGGCCATCTTTCCCTCCCTTCCCTATCCCTGGCCATTCTTCCCTCACAAATGTCCATCCTTCCACCCTTTCCCTATCCCTGACCATTCTTCCCTCACAAATGTCCATCCTCTCCTCATCCCTGACCATCCTTCCCTCACAAATGTCCATCCTTCCCTCCCAAATGTCCATCCTTCCATCTTTTCCCCATCCCTGACCATTCTCCCCTCACAAATGTCCATCCTTCCCTCACTGATGTCCATCCCTCCGTTCTTCCCCCACACCCAGAGGTGCCTCTGCACCTCTCCCATTCCCCCTCTCCCAGCTGCCCCTTTTCATTCCCAACAAACCCCTGAGCCCGGGAATCTCTGGGATCCCAGATCAGCCCCAGGGCTCTGCACTGTCACATTTTCTGAAAAATCTCTTTCCACAGGATTTTCTCCTGGGAAGATGAGAAGCCTCAGAGAAAAATGAAAACAATAGTGATCTGATTTGCTTCCCCTGTGTTTTGCTGCTTTGGAATGTGTTTGGAGATTGTTTACCAACAGGTGATTGTTCCATTGATTTCTGTGAATTGTTTTAACTTAATGACCAATCACTCTCGAGCTGTGTCAGACTCTGGAGAGTCACGAGATTCATTTAATATCTTTTTAGTCTTCTGTCTGTATCCTTTCTGTATTCTTTAGTATAGTTATAATATAATGTAATGTAATATAATGTAATGTAATATAATGTAATGTAATATAATATAATATAATATAATATAATATAATATAATATAATATACAATGATAAATTAGCCTTCTGAGAACATGGAGTCAGATTCTCAATTCCTCCTTCATCCTGGGGACCTCACAAACACCACCCTGCCCTGCCTCAAAAATGAGTGGCCAGCCCTGAGCTTCCATCACTGCCCAGGGCTGCAATTCAGGGAGCAGCTTGGGCCAGCACAACCTGGATGCTGGTGGATATTTTGGAGTGAAAAACGCTTGGTGTGGATGTTGCTCCAGGAACACAAGGAGATTTTGGCACATCCTCGCCTCAGCTCATCTCCAGCTGGCCCCACCAGCTCCCGGGGCTGCCGGAGCCATTTCCAAAGCAGCACATCCTTTAATTTCCCCACCATTTGTTATGCGTGCTGCACTTTGCCATGAATAAATCAGGACCTCGGATTTTGTTCTGGAGCGGAGCAGAACCATGGATTCCTCAGCGCAGGAAAAACTGAACAAAATTCCCATTTTTGTTCCCATTCCCTGTAGGAGCGACGGGGGTAGGATGGTGGGGATGGATGGAGATGAGAGATCTCTGCAGCCAGGTGGGGAATTTGGGGTTTATTGCAAAGGGCCAAGGGCAGGGCCCTGCTGGGAGCTGCCAGGCACAGCTCAGAGCAGGCCTGAGAGAAGAGAGGGGGAGAGAGGATGAGAGGGTAAGGGAGCAAAAGGGGTAAGAGAATAAACAGGGTAAGAGGCAAGAGCTAAGAGGGGCAAGAGATCGAGGTTCCCGTTCCAATACAATAAATCATCTGTGTTGAATATTCTGATTCTCACTAACCAATCTAATACAAGATACAAATCCTACAGCATTTCCATACAGCCCATAAGAATCATTACATTACCACACTGTGTTACATTTTTAAACCCTACAAACTCCTCTTTGGGCCCCTTCTGCCAAGCTGGCAGGGTCTGCTCTGACCCTTGGGCCTGTCTGCAAGCAGAGGGTGTTGTTCCATCAAAAGGGGATCACCTTCAGCAGCCACACCATTGTTTTCCAGTTGTTCAGTAACTGAGGGATCTCAAAGCTTGCTTTCATTTCAATCTCACTTATAGTTCCCATATTCTCAAAATCTTTTGCCAGGCAATCACATTTATGAGGCTTCCCTGTTCCATCTTCCCCAACCATTCCCCCCCAGGCCGGTTGTGCTCGCAGTCAATCGTCCCTGGTAGCTTGTTTGTTTAATTGATTGCATCGCTGTGTCAACCTGCCCACGCAGGAGCCTCAAATATTTGCCGAGTGGAGCACACCCGGAGCTGGGCACGGCTGGCTCCTGTCACAGCACAGCTGCAGCTGCTCCGCGGGGACGCCGGCAATCCAAACACACCAAATTAATTAGGGTTATGTCCATAAACTCGGCTTGCTTCTCTCAGGTTTGTGCAGGAACGTTCCCCGCTTGTGCTCAAACATGTTGATTAAACAGCGCGGGGGTTTTGGAGCTCTCCTTTGTGATATCAAAGAGCAGATTATTGCAGAGCCTCGCTGGGTAAATATTTGCTTTTTGTCAGGAGTTGCTGCTTCCTCCCCTCTGGTTCTTCCCTCTGCTGCTTCCTCCCGTGCCATTCCCTCTTCCTCCCATGCCATTCCCTCTTCCTCCCGTGCCATTCCCTCTTCCTCCCGTGCCATTTCCCTCTTCCTCCCCTCCCATTTCCCTCTTCCTCCCATGCCATTCCCTCTTCCTCCCCTCCCATTTCCCTCTTCCTCCCGTGCCATTCCCTCTTCCTCCCATGCCATTCCCTCTTCCTCCCCTCCCATTTCCCTCTTCCTCCCCTCCACGTGGGTGTCAGGAGGTTGAAGTGACTCCTGCAAAAACACAAAGGGGCTGTTTTGTCTACAAAATGTGGTTTTGTGCCTCTCAGGGCAATCGTGCTCCTCCCTGACAGCGCCAAAGTGCCAATTTTTTAATTGCCATGACTTTGAGTGCCCGCTGTTTATGGAGGAGGAGGGATAATTCCTGAACATCCAAATTCTGCTGAAAGGAACCTCCTTCCCCAGCTCATTTGTCTTCCTTTGTGCTCTCCCAGTGTAGATGTTTATCCAGTGGGTTCAGTCCAATTAAACAGTTCATCAGCTGAGAAAATCAGCCCTGGAATAATCCTGCTGTCTTTAGTGGGGTTAATGTCAGGCTGAGAGTTAATGCAGGAACATTGCCACTGCTTTAAGGTGTCTTTTAAGGGTTTTTTCACCACTGGCCTGTTAATTCCCCTTACCTGAGCACCAAATGATCATTAAATATTTAGGAATAAATCCAACATAAGCCTGAATTATGCAATAAACCCCCCCTGATCTACGGGATCCATTTCTCCCTTTGCAAAAGGAGATCACCCGCTGGCCAGATCTACCCTCCAGGCACAGAGAGGGTTAAAACCCCCAAACATTTCCTTTTGAAGTTGCCCAAAGTTTGGTGGAAGCAAGATGACAGCAGCACAACTGCTCTGTCTGCCTGCATTTTCTACAAAGCTTTAAAAATCTCACAAGATATCCACTTCCTTTCTTCTTATTCTCCTTATTTTTTTTTCCCTTTTCGGCTTTTTTTTTTCCTTTTTTGTTTGTTTGGGGTTATTTTTTTTTTCTCTTGGTGGTATCTAAAAGCCATCCCAAAGTCTGAACCAATTTCTCAGTTCCAAAAGAAAGGATAATAAACCTGTCACTCGTGGCCTGAGCAGGGAGGTTGCTGCTGCTGCTCTGATATTAAAGCTGATTAGAAGCAGACCTGGTTTGGGGGAGCTCAGGTCTTTCTGAGGCTGTTTGGTTCTGGGGGGAGGAATTTCTGTGGTGCCAGGGCTGCTGAGGACAGCCCTGCTGGGGCAGTTTCAATCCCATTTTATCTCGTTTGGAAGGCACAGGGGGATGAGGGGATGAAAGGCGAGGCAGGGCCCTGCGCTGGGGCTGTTTGAGCAGCATTTCTGCATTTCTGCAGCAGCTCTGGGAGGATTTGCAGGGAGCAGCCTGAGCCCTTTGTGATTCTCTGCTGAGAAGCTCTGGGGTCGCGCAGTTCCAATGACTCCGGGTAACCCTGAGCTCTTTCTTCCTCCTGAGCACGGAGAGAGTCCCTGGAGCAGTGGAACTCTGCAGTTTGGGATCCTGTGGGGACAAACTCTGCTAAATCCCATCCCCAGCTGCCTCGGGGGCGTTTGGGCTGCGGGGCTGCTCCTGAGGCTCCCAATTCCATTCTCCTGGTGGGGGTTTCCAGGCCAAACACGGGCTCAGGGCTGGGAAAAGCCTCTCTGGGTTTGTGCCTTTGTGTTTGTGCCCCTGGGTTCGTGCAGTACTTGCAGGGAATGCCCCGACTAAGGGAGAAATGATGAGGAGGACTCCATCTTATCAGAAGCCTAATTAATTACTTTATTACATTATATTATTCTATACTATATTACATTATATTACATTACATCTAAACTGAATCTGCCAAGCGCTCCACTGCTTTTGCAGCTTTCCCAAAACCCTCTGGTTTTATGGATTCCCACAAACTTTGCACAGAATCTCGTGACTGTCAGCCAACAGAACCAACTCACCCCTGGATGCAATGGGTCAGTGAATCAAAACACTCCCACCAGAATCCAGTGATCAATTCCCTTCAGGTAAACAATCTGCATTCCACTCGTGAGCAAACACAGGAGCAGCAAATGAAGCAAATGAGATAAGAATTGGTTTTTTCCTTTTTCTGAGGTTCGGAGAATGTGGAACCCAGAAATGTTCTTGGGAAGTTGTGCCTTGCTTTTCTCTGCGAAGAGAAATGTGGCGACAAAAGTTTGTGGCTCTGGGTTTGTGATTTTGTGTTTGTGGTTCTGGGTTTGTGACTCTATGTTTGTGGCTCTGGGTTTGTGACTCTGGGTTTGTGACTTTGCATTTGTGGCTCTGGGTTGTGATTTTCTGTTTGTGGCTCCGGGTTTGTGGCTTGCATTTGTGGCTCTGGGTTTGTGACTCTGGGTTTGTGATTTGGTGTTTGTGATTTTGGGTTTGTGCCTCTGGGTTGTGATTGCGTGTTTGTGGCTCTGGGTTTGCGACTTTGTGGTTTTGCATTTGTGGCTCTGGGTTTGTGCCTCTGGGTTTGTGATTTTGGGTTTGTGACCTTGGGTTTGTGATTTTGTGTTTGTGGCTCTGGGTTTGTGGCTCTGGGTTTGTGGCTCTGGGTTTGTGATTTTGGGTTTGTGATTTTGTGTTTGTGGCTCTGGGTTTGTGATTTTGTGTTCGTGCTTCTGGGTTTGTGGCTTTGTGTTTGTGGCTCTGGGTTTGTGGCTCTGGATTTGTGATTTTGTGTTTGTGGCTCTGGGTTTGTGATTTTGTGTTTGTGGCTCTGGGTTTGTGGCTCTGGGTTTGTGACTTTGTGTTTGTGATTTTGTGTTTGTGGTTTTGTGTTTGTGCCTCTGGGTTTGTGATTCTGTGTTTTTGGCTCTGGGTTTGTGATTTTGTGTTTGTGCCTCCTCTCACAGGCGATGATGGAGCAGCAGGAGCTGGGTGAGCAGCAGCGAGGGCTCCCAGCATCACTCTCAGAGGGTTTGTGGCCAGTTCAAGCACCCACTGAGGGCTGCTGAAGCTCAAAGGCTGCCTCTGGACACCAGCAATTCATCATGAGGGGGATCATAAACCCCAGGGTGTCATTTAGGGCAACCCCAGGTGTCAGATCCCCAAACTCTGCATCCCCTCTGTCCCCATCCCCGGCACAGCAGGGCTGGAGCTGCCCCAAATCTCCTCCAGGAGATTCCACCCTGAGCATTCCTCACACCCTTCCCCTGCAGGGCCTGGATGGATTCACAGCGCTCAGCGCACCCAGGGTGACACAGTTTAATTGAATTTGTGGAGCCCTTCATTTCCACCTACCCCAGGAAATGTTTTCCCCCCTTTTTGCAGTGGGGAGTGTGGCTGGCTGTGGAAAGTGGCAGGAGTTCAGGACGTGGAATATTTTCAGGAGCAAACATCTCCTAAGTTATAATAATTTTATAATCACAGGTATCGCTTGTATCACTCGCCTGCCTGGGTGACCCTTATTACAGCAATGCTTTAATTACTCTAATTGGTTTATTGCCTCATCGTTCTCTGAATTAGAGAATTATTTCATCCTTATTTAAAGGACAAGGCAGGTATTGATTCAGGGGCTTTGAAAAATTCCAGAACAGCGATTGTGTGGGTGCCAGAATATTTTTGAAAATCAAGTGCTTTGAGGACAATGAGCACCGTGTGGCTGTGATAGAGAACACCAGCTTCAAACCCATCCATTTCAAAGAGAAATTCATTATCGGGGCTAATTTGCATCCACAAAAACACAGCTCAGCTCGGCATTGTCATCAAAAGGCATTTTCAGTGCTCAGTGTTGTGTTAAATGCACTTCTCAAGGACTTGGGGCTGCAAAGCCCAAGAAGAAGATGCTGCCTGGGCTCCAGCAGGTGTTTTGTTTGCTTTTGTTTAAACCTCAGATGAAGCGAGGCCTTCGCTGAGTCCTGCTCACCTTTGCTAGGATTAGACCTGAGCCAAGTTCAAGTTTTATCCCTAGAAAAGCCTGGGTTCAGTGAAATCCCAAAACCAGGGGGTTTGGGGCAGCTGGGACCAGCCCTGTCCCTGTCAGAGCCTGGAATTGCTGCTCCTGAAGAAAGCAAATTGCAGCCAGTCCAGATCAGTGTAAAATCAAACACAAAACAGGTGTTTGCTAATTAAAACTGAGATTTTAATGAATGACCTGTGTGGTTTTGGTGAATAAATACCACTCTCAGCATCTGCTCTGTAATTAGGTTCCAACTTCTTCTATTTTTTTTTTCCCTCTCCTCAAGTCCCAGTAAATAACTACAGAATGCCAGGTTTTACTAAAACCTGCTAATCTTTGCTCTTTAATGGGGAAAAAGCAGATGTTTCCTGCCCAGGTAACTCCAAGCAACAGCAATCAACAGAGGAGAGGGGAAAAAAAAAACCCCATCAAATCCTTCATATTTGAATGTGTTTTTCTCTCCGCTTTGCACAACAAGGGAGAGATTTCCTAAAATCCTCCCGGTGCTGCAGGCTGGTGCCACATTTGTGGGACAGCTCTTGTGGCAGCCCTTGGGGGTTTATTTTCACTGATTGGGTGTTTGCTTAGACAGATTTCCTGGTTTTTTGTTTTTTGGGGTTTTTGGGTTTTTTTCCCCCACTTCTGGAGCTGTTTTTCCACGCAATGTAAATACAGATCCATGGGAATGGGTGGGGAGAGAGGTTCTGGAATTGCCCACACAGGGATCCTGTGGACATCAAACCCCTGGGCCACGGTTTCCTCCTCAAGAACAGGGAGAAATGAAAGGGATTAAAGCCTTGGGGTGGAATAGAGTTGGGATTTCCCCCTGTGGTCAATCCTGACACTCAGGTTCCCTCCCTTCCGCTCCTGCCACGGAGCTGGGGCTGCTGAAGGGGGGATTTTGGGATGTGGGGGATTTTGGGATGTGGGGGATTTTGGGATGTGGGGGATTTTGGGACGTGGGGAATTTTGGGACCTGGGGGATTTTGGGATGTGGGGGATTCTGGGACGTGGGGGATTTTGGGACATGGGGGATTTTGGGATGTGGAAATTTTGGGATGTGGAAATTTTGGGACGCGGGGAATTTTGGGACGTGGGGAATTTTGGGATGTGGGAAAATTTGGGACGTGGGGAATTTTGGGACACGGGGAATTTTGGTATGTGGGGGATTTTGGGACGTGGGGAATTTTGGGACCTGGGGGATTTTTGGACGTGGGAAATTTTGGGACGTGGGAAATTTTGGGACGTGGGGAATTTTGGGACGTGGGGAATTTTGGGATGTGGAAATTTTGGGACATGGGAAATTTTGGGATGTGGAAATTTTGGGATGTGCTTCTGCCTGCAGCCCAGGCCAGGATCCCAAAGCACAGCTCTGTGTGGCAGCGGTCAGGAGGGGATGGATCCGTAGGAATCCCTGCTCTGAGGGGTTTGTTTCTCCAAAATCCATGGAACCATGGGCCTGAAGGCCTTTCCTCTGCATTCTGGGGTTTGTCCTGTTTGGGGCCAATCCTCAGGGAAGGAGGAAACACCTCAAGCACAAAACCCCCCCCCTCAGCTGATCTCAGGAGCTCCGTCTGCATTCCCAAACACCAAAAACTTCCTTCAATTGATCTCAGGAGCTCCGTCTGCATTCCCAAACACCAAAACCTCCCTCAGCTGATCTCAGGAGCTCTGTCTGCATTCCCAAACACAAAAACCTCCCTCAATGGATCCCAGGAGTTCTGTCTGCATTCCCAAGCACAAAAAAAACCCCTCAATTGATCTCAGGAGGTCTATCTCCATTCTCAAACACAAAAACCTCCCTCAGTTGATCTCAGGAGCTCTGTCTGCCATGTTTGCCACACAAAAAGTTGTGAAAGGACATTCCCAAATACCAAAACCTCCCTCAGTGGATTTCAGGAGCTCTGTCTGTGTTCCCAAACACAAAAACCTCCCTCAGCTGATCTCAGTTCTGTCTGTCGCACAAGAAATAGTGAAAGGACATTCCCAAGCATAAAACCCTCCCTCAGCTGCTCTCAGGAACTCTCTCTCCATTCCCAAATACCAAAAACTTCCTTCAATTGATCTCAGGAGCTCTGTCTCCATTCCCAAATACCAAAACCTCCTTCAATTGATCTCAGGAACTCTGTCTGCTGTGTTTGCCACACAAAAAGTTGTGAAAGGGCATTCCCAAGAACAAAAACCCTCAGCTGATCTCAGGAGCTCACTCTGCATTCCCAAATACCAAAAACCTCCTTCAATTGATCTCAGGAACTCTCTCTCCATTCCCAAATACCAAAAAACCTCCTTCAATTGATCTCAGGAGCTCTGTTTCCATTCCCAAGCACAAAAACCTCCTTCAATTGATCTCAGGAGCTCCGTCTGCCGTGTTTGCCACACAAAAAACTGGGAAACGGCATTCCCAAGAACAAAAACCCTCCCTCAGCTGATCTCAGTTCTGTCTATCACACAAGAAATTGTGAAAGGACATTCCCAAGCATAAAACCCTCCCTCAGCTGATCTCATGAACTCTGTCTCCATTCCCAAATACCAAAACCTCCTTCAATTGATCTCAGGAATTCTGTCTGCATTCCCAAATACCAAAAACTTCCTTCAATTGATCTCAGGAGCTCTGTCTGCATTCCCAAATACCAAAAACCTCCTTCAGTTGATCTCAGGAGCTCTGTCTGCATTCCCAAGCACAGAAACCTCCTTCAATTGATCTCAGGAACTCTGTCTCCATTCCCAAATACCAAAACCTCCCTCAGTTGATCTCAGGAGCTCTGTCTGCATTCCCAAGCACAGAAACCTCCCTCAGTTGATCCCAGGAGCTCCGTGTGCCACATTTGCCCCGCCAAACGCTGTGGAACGGCCCCAGCCCAGCCCCAGAAGTGATGAATGTGCTGAGGCTCGAGGCTGAGCCCAGCCCAGCCCAGCCCAGGATGGAGGGAGGGCTCCAAACAGGATTCCTGTGCTCGTCTCTCCAGCTGGCGAGCAAACACTTGACATTTAGCAGCACAGCTCCGTCCTGCCCAGAAACAGGAATTATTCCTGCCCAGAAATAGGAATTATTGCTCCTCCCCAGGGCAATGACTCAGGAGCCTGGAAGCCATTTGTGCCCTGTCACTGTGGGAATTTGGGGAAAAAAACTGGAATTGGGGAAGCCATTTGTGCAGTGTCACTGTGGGAATTTGGGGAAAAAAACCAAGAATTAGGGAAGCCATTTGTGCAGTGTCACTGTGGGAATTTGGGGAAAAAAACTGGAATTGGGGAAGCCATTTGGGCAGTGTCACTGTGGGAATTTGGGAAAAAACGAAGAATTAGGGAAGCCATTTGTGCAGTGTCACTGTGGGACTTTGGGAAAAAAGAGGAACTGGGGGAAGCCATTTGGGCAGTGTTACTGTGGTAATCTGGGGGAAAAAAACCCCAGGAATTGGGGGGGAGCCATTTGGGCAGTGTCAATGTGGGAATTTGGGAAAAAAGACAGGAATTGGGAGGAAGCCATTTGTGCAGTGTCACTGAAAATTTGGGAAAAAACCCCCCAGGAATTAGGGAAGCCATTTGTGCAATGTCACTGTGGGAATTTGGGAAAAAACGAAGAATTAGGGAAGCCATTTGTGCAGTGTCACTGTGGGAATTTGGAGAAAAAACCCCAGGAATTAGGGAAGCCATATGTGTCATGTCACTGTGGGAATTTGGGGAGAAAAAAACCCCAGGAATTAGGGAAGCCATTTGTGCAATGTCACTGAAAATTTGGGAAAAAAACCCCCAGGAATAAGGGATACCATATGTGTTGTGTCACTGTGGGAATTTGGGGAAAAAACCCCAGGAATTGGGGAAGCCATGTGGGCAGTGTCACTGTGGGACTTTGGGAAAAAAGACAGGAATTGGGAGGAAGCCATTTGTGTCCTGTCACTGTGGGAATTTGGGGAGAAAAATCCTAGAAATTAGGGAAGCCATTTGAGCAGTCTCACTGAAAATTTAGGAAAAAACCCCCAGGAATTAGGGAAGCCATTTGTCCAGTGTCACTGTGGGAATTTGGGGGGAATAAAGAGGAATTAGGGAAGCCATTTGTGCAGTCTCACTGAAAATTTAGGGAAAAAAAACCCCAGGAATTAGGGAAGCCATATGTGTCGTGTCACTGTGGGAATTTGGGGAAAAGAAATAGGAATTGGGGAAGCCATTTGTGCAATGTCACTCTGGGAATTTGGGAATAAAGAGGAATTAGGGAAGCCATTTGTGCAGTGTCACTGAAAATTTAGGGGAAAAAAACCCCAGGAATTAGGGAAGCCATTCATGTGGTGATCTGGGAAGAAGCAGGGATTAGGGATCCTGTCCAGGTAACCTGGGCCAGGTCCTGGCTGGTCGCAGGTCTGACAGGTTCTGGTGTCTGACCCTGTCTGGAATCAATTCCTGCCCCTCTCTGCACCTTGGCAAGCTCTCCTCTCCCTCTGCTGATTCTCCTCCCACACCAGATCTGCCTCAGAGCCCGAGAGCTGAGCCAGAGCTGGCACAAACCACGAGCCCCCACTGCTTTATCCCATAATCTCCTTGCTGGGAGTCGCTGGTTTCATATTTGGAAAACATAAAGCTTGAGGAGAAGGGGAATAAAAGGCTGAAAATGAGGTTCTGGGGGCTTATTTAGCAATTGACCCTTTTCTCAGCACGCTCAGCCTTACATTCAATTACATTGCTAGGCAACAGCTCCTGTCAGCCCTAAGTGGATCCCGGGATTAATCCACAATCACTCAAGATACACATTTATTCACCTTCCCTCACAAGAGTAATAGGATTTTTCTGGGCCCAGCTTAATTCCCTAGATGAGGCTGACACTGAATTAAAGCTGCTTATCCCGGCTCGTGGTGAGGAGGTGAGAGCCCAGGGGAGAGGAGGGTGAGGGAGACGCTCCCCTCACAGAGCAGTGACAGAACCAGGGATTAGGAGCCCTGGAGGGGGCAAAAACACCATGAAATGGAAAAAAAAAACCAGGTTCAGATGCTGCTTTTGGGCATTCCACACATCCCTGCTGTGCTCCTCCCAGGAATCCTGCCCCGGGCTGGGGTTCCCACCCTCCCCTGTCTGAAATTGCCACGTGGCCACAGCTGGACAAACCAGAGCCTCTGGGGTCCCTCCCCTGTCCCTTCTCTGCCAAAACCTCTTAAAAAGTTCCGTGTTAGGAATGAGAGGCTGATGGGGCTCTCGGGGTTTCGCTCTTCAGGTTGATGTTTATTTTTCTCTTATCAGAAATTCTGCATTGTGACCACGTTCACAGGGGTCTGAGGTTGAGGGAAGAGACAAGGATCTGACTCCATGTTTCAGAAGGCTGATTGATTATTTTATGATATATATTACATTAAAACTATACTAAAAGAATAGAAGAAAGGATTTCATCAGAAGGCTGGCTAAGAATAGAATAGAATAGAATAGAATAGAATAGAATAGAATAGAATAGAATAGAATAGAATAGAATAGAATAGAATAGAATGATAACAAAGGTTTGTGGCTCAGGCTCTCTGTCCGAGCCAGCTGGGCTGTGATTGGCCATTAATTAGAAACAACCACATCAGCCCAATCCCAGATGCACCTGTTGCATTCCACAGCAGCAGAGAACCATTGGTTACATTTTGTTCCTGAGGCCTCTCAGCTTCTCAGGAGGCAAAACCCTAAGGAAAGGATTTTCCATGAGAGATGTGTGTGACACTGCATGCTGCCTACATCTCAGACTGAGCAAAGAGAAGGCACCAAAAGTCACCAGACACACAGGTTCAAGGTCTTTTAAAGCTGTTTTGTCCCATTAGCTATTGGAATGTACTTTATTTCTACCTTTCTACCAATAAGTAATTATTTTTCTGTCCATGCAACAGCTGTGTTGCGGTTCTTTCTAATTAATCACCCTGTGCCACCAGCACTGCAGGAAACGGAGCAGATGAAGAACAAGCAGGAGATCAGACAACGCCCAAAATCCTCCATCTTTTCTCCTACCCACCTCCATACTAAAAACCCAAAACCCCAAGTTTTTCACCCTGTGCTAAGCTACACCACAATCAACTTCACACACTCGTAGGTTCCAATTCATCCCAAACTCTTGGAAGCTTTCTGCATGGATGAAGGTTAAAAGCAGCATTCTCCTGAGGATCAGGGCACCTCAGAACAGGCAGAGAAACCCCCCCTGTGCCCTGGGTTCCAGCAGCTCTGCACGGGATGGAGCTGGGGTCCCCTTGAGGGTCAGGGGGGGACATCCCCAAAGAGACACTCCCATTGTTTGTGGTGCACAAACAGGTGACACCTTCAAGTGGGGGAACCTCTATTAATTTATTATTAATTAATATTCCATATAAATCTTGAGAGGTCATCCCCAAAGAGATGCTCCCGTTGTTTTGTGGCGCACCAACAGATGACATCTTCAAGAGGGGGAAGGTCTATTAATTTATTATTAATTAATATTCCATATGACCCTCGGGAGGTCATCTCCAAAGAGACACTCCCCGAGCGCTGCTGTTTTTTTGTGGTGCACCAACAGGTGACACCTTTAAGTGGGGGAATGTCAGTTAATCTATTATTAATTAATATAATTTATTATTAATTAATATTCCCTATGACCCCCGAGGGTCACTGAAGGACATCTCCAAAGGATGCTCCCCGAGCACCGCCGTTGTTTTGTGGTGCACAAACAGATGACATCTTTAAGTGGGGGAAGGTCTATTAATTTATTATTAATTAATATTCCATATGACCCTCGAGGATCACTGAAGGACATCCCCAAAGAGATGCCACCGTTGTTTTGTGGCACACCAACAGGTGACACCTTTAAGTGGGGGAACCTCTAATTATCTATCATTAATTAATATCCCATATGACCCTCGAGGGTCATGGAAGGACATTTCCAAAGAGAGGCTCCCCGAGTGCCACCGTTGTTTTGTGGCACACAAACGTTGACATCTTTAAGTGGGGGGGGACGGTCTATTAATCTATTATTAATTAATATAATCTATTACTAATTAATATTCCCTATGACCCTCGAGGGTCACTGAAGGACATCTCCAAAGGACACTCCCCAAGCACCATCATTGTTTTGTGCAGCACAAACAGATGACATCTTTAAGTGGAGGAAGGTCTATTAATTTATTATTAATTAATATTCCATATGACCCTCGAGGATCACTGAAGGACATCCCCAAAGAGATGCCACCGTTGTTTTGTGGTGCACAAACAGATGACACCTTCAAGTGGGGGAAGATTTATTAATTTATTATTAATTAATATTCCCTATGACCCTCAAGGGTCACTGAAGGACATCTCCAAAGGACGCTCCCCGAGCACCGCTGTTATTTTGTGGTGCACCAACAGGTGACACCTTTAAGTGGAGGAAGGTCTATTAATCTATTATTAATTAATATAATCTATTACTAATTAATATTCCCTATGACCCTCGAGGGTCACTGAAGGACATCCCCAAAGGACGCCCCCCGAGCACCGCCGTTGTTTTGTGGTGCACAAACAGATGACACCTTCAAGTGGGGGAAGGTTTATTAATCTATTATTAATTAATATTCCATATGCCGCCTCGGAGGCAGAGGGGATCTTTTGAAGCCATCTGGCTGCTCGCTGCTCTGGAGGAGAGCCCATTGGCTGCTGTCTGCTCAGGAAAATGGAGCTGTGACGAGAGCCAGGGCCAGCTGCCCCATTGTCCCCTGGTGCCACCACCCCAGCCCGGTCAGGATGTGGTGGCTGCACGGAAAGGCCCCTTTGGCCAAAAATCCAGGGTTTTAGGGGATCTCTGCCCCCGGTTTTGACACAGCACCCCCCTGACAAAGCATCAGAGATGGCAGCACAGGAGGGCACTGAGGCAGGGCTGCAACCTGCCCCAGTGACAACGTGAAGGGAGGTCAGAGATAAGGTTCCCTTATCTCATTAACTTCCATCCCTTGGTCAGTGTGAGGAGGTAGGAAAAAGGAGAGATGACTCCCTATGGGTGATTTTGGGGGTTTTGAGGGTGCTGAAGCAGATTTTGGCAGGGTTTTGGGATGATTGTGGAGTGTTTTGGGGTGATTTTGGAACGTTTTGGGGTGATTTTGGGGTTTTTTGGGCACGTTTGCGTCCTGTGCCCACACAAGGACACTGCAGGGAGGAGTTTATCCCTGAGCACTGCAGGTGTGACACCCTGGGCAGGGCTGTGCCAGGGACAAACAGAGCCAGGATTTGCTGCTGGAACAGGGAGTAAGTCAGGATGCCCCACGTGAGTAAATATCTCAGGATACACAGAGAGGTCCCAGTGTAAATAAGAAATAAACCCTTGGACTAAGGTTATTATTCATGGTTGTAAACTGAGATTATGGCCAGAACAAACACGGGGTCAATAGCTCAAGTGCCTTTTGGCTCAGATGTGCTCTGTGGTGGGCAGTGCAGCCTTTGTAAGCCTGGGCACAAGCCTAAATATTCTCCTGCTTAAAACCAGTGTTCCTGTGTCCCACAGGATAGATACAGGCTGGGTTTTAATGGTTTGTGCAATACGGTTTTCAGGCAGGAACAGATTGAGTAAACTCTCCCCACTCGATACTTCCCCTTTTATGTGGGTTTCACACTTCAAACATTTTATTTGTTCATTTTCCTGGTTTTCTTTGGTTTATTTTGGTTTTCCCAGTGTGGCTTCGAAGCGTTTTGATTTTGGGAAAGTGTCGGGTCCGTCTGTCTGTCTGTCTCTGCCCCGACACGGGTAGGGCGGTTCTTGGGTGGCACGCGTGTCAAAGGACGAGTCTGGACTCTTCAGCTTTTCCATCTTCAGATTGTTTATTGTTCCTTATCTACAAAATTTTCTGTCTGCCCAACAGAGGTCTGATCTGCAAGGCAGCCAAGGGCACTCTGACCACCCACGGGGCGGTCATGTCTTTTTATACTAAAATCTACGTACATGATATTTACTTTTATTTTCCAATACTTTTCACCCATGTTGGCAAGTGTACTTTCACCATAAACCAATCCCCAAGTGCCAACATCATCACAGGAGATGGAGGACAAGAAGAAGAAAGAAGAAGGATGAGACACGCCCTGATCCCTCCATCTTGTCTCCATAACCCCCCTGTACCAAAAACCTTAAAGTTTATATTTCACCCTCTAAATGTGTCCCTTTTACCCCCTTCACTCTAAAGTGATTCTCATGTCCTCAAACTGCTGTCACTTCTGTGGATCGATCAAAATCAAGCCACCAAGCACTCCTGGCAACATTCCAGGGTTTCCGAGGCCCCCAAGGGTTCTCCTGGCATCTCTGGACATCGGGAGCGATGTGCTGAGATCCCACAGGAAAGCTCTGACAAAACCTCAGCGCAGCATCCTTAGGAAACCCAAAAATGTGGAGTTATTTCCACCTCCTCCCCTGGGCTTTGCCTTCCAAAATCATCACCCAGCTCACACCTGGGGCTCAGAGGTGAATCCTTCACCCCAAACTGCGGAGGGGGCTGCAGGAACCATCGGGATTTGGGGATTTTTGTGGGAAGCAGGAGCTGTGTCCAGGGGTGTGGAATTCCTGGCAGCTCTGCTGCCTGGTTTCAGTCATCCTTGGGCAGCTCCAGCTCTGCTCTCAATTTCCAGCACTTCCAGCACAGGGCTTTTACCCCCTAAATCACCCCCTCCCCCTAAATCACTTTTACCCCCTTAAATCACTTTTAGTCTCTAAATCACTTTTACCCCCTAAATAATTTCCTCCCCATAAATCACTTTTACCCCCTAAATCACTCCCTCCCCCTAAATAACTTTTACCCCTAAATCACTTTCTCCCCCTAAATCACTTTTACCCCCTAAATCACTTTAACCCCTTAAATCACTCCCTCCACATAAATCACTTTAAGCCCCTAAATCACTTTGACTCCCTAAATCACTTCCTGCCCCTAAATCACTTTTGGCCTGTAAATAAGTTCCTCCCCCTAAATCACTTTTACCCCTAAATCACTTTTACCCCCTAAATCACTTTTACCCCACTTTTACTCGCTAAATCACTTCCTGCCCCTAAATCACTTTTACCCCCCCTAAATCACCTTTAGTCTCTAAATCACTTTTACCCCCTAAATAATTTCCTCCCCCTAAATAACTTTTACCCCTAAATAACTTTTACCCCTAAATCACTTTTTCCCCCTAAATCACTTTCTCCCCCTAAATCACTTTGACTCTCTAAATCACTTCCTGCCCCTAAATCACTTTTACCCCTAAATCACCTTCTCCCCCTAAATCAATTGGACTCTCTAAATCACTTCCTCCCCCTAAATCACTTTTACTCCCTAAATCACTTCATTCCCCTAAATCACTTTTTCTCCCCTAAATCACTTTCTCTCCCTAAATCACTTTTACCCCCTAAATCTCTTTTACTCCCTAAATCACGTCCTGCCCCTAAATCACTTTTTATCCCCTAAATCATTTCCTCCCCCTAAATCACTTTTACCCTTTAAATCACTTCCTCCCCCTAAATCACTTTCTCCCCCTAAATCACTTTCTCCCCCTAAATCGCTTTTACCCCTAAATCACTTCCTGCCCCTAAATCACTTTTACCCCCTAAACCACCAGGCCAGGCTGCAGCAGAACCCCAAACCCAGAACCCCAAACCCAGCACCAGGCAAAGCCCCGCTGCTCCCAGTGGGATTTACATAAACTGAGCACTAAAAACCCCAAATATTTAAAGTGTTCCTAACAAAGCAGAGAAAACCCTCCTCCTTCAAGCTCTATGACAACGCCATGAATATGCAAATTAGAATGCAAAGACAATTTGCTACTGGCTCCCAGTAAATACTGAGGCAGAGCTGTGGAGCATTAAGTGGCAGATTTAGGTGCGGGTTCATTCCTTTTTTATTTATTTTTTTTTAAATACCACACTTAGAGACCAATTTGGCTGTAATGCACCGAATCTGTCGAGGCTTGCAGCCAGCTGATGGCATTGTTAAATCATACTTATTTTGGCATTTCTTATTGAAAGCAATAGAAGAGCAACCAGTGGTGATAAATTTGTTTGTGGAGAGCAGCGTTGCTTGTCAGAGTTGTACACTGTTGTAACTAGGGCAAAATTACACTATAAATTTGCAGGTTTATTGTCCTTTTTCTTCCATTTTTTTTTGTTGTTGTTGTTGTTGTCAGTGATCTGCTTTTCATATTCTACGTGCAAGGGTGCTCTGGCAAGAGAGAATTGTAAAATCTGGTGGGATCTCCCAGGTGCCTTTATTGAATTCACCTTCTTCTGCCCCAAAAAATGGGATCTCCCAGGGGAAAAAATTTATTGAATTCACCTTCTTCTGCCCCAAAAAATGGGATCTCCCAGGGGAAAAAATTTATTGAATTCACCTTCTTCTGCCCCCAAAAATGGGATCTCCCAGGGGAAAAAATTTATTGAATTCACCTTCTTCTGCCCCCAAAAATGGGATCTGCCAAGGGAAAAGGGTATTGAATCCACCTTCTTCTGCCCCCAAAAAATGGGATCTCCCAGGCGAAAAGGTTTATGGAATTCACCTTCTTCTGCCCAAAAAATGGGATTTCACAGGGGAAAAAATTAATTGAATTCACTTTCTTCTGCCCCAAAAAATGGGATTTCACAGGGGAAAAAATTAATTGAATTCACTTTCTTCTGCCCCAAAAAATGGGATCTGCCAAGGGAAAAGGGTATTGAATCCACCTTCTTCTGCCCCCAAAAAATGGGATCTCCTTGGGGAAAAGATTTATTGAATTCACTTTGTTCTCACTCCACAAAATGGGATCTTCCAGGGAAAAAGGAAGAGTTTATAGAATTCACCTTCTTCTGCCCCAAAAATGGGATTTCACAGGTGCCTTTATTGAATTCATCTTCTGCCCCAAAAAATGGGATCTCCTTGGGGAAAAGATTTATTGAATTCACCTTATTCTCCCTCCATAAAATGGGATCTGCCAAGGGAAGGGGGTAATGAATTCACCTTCTTCTGTCCCCCCAAAAATGGGATCTTCCTGGGGAAAAGATTTATTGAATTCACCTTATTCTCACTCCATAAAATGGGATCTGCCAGGGAAAAAGGAAGAGTTTATTGAATTCACCTTATTCTGCCCAAAAAATGGGATCTGCCAAGGGAAAAGGGTAATAAATTCACCTTCTTCTGCCCCCCCCAAAAAATGGGATCTTCCTGGGGAAATATTTCTTGAATTCACCCCAAAAAACAGGATCTGCCAGGAGGGTTTCAGGTGTTTGAGAGGCAGGTGGAAAAATGGAATTCTCCAAGTGACCGTGGTCACACCGAGCTGGAGCTCCCCAGGTCACCTGAACCTGTGAAAAGCCAAAATTCAGGAGTGCTTTGAGCTGGAAGCTCGGAGGATTTGTTGCACACGAGGCAATAAACTGCTCCAATTGACTAAATGCCACAGCACAGCAGTTTATTTTAATTATGCTACAAAGGGAGGGATATTATCGTTCTTATGGCACAACATAACAAGGGACGGAGAAAAGAAAATTCTATCCTGCTCTCCTCCTGAGAAGGTTTAGCAGCAGCATCTTGTTTGTCATGGAGGGCTCAGGGCAGCAGGATCCACAAATAAAACATGAGGAGGGACCAGTTTAGAGAGGAGATGGAAAAAAAAAAAACAAAACAAACCAACAAAACTAGAAAAAAAACACCCTAAAACCCAGAAATTAAATCAAATTCCATTGCCTCTCTCATATTCAATGGTGACTGGTTCTGCTTTCATTTGCTGCAAAAGGAAATATTGGAAAACCTGGAAGTTTTTAGGGAAGTTAGGAAGGGTTTGGGTGGGAGATGTGGTGGATGAAGGGAGGGAGCTCCTCCTGCTGCCTCCCAGTCCATCCGAAACTTGGGCTGGGACATTCAGGGGATTTAGAAAGTTTTGTCTGTTACTCACAGAACTCCCCAGCTTTCAGCTGATGCTGGGAAAGAAAACACAGGAAGAGGAGAAAGTTCTCAATTCCCAGCTAAAATGGGAATTTCTCCCAGTTTGTCCTTGATCTCCTCTGGCTTTCCCGGAGCCCTCCCTGCTGCTGGCACAGCCCCATCTGTTCCCTGCACCTTTCTGCACAGTTCTGGACAGAATTTGCTGCCAAGAAATGAGCGCTGTTGGAAACCCCTGACCCAAAGGGAAATCCCTGCAGTTCTGGGCCCTGTCCCAGCAGGTTTTCCTGCCCGTGGCTCACGTCCCCAGTAAATCCATGGGATTTCCAGCGCCAGGAACAGCAAATCTGCCCAGACTGGCAGCTCCAGCTGGGGGATTTGCTGTGCCTGCCTGGCTGTGTGTTTATTTTTCCCTTTCTCATCCCTCACCTCGTCCTGGGGACTCTCACAAACACCACACACTGGTGCTTTATATAACGCTTCTAATCGGCCTTTTAATGTGTTTTATTCTCCAGAGCAGCCCAAGGCCTTTGCTGACCTTGTCCCTCCCCAGCTCCCCGGGGGCCTGAGGGTGCTCTGGGGTTTCTGGGGAGCAGCAGGGAGAGGTTTCTGTGCTGCTGCAGAGTTTCCCCCGATAATCCCAGCATCGGGATCCAATTTCAGATAAATCGACTCCTCCTGAGGGGCGGAACGAGTCCCTGCTCGCTGTGATCCTCGCCCCAGGGCCCTTCAGGGCTGCTCCTGCCTCTGTGGCTCAGCTGTGGATGAAGGCGAGGCCTTTCCGTGTCACAGGCAAATGGGAAATGCACAGAGCTTGTCTGGAAGCTGGGATCCAACAAATTGAGAGAGAAAGAGAGAGAGAGGAGTGGTGTCTGCAGCTGCAGGCTCCAAATCACTTCAGTGGCTTTGGCTTTGTAGCACAACAAAGCCCAGGAGCAGGGGCCATTACCGAGGCTGGGATGATCCTCCTGCATCCCTTTGAACTCGGGATATTCTGGGGCTCTGGAGAGGAAAAAGCTCTGTGTTCGGTCTATTCAGGGGACTAAAGAAAGCAAAGCCCCTGAGTTCAGCCCCAGCTTTGAGTTCCTGGCAAATATTGCTGCAAACAGCCACGGGCACAGAATTCAGACTGGGGAATGATTCTGAGTTGGTTTCTGAGATGTTTCTGATCCCTCCTCAGAGCCACAGGGGAAAATGGGACCAGAGAACAGGGTCTGTTCTCCTGGGTATGGTGAATGAGAAGGATTTTGTCCCTCCCTGTCTAGGGTTCCCCTGAGGCCACAGGGAAAAGCTGGATCCCAAAATCCCAGTGCAAAGCTGGATCCCAAAATCCCAGGGAAAAGCTGGGTCCCAAAATGCCAGTGGAAAACTGGATCCCAAAATCCCAGGGAAAAGCTGGATCCCAAAATCCTGAGGCAAAGCTGGATCCCAAAATGCCAGTGGAAAACTGGATCCCAAAATCCCAGGGGAAAACTGGATCCCAAAATCCCAGTGCAAAGCTGGATCCCAAAATCCCAGGGAAAAGCTGGGTCCCAAAATGCCAGTGGAAAACTGGATCCCAAAATCCCAGGGAAAAGCTGGATCCCAAAATCTGGATCCCAAAATCCCAGTGAAAAGCTGGATCCCAAAATCCCAGGGAGAAGCTGGATCCTAAAATCCAAGTGCACACAGGAGGGACTTGGAGAAGAGAGCAGCGTAAACATCAGAGGGCTTTTATTAATTAACCTGAAAGGTGTTGTTAATTAATGCACATCATCACCCTTGGTGTTTGCTCTGTGAGGATGAGGAGGGTGCTCCAAGGGCACGGGTTCCATGAGCAGGGGGGAACAATTCCCTGCTCTCTGCAGCAGATTGAGCACTCCCACAGTCAGGTTTTACTAAACCAGGCTTTACCAAAGCCAGGGTTGCACCACACCAGGTTTTCTCTGCAGTGCTCAGTTGAATCCCGGCTGTGTGAGGAGTGAAATCATCAGGAGGAGGAGAAAAGGGTTTGAGCTGGGAGTTGGGGTGGGACAGGGGGACAGGGGGACAGGGCAGGGAATTCCCTGTGTGGAACAGGCTCAGAGTGGCTCCAGGGGTGACCCTGCTCCTGTGCTGGGGCTGCAGGAGCTCTGGGGGTCTGAGGGACAGCCTGACCTTCAGCTCTCTGCCTTTTGCCCTGCAAAATGAAGATCTGAGCTAATGGGTCACCCCAAAATTCCCCAGTTCAAGTTCCCAATCCAAATTCCCCCTTGGGGAGGTTCCTCTCCCCAGAATCTTCTCCTTCCCTTGGTGCTGAAAGCGAGGAACAAAACCCCATAAACTGATATTTAGGATTCTCTGACATTCTTCCCCCAGCACTGAACCAAAGTCAATTGTCTTTGCCAACTTTAAACTGAGTCAACATTTTCAAAAGATAAAACATTTCTATTTAAATCTTTACCTGAATTTACCATCCTGAAGTTTGGGGAGATACAAATATAGGTTTTGTCACTGAGTGAGCAGTGTTAGAATCAAAGGTAATAAACCCATTGATCTCCAGTAAGACAATATTAATATTACCATACAGCTTTTATAATTAATTTGCTGCCAGATGAAAGGGAAACACGAGGTCCTTTTAATGCTGGTGATTAAAGGGAAAAGTAAACCTTTGAAAGGAGGATTTGCATGTACAACATGTTGCACTAATTCCAGCAGATCAGGGGGAATTGTTACTGTGCAGTTGGAGTCACACTGCAGAGTTTGGGATGAAAGAGCTGCTGGCTTGGGGGAGAAAATTCTGGGCAGAGTTTGGGCATATTGGGGGAGAAAATTCCGGGCAGAGTTTGGGGATATTGGGGGAGAAAATTCTGGGCAGAGTTTGGGGATAATGGGGGAGAAAATTCCAGGCAGAGTTTGGGGATAATGGGGAAGGTTTGTAAATCCCTGCTCTGGCTGTATTTGATTTTCTGTTCACTGCAGGGCAGGGGTTTGGCCAAAGGGGTTTCCACATGTACAGAAATGTCCATAAAAACCTAAAAACCTGGTAAGAGGAATGGGGGATTTGTGTTTCCAAACAAGCTGTGGGTCTGCTGGGAGATAAAACCAGCACTGGGAGAGAAAAGAAACAATGGGAAGGATTCCACTGATTGATGAATGGAAAAAGAGATTTGCTTTTACAAATAAACTTTAGGTTTGCTGATAAATGAAATTAGACATTGAAAGATGAAAGAAACAACGAGGGAAAACCCCCTAAATTCAGTAAGAATTAAAAATTAAAGGGGAGGGTTGTACATTAGAGGGGAATCTTTGGGATCAGGTGTGCTGGGAAGTCTGAACCTCTCAGGTACCTCAGAAATGGGGAAAAACCCTAAATTCTGTAATAATTAAAAGGGAGGGTTATACATTAGAGGGGAATCTTTAGGATCAGGTGTTCTGGGGAGTCTGAACCTCTCAAGTACCTCAGAAATGGGGAAAGAGAGAAGGGAAATGTCGCTGGAAATTGGGAAAAAAAGGGAGGCTGCATCCTGCAAAAATCTGAGAGACCCCAAGGGATGCCCCATGGCCTCTGCCTTGATTGGAATAAAATCAAAAATGATTCCTCTGTCTCCTTTTTGGACATAAACCTCTGGTGTTTGTGGATTCATTTTCCTGACAAAATCAAAGATTTTCCCCATTTGTTTTCTCGCTGTGGTTTCCCCAGAATGGGGCGCGCAGCGATGACAAAAATGACGCGGCAAAGGCTCCTTATGTGAGAGCTGAAAAGTTAAACCTGCTTCTGTTCTGATTTCCTCCTCTCCTGTTTCAACACAAGGAGCAAACGGGGCTGATTCTCACCCTGCCCAAAGGCAGGCTTGGCTTTTTTGGCATGAAAGAGCAGAAATGTGGCATTTCCTGACAGAGCCCGTGAGTGGGAATTTCAGTGCAGAGCCAGGTACACATTGAGCACTTCCCTCTCTGAAATCACCTCCTCCATTGACTGGGCCACAGAAAAGTTCATTTACAGGGATCAATATCACTTTGCCTCCTGCCCACACCAGAAGCACCTCCTGCAGTCAGTAGCAATTAAAGAGAGAGGAAATCTCCATGGAGGGAGAGGCAGAGACCTCCAGCTGCTCCCTGAGCCTGCACCAGGACAGCTGCTGGTGGGAAATGTGGCATGTGGGGGCCTGCCCTGCAGAGGGAATCCCACTCCCAGAGTTATTATTATTATTATTATTATTATTATTATTATTATTATTATTATTATTATTATTATTATTATTATTAACAACATTATTAACATTATTAATATTATTAATATCATTAATATTATTTATATTATTATATTTAAATATTATTACTATTATTAATGTAATTTTCTAATAGTATTTTTGTTATTATATTTTAATTTTGCTATTTACTTTATTAAATGTTTAAAATTTATTTTATCATTTATTTATTTTACTTTATTTATTTATTTATTTATTTATTTATTTATTTATTTATTTATTTTTCATTATTATTCTAGCTGCTGGTTCTGCTAGAACGGGGGTTACCAAGCAGTGGGGAAAGGCGGGGAAAATGGGGTTTGGAAATCCAGATTTGGGGTTTGGAAATCCAAATGGAGGGGTTTGGAAATCCAGAGTGGGAGTATTGGAAATCCAGATTTGAGGGGGGTTGGAAATCCAGATTTGGGGGGGTTTGGAAATCCAAATTGAGGGGTTTGGAAATCCAGATTGGGGTACTGGAAATCAGCCCCGTCCCCAGGCCCTGCCAGGTGTCCCCGTGTCCCTGCAGGGATGCTTGGCTCCCACCCTGCCAGGCTCCATCTAAGGCTCAGAATGGAGCAGAGCTCTGCTGGGACAGAGCTGTCCCCAGAGCCAGGGCTGTCCCCAGAGCCAGGGCTGTCCCCTGCCCTAAGCAGAGCTGTCCCCAGGAGCAGGGCACACAGGCACAGGGGTTAAGCAGGTACAGACACAGCGCTGCTGTCAGCAGGGATCAGGGAGGCTCTGCTGAGCTCACACTCAGTGCTGGCTCCAGCTCAGGATAAACTCAGCCCCAACACCAGGAATTCACCAGCTCAGAGCTGATAAACTCAGCCCCAGCACCAGGAATTCACCAGTTCTGATAAACTCAGCCCCAGCACCAGGAATTCACCAGTTCAGAGCTGATAAACTCAGCCCCAACACCAGGAATTCAGCAGTTCTGATAAACTCAGCCCCAACACCAGGAATTCACCAGTTCTGATAAACTCAGCCCTGACACCAGGAATTCAGCAGTTCTGATAAACTCAGCACTGACACCAGGAATTCACCAGTTCTGATAAACTCAGCCCTGACACCAGGAATTCAGCAGTTCTGATAAACTCAGCCCCAACACCAGGAATTCACCAGCTCAGAGCTGATAAACTCAGCCCCAACACCAAAATGTTATAAAATAATAAATCAGCTTTCTAAGAACATGGAGTCAGATTCATCATTTCCTTCTTGCCACAGGGGACCCAAAAAATACCAGAGCTCTGGAATGATCCTTCCCCTTTGCTCTTCTACAGATGATAATCCTCACCCACCACCAACCACGGATTTTGCTGATGATTTGCCAAAAAAAGCCGAGGTTGGAAGGGATGATTCCCTTCTGACCCCAAGGTTCAGGATTCAAGAATGCATCGAGCTCCAGCTGAAGGGCAGGACAAAGTGAGGCACTTGAATGTCACTGAGGGGAGGGACAGGAAATGAGGAGTTCAGAGCTTCGGGAGTTTCAGTTTTAGGATCTGTGTCTATATTGGATGTGTGATGTAACACACACAAATGTATATATTTATATATTGCAAAATCTTCTATTTGATGCCTCAGCACTCAGGGCTTTGCTCATCCAGCTTTGCTCATTTGGCACAGAGCATTTTGTGCCAGAAAAATGCGGTTTGTGTTTACATTCCCCTTGGAGTGCAGATGTGAGGCTGCAAAAGGAACAAACCCAAAGGGGCCAGAGCAGTTCCCCCTGCCCACTTCCCAATGCCCTCCCCTCCCACTCCCTCTCTCCAAAAAGATTTGATTTCTGTCTCTTCCATTTTGTTGTTGTGAGAACAAAAGAATTAAAAATGACTCCAGGAATCAGCCCATTATCTCGTGGCAATAATTCAATTAAAGTTGCTAACACCAGGCCAGGCACCCCCAGCACCTGCCGTGCTCCTCACAGGAGTTTTGGGTCATTCCTGCTGCAGCAAGGAACATTTTATTTTTTTCCCTTTTCCACATGAATGCCTGAAAGCCCCTTGGGGAATGTTCGACCCTGTCAAAACAAAGGCAGGGAGATTTTTAAGAAACAGTTGTGTGAACAAGTAGGACAAAATCCGTGAAGAGTGAGCAGGAGGGAGGGAAATGCAGTTTGAGTTCTAAAATGGAGCCAGAAGAGCCCTGGATTCAGGAATGTGTGGACATGGATGCCCATCCCCATTTCCCTGTGTGCCAGAATTCCCACTCTGCTTCTGGCCCTTCCCACTGCTCTCACTTGGCTGGGATTTCCTGGAAGTGCTCATTCCCCCCTTCCAAAAAACAGGAATGGATAAACACCCCCCAAAGCAACCCAATCTAACCAAAACCAACCCAAACTAAACCAACCCAATCCAACCCAACTCAATCCAACCCAAACCAAACCAACCCACACCAAACAAACTCAAACCCCTCAAACCAACCCAATCTAACCCAAACCAAACCAACCCAATCCAACCCAACCCAATCCAACCCAAACCAAACCAACCCAAACAAACCTAAACCCCCCAAAGCAACCCAATCTAACCCAATCCAACCCAATCCAAACAAATCCAAACCCCCCAAACCAACCCGATCCAACCCAAACCAACCCAAACCAATCCAATCCAAACCAATCCAACCCAACCCAAACCAACCCAAACCAACCCAAACCCCCCAAACTAAACAAACCCAAAGCCCCCAAACCAACCCAATCCAACCCAACCCAAACAAACCTAAACCCCCCAAATCAACCCAAACCAAACAAACCCAAACCAACCCAACTCAACCCAAACCAAACCAAACCAAACCAACCCAACCCAAACCCTCCAAACCAAACAAACCCAAATCCCCCAAACCAACCCAAACCAACCCAACCCAAACAAACCTAAACCCCCCAAACCAACCCAAACCAAACAAACCCAACCCAACCCAACCCAACCCAACCCAACCCAACCCAAACCAAACAAACCCCAACCCCCAAAACCAACCCAAACTAATCCCAAACCAACCCAACCCAAACAAACCCAAACCCCCCAAACCAACCCAATCCAACCCAAACCAAACCAATCCAACCCAAACCAAACCAACCCAAACCAAACCAACCCAAACAAACCCAAACCCCCCAAACCAACCCAAGCCAAACCCAAACCCCCCAAACCAACCCAACCCAACCCAATCCAACCCAAACCAAACCAAACCCCCCAAACTGACCCAAACCAACCCAACCCAAACCAACCCAAACCAACCCAAAGCAGCAGCACAGCATCACCCAGGGCACTGTAAATTGCTTTTACTTGCCTTAAACGAGAGCTAAAATCAGAGAGATTTCACCCAAACTCCTGGCAGAGCCCGGGGATGTTTCCCTGCCGCCACCAAAGCTCCACGAGGCAGCAGGAAAAGCTCCTCCATGAATTTTTCAGCTGCTATCACTGAAATGAAAAGCCCTGTGCAGTCACAGGGGGGAGGCAGGGCAGCCTGTGATATTTCTCTTTTTTTCCTGCGTGAAGCAGCAGCGCCAGGGAGCTCTGCAGGCAGAATTCCAGCTGTGTGGTGTTAAATGGGAATTTTGCTGCCCAACAGCCTGCACAGGATGCTCTCCCCGCCTCAGGATTGGGAATTAAACCCATCCTGAGAGCCTCTAAACACTTGGGGAGATTCATGTGTCGTTTTTAGTCAGGCATGGGCCAAGGACTCGTTCCTCAGTAGTTTCTTTCACCAAATCCTTCTCAGAAAGGGGGAAAATTTGTCTCTTTTTTGGACACTCTGCCCATTACAGAACGCAGAAATCTGGTAGTTAAATTCCTCCTGCCTTGTACTGCTTTGCCTCTATAACTTTTAAACCCCTGAAAGAACATAAAGTTAAAATTTTAATGGCGTTTCAGCAGAACCCCTTTGAATTTTGTATTAGATCTCAATTTAGCCTCCAGTAAAGCCTTTAGAAAAAAAAAAAAATCCAATGCTTAAAAATGTAATAATCATACAGGAACCTTCCAAAGGCAGCATCAAATAGAATAAAATATATTTTATTAATGATACAATCCATAAAATTACCAGCCCTGCCACTCTGTGCCTGCAGGAGAGGCTTCCTGGGCTGGGTTTTATGGCACATCCAGGAGCTGCTGGGTTGGTTCTGGTTTCACCCTGACTGCTGGGGGTGCCCCCTGGGCTGGGGAAATGAGGAGAATTGGCCATTTTGGGGGTTTTTGTCAGGAAATTCCAGCTCTAAGAGTAATAAAAAAAATTAAAAGTATTTTAGGAGTGTCTGATTGGGTTTTTCCTTCTGCAGGGAAGGGTGTGGAGCCATCAAAGATGTCACTGTAAACCTCTGGATTCCCAATAAAACTGGGAATTCTCTCTTTGCTTGAGGAAATGACTGAGAGGATCTTGAATTCCCAATAAAACTGGGAATTCACTCTTTGCTTGAGGAAATGACTGAGAGGATCTTGAATTCCCAGTAAAACTGGGAATTGACTCCTTGCTTGGGGAAATGAGTGAGCAGAACCCTGAATTCCCAATAAAACCTTGGGAATTCGCTCCTTGCTTGGGGAGATGATTGAGCAGAGCCCTGAATTCCCAATATAAAAATTCCTCAACGGATCCACCTTGGGCAGCACAAGAGCCCAGCCAGGGCTGCACCCAAGATGAACCAAAATGGTCGCAAAATGAACCCAAGATGAACCAAAATGGCCCCAAAATGCACAACCAGACACGGGGTCTCTCTCACTTTTATCAGTTCTGCTCCATTTGCATATTTGAGTTAATTGTCCAATTCCAGCTTTAGGTGATGAAGTCCCATCCTGCTTGTTTTTCTCTCTTTAATTCACCGTTTTTTGTACTTTTTGGGTCTGAAATTTGGGTCATTTGTCCTTGGTCCCCAGCTAAAGAAGGAATTGTTTTGTCTCTATGGAGGGAGCTCACCAACACTAAAGCAGCAGAAAATGTGAAAATATAAAAGCTAAACCTGAGGCATCAGAAGGGCTGCGAGCTTCACTGGTTATTGGTCATTCCTGCCCTGCAAACCCCAGCAGCAAAGGCAGGGAATTGTCATTTTTCATTGGGAATTCCTGTCACAACTGGGACAGGATCTGCCAACCTCACTCAGGGCTCCAGAGGCAGCTCCAGCCTGGGAGTTCTGAGGGTCGAATACAGCAAAAACACAGCCTGAGCTCTGAAATCCCAAACTATCCCAAACAGACAGAGCTCAGCATCCCAAAATGCTTTTGGGACATTCCAGCCTGGGTATCCCACAGGCTGGAATAGCCCAAGTTTTCCCCACAGGTCTGGGAGAGGCAGAGCTGTGATGGGGAGGGATTTTCTGAGCTGTTCTCACCCTGCAAACCTTCCCAGTGCGAACAAACAGACAAACAGCAAATAATTAGGGAAGGGAGAGGCAGATTTGCAAATATTTGCGCTCTGAATGTCAAACCTGAAGGAATGAGGGAGGCTTTTCTCTCCCCCACGGACACTTCCCAGGCAGCAATTACACACGAGCGCAGTTTACAAGATCCCTTTCATTGTCTGTTTGCTCAGGCGTCACTTTGTGCGTTTGTAAACAGCGCTGCAAACCCGAATTTAAGGAGCTGTAAAGTTGGGGAATAATTTATCACTGAAAATCTGCCAGAAAAACCAATTAGGAGGATTTGTTCTTCATTTAAAGCACGGCTGCAGCCTGCTCAGCAGGGAATGTGCATCCCTGATTTCCAGCTCTCCCAGGGGCCTCCACAGGGCTGGGAAGTGTCTGCTGGACCAAAATCAGGGATTCATCCAACAATTCCTTTTGGTTTGCTGGACCAAAATCTGGGATTCATCCAACAATTCCTTTTTGTTTGCTGGACCAAAGTCAGGGATTCATCCAACAATTCCTTTTGGTTTGCTGGACCAAAATCTGGGATTCATCCAACAATTCCTTTTGGTTTGCTGGACCAAAATCTGGGATTCATCCAACAATTCCTTTTGGTTTGCTGGACCAAAATCTGGGATTCATCCAACAATTCCTTTTGGTTTGCTGGACCAAAGTCAGGGATTCATCCAACAATTCCTTTTGGTTTGCTGGACCAAAATGAGGAATTCTTCCAACAATTCCTTTTGGTTTTCTGGACCAAAGTCAGCGATTCATCCAGCAATTCCTTTGGAGTCACCTGTTGTGGTGTTGTGAGGGTCCCGAGGACGAGGTGAGAGATGAGAATTGACTCCAAGTTCTTGAAAGGCTTATATTATATTATATTATATTATATTATATTATATTATATTATATTATATTACATTACATTACATTATATTCTGAAACTATGGTAAAAAATGAAAAAGGAGACATCAGAAGGCTAAAACAAGAATGATAATAAAAACTTGTGACACACTCAGAGAGTCCGACACAGCTGGACTGGGATTGGTCATTAATTAACAAAAATTCACATGGAACTGATCAAAGATGCCCCTGTTGATGAGCAACCTCCAGACCACATTCCAAGCAATCAGATAATTATTGTTTCATTTCTTTTCTGAGGATTCTCAGCTTCTCAGGAGAAAAATCCTGGGCAAAGGGATTTTTCATAAAATACGACAGTGACAGGAACCTCTGGATTCGCCCTTGCTCCAATCCCTGCCCTAAGCAGGACCAGGTGGGGCTGAAGGGAATGTGAATCCCTGATTTCCAGCTCTCCCAGGGGCCTCCACAGGGCTGGGAAGTGTCTGCTGGACCAAAATCTGGGATTCATCCAACAATTCCTTTTGGTTTGCTGGACCAAAATCAGGGATTCATCCACCAATTCCTTTGGAGGCACCTCTGGATTCGCCCTTGCTCCAATCCCTGCCCTAAGCAGGACCAGGTGGGGCTGGGGGCTGAGGGCAGGGCTTGAGCTCCAGGCACAAAAATTTGGGGCACTTTTGTGTCTCTGGCATCTCCTGATGAATGGATTTGTTGCTCAAAGCTTTGAGTGGCTCTGCTGAGAGCTGCAGGGAGGAACAGCAAAGATTCTGCTTTTCACAGAAGAGCCATGGGAGACCAGGATCCAGGCAGGGGGAATTTAAATCCCCCGGGATGAACGGGGCAGGGAGAGCTCCAGACACAGAGGGGAGGCTGGAGAGAGCCAGGGCTTTCATCATTAATAATAATGATTATTTAATCATTAGCATTATTATAAGCTGATTATCAACAGCTTATCTTCAACAGGAAGAGCTGTTGAAAGCCTGGCAGCAAATAGGAAGATGAATAATTACTTTTATTCTATTTATGTAATTACTATCATTTATTATTATTACTATTATTTATAGAATTACTATTATTATATTACTATTATATGAACGATTACTATAATAATATTACTATTACTATTATTGTAATAATAGTAATATTGTAAGTATAATAATATTAATATGATAATAATAGTAATAGTAATAGAATAATAATAATATTACTATGATAATACTAGTAATAATAGTAATAGTAATAGAAAAATAAAAATATATTATTATTAATAGAACAATATTTATAATGATAGTAATATGATATAATAGTAATATGATATAATAATAGTAATAGTAATAGAAACATAATACTAATATGATAATACTAGTAATAATAGTACAATAATAGTAATAGTAATAGAAAAATAAAAAATATATTATTATTATTAATAGAACTATAATTATAATAATACTAGTAATATGATATAATACTAGTAATAGTAATAGAATAATAATAGTATAATAATGTAATAGTAATAGAAAAATGAAAAATATATTGTTATTAATAGAACAATAATTATGGTAATAATAGTAATATGATATAATAATAGTAATACGATATAATAATAGTAATAGTAATAGAAACATAATAATACTAGTAATATGATAATAGTAATAGTAATACAATAAGAATTATAGTAAGGAAAATAATAATAATAATAATAATAATAATAATAATAATAATAATAATAATAATAATAATCCAGGAATTTGGGGTGCTGGCAGGAAAAACCTCCCAGGCTCCCCAGGCAGGCCAAGGCACAGCTCCAAGCCCGGGATTCCAGCAATTCCGAGCAGATGGTTCTGGGCAGAGCCGGGCACAGCACAGGGCACTGTTGGAGTGGAAATGCTGATTATTATTCCAGCAAACAGATGGGGAGGGCTGGGCCAGAGCAGGGCCACTTGTCAAACACTTTGGGACTGCGGGGCTGTGCAGCCGCTCCTCGTGGAGGAGCGCAGGGAGCTGCAGGGAAACGTTCCTCCCGTGCAGGTTATTAAACCACAGAGGTGCTGGGGATTGTGGTGAAATAATCTGTCACATTCACATTCTCTGAAAAATCCCTTCGGCCAGGAGTTTGCTCCTGAGAAGCTGAGAAGCCTCAGAGAAAAAAAAAGGAAAACAAGAATGATCTGATTTGCTTCTCCTGTGTTGTGCTCTCGTGGAATGGGTTTGGAGGTTGCTTACCCACGGGTGATTGTTTCATTGGATTCTGCTGTGACCCTTTTTTTATTTTGTTATTTATTATTTGTCATTCTGTTTTGACTCTTTGGCCAATCAGAGCCAAGCTGTGTCAGGACTCTGGAGAGAGTCAGGAGTTTTCATTATTATCTTTTTAGCCTTCTGTCTGTATCCTTTCTGTATTCTATAGTATAGTTTAGTATAGTATTCTTTAATATGATATAGTATCATAAAATAATGAATTAGCCTTCTAAGAACATGGAGTCAGATTCATCATTCCCTCCTTCACTGTGGCATTCCCAGCAAGTACAATAGGAGAGAGCTCAGGAACCCCAAATCCAAACCCCAGGAACCCCAAATCCAGTGGATTCTGTGCCTGTTTTTCCCCTCAGTTCGGGAACATTTTGGAGCAGGAGCAGCTCAATCCCTTTCTGTATTCTTTAGTATAGTTTAGTATAGTGATCTTTAATATAATATAGATCATAAAATAATAAATCAGCCTTCTGAGAACATGGAGTCAGGTCTATCCTTCCTCCCTGCCACGAGGGTCCCTGCAAACACAATAATAATTCTGGTTGCTCAGGAAGGAAGGGGGATTTGTAAGGAATTTCAGGTTCCTTTGCAGCGTGCTGCTTGGGGTCAGTGTCCCCGGGGGCTCTGTCCCACCCCAAAGTGCCACCAGCCCTCCCAAGGAGTGTGACAAGAGCCCCCCCTCCCCAGGACACTGCTCCAGTTCCCACATTCATTCACTGCTCGTGGCAGGGAAGATTTAACGCACAGGAAATGTCAAATTGTGCCTCTGCAAACACGGCAGAGCGGCCCCAGCGTGGCACTGACTGCTCTGACTATTTATTAGCTGAGCACGGTGTCACTTTAATTGAGTTATTGCTGCTCTTCCCCTAAAGGAGAGCAAAAGTGAGCCAGGCTGGGATGGATTGGAGCCATTCCATGCGGGGGAATAATTCCAGTCCAAGTGCAGGTGTGGAATTTAAAGTGGGGAATTGAGATCTCCCATAAATTTCCCTCCATGCTCAAAGGCTGTCTGGGTAATTAAGAGCCTGAATTTACTGTTTGCTGTCCAAGGGCACAGAAATTTTACACCCTGGAGCTGTGGAACACCTTGGGGCTGGAATTAAGTTGAAACCTGCACATAATGTAAAGATAGTTCAGACTGACAGATCTTAGATATCAACTTATGTTCCAAGCCCCTTTTATTCTGATTTGAGTATTTACCACCATCCCTTTGAAAAGCTGCTAAATTCAGCTGCTTGTAGCAGATCTGGAGAGTTTTGCACTTCCAAGGCCTTCCTCATCCCATATCGATTATCAGAGAACATTTCCCATTATCATTCTGCCAAGTTTCCACCCAGCTGAATCATAAATCCCCCCCATCGATCCCTGGAATGATTAAATCACCAGTCTGGACCCCCAGGCCTGGAGCAGAACTCAGGGAGAGCAACTGAGGGCTTTAATTAGGCCTGATTGGGCCTGGAGCTCCATCACAAAGCAGGCACGGGCTTTGTTCCTCCTCCCAGTTTCCTCCCCTTAAAACCACTGGTGAGCTGAGGGGGATTCTGGGCAAAGTAACAAAAAATCCATTTTTTGGGGACTCCTGTGCCTGATTTTGGGGGATGGAGGGGCTGCTCAGGACACTCCAGGGGTGGAGTTTGTGAGGGTCCCCAGCACGAGGTGAGAGATGAGAATCTGACTCCTTGTTCTCAGAGGGCTGATTTATCATTTTATGATATTATATTAAAAAATGCTATACTAAAACTGTACTAAAGAAAGAGAAAGGATACATCAGAAGGCTTAACAAGAATGAATAATAAAAACTCATGACTGGCTCAGAGAGCCCAACACTGATGGTGATTGGTCATTAATTAAAAACAATTCACATGGAACCAATCAAGCATTCACCTGTTGGTCAACAATGTTCCAAGACACATTCCAAAGCAGCAAACACAGGAGCAGCAAGCAGATAATTCTTGTTTTAATTCCTCTCTGAGGTTTCTCAGCTTCCCAGGAGAGGAATCCTGGGCGAAGAGGATTTTTCAGAGAATATCACGGCGACACTTTAGGGGTGGCTCTGCACAGCAAATCCCCCGAATCTCCTCCATTATTTCGTTATTTCACACCTTTCACCCCCTGAGCACCTTGGCAATAATTTCAGCCCGAGGAGGAGCCCGGCTTTGCAAAGCCAGGCCCAGCTTTGTCCCAGTGAAGGACGGAGCTTTCCTGCCATTCCCCTCCTTCCCCAGACACCAGCCGAGGTCTCCTCACTGCTCAGCTAATCCTTGCTCTGTCTTGGAGAAAAGATATGTTTGTGTCACTTCCTCCTGCTGATAAGACTTGTATCAAAGCTGGGGGGGGGAGTGAATTGCAATTTTTCAATTTAAAAACCTGCTGGTATCAGCCGGAGCCTTGGTTAAACAAATCCCCGGGGAGAGCAGAGATAAGAGGAACATTTTTGTGTATTAAACAGGAGATGTTTCCCCTGCTATAGGCAGCAAATAAATATCTGAGAATTCCTTCTCTGCTCATTGATAATGACCGACTAAATAGCGCAATTAATGAGATAGCAGCCAATTAGCTGCGCTCTGACACAGACATCTCCAGCACGGTCTGGGAGCGTTTCCCTGCTCTGTGGCACTCGGCTGGCAGGTCCTGGAAGGACAGACAGACACAGGAGCAGTGCCAGCCCCACGGGGGAACTGCAATCCCTGCTGCTGCTGCTGCCTGGGTTATCCGGGCGCTTCCTAATTAACCAATGGTGAGGGTGTTTTAATTAAAGGACCAATCAGGTGCAGCTGTGTCATAGCTGTCTATAAAAGAACAATGGGTTTCTTAATAGAGATTATTATTGATCAGCCTTCTGTAATCCATGGAGTGTTATTGCCAATATACTATTGGTAATAATATTATACCAATATGATTGTACTATAATATACTAGATCAATATTATTACCAATATAATATTGGCATAGTATATATATTGGTATAATATTATTTTATATATAACTATATACAAAACTATATATAAATACATAAACAAATACAAATATGTATAAACCAATTCCAATATCATTACCAATACAATATTGGTATAGTATATTATAGTACAATCATATTGGTATGATATTATTTTATATATAACTATATACAAAACTATATATAAATACATAAACAAATACAAATATGTATAAACCAATTCCAATATTATTACCAATACAATATTGGTATAGTATATTATAGTACAATCATATTGGTATGATATTATTTTATATATAACTATATACAAAACTATATATAAATATATAAACAAATTCAAATATGTATAAACCAATTCCAATATTATTACCAATACAATATTGGTATAGTATATTATAGTACATTCATATTGGTATGATATTATTTTATATATAACTATATACAAAACTATATATAAAAATATATATAAATATGTAAAAAAATATAAATATGTATAAACCAACTCCAATATTATTACCAATATAATATTGGTATAGTATATTATAGTACAATCATATTGGTATGATATTATTTTATATATAACTATATACAAAACTATATATAAATATATATATATAAATATATAAAGAAATATAAATATGTACAAACCAATTCCAATATTATTACCAGTATAATATTATTTTATATATAACTACATACAAATTTATATATAAAAATATAAATATATAAAGAAATATAAATATATAAAGAAATATAAATATGTACAAACCAATTCCAATATTATTACCAATCTAATATTAGTATAGTATATTATAGTAGAATAACATTGATATAATAGTATTTCATACAAAACTGTATATAAATATATAAATATAGGTATGTATAAACCAATACCAATATTATTACCAATAAAATATTGATCTAGTATATTATAGTATAATAATATTGGTATCATATTATTTTATATAAAACTATATATAAAGAAATATAAATATAAATATAAGATTACCAATATAATATTGGTATATACCAATTTTTATCTGGCCAGGGGCCTGTTTGTGACAGAGCAGTACAGCCCAGGAGGCTCCTGAAGGCCCAGCCAGGCAGGATGGGCACATTCCCACAATGTTCCCACAATATTCCCTCAATATTCCCCCAATATTCCCCCATCATTCCCACATCTTTCCCCTGGGTTTGCTCATGGACAATTTCATTTTAACCCTCTGGTGACGGGGTTAAAATGAAATTTTAATCCCTGCACACCCCCGGGGGTTTGTCTGGGTCAGCATCAGAACCTGGGGCCTGTCCCTGATCAATAATCAAAGCAGCCATGGGGAATAGGGAGCTCTGAGGCTTTGCCTTCTCCCAGTCCAGAAATTCAAGAAAAACACGGGTTTTTCTCACCCCATTGCCTTTTTCATCGAGATCCTGCCCATTTTCACTGCTCTTAGCCCTCTGCTCCATCCCCTCTGCAGCTGAGTGCAATTCTGGGAACGTTCACAGCCCAGAGCTGCCCCTGCTGCCCTCCTGTCCCATAAACCCCGAGGAGTTTGTTGTTATTTTTATGGAGTTATTCTGCTGGGCCTGGATTTATTCATTTCAATGGCTGCTGGCTTCTTGAAGGGCTGGATTATTTCGTGGAGACTTCCACTTTATGTTCTTTACAAATGAAATCTTTCACAGTTACACGGTGTTATTTTTATTTATATTTTATTCTCTCTTCCTGGCTATTTAGAATAAACTGCCTGCCACAGCCCCAGGAGAAAAATCCTTCAAAGCTAATGACCTTGTTAAAGGTTCACTCATCACGGTAAAATGTCAAACAAGGTACTTCAAGGTAGCAGGACTGGATGGCAAATGTAGCTTTACATTATTATTTAGGGGAAAAAAAGCTGCAGCAAACCCACACCTAGAGGTAGGGCTGTCGATTCCATGCATTTAAATGTCATTCTTGGCCATTTCTTGGCATTTTATGTCAGCTTGAATATAACAGGGACTCCACCAACATAAGTTAACAGAGCTGCTTCTGCCACTGAACATTGCTTTGCCCTGGAAAAAGGCACAAATGAGGATTTTGCAGGGAAAAAGGTCCGCAGGATTAAGGGTTTAATTTATTTTTAGGTAAGCGCTGCTGTCCCAGGGGAGGCAGCTCAGGCAGCTGCTGCAATCCTGCACAAACCCAGATCCCAAAACCTTCTCAAGGTGCCTGGCAGGAGCTCTCTGGTGCTCAGACTCTTCCTGCAGCCCTGGGCTGGAAAATGGGCTGGAAAATGGGAAAATGGGCCCCAAATCCTGCCCCACCTCCAGGGGTTTTATGCCAATCCTTGTAAGAGCTGGATTTTAATCCTAAGGACGCCTCAGTGGCTCAGCCAAAGGTGGAACACCAGGAAGGGCTTGGAGGACACGCAGAGGGCGAGGCTTGAGGGCACCTTGGCTTGGAGGGAAGGACAGAAATCCCTCTTTGGCCTGGCAAAACTCCAGATGTGGGGCTGCCACCACGGGGCCAGCAGGGGTTTCTGTGCTGATGGCACTCAGAAATTCCCAGATTTCACATTTCCATGGTGAAGGCCCTCAGAAATTCCCAGATTTCTCATTTCTGTGTTGATGGCACTCAGAAATGCCCAGATTTCACATTTCCATGGTGATGGCCCCCAGAAATGCCCAGATTTCTCATTTCTGTGCTGATGGCACTCAGAAATTCCCAGATTTCTCATTTCTGTGTTGATGGCACTCAGAAATTCCCAGATTTCTCATTTCTGTGCTGATGTCACTCAGAAATTTCCAGATTTCACATTTCTGTGCTGGTGGCACTCAGGAATTTCCAAATTTCACCTTTCTGTGCTGATGGCCCCCAGAAATTCCCAGATTTCACATTTCCATGGTGATGGCACTCAGAAATTTCCAGATTTCTCATTTCTGTGCTTATGGCACTCAGAAATTCCCAGATTTCACATTTCCATGGTGATGGCACTCAGGAATGCCCAGATTTCACATTTCTGTGCTTATGGCACCCGAAATCTCCAGACTTGTAATTTCTGTGCTGATGTCACTCAGAAATTTCCATATTTCACATTTCTGTGCTGATGGCACTCAGAAATTTCCAGATTTCACATTTCTGTGCTGGTGGCACTCAGGAATTTCCAAATTTCACCTTTCTGTGCTGATGGCCCCCAGAAATTCCCAGATTTCTCATTTCCATGGTGATGGCACTCAGAAATTCCCAGATTTCTCATTTCTGTGCTGATGGCCCCCAGAAATGCCCAGATTTCTCATTTCTGTGCTTATGGCACCCGAAATCTCCAGACTTGTAATTTCTGTGCTGATGTCACTCAGAAATTTCCATATTTCACATTTCTGTGCTGATGGCACTCAGAAATTCCCAGATTTCACATTTCTGTGCTTATGGCACTCAGAAATTCCCAGATTTCACACCAATTTTCAGGTTCACTCCACGAGTGCTGAGCCTGACTCCCAACCTCGTGCCCAGATTTTATTCCAGGTTCTTGGGGCTGCCAGAGCTGCTCTCCTGGAGGAGATGGAGACCCCAAACCCTTCCCCACCTGAACCCAGCCCAGAACTGGGCAGTAATTAAATTCCTGGGCGTTGCACACCAGTGTAATGAGTTAATAAAAAACTAATTGCTCCTCCATTGTTTCTGCAGGTTTGGGTAATTACGTGGCACTTCCATTCCTCTGAACTCACTCCCAGCAAGGGCTCTCCTCACCATCTGCTGATATTTAATTAATATATGCTAAATGTCCTGCTATATTATTAAATCTCATTTAGAAGTGTCCTCAGCTCAGTGCAGGGCTGCCCATATTGCAGCAGGATGAGCAGGGACCTCGCCTCGCGTTTCAATAATTCAGATTAAAAAAGGCTCATTAATGAAAGAGAGGTGTTATCTTCCCCCCTAAAAACGAGCAAGAGGGGAGGACAATTATTCCAGAAATGTAATGAAATACCTGGAGATTTCCCAGAGGTAAAATTTATCTCGAAATCCTTAAGCAGCACCAGCTCTGGCAGTCCTGGCTGAGGAGAGGCAATGCCAGGAGCTGCAGATTCCCTTTGGGGTGTTGGAATTCAGGACATCCCTGTCTGTCCTGGATTGCTCAAACCCCTGCCAGGGGGCTCAGAGAGCCTGGCACAGAGCCCAAGACCCCTGTGCCTTTGATTATGACCCATGGAAACAATCTCCAACCTTATATGAGGATCTGCAAGCCACAAAAGTCTAAGTAGAATAATAATTAGTTTGTCACGGGGTGAAAAAGAGATTTTTTGGGGTTTTTAGAATGGGGGTTCAGGGGGCAAGATGGAGGAATCTGGGCATGTCTTCTCCTTCTCCTTCTTCTTCTTCTTGTCCTTGTTCTTCTTCTTTTTCCTTTTGGCCTCCATCTTCTGCTGTGATGGTGGCACTTTGGGATTGGTTTAGAGTAGAAGCTCAGTGTCTAACACAGGTGATAGGTATTGGGAAGGAATTGTAAATATTTTACAGGTGGTTTTTAGTATAAAAAGATAACTGAGGGTGTCAGTGTGCCTCTGTCTGTCCTTCTCGGCAGGGCAGGAGAAAGAATTTTATGGATAAGAAACAACAAACGACCTTGGGAATGAGAACTGAAGAGCTCTGACTCCTTCTTTGACTTCCGGGCTGGGAAAAGAGACTTGAACACATCCCGGGGTCCCTGTGAGCAGCAGAGACCCCGAGATTGGAGCTGGCAGTAAACCCATAGGGAGAATATAGGGAAAAAAATAGGAATAAACACAACAGGGAGAGGTCTCCTATTCCCAGATCCCTGAGATTTGCCCTGGGCCAGGCCATGGCCACACAGAAATGTGAAATCTGGGCATTCCTGGGGGCCATCACCATGGAAATGTGAAATCAGCCAGGACGAGCTGTGTTCCTGAGCATCACCCCCCTGCCAGATCTGTGGTTTCCCCTCTGTTGCACTTGTGGGGTGCCCTGAAGAAGGAGATGATGAATCTGACTCCGTGTTCTCAGGAGGCTGATTTATTATTTTATGATCTATATGATATTAAAGAATGCTGTACTAAACTATACTAAAGAATAAAGGATACAGGCAGAAGGATAAAAGATAATAATGAAATTTGTGACTCTCTCCAGAGCCCTGACACAGCTGATGGTGATTGGTCATTAAGTCAAAACAATTCACATGAAACCAATGAAACAATCACCTGTTGGATAAACAGTGTCCAAACCACATTCCAAAGCAGCAAAACACAGGAGAAGCAAATCAGAGAATTATTGTTTTCATCTTTCCTCCAAGGCTTCTCAGCTTCCCAGGACAGAAATCCTGGGCAAAGGGATTTTTCCAGAGAACGTGAATGCCACAGCCCCGTGCAGAAATGCCACCCAGGAGATTTCACAGCTGTCACTGCGCAGCTCAGAGCGCCAGCCCAAACATCCCTGCATGTGGAAAATGGGGAAAGCACAGGGGAGAAACAGGACAGAAGCAGAAAAAAAATCTCATTTCTTAGGAAAAACCACAAGGAGCAAGGATTCCAGGAGATCCAGGGTGAGGGGAAGAGCAGCGAGGGAGCGTCCAGTCCTGGCCAAGGGCAATGGGGAGCTGAAGTCAATTAATGCCATTATTTCACTCTTTCCTCACTATTCCAGGTGATAGTAAGATAATATTTAATAATAAGCTATTAAAACCTGGGAGAGCAATGACTGCAAGTGCATTAGCTCCCAATATTAGCTGGTTTATATTAACATTCCAGAATTCCTGCCATTTTTAAATCCCTGGCTCCATCCTGTTTGAAGGAACTGCAGGTTTGTCTCATCTTGTTTTGCCTGAGCTGTTGTGGATTTCCTTTCTGAGCCCTGGGCAGTGCCCAGGTGCCCACAGGGGTCCCAGGGTGTGCAGAAATGAAAAAAATTATTTGCTTTGTGAGGATTTTGGGCAGTACTTGGGTGCCCACAGCCCCCAGGGCTTACAGGGTGTCCAGAAGTGAAAACATAATTTAGTTTATGAGCCCTGGGCAGTACCTGGGTGCCCTCAGGAGTCCCAGGTGTGCAGAAATGAAAAGATGATTTCCTTTATGAGGATTTTGGGCAGTGCCCAGGTGCCCACAGCCCCCAGGGTGTGCAGAAATGAAAAGATAATTTCCTTTATGGGGGTTTTGGGCAGTGCCTGGGTGCCCACACGATTTGCAGGGTGTGCAGAAATGAAAAGATAATTTCTATTATGATCCCTGGGTGGTGCCTGGGTGCCCACAGGGGTCCCAGGATGTGTAGAAATGAAAACACAATTTCCTTTATGGGAATTTTGGGCAGTACCTGGGTGCCCACAGCCCCCAGGGTGTGCAGAAATGAAAAGATAATTTCCTTTATGGGGGTTTTGGGCAGTGCCCAGGTGTCTACAGCCCCCAGGGCGTGCAGAAATGAAAACACAATTTCCATTATGATCCCTGGGCAGTACCTGGGTGCCCACAGGGTTTGCAGGGTGTGCAGAAATGAAAACACAATTTCCATTATGGGGATTTTGGGCAGTGCCTGGGTGCCCACAGGGTTTGCAGGGTGTGCAGAAATGAAAACACAATTTCCATTATGGGGATTTTGGGCAGTGCCTGGGTGCCCACAGGGTTTGCAGGGTGTGCAGAAATGAAGATCATTTCCTTTATGAGGATTTTGGGCAGTGCCTGGGTGCCCACAGGGCTCCCAGGGTGTGCAGAAATGAGAAGATAATTTCCATTATGATCCCTGGGTGGCGCCTGGGTGCCCACAGGGTTTGCAGGGTGTGCAGAAATGAAAACACAATTTCAATTATGGGAATTTTGGGCAGTACCTGGGTGCCCACAGGGTTTGCAGGGTGTGCAGAAATGAAGATAATTTCCTTTATGGGGGTTTTGGGCAGTTCCTGGGTGCCCACAGGGTTTGCAGGGTGTGCAGAAATGAAGATAATTTCCTTTATGGGGATTTTGGGCAGTGCCTGGGTGCCCACAGCCCCCACAGGTCCCATCACAAACACCCCAAAACTGCTCTGGGGGCTGCAGGAGGCACCAGAGGAACCCCAGAGAGGCTCTGCTGCCTTTGTCTGCTGTGCCAGAGCCCGAGGGGAGGGAGAAGAGGAACAAACCCACTTTTATTTCTGACGAGCTCTCCCAGATCCGCCCTTGGGGACTCCGTGCAGATCGAACTCTGCCTGTGTCACTTGTTTGGGTTTTGGTGAGGAACTTCATCCCTCACAAAGATCTGCCCCAAAGCTGCAGGGGCTGATCTGCTGCTGCCACCAAAGGCATTAATTTCATTATCTGTTTTGTTCACCTATCTGATGAATAAAAACAGGAAACACAAACCCGGCTCCTTGTGCAACATGAAGGAGATTTTTTTTCCTAAGCTGCCACAGAAATGTTGAATAAAAGCCACCAAAAGAGCAGGATCCTGTCCAGGACGCAGCACAGAGCTCCTCACCCATTTCCATAAGAATCATTGGCTTTGAGGGAACACTTAAAAACAATAACTTGATTTAATTAGCTAATGTGGAGGCAGAGCCGAGGATTAGCGGCTGATTAAAATGCTTGCAGGAAACAGCTGTGATGGAGCGAATTAATCCTCCAAGAAAGCCAAGCTGCAGCAGATCCATCCTGCTTTGGAGCCCAGGGCTCAGCAAAGGCTCCTCAAGAACCCAGACTGGTCCAGAAATCCAGAGGGACCCGCCCTGTGCTCCCACCAAAGCCACCTCCAGCTCTTTATCCCAAAGATAAAAATGTGGTGTTGGCAAAATGTGGCCCTCAAAGAGCTCCTGCAGCTGCAGTTGTGGGAATCTCCAGGGATATCCCATGAATTAATCTGGTTTTCTGTCCCTGCAGCCTGTTCCTCCCTTCACAACATGGTTGGAAATTGAGCATTTCCCCCCTGCGCTTTGCCCGGTGCTGCAGGAGGGGAGCATTGCCCTGCACCTCCCTGCTTGGTTCAGAATTATTTCAGCAGGATTTCAGAATTATTTCAGCAGGATTTCAGCCTAAATTCAGCATCATTTCAGCATCATGTCAGCGGGATTTCATAATTATTTCAACCTGAGTTCAGAATTATTTCAGCCTGAGTTGAGCAGGATTTCAGCATTATTTCAGCCTGGTTTCAGCAGGATTTCAGCCTAAATTCAGCATTATTTCAGCCTAAATTCAGCCTTATTTCAGCAGGATTTCAGAATTATTTCAGCCTGAGTTGAGCAGGATTTCAGAATTATTTCAGCCTGGTTTCAGCAGGATTTCAGCCTAAATTCAGCATTATTTCAGCCTAAATTCAGCATTATTTCAGAAATATTTCAGCCTTATTTCAGCATCATTTCAGCAGGATTTCAGAATTATTTCAGCCTGAGTTCAGCAGGATTTCAGAATTATTTCAGCCTGGTTTCAGCAGGATTTCAGCCTTATTTCAGCCTGGTTTCAGCAGGATTTCAGCCTAAATTCAGCATTATTTCAGCCTAAATTCAGCCTTATTTCAACATCAATTCAGCAGGATTTCAGCATTATTTCAGCCTGAGTTCAGCATTATTTCAGCAGGATTTCAGCCTGAGTTCAGCAGGATTTCAGAATTATTTCAGCAGGATTTCAGCAGGATTTCAGCCTGGTTTCAGCAGGATTTCAGCCTGGTTTCAGCAGGATTTCAGCCTGGTTTCAGCAGGATTTCAGCATCATTTCAGCAGGATTTCAGCATCATTTCAGCAGGATTTCAGCCTGATGGATCCTCCGGGCGAGGAAATCTTACCTGGGACACCTGAACAGCCCAAAATCCTCCCTGGCACACCTGAACAGCTCCAAATCTCCCTTGGGACACCTGAACAGCTCCTCTGGGCAGGGAAATTTCCCCTGGCTCACCTGAACAGCTCCAAATCCCCCCTGGGACACCTGAACAGCTCCTCTGGGTGAGGAAATCTTACCTGGCACACCTGAGCACCCCAAAATCAGCCCTGGCACACCTGAGCACCCCCAAATCAGCCCTGGGACACCTGAATGGATGCTCTGGGTGAGGAAATCCCCCCTGGCTCACCTGAGGGTTTGTCCTGTGCTGCTGTGCCCTGTTCAGCTCCCTGGGCTGTGATTCCCTCTGTTTATGGCCCTTCCTGCTCGCCGGGGATCAATTCTGCCCTCACAACAAAAAGGCAGCAATGGTTTAATAAAACAAAACAAAAAAAAAAAGGGGGAAAAGGAAGACAGGAGAGATTGATTTTGCCAATGAAGACAGGGAGAAACAGCAGGCGAGCAAACAAGAGAGAATAGTATCAATAAAAGAGCCCAGGGTGGCTGTTGCAGCCACAGGCACACTCACAGCGCTACCAGAGCTGCGTTTCCTGAATTTCCTGTGCTCAACAACTCATCTCCTTCAAAGGTGGCCACCAAAAACGCTCCTGAGCTTCCCCCAGCTGGCAGGGGAGAAGGAAGGGCCTGCGAGGCTCCAGGTGGAAAATTGAATTTATTCTGGGGTCTCTTTGGGCTTCCCAGAGTGGCTCTGCCTCAGAGCTGGCCACTGTGAACCCCAGCTCTTCTCTTTTTGCCCTCAATATTGACACTTTGGAGGTTCTGCAGAACCATTTCTTCTCTTTTTCCCCACAGTAATGGTTTGGAGGTTCTGCAGAGCCATTTCTTCTCTTTTTGCCCTCAATATTGATGGTTTGGAGGTTCTGCAGAACCATTTCTTCTCTTTTTGCCCTCAATATTGATGGTTTGGAGGTTCTGCAGAACCATTTATTCTCCTTTTGCCCACAGTATTGATGGTTTGGAGGTTCTGCAGAACCATTTCTTCTCTTTTTGCCCACAATATTGACACTTTGAGGTTCTGCAGAACCATTTCTTCTCTTTTTGCCCTCAGTATTGACGGTGGGGAGGTTCTGCAGAACCATTTCTTCTTTTTTTTGCCCACAGTATTGAAAGTTTGGAGGTTCTGCAGAACCATTTCTTCTCTTTTTGCCCACAATATTGACACCTTGGAGGTTCTGCAGAACCATTTCTTCTCTTTTTGCCCTCAGTATTGACACTTTGGAGGTTCTGCAGAACCATTTCTTCTCCTTTTGCCAAGTGAGATTTGGGATTAATTCCAAGCCAGGATAGGAAGGAGGAGCAGCTCCCAAGCTGAAATTTGGGATTAATTCCCTCTGGACATTCCCAAACCAGGCCAGGAATGGGGAGCAGTTTCCCAGGGGAGGTTTGGGGTTAATTCCCTTGGACATTCCCAAATTGAACAGCCCTGGGTGAGATTTGGGATTGATTCCAAGCCAGGATAGGATGGAGGAGCAGCTTCCCAGATGAGATTTAGGGATTAATTCCAACCCAGGATAGGATGGGGGAGAAGTTTCCCCGGTGAGATTTGGGATGAATTCCCTTGGACATTCCCAAATTGAGCAGCCCTGGGTGCGATTTGGGATTAATTCCAAGCCAGGATAGGAAGGAGGAGCAGCTTCCAAGCTGAAATTTGGGATTAATTCCCTCTGGACATTCCCAAGTCAGACCAGGGAATGGGAGCAGCTTCCCAGGTGAGATTTGGGATCAGTTTGGGATCAGTTTGGGATCAGTTTGGGGTCAGGTGTGGGTGCAGCCCCCAGGGACCCTCCCCATCTCCCCCCACATCCCCAGGGACAGAGCACCAACCCTGAAGGACTCAGAGCCTTTTGAGAAATCCAATTTGTGTAAAGTGAGGTAGGAAAGCATTAAAAAAACCCCTTTTTTTTCCTATTCAGGGCATGAAGGGCCCCTCAGCCCAGGAGCTGCATTGAATTTCCAGCAGCTCCTGGAGGACGTGGGGGTCACTCCTGGCTCCAGGGGTGAGGGGTGCTCCCAGCTATTGATCTCAGTGCAGGCAGCGGGGATCAGAGCCGCTGAAATTTGATTTTTTAGCTGCTGGCAATGTGCTGAATCATGGCTTATTGCTACACCCAGAAACGGGGGGACGCAGGTGGGGGCAGCTAAATCGAATCACACTCGGTGCCTGCAGGAGAAATGTCTTTAAAAGACATTGAAGGGTCATCAAAAACCCCTCTGCGGAGAGAGGGGCCCTGGAATGAAATTAAAAAACAGTGGGAGTAGCAGAAAGGGATGAAATCATGGAAATGAAAGCCTAATTTTTAATTAAAGTCTCTAAGAACACTCACGGAGGTATAAATGCATATGCAAATGATATTATCTCGAGGAGCCGTAATTACCTGGTGGAGTGGCAGTTGTTTACGCTGAATTTGGGTTATTTTAAGTCTCATTCTGGAAAAGCTCAGCTCTCCAAAGAGAGAAGAGTTGGAGGTGTTGGGCACTCTGCAAATTGAGAAAGAGAAGAATTGTGGCAAAATTTGGCACAAAAAGCCCAGGAGCGCGGGGCTGGCAGAGGGAAAACCCCACAGCAGCACGAGGGGGAGCAAAGCTTTGCTTTCTCTTTAAAAAGTTAAAAATTTACACAGTTTTCAAAATGAAAAAGCACAAATCCAATTCTTCATTATTTACTCATTGCTTTTGTTTTCTTCCCAGAGCTGGCTTCGGCTGCATAAATACTTCATGAGAACCTTATTTATATAGTCTCAAATAAAGTGAGGCTTCAAACCCAAAAATATTAACTCTGGGCTCCTCTGGAGCAGTAATTGCTTGCCTGTAAGTATAAAAGTTAGTTTAAAAACTATATAAATACATCATAAACCACAATTCGAGTTCAAATGAAAAATCCCGATTTTAAAAGTGGGAGGACAGGCATGGGAAGAGAAGCAGCAGAAAAGAAAAGAAAAAAGAGAAGAGAAGAAAAGAAAAGAAAAGGACAAAAGTAACTTTGCCTTGGAGCTGGGGGCTGAAACGGGATCAGCTGGGATGGGGCAGTGGGGATGTGGGGGGTTCATCAGGGCTAATGAACCTGTGTTAATTGGCTGCTGTAATTAACAGAATGGCCCAGGGATGGCCCCAGCCTTGAAATTCCCAAAGCATTCAGTGCCAGTGGGGATTCCAGCGGAGCTGTGGGACCCCACAAAGCCCACGGGGATCTGGATATTGCAGGGAAAAGGGAAATCCCTCCAGGCTGGGGGTCACAGCCCAGCAGGGAACAGCCAGGACCTTCCAGAAAGGCCAATTTTGCATTTTTGGGGTTGTTTTTGTCAGGATGGGCAGCTCTGAACACCCCAGGATTGCTGTTCCCACCAGGAGCATGCACTGAACTCTGCGGGGGAAAATCCAAATTAAATGGGAATTTCTACCCCACGGCTCTGCCAGTACTGGGAACAGCCAGAACCTTCTAGAAAGAACCATTTTGCATTTTTGGGGTTGTTTTTGTCAGGATGGGCAGCTCTGAACACCCCAGGGCTGCTGTTCCAACCAGCAGCACCCACTGAACTGTGATGGGAAAAATCCAAATTAAATTCTGGGGATTTCTGCCTCAGGGCTCTGCCAGCACTGGGAACAGCCAGGACCTTCCAGAAAGACCCATTTTACACTTTTTGGTGTTTTTTTCTTTTTGTTTTTGCCAGAATAGGCAGCTCTGAACACACCAGGACTGCTGTACCCACCAGGAGCATGCACTGAACTCTGAGGGGAAAAATCCAGATTAAATGGGAATTTCTACCCCAGGGCTCTGCCAGCACAGGGAACAGCCAGGACCTTCCAGCACAGCCCATTTTTAAATTTTTTTGGGTTATTTTTACCAGAATAGGCAGCTCTGAACACCCCAGGATTGCTGTTCCAACCAGCAGCACCCACTGAACTCTGAGGGGAAAAATCCAAATTAAATTCTGGGGATTTCTGCCCCAGGGCTCTGCCAGCACTGGGAACAGCCAGAACCTTCCAGAAAGACCCATTTTGAATTTTTTGGGGGTTGTTTTTGCCAGAATAGGCAGCTCTGAACACCCCAGGATTCCTGTTCCAACCAATATCCCGTGGGCACAGCACCCGCTGAACTCTGAGTCTGCAAATGAAATTATCAGGAAAAATTAAAAAAATAAAAATCAAAAATCCAAATGAAATTGGGATTTCTGCCCCAGGACTCTCCCAGCTGCCCAACCAACTCTGAAGGCATTTGCCCAAATTTTCAGTCAGTTTTGCAGGATTTCCTCCTGAGTTTGTTCTTCTGGAGAAGGAAGCAGCTCTCAGAGAGTTTATCAACATCTCAACGTGCCACTAATGGAAATTAAAAAGGCAAATGTTTGCTGTTTCGCTGCCTTCTAGGAAAATAAAAAAGGAACTCATTCCTGGGTGTTTCTCTGGGGGATTTGTGGGAGGAGGCTCTGCTGAATCTGCCAGGATTTGTTTCATTCTGGTGCCTCTTCTGCAGCTGCACTGAGGGGAAAACACAGCAAGGATCTCCGGGAGAAAGGAAAGAAAAAGTGATTTTTGAAGTATCTGTGGCCCTACAATAATTTTCCACCTAATCTTGCATTTGTGGGGTTCCCAGAGGAAGGAAGGGATGATGAATCTGACTCCATGTTCTCAGGAGGCTGATTTATTATTTTATGATATTATATTATATTAAAGAATGCTGTACTAATATACTAAAGAATACAGAAAGGATACAGACAGAAGGCTAAAAGATAATAATGAAAAACTCGTGACTCTCTCCAGAGTCCCTACACAGCTGGACAGTGATTGATCATTAAATAAAAACAATTCACATGAAACCAATGAAACCAGCACCTGTTGGATAAACAATCTCCAACCACATTCCAAAGCAGCAAAACACAGGAGAAGCAAATCAGAGAATTCTTGTTTTCCTTTTCCTCTGAGGCTTCTCAGCTTCCCAGGAGAGAAATCCTGGGCAAAGAGGATTTTTCAGAAAATGTGACGGTGATAACTCAATATCGTGACGCTCCTTGGTGTTCACTTCTGATTTCCTGTGGGCACCAAGGCTGGGGAGATTTCCTCTTTTTTGGGGGGAACATCAACAGTTTCCACCTCTGCCTGGACTCATTCAGGCGTCAGGAGCTGAATTCGCACCTGAACTGCTTTTGAAAATTGATGAAAATGCACCTGAGCTGCATTTCCTGACATTTCCTTATTGTCCCTTAAATCCCTCCTCCAAAGGAAAAGAAAAAGCGCAACTTCTTTGAAAGCCACAATGATTTTGAAAACATTTTTGGCCCTACAATAATTTTTCACATCATATTTTGACAATCCTTGGTGTTGGCTTCCGATTTCCTGCTCAGCACAAAGAGTGGGGAGACCACGGAAGGGTGGGAGCACCATGGTGGGTCAGCAGGAATCTGAATTCCCTCAGAAACTGGGGAAAAGGGAAATTTTTGTTTTTAACCCCCGAAAGGCTGGAGAACAGCCAGGTTGGAAGAGCTTCCCTGCAATGCCCTGATGAAAATTCAGAACCACCAGGGGAGGAGCTCCAGGAAACCGCTGGGGTTGGGGGGAGTTCTCCAGGCACTGGAATTCCCAGCAGGAAATTCCCATTTCCAGCCCTGCAACCCTGGGATCCTCATTCCATGGCTGAATTCCACAGGGCTGAACGCTGGAATTCTCCTCAGGCACCTCGTGAGATCCCCCAAGCTCTGGAACCAACTGCAGGCCCTTAATTCAATTATCCCCGCCGCAGCTGCTTCCCTTTAAACATGAACTCTCTCAGAACAGGCTGTAAATTATTGAATTCCTATTTTAATTTGTTTTCTTACATTTGTAGCTCTCTCCTCCACCCTCCCAACACCTCTTTATATAAAAAAAAAAAAAAAGGAGACACAACAACAACAACAAGCCCCAAGCAGGTATCAGGCTGTTAATAATTGATGAAGCATTTGTAAACCCTTAGCAGTGAACAGGAGAGTGACACATGAATAAAACATGGGCAGAGGCTCTGGCTGACAGCATAAAACACCCGGGCTGGGCTTTAAAGCAGCTTTTGTGCAACAGGAGAACAAAGCTGGGCTTTGGTTTGTGTGTGAGAGGGGAGGGGAAGGTGCAGGGGGGCAGAACTCACCTGGGCAGGTGGCTCAGACCTCCAGCAACAGCCCTGGGATGCTCCTGAACCTCTATTTTAACATAAAAATAAAAATAAAAATAAAAATATGTTTATTATTGTCGTTGTTTTGTGGATGCTATTCTTACTATTACTTAGTACTATTATGATTATTACTATTTATTAATAATATTACAACTTCTATTACTATTACCAAGTTATTGTTATTGCTATTAATATTATGCTATTGCTATTTTTGTGATTTATTATTGCGATTTATTATTGCTATTATTGCTATTATTCCTCCTCCAAGAGTATTTCTTTGTTATTTTCACTGTTATTTCACCCAATTCTTCGCCCACCACAGTGAGTGTGAAAGACAAAACAGATTCACAGTTGTGAAATGCAGAATGCAAAGGCTTCTTAATAAGGAGTTAATTTTATTAATTCCTGAATAAATATGGAACTGACACCCCAAATTTCACTGATCCCTCCCTGCCTGCCCTTCCATTTGCAGGTGCTGGATTTCCAAACCCTCAATCTGGATTTCCAACCACCCAAATCTGGATTTCCAAACCCTTAGTCTGGATTTCCAAATCCCGAATCTGGATTTCCAAACCCTCAATTTGGATTTCCAAACCCTCAATCTAGATTTCCAACCCCCCCAAAATCTGGATTTCCAACCTCCAATCTGAATTTCCAAACCCCTCAATCTCGATTTCCAAACCCTTCAATTTGGATTTCCAAATCCTCAATGTGGATTTCCAGACCCTCAGTCTGGATTTCCAAAATCTCAATCTGGATTTCCAAACCCTCAATTTGGATTCCCAAACCCCTCAATCTGGATTTTCAACCACCCAAATCTGGATTTCCAAACCCTCAATTTGGATTCCCAAACCCCTCAATCTGGATTTTCAACCACCCAAATCTGGATTTCCAGACCCACAGTCTGGATTTCCAAACCCCCAGTCTGGATTTCCAAACCCCTCTCAATCTGGACTTCCAAACCCCAAAATCTGGATTTCCAAATCCTCAAATCTGGATTTCCAAACCTTCAGTTTGGATTTCCAGCACTCCCCATGTGGATTTCCAAACCCCCAGGCTCTGGTTTGTCTCCAGCACCGTCTCCCCCCTGCCCTGAGGTGCCTGAGCAGGCACGGATGGAATTCCTGGAAATGGGATTCCAGCTAAAACCCAACTGCTGCTCTTGGCCTGGCTGAGATTTCCCTCCAGGGAAGGTTCTGTTCAATCAGTGGCTGGAATTTTTACTTTTTGTCACTATAGGACACGAAATAACACGACACAGACGTGCAGCGTTCTTAAAAGAGAACTTTTAAATTTCTGACGCCAATATTTATAGATTTCCAAAAGTGACAGTGGATTGAGGGTGACAGTGCCACCTCTCCAGTGACACTGGACAAACCAAGAGTCTGTGGTTGGGAAGGATGAGAGTTTGGCAGGAAAGTCTCACAGATTTGTGTGCTTGGCAGAAAGATTTTTGAATGTGGAGTCTGATGAAGGAATAGAGATGGAAGCAAGTTTTGATATGGAAGAAAAGAATTGCTGAGCCAGTCTCACTGGATAACCAAGGAGGCAAAGGGTGTGTGAGTTAGGAGGGGTTTTTATGGCTTAGAGCAAAGGATAAACCCACCCCAAACAAGAAGATGTTTGTACCAAGCAGGGAGAGAGCACAGGCAAACAAGGCAGCAAATGTGGCAAGGAGAAAAAAGGTGTCAGAATTTTCCACTGCAAGAAAACTGAAAAACAACTTCTGGCTTAAACTGTGATGTACTGACTGTGAGTGATTGGAGAATAATAACATGAATATGGTAATTATAGCAGTTATGATAGGCTGTAGATAAAAGTTAAGGTATAGATTGGTTCTACTGCATTGAGATGCTCAGCAAAGAATTTATTTACACAATTTATTTCTGCTCCCTGTGTGCTGTCCCACAGCCACCCTGCACCTGTGACAGTGCTCACACCGTGAGCTTCCTGAGGGGTCTTTAAATGCCTCTGTTTAAAGGAATTCAAGGGCTTTTTAAAAGGCTTTATATTTATATTTATATTTATAGTTATAGTTATAGTTATATCTTTATTTATATTTTATAATATTGATATTATTTATATTTATAGTATTATTTTATATATTCATATTTAATTATTATCTTTAAATATATTTATTATATATTAGTTATACATATTAACTATATATATTATATTATATTATATTATATTATATTATATTATATTATATTATATTATATTATATTATATTATATTATATTATATTATATTATATGTTGCTATTGCTATATTATTTTGTTCTATTACATTCTATTATATCATAATATATAATAATCTTTTATATTAATTATAGTATATTATTATGTCATGTATCATACTACATCATATTATTTTTATATTTATTATGTTATATTTATTATTTATATTTATTTATATTTGCTTATCTGCCAGAGGAACCCTGGTAAAATCTTCCAAGCTGAAGGTGACTTGTTTTGTTTTGGAGCACGAGCAGAATTTCCCCCTTTCCATAGCAACTGGAGTTTGACAGCAGAAATGTCGGGTGCTTGGGGAGATGTTCAGCTTTGGCTGAAGGTTTTTGACAAAAAAAAAAAAAACCATGGTCGAAATGTAGAAGTTTCTTTATTTGTATTAAATAAAATTAGATATTACTTAGGGACAGCCTGAGAGAAAATGAGGAAATATTCTTTGTTCTCTTTTCTAGGCAATACAAATTTTAGGGGGTGAGGGCAAAAGAAAGCAAAGGAAATTGTTGGGCACAACAAAGGAAGTGTGAAGCCAGGGACATTCACACCTTTTTGTGGTGCAGCTGCCACCGGCCAAGGAAATCCTCCCAGTCCCGGTGAACTCTGCTGCTCTGTCTTGCAGCATCACACATATTTTGAGATGGTTTGGAAACCAAGTGGCTGGAAAACCAAAGGGCTGGGAGTTCGTCTGAAGGGGGTTTTGAATTCTGTCTCCTACGTGATCACTTCGGAGAAAATGCTGATAATGGTAGGAGCTGGATGCCAAAATGAACCAGCTGGGCTGGGGAATTTGGGATTTGGGGGAAATGTTGTAGGGAAATGCCCCTGTGGGAGGAGGGCAAACCCACAGCACCTCAGCAAACCCACAGCACCCCAATTCCTTCAAAACAAACCCACAGCACCTCAGCAAACCCACAGCACCTCAATTCCTTCAAAAGAAACCCACAGCACCTCAGCAAACCCACAGCACCCCAATTCCTTCAAAAGAATCCCACAGCACCTCAGCAAACCCACAGCACCCCAATTCCTGAGTGTAAAACAAACCCACAGCACCCCAATTCCTGAGTGTAAAACAAACCCACAGCACCCCAATTCCTTCAAAACAAACCCACAGCACCTCAATTCCTCCATTTAAAACAAACCCACAACACCCCAATTCCTTCAAAAGAAACCCACAGCACCTCAGCAAACCCACAGCACCCCAATTCCTGAGTGTAAAACAAACCCACAGCACCTCAACAAACCCACAGCACCCCAATTCCTTCAAAACAAACCCACAGCACCTCAGCAAACCCACAGCAACCCAATTCCTTCAAAAGAAACCTACAGCACCTCAACAAACCCACAGCACCCCAATTCCTGAGTGTAAAACAAACCCACAGCACCCCAATTCCTTCAAAACAAACCCACAGCACCTCAACAAACCCACAGCACCCCAATTCCTTCAAAACAAACCTACAGCACCTCAATTCCTTCAATTCAAAGGGAACCCACAGAATCCCAATTCCTGAGTGTAAAACAAACCCACAGCACCCCAATTCCTCATTTTAAAACAAACCCACAGCACCCCAATTCCTCAGTTTAAAACAAACCTACAGTACCCCAATTCCTGAGTGTAAAACAAACCCATGGCACCTCAATTCCTTCAAAACAAACCCACAGCACCCCAATTCCTCAGTTTAAATCAAACCCACAGCACCTCAATTCCTTCAAGGCAAACCCACATCACCCCAATTCCTCATTTTAAAACAAACCCACAGTACCCCAATTCCTTCAAAACAAACCCACAGCACCTCAATTCTTCAGTTTAAAACAAACCCATGGCACCCCAATTCCTGGGTGTAAAACAAACCCACAGCACCCCAATTCCTGAGTGTAAAACAAACCCACAGCACCTCAGCAAACCCACAGCACCCCAATTCCTTCAAAAGAAACCCACAGCACCTCAGCAAACCCACAGCGCCCCAATTCCTTCAATTCAAAGGGAACCCACAGAATCCCAATTCCTGAGTGTAAATCAAACCCACATCACCTCAATTCCTCATTTTAAAACAAACCCACAGCACCCCAATTCCTGAATGTAAATCAAACCCACAGCACCTCAATTCCTTCAAAGCAAACCCACAGCACCCCAATTCCTCACTTTAAAACAAACTCACATCACCCCAATCCCTCAGTTTAAAACAAAACCACAGTACCCCAATTCCTTCAAAACAAACCCACAGCACCCCAATCCTTCAATTTAAAACAAACCCACAGTACCCCAATTCTTGAGTGTAAAACAAACCCACAGCACCTCAATCCCTCATTTTAAAACAAACCCACATCACCTCAATTCCTTCAAAACAAACCCACAGCACCTCAATTCTTCAGTTTAAATCAAACCCACAGCACCTCAATTCCTGAATGTAAATCAAACCCAGAGCACCTCAATTCCAGCACCCCAATTCCTGAGTGTAAATCAAACCCACAGCACCCCAATTCCTCAGTTTAAAACAAACCCACAGCACCTCAATTCCAGCACCCCAATTCCTGAGTGTAAATCAAACCCACAGCACCTCAATTCCAGCACCTCAATTCCTTCAAAGCAAACCCGCAGCACCCCAGTTTTACCCTGAGTGTAAAACCGACCCGCAGCACCCCAAGTTCCTCAGAATCCTGGTTCTGGGACCCAATGCCCACTGGCATCCCCTCCCTGTCCCTGCTCTCCATCAATAGATGGAGCTGGCACCACACAAATCCTGGGAAGTCGCTCCTGGGAGGCCTCGGGGGCTCCTGCAGCCGCCAGGATGAGAGGGAACGCATCAAACAGAGCTGGCAGCCCTTCAAAAACGGAGCTGGGATTGTCAGCCCACCAAAATACATATGGATGAGCAAGATAAGGTGTTTCTTTAAGGACCAATTCATTAGGTTCTGATGAATTTCCATCTTATACCTGCTACAGTGCTTGAGTTTATTGGGAGTAATGTTTTTATCAGCTGCCAGCTCCCTTTGGTGGCTTTTCTTTCATGATTTTTTTTTTTTTTGGTTTTGAGATAAAACAATGCATTTTAGAGAAGCTACTGATGACTCTGACATTTGCCCAGAAACTCTTCTTTCTTATAGCTGCAGATTGAAAATTAATTCTTCCTTGTACGAGTCCACTTTTTGTTATGAATTTAACCACTATCACTGGTCTGAAATGTTTTAGGTTCATTTGGAAGGGCTGAATTGCCAGAAATTTTGGGTTGTCTCTTCGTGCTGGGGTGAGCAGGGGTGGGAGGGTGTTTTATTCTGCTGGTGGCTGTGAGGTCCCAGGAGCTGAGGTGGATTTTGGGGAAGGACAGGAGCAGCAGCTCCTTCTGGGCCTGGTTATTGAGAAATAAAGGGTTGATTTGGTGAAAAAACACCAAAATGGGAGAAGCCTCGGGCTGTGACAGCTCTGCCTCACCTGGAGCTGCTGCACAAAGCCCAGGAGCCACCCGGGGCTGTTTGGGATCCAGGGTGGGATCAAGGCAAGGAAACCTGGCTGTGGTAATTCACTCACCTGGCTTCTGTTCCAGGGGAGATCGGGAAACCAGAACTGGGAGAGGATGAAACAGAGCTGGGGGTGGGAAAGAGAAACAGAGCTGAGACTGGGAAAGGGAGGAAGAGCTGGGTTTAGGAAAGAGAAACCAAGCTGGGGTTGGGAAGCAGAGCTGGGTTTGTTTGGGAAGAAGAAGCAGAACTGGGTTTGGGATCCAGAGCTGGGTTTGGAAAGGAGGGGAAGAGCTGGGTTTGGGAAAGGGAAGCAGAGCTGGGGCTGGGTTTGGGATCCAAAGCTGGGTTTGGGAAAGGGAAGCAGAACTGGGGCTGCGTTTGGGAGGCAGAGCTGGGTTTGGGAAGCAGAGCTGGGTTTAGGAAAGAGAAACAGAGCTGGGTTTGGAAAGGGGAGGAAGAGCTGGGTTTGTTTGGGAAGAGGAAGCAGAACTGGATTTGGGATCCAGAGCTGGGTTTGGAAAGGAGAGGAAGAGCTGGGGTTGGGAAAGGGAAGCAGAGCTGGGTTTGGGAATGGGAAGAGGAAGCAGAGCTGGGTTTGGGATCCAGAGCTGGGGTTGGGAAAGGGAAGCAGAGCTGGGGTTGTTTTGGAAGGGGAAGCAGAACTGGGGCTGCATTTGGGAGGCAGAGCTGGGTTTAGGAAAGAGAAACAGAGCTGGGTTTGGGAAAGGGAAGCAGAGCTGGGTTTTGGAATGGGAAGCAGAGCTGGGTTTGTTTGGGAAGAGGAAGCAGAACTGGGGCTGGGTTTGGGAGGCAGAGCTGGGTTTGGGAATGGGAAGCAGAGCTGGGGCTGGGTTTGGGAAAGCAAACTCCGTCACTCCACGTTTTTAATGAACCACCCAGGCAGGCCCTCAGGAGCCACCATCCCCCAGGTGTTAATTGATATTGAAGCTGGTGTTTCTCTTCTAATAAATTGCAGCAGAGGAGTGAAACTTTCCTCGGTGAGGCAGCAGCAGCTCCTCCTTTTCCCGTGTGAGCCCAGGAGAGGAAGGATCCCAGTGTGGTTTTCATCATCCTCTGCCCCCACAGGTTGCTAACAGGGTTTGTTTAATCACATCCCCTTTGTTCTGGCAGGTAATCATGGGCTGGCCCAGATAGCATCACAAATCCTCTGATCGCGGGATCTTTATCAGGGCCTCGGCAGCGCGGGCCATTGCCAGGAGGTGGCTTTAATTAAAATGACAATATGGGACAGCCAGGTGAGCTTCCCTGGCCTGGCACCTCGGCAGCATCAGCCTGGAGAGGCACAAAGAGGGTAATAAATGGCTTTTATCTGCTGTGGGGAGAAGGCAGGGAAGTATTTTGCTGATGCTTTAATCAGCTGCTGCTGGATGGAACTTCACTTGGAAGCCGTAGGGGAAGGGAAGGCGTGTGGAGCCCATGGAGCCCAGAACACCCAAATCCCTGAGCTGAAATGAAAGGGGAGGCTGGAACTGAGCTGGGAGGATTTGCACCGCTCCCTTTGGTCCTTAGGGATGGGCGTGTTGGGATTTGGGATGTTGAACGCAGGATTTTGGAGAATCTGGGCTGGGTTGGTTCAGGGCTGGATCTGTTCTCGGAAACCACAGAAAATGGGGCTGTAGGAGCATCCCCAGGCCTGGAGATTGTGTAGCCACAGTGATTTGTTAATTGGAATAGGTGGGAGTTGTTTGGAGTGATTAACCAGACTCAAAGCTGGTTAACACTCATGGGTTTTACTTAAGTATTCTTAAGAAAAAAAAATAAAAATTAATTATATATTATATAAATTGTAGAAATTATATATGTTATGGAAATTATATATAATATAGTATAATTTATATTATATTATATATAATATTATTCTATTTTCCTAAGTGTTCTTAAGAAAATATATATAAGAAAAGTATATTAAATAATATATAATATATAAAATAATATATATAATAAATTATATATAATACATTGTATATAATGTATTGTATATAATATAATATATCATATATAATAGATATAATAGATTACATATATTATATAATATGTTATATATTACATATAATACATATTATATATAAATGTATATTATATTTTTTTCTTCCGAAAATATATCTATTCTGAAGAAAATATATTCTTAAGTATAGTATCTCTTTAGTATGTAATTTAATATAGTATTAGTGTAATATAGTATAGCTTAATAAAGCAACTGTTCAGCCTTCTGAATCATGGAGTCAGAGCACATTGTTTTTAATTCATTCACTCATTTATTCATTCATTTATTCATTCATTCATTTATTCATTCATACATTTTATTAATTTTCATTTTTATTTATTTATTCACCGGATTGGGGTCACCTTGCAGCCATCCTCGTTCATCCCGGGGCTCTGTGGGATGCCCTGAATTTCCTCCCCAGGGCTCCCTCTGGGATGGGGCAGCCCAGGGAGCTCCACGTGAGCCTCAGAGCTCATTTCCCACTTTCTGAGGTTTCTTTCCTTTCTTTGCAGCCCCTGCCAGCCCTTGAAGGGCGAGGGCAGCGCTTCAAAGCAGGAGCTGCCCAGGGTTTCCCAGCACTGAGCATCTTCTAAATCGGAATTTGATTCTGCAGCCACGGCGAGTTCTGTGAATATCCCAAAAACCAGGAGATGACAATGGATGAAACAGCTCCAGGAATCAGCTGACTCAAGGGAAAATAATTACTTTTACTCAGCAAAGCTGAAGTTAATATTTTTTTGAGCTCTGAGTTGCCCGATAGAAACCTCCTCAGAGAAGTTTCTCCTGATTAATCTTGGCGTTTTTCTTGCTTTGTTTTGTATCTTTTGCGTGCATTTTGTGTCTTTTTAAAAGTGCTTTGTGTGCTGTCACGATTGGCTTTGAAAGGAGAGGAAATCTCTGCTTGGCTGAGAATTTTTGGGGTTTATTCCCTTGCTGGGGCTCACATTCTAAAAGCCTGAAGTGAGGCTGTGCCTTGGTGACATAATTAACACCCAGTGATGGGATTGGCTTTAATTTCTTTTTTCCTATCAAGGTCGAGTCTTTGGCAGTGCAGATATCCCTAAGACCACACTGGAAGTGTTGGGTTTGTGTGTCACCCCGCAAAACTCCTGGATTTATTAAAAGAAATTTATTTATTTATTGAAATAAATTTGTATTTCCCATGCTAGGTGTTTACCAGCATGGGAAATACACATTTCCTACTAAAAAGAAAAAAAATCTGTATTTTGATCTGAAAGCAGCAGTGTCCTGAACTGGAGCCCTGCACATTTCCTGGGACTGGGGGAATTTTATTGCAAATCTCAGCTTGGCTCCAGACCCAAGAGCAATTTCCTGGCAGTCACAGTCTCACCTTAAAATATAGTGCTGGTTTAGAAATGTGAATCTTTTTGTCTTAGTTCATTACAGCCACCCTTTAAATAATCAGTAATTACCAGCCTTTAACCTTTAGATCTAACCCGAGACAGCAGTTATTTAATATTATTTTACCTTAAGTGTTGAGGAAAGGAAGAAATCTGTATTTCAAAGCAATTTAGTCTTGGGGTTTTATCATATGATCTGGGCTTTTAACAGCTTCATAATTATTCCTACCTGGGCTGTCTCCCTCTGCCTCCCTTGCCACAAATCTTCTTTACAGCAGGATTGAGGAATTGTCTCCTTCAGCTTCCTGGGCACAGGGCAGGAGGGGAATTGAGGCAGGAAGGGGGGCCCTGGCTTGAAGCTGAAGGGAAAAATCCCTAAAAAACCCTGGAGTTCCCAAAAGTGCGCGCTTCAGTCCCTGCTCTGGGGTTTGTTGTGTTCCATCTTCCACAGATTGATTGCCACGGGCAGTTAAAATAGATATTGACTGTATATTGTATAAATATATAAAATATGATATAAATATATACAATAAAATATTAAAATATTTTAAAATTTTGTTGTAAATAAAATATTAATATTTTATTGTATAAAAATATACAATAAAATATTATTGTATATATAATATATATTATATTGCACACGTTAATATTATATATTATATATTATATATCATATATATTTTACATCATATATATTTTATATTATATATTTATATATTTATACAATATATTATATAATATACTGTGTATATTTATACAATATATAATATATTTTATATTGTATAAATTTAGAAATTTATTGTCACGAGCAGTTAAAATAAATACTTATTGTATATTGTATAAATATATAATATATTGTATATATGATATACAATATATTATATTGTATACATTTATATATAATATATAATAGAATATAATATTATATATTATATATATATTTATATTAAATAATATATTGTGTATATTTATACAATATATTATATAATATATGGTGTATATTTATACAATATACAATATATTTGATATTGTACAAATTTAGAAATTTATTGTCACGAGCAGTTAAAACAGATCAATGATGGCCTTGGATGATTCGTCTGGGAATTTCGAGGAATGTTTGGCCATTATTTGCAATCAGTTTTTCTGCTAAAACACCACCACAGTTTTGTATTTGCAATAAGTTTTTCTGCTAGAACACCAACACAGTTTTGTATTTGCAATAAGTTTTTCTGCTAGAACACCAGCACAGTTTTTGTATTTGCAGTAAGTTTTTCAGGTAAAACATTTTGTATTTGCAGTAAGTTTTTCTGCTAAAACACCACCACAGTTTTTGTATCTGCAGCAAGTTTTTCTGGTAAAACACAAATTGTATTTACAATAAGTTTTTCTGCTAAAACACCAACACAGTTGTGTATCTGCAGTAAGTTTTTCTGGTAAAACACAAATTGTATTTACAATAAGTTTTTCTGCTGAAACACCAGCACAGTTTTTGTATTTGCAGTAAATTTTTCTGGTAAAACACCAGCACCTGAGGCCAGGTCTGGACAAGCAAAGCCAAACCCCGCCCGCTGCTTTGCCGGCTCCTTTTCCTGAGCTCGGGGAGTTTTCCCCCGAGCCAGAGGAAATCCCAGTTGCTCTTTCACCCTCTTGCAGCGAGCCCTGAGCTCAGCACACTCGGGAGGGAAATGTTTAAATTGGGCGGCCGAGCACGTTCCGGGGCCGGCTGCTTCCCTCTGCTGCACGCAGCCAGAAGTGCTCAGGAGCTGCCGGACAATTCCCTTTCTCCTGACCCAGAAATGGGGCGGCTGAGAGGCGTTTTCAAAACTTTCATTCCGGTTTCAGGTGGGATGACACAGATGTTATAATTCACGCCATCACAATCAGCAGCCAAGTATTTCCTATTTACAATACAGTTATATTTTCTGAAAAATCTCTTTGTGGCGGTCCCAGGACGAGGGAAGAGATGAGAATCTTGACTCCGTGTTTCAGAAGGCTGATTTATTGTTTTATGATATAGATGAAAAGAAAATGCCATATTAAAACTATACTAAAGAATAGAAGAAAGGATTTCATCAGAAGGCTTGCGAGGAAAGAAATGGAATGATAAAATCTTGTGACTGACCAGAGAGTCCGAGCCAGCTGGGCTGTGATTGGCCATTGATTAGAAACAACCACATGAGCCCAATCCCAGATGCACCTGTTGCATTCCACAGCAGCAGATAACCATGGGTTACATTTTGTTCCTGAGGCCTCTCAGCTTCTCAGGAGGAAAAATCCTAAGGAAAGGATTTTCCATAAAATCTGCCCGTGACCAACTTTCATTCCAGTTTCAATCTTGTGAGAAGGGTGAGACAATACAGATGGTGTAATTCATGCCATCATAATCATAACTATTTCCTAATTACATTATTGTCACAGTTATATTTTCTGAAAAATCTCCTTGTGGTGGTCTCGGGATGAGGTAGTTCCCAGGGGTCTCAGGATGAGGGAAGGGATGAGAATTTTGACTCCATGTTTCAGAAGGCTGATTTGTTATTTTATGATTTATATTAAAAGAAAATGATCTATCAAAACTATACTAAAGAATAGAAGAAAGGATTTCATCAGAAGGCTTGAAAGGAATAGAAAGGAATGATAATAAAATCTTGGGACTGCTCACAGCCTCGACACAGGTGGGGCTGTCATTGGTCATCAAGTAAAAACAATTCACATGCTGGGTAAAGAATTCTCCAAATCACATTCCAAAGCAGCAAAACATGGGAGGCTGAAACTTCCCAGCTTCTCAGGAGAAAAGATCCTCACATAAGGATTTTTCATAAAATTTGTCTGTGACATCTCTTTGCCCAGGGTTTTCCAGAGGGAGGCAGAGCTGTGGGATCAGTCCAGGACAATCCAGGCAGGGGGAGTGTCCCTGGTCAAACCCAACAGATTTGCAGTTTAATTCCATTAAATGGCTGCTTCTCCTTCCCAGGCTCCTGGGGCTGCTCAGGGCCATGTCCAGAGGAAACCCAGATTTTGTCATTGGCTTCCTGCACAATCCCAGGGTGAAAAAGCCCCCCAAGGTCCCCAAGCTCTGCCCAGCCCAGATCTGTCAGTGCCACCCCCAGGGTTCCTCATCCCTCTGATTATCCCCAGCACCAGAATGGGACCAAAGCATGAATTCACACAGGCAAGTCCAAATAGGGCCTGGAATTGCACAATAATTAAATAATAACGAATGCTGAAGGCAGAATTCTTCCTCGCCCAGTCGGAGGAAATGCTGCAGGTGAAATTTCAAGTGTGGCTGATTTCCCCAAATTACAAATCCAAGAGCAAATCAGGTATGAAGATGATGACATTTTCTAAATGCCTGGGCCTTGTGGTTCCTGAAACCAAGGAATGAAATTCAGCTGTGACGTTCTCCCCCCTGCCAGGTAAATGCACATTCCCCATCCTGAGCTCAGCCAGCCACTCCAGCATTTTGCTTTTTATCAGATCCACTTTGCCCTGCTGCTCTCTGTGGCTCTTTGGAACGAGCAAACACAGGGAAATGCAAATACTCGCATTGTATTTCATCTCGGATTAATGAATTAAAACAAAAAAAAATAATGTAGATTTGCAGCTCATCAGAGCTGCTGGCTTGTGACAGATCAAATGGGGACTTCACTTGAAAGCAAGTGGCTGGGAATTGTTTAGAGAAACATCACGAGGGTTTTTTAAGAGTTTTTTTTTCCTCATCTCTGAGGAGGATGAAGTTTGTCCTTTGAAATAAAAGAGCTTTTATATATATATATATATATATATATATATATATATATTTGAGGAGAGGAATCCATGTAAATATGGTAAGAGAGAGGGAAAAAAAGGAGGAAAAGAAGAAAGAGAGAAAGAGATGGAGAAGAGGGAAGAGGAGAGGAGAAGAGAGAAGGGAAGGGAAGGGAAGAGAAGAGAAGAGAAGAGAAGAGGAGAGAAGAGAAGGGAAGGGAAGGGAAGAGAAGAGAAGAGAAGAGAAGAGAAGAGAAGAGAAGAGAAGAGAAGAGAAGAGAAGAGAAGAGAAGAGAAGAGAAGAGAAGAGAAGAGAAGAGAAGAGAAGAGAGCCCTGTGACCCCTCTCTGCTCTCCCCTGGAATGCTGGTTTGGTGAGGAAGAGGTTTTACAGCAACTTCTTCTGTGAGCCAGAGGGAAGTTGCACAAGAGGAGGAGAAGATGATAAAAGTTGTCTTTGGTGCCGTGAATTTTAAAAATTCTGTGTTAGGAGTTTGGAAATCCCGCAGTGTGAGCTGAGGGAACGGCACCTGGGAAGGGCAGAATGTCCCAGGAGGAGGCTGAGAGTGCACGGAACCCCCTGGGCTGGGGGGATCCCGGGCTGAGGAGGGAATTCCAGGGGCAGGGATGGGGAAAGGGTTGCACAGAATACCCAAATATCCAAATATCCAAATAATCTGTGTTTTTATTGCAGCTGGGCAAAGCAGGATCCTGGATGGGACAGGGATGAGGGAATGTGTTCAGGACTAATCTCAAATACCTGGTTTTATTTCCACCCTGTCACGGCGGGGCAGGGATGAGGGAATGTCCAGAACAATCTGCTTTTATTCCCAGGGATGAGGGAATGTTCAGGACTAATCTCCAATATCTGATTTTATTCCCAGCCTGACAGGGCAGGATCCTGGACAGGGCAGGGATGGGGGAATGTGTTCAGAACAGAGATGAGGGAATGTGTTCAGGACTAAATCACCAATACCTGGTTTTATTCCCATCCTGGCACCGCGGGGCAGGGATGAGGGAATGTCCAGAACTATCTGCTGTTTTTATTTCCAGGGATGAGGGAATGCTCAGAACTAATCTCCAATATCTGATTTTATTCCCAGCTTGGCAGGGCAGGATCCTGGACAGGGCAGGGATGAGGGAATGTGTTCAGAACAGGGATGAGGGAATGCTCAGAACTATTTGCTTTTACTCCCAGGGATGAGGGAATGCTCAGAATATCTGCTGTTATTCCCAGGGATGAGGGAATGTTCAGAATATCTGCTGTTATTCCCAGGGATGAGGGAATGCTCAGAACTGTCTGCTGTTATTCCCAGGGATGAGGGAATGTTCAGAATATCTGCTGTTATTCCCAGGAATGAGGGAATGCCCAGAACTATCTGCTGTTATTCCCAGGGATGAGGGAATGCTCAGAATATCTGCTGTTATTCCCAGGGATGAGGAATGTTCAGAATATCTGCTGTTATTCCCAGGAATGAGGGAATGTTCAGAATATCTGCTGTTATTCCCAGGAATGAGGGAATGCTCAGAACTATCTGCTGTTATTCCCAGGGATGAGGGAATGTCCAGAACTATCTGCTGTTATTCCCAGGGATGAGGGAATGTCCAGAACAATCTGCTGTTATTCCCAGGGATGAGGGAATGCTCAGAATATCTGCTGTTATTCTCAGGGATGAAGGAATGTGCTCTGTAAACGCCAGGGGATCCTGAACTCCTCCACCTCTGTGAGTTTGGGACAGCAGGGGCAGCTGGAGAGTGTCCCAAACGCCAGGGTAGAGGTGGAAAAAGCTGAATTTCAGCGGTTTGGGCCATTCCCGGTGTCCTGAGCACTTTTATCTCCACAGATCCTGGCTCCTGATGGCCGGGCTGGCTCGGAGCCCTCAGCACTCGTGGAATTCCTGTGATTTGTCCGTGCCGGGGCTGCTCTGCTCTCTCTGAATCGTTCACCTGGCGCTCAGGTGTGAGCACCCGCAGCTGCTCCCCGTGCCGAGCATCAATGGCTCAGGTGCGTTTGTTCTCTTTTATCCCTGCCCACGCAGCGCTCTGTGGCATGGCGGGGATGTTCTCACTTGCCGGAGCAGCAGGAGGAGGCAGCTGCCGTTCATCTGCGTCCCCAGCCCCTCTGTGGCACGCAGGTGATGGAAATCCTGATTTATGGCACGGCACAGGTGGGGAGCTCCGAGGGCATCCAGCAAACAGCCACACACGGGGCTCACCTGGCGGCAGAGCTCTGAGCTGAGACCTCTGCAAGCTCAGCTGCAACGTCCTGCTGAGCCTCCTGGATTATTTTATTTTATTTTATTTTATTTTATTTTATTTTATTTTATTTTATTTTATTTTATTTTATTTTATTTTATTTTATTTTATTCTTTATTTTAATTTTTAATTTTAATTTTTATTTGATTTTATACTTTATTTTATTTTAATTTATTTTTTATTTTTAATTTTAATTTTATTTTATACTTTATTTAATTTTTATTTTTATTTTTATTTTAATATGTATTTATTTTATACTTTATTTTATTTTAATTTTGATTTTGATTTTGATTTATTTGATTTTATACTTTATTTAATTTTAATTTTATTTTATTTTAATTTTTTATTTTAATTATTTATTTTATTTTATTATTTTATTTTTTCTATTTTATTTTATATTTTATGTTATTTCATTTTCTTTTATTTTAATTATTTATTTATTATTTTATTTTTTCTATTTTATTTTCTATTTTATATTATTTAATTTAATTCTATTTTAATTATTTATTTATTTTTATTTTATTTATTTTAATTTTTTATTTATTTTATTTTAAAAATTTTTTTTAATTTTATTATTTTATTTTATTTCATTTTTTATTTTATTTTACTTTATTATTTCAGCCTGCAGCTCTCTGGGTTACTGAAAACGATCTCCACAAAGATTTCCCCTGCAGCTGGGAAGTTCAGGGAGTCAATGAGGATTGCAGGAGTCTCCTCAGTGCCCAGCTGGGAGACAAGAACAAAAACCTGACAGGGGGAACAGGAGCCTGGGAGCTCCTGTGGGGTGCAGATTTTGGATTCTGGATCCTCCCAGGGGCGTTCTCCAGCTGGGATGTGGCTGCTGGGTCAAGGTTCTTCAGGAAAGGCCAAACCGCAGCAACTTTCCCCTTTCTGGTTTTTATTTATTTCTTTATTTATTTTTAAATTTGGTGGGGTTTTGATGCAGCTGCCTCCAACTTCCAGGAAACGCAGGCTCCAGGTGTGGGACGTGGACCAGGCCTCGGTTCCTGGAATCCCTCAAGTGCCCTGCTGTGCACGGAGCTTCACTCCTGGATTTATTCTGCATTCCTAAAGGACGGATCACTCCCGCTTGAGCTGCAGCTCAGAAGGAGCCGCCTCACCCCAAGATTTTATTTTTGTGGAATATTCTGCTTATTTCCATTTCCAAGTGCGCTGATTGAAGCCGCAGCTGCTGCCCTTATTTCTACTTTTGCTCTCTCCTTCCCCATCAGAGCTGCGTTAGGAGCTGAGCACTCGGTATTTTTATCTGAAGCACCAAACACAGACTCGGTGGCGTAGGCAAAAATCCATAATTAGTGGGGCTTGAGGCAGAAGTGGCTGCACTGACGTGGGCAGGCTCGGGAGGATGCTCTGCCACGTGAAAACTTTCCCGTGGAGCTGTCCAGCTCTGCCCCTCTGTGGGGTTTTGGTTTGGTTTTGGGTTTTTTTTAATTATTATTATTGTTATTTTTTTTTTAAATTTTCCTTGGCAGCATCAAACACAGAGAAATGACCTAAAAGGCTGTTGAAGAAAATGCATTTTTCATATATTTGCTCCATGCCTTTGTGAGCTGGAGCCTGGCAAACACACGTTGGCGAGGGAATAAGGAATCTTCTGATGTGATGTGCTCAGATATTGATTTTTTCCCCTTCCCTCTCCCTTAAAATTCTGTTTACAAATTCCTTTTGCTTTAATTATTTGTTTCCTCCTGAAGGCAGCACAAAGGCAGGTGCTGAGCCCTGCTCTTCAGGACATGGCACCAACCCTGCTGCATCCTCACAGCCCCTTCCAGGCAGGGATTGCAAAACATTTTGTGCTGATTGAGATCCCCCAAAAGCTGAGAAACGAGCGGGGTTTGGGGCTGGGGGGGCTGGGATGGGGCGAGCTCAGTGCAGCTGAGGGCACGGGTGGGGATGGGCCTTGAGCATCCCTGGGATCCATGGAAAGGGAGTTCATTTCCAAAAGGGGACGGAAATGGAGTTCATTTCCAAAAGGGGGTGGAAATGGAGTTCATTTCCAAAAGGGGATGGAAATGGAGTTCATTTCCGAAAGGGGATGGAAATGCAGTTTATTTCCTAAAGAAAGGGGGTCTGGCCAACACCTGATGGGAATGGAGTTGATTTCCAAAACGGGGATGGAAATGGAGTTTCATTCCAAAAGGGGGTGGAAATGGAGTTTCATTCCAAAAGGGGCTGAAAATGGAGTTTCATTCCAAAAGGGGGTGAGGCCTGAGCTATGCCTTGGGTCCCAATGGAAACAAAGTTGATTTCCAAAAGTGGACGGAAATGGAGTTGATTTCCAAAAGGGGGATGAACCCTGAGCTCTGCTCTGGACACCAGTAGAAACGAAGTTGATTTCCAAAAGGGGGTGGAAATGGAGCTGATTTCCAAAACAGGATGGAAATTGAGTTTATTTCCAAAAGGGAAGTGGAAATGGAGTTGGTTTCCAAAAGGGGGATGAGCCCTGAGCTCTGCTCTGGATCCCCAATGGAAATGAAAGTTTATTTCCAAAAGGGGGCTGGAAATTCAGTTTCTTTCCAAAAGGGGGATGAACCCTGAGCTCTGCTCTGGACCCCAGTAGAAACAAAGTTGATTTCCAAAACGGGATGGAAATTGAGTTTATTTCCAAAAGGCAAGTGGAAACAGAGTTGGTTTCCAAAAGGGAAGTGGAAATGGAGTTGGTTTCCAAAAGGGGGATGAGCCCTGAGCTCTGCTCTGGACCCCAATGGAAACGAAAGTTTATTTCCGAAAAGGAGGGTGGAAATGGAGTTGATTTGCAAAAGGGGATGGAAATGGAGTTGATTTCCAAAAGGGGGATGAACCCTGAACTCTGCTCTGGACCCCAGTAGAAACAAAGTTTATTTCCAAAAGGTGACAGAAATGGAATTTATTTCCAAAAGGGGATGGAAATGGAGTTTATTTCCAAAAGAAAGGGGCTCTGCTCAACACCTGATGGGAATGGAGTTGATTTCCAAAACAGGAATTGAAATGGAATTTATTTCCAAAAGGGGGTGGAAACGAAGCTTATTTCCAAAAGGGGGTGGAAATTGAGTTGGTTTCCAGAAGGGGGAAGAGGAAATGGAGTTGATTTCCAAAAGGGGGCGGAAATGGAGTTGGTTTCCAAAAGAAAGGGGATGAGCCCTGAGCTCTGCTCAACACCTGATGGAAATGGAGTTGATTTCCAAAAGGGGATGGAAATTGAGTTGATTTCCAAAAGGGAAGTGGAAATGGAGTTGATTTCCAAAAGGGGGCGGAAATGGAGTTGGTTTCCAAAAGAAAGGGGATGAGCCCTGAGCTCTGCTCAACACCTGATGGAAATGGAGTTGATTTCCAAAAGGGGATGGAAATTGAGTTGATTTCCAAAAGGGAAGTGGAAATGGAGTTGATTTCCAAAAGGGGGCGGAAATGGAGTTGGTTTCCAAAAGAAAGGGGATGAGCCCTGAGCTCTGCTCAACACCTGATGGAAATGGAGTTGGTTTCCAAAAGGGGGAAGAGGAAATGGAGTTGGTTTCCAGAAGGGGGAAGAGGAAATGGAGTTGGTTTCCAAAAGGGGGTGGAAATGGAGTTGGTTTCCAGGAGGGGGAAGAGGAAATGGAGTTGGTTTCCAAAAGAGGGGTGAGCCCTGAGCTCTGCTCTGTGCTGGACCCTGATGGAAATGGAGTTATTTTCCAAAAGGGCGATGGAAATGGAGTTGATTTCCAAACTAAAAGGGGAATGGATTCCAAACTGCAACACCTTGGCCAGGAATTCCTCCGTGCTCCCCTTCCCCAGCCAGAATTCCCTGCAGGCACCTGATGCAAACAGGGCCTGGCTGTTCCTGCCCTGAGCTGAGGCAATCTCCACTCCTGAGCCCCAAATCCCATTTTGTGCCTTCCCCTGCCCCGTTCCTGCAGGGTTTGTGTCCCACACAGCTCTGACACACCAGATTCCCTGTGGCTTTGCCCTTTCCTCTCCCCCTTTGCCCACTGGAAAGAAAACACCATCAATTGCCCAAATCCTGCGTCCTGGCTGGATCCAAGGGCAGAGCCTGGCAGAGCTGCTGCTCTTCATGGCCACAATTCCCAATCCAGGCGCTGCCTCTGCTTCCCAACCTCTCCCTGGCTGGATTTATCCAGAGCAGCCGTGGTGGCTCCACTCAGGCACCAGAAGTTCCTGGCCTTGGACCCTTGAGGAGCGTCCTGATCAGGTGTGTGATAAAAATATAAAAATATTGAAGTGCAATTAGGTGGGGAAGGGGAAATGCTGCTGCTGCTGCTGCGGGCAAGAAAGAGAATTTTGGATCACAGCCGCCTGCAATATTGATAACAACAGCCCAGAATGGACGGGTGGGCTCGGGGGGTTTTCATCCTGATCCTGGCCACAGGGATGGGATTTGAGGGGTTTGGGGGCAAATGTGGGAGGTTAAAGGGTGGAGCAACCTGGAGAGGGGCAGGGAGGGCGCAGGGCCACGCTTGGTGTCACAGCCTGGTGTCAACGCTTGGTGTCACAGCCGGGTGGCACAGCCTGGTGGCACAGCCGGGTGGCACAGCCTGGTGTCAATGCTTGGTGGCACAGCCTGGTGTCAATGCTTGGTGTCACAGCCGGGTGGCACAGCCTGGCCTCGGGGCTGCTGGGGAACCTCGGGGCTGCTTCAGCGGCTCTCCCGGGCTGGGGCTGGTGGGTCCCGCACGCCCGGGTGCAGGGACAGTGTGGGCGTGTCCGCATCCTGCACACCTGGGCGTGTCCCAGCTCACACCTGGGCATGTCCCCATCTCGCACATCTGGGCGTGTCCCAGCTGACCTGGGAGTGTCCGCATCCCGCACACCTGGGTGTGTCCCCATCCCGCACATCTGGGCGTGTCCCCATCCCGCACACCTGGGCGTGTCCCAGCTGTCCCTTGTGCCCCTCCCCCGCCGCACTTTGGGGGGGGGAAGGGCCGGGGGGGGGGTGCTGATGTCGCGTGTCCCCATCCCCCCCATCCCCCCCCCCCGCACCTGCGCGCGCGCCCCCGTCAGGCCCCGCCCCGCGCGCCCCTAATTGGCTGCGGGGGGAGGGGCGGCTCATTAGTGATGCGGGCGCGCGCCGCGGCCCCGGAGTCGGCGGCGGCCGGAGCGGGGAGCGGAGCCCGCATCCCCGGGAGCCGAGCAGCGACGGGAGAGGGGCGGGCAAAACCCACCAAGACCGCCCGAAAGCCCGGCTGATTCTCCGGCTGGAGCTCGGATCCGCACCCCGGGGCTCAGCATCCCCGGCTCCGCATCCGGGGCTTCATATCCCGGTGCTCTGCATCCCGCAGCTCCATCTCTGGTTCCGCATCCCGGGGCTCCATCCCCGGCTCCGCATCCCGGGGCTCCAGATCCCGCAGCTCCATCCCCGACTCTGCATCCCGGGGCTTCATATCCCGGTGCTCCGCATCCCGCTGCTCTGTCTCTGGTTCCGCATCCCGGCGATCCGTATCCCGGTTCTCCATCCTTGGCTCCGCATCCCCGGCTCCGTTCCCGGCTCCGTCCCCGGCGCTGCGGGCTCAGCATGGGCGGAGGAGCCCCGCGCCTGCACCGGTGGCTGCTGCTGCTGCTGCTGCTGCTGGGGCTGTGCAGCTGCACGGCCGCGCTGCGAGGTAAGCGGGGCTCGTCCTGCCCTCCCCAGGGCGGCTCTGGGGTGCGGGGGTCCCACCGGTTGCTGCGGGGCGGGGGGAGCGCCCGAGGATGGCGGAGCGGGAGATGCGCGATGCAGGGGATGGTGGGGACCCGCCGGGAAAAACATCGGCTGTCCCAGCGCTGGGAAAAACAAACACCCGCATCCTCCCTGCGCGAGGAACATCCACATCCCATCTCCCGGAGAAACACCCGCACTGCTCTGGGCTCCGGGGGCGACGGCGCCGGGGGTCCCGGCCGTGGTCCTGGCGTGACCCTGGCCGTGGTTCTGGGGTGGTCCCGGGATGATCCCGGTCGTGGTGGTCCCGGTCGTGGTTTCGGAGTGATCCCGGCCGTGATTCCGGGATGGTCCCGGGGTGGTCCCGGTCGTGGTCCCGGGGCGATCCTGGCCGAGGTCTCGGGGCGATCCTGGCCGAGGTCTCGGGGCGATCCTGGCCGGGGTCCCGGGGTGGTCTCGGGGCGATCCCGGCCGTGGTCTCGGGGCGATCCCGGCCGTGGTCCCGGGGTGGTCCCGGTCGTGGTCTCTGGGCGATCCTGGCCGAGGTCCCGGGGTGGTCTCGGGGCGATCCTGGCCGAGGTCTCGGAGCGATCCTGGCCGGGGTCCCGGGGTGGTCTCGGTGCGATCCTGGCCGAGGTCTCGGTGCGATCCTGGCCGAGGTCCCGGGGTGGTCCCGGTCGTGGTCCCGGGGTGGTCCCGGGATGGTCCCGGCCGTGGTCCCGGGGTGGTCTCGGGGCGATCCTGGCCGAGGTCTCGGGGTGATCGCGGCCGTTCCGCTCCCTGGGGCTCAGCGCATCCCCGCAGCTGCGGCTCCGCGCTCGGAGCGCTCCGCGCTGTGCGGGGCAGCAGCCGCGGGCATCCCGCGGGGCCGGGGCTGCCTCCGGGCCCGGACGCCGCTCGGGTGTCCCGGGACGGGCTCAGGGACCCGCTCGGGTGTCCCGGGACGGGCTCGGGGGGCTCGGTCTCTCCCGCGGGTGCCTCCGGCCGATGCGCACACGCGGGTGGATCCGTTTCCCGTGTACCAGGCAGGCACTGGAGATGCTCCGAGTCCTTTTTATTTTTTGGTGATTTTATTGAACTTTTCGCTGGTGAATCACCGGAGGGCAGTCAACTCTTCAGGGCACCCAGCAGACGATGCCAGCACCCTCGGGGTCCCGCACCCTCGGCGGGGCTGCCGGGGCTCCTCCGGGCGCTGGCGGTGCGGGGATGTGCGGGCGGGGCTCTGTCCTGCCCTTGGAGGAAGGGACCTGCTGCCGTGAGCATCTCCGTGATGTTCAGCACCGGCGATCCTCGCAGCTTTGCAGCTCCTCGCAGCCGAGCTCTCCCTTTGCGCCTCCGAGGTGTCCGCGCTTCCGTTTTCCTTTGGATTTCCTTTCATTTCCTTTGGAATTTATGGGCTCTGCTCTCTGTAGGGGAGCCCATCCTCAGGTGGAGCCACGGGCTGGAGCCTCCCTGGCCCCCTCACCTCTCCCTGAACTGGCTCCAGCAAAGGCAAAGCCAGGAGGATTTAACAGCCAAAATGTGCTTCTTTTGGGGGTGTTTTGGGGGAGGGAAAAAACCCCAAACCAACCCCCAGAACCCCACCAGTTAGAGGGCAGTGAAATAAATAACCAGGGTAAAATAGAAAATAAGAATTCCTGGGTTTTGTTTTACTCCCTGGCCCCCTCACCTGCCCGGACCTCTCCCTGAATTTGCTCCAGCAGAGGCAAAGCCAGGAGGATTTAACAGCCAAAATGTGCTTTTTTGGGGGTGTTTTGGGTGAGGAAAAATACAGCCCATGTAGAGGAGCCCATCCTCAGGTGGAGCCATGGGCTGGAGCCTCCCTGGTCTCCTCACCTCTCACTGAATTGGCTCCAGCAAAGGCAAAGCCAGGAGGATTTAACAGCCAAAATGTGCCCTTTTGGGGCTGTTTTGGGTGAGGAAAAGAACCTCAACCAACCCACAAAACCCCACCAGTTTAGAGGGCAGTGAAATAAATACCCAGAGTAGACTGGGAAATAAGAATTCCTGGGTTTTGTTTTACTCCCTGGCCCCCTCACCTCTCCCTGAATTGGCTCCAGCAGAGGCAAAGCCAGGAGGATTTAACAGCCAAAATGTGCCCTTTTTGGGGGTGTTTTGAGTGAGGAAAAGAACCTCAACCGACCCACAAAACCCCACCAGTTAGAGGGCAGTGAAATAAATACCCAGAGTAGAATGGAAAACAAGAATTCCTGGGTTTTGTTATCCTCCCTGGCCACCTCACCTGCCCGGACCTCTCCCTGCATTGGCTCCAGCAGAGGCAAAGCCAGGAGGATTTAACAGCCAAAATGTGCTTTTTTGGGGGTGTTTTGGGTGAGAAAAATACAGCCCCTGTAGGGGAGCCCATCCTCAGGTGGAGCCACGGGCTGGAGCCTCCCTGGCCCCCTCAACTCTCCCTGCATTGGCTCCAGCAAAGGCGAAGCCAGGAGGATTTAACAGCCAAAATGTGCCCTTTTTGGGGGTGTTTTGGGTGAGGTAAAGAACCTCAACCAACCCACAAAACCCCACCAGTTATAGGGCAGTGAAATAAATACCCAGAGTAGAATGGAAAACAAGAATTCCTGGGTTTTGTTTTACTCCCTGGCCCCCTCACCTCTCCCTGAACTGGCTCCAGCAGAGGCAAAGCCAGGAGGATTTAACAGCCAAAATGTGCCCTTTTGGGGCTGTTTTGGGTGAGGAAAAGAACATCAACCAACCCACAAAACCCCACCAGTTTAGAGGGCAGTGAAATGAATACCCAGAATAGAAGGGAAAACAAGAATTCCTGGTTTTTATTGCGCTTTGCTCGGTGCCTCAGTCGGTGCTGGGGGTGCTCGGTGCCCCCTGCGCCTCCCACCTGGGAACCTCGGGCAGCTCCAGCTCAGGAGCTGGAATTTCACACCACGGGGCTGGAGGATGCTCCTGGCGCTGCCAAGCAACAAATTCCGGCTCTTTAATTAAAGCTCAGGTTGGAGATTTGGAGTTCTGGGCTTTGGGCATGGTTTTGAGGCAGAACAGCGATTTTTGGGCACTTTGGTGGCTGGAGCAGTTAAAGCTCAGCTCCAAGCCCGGAGCTGGGAGGTTTTGGTTTATGAAGTTGTCTCAAAGCTGCCTCAGAGACAGATTGTGCTCAGATCTCTGTTCTGAGGGGATTAAAGACAAATGGAGCGGTTGTAGAAACCCCTGGCACGGCGTTTGAAATCTGCTGGAATGAATATCCATGGATACCTCTGGGCTTGTGTTTTTACAGGAAAAAATTGCCCTGACAGGGCCGGTAACTGGAGGAGAGACTCACTAATATTTATTACCTCACTGATGCCTCCAAACTCATTTCGAGCCGCGCGTTTCTGAATGGAGACGTCTGAGTTCTGTGAATTCCCTGCTGCATCTCCGAGCTGTGCCTCGCATCACAGAGATCCGGCTGGGTTTGGTGCTAAACGAGCGTCGTTTGGGGATTTTTCCTGCTCGGTTTGGTGCTAAACGAGGATCGTTTGGGGATCTTCGTGCTGATGAAACGAAGCCACCCAAGGATTGGGGCGGCTCTGTGGGCAGGGAGCTGCTGGAGCAGAGATCTCCGAGCGTTCCCGTGGATTTGGGGAGTTTTTAATTGTTTTTTTTTTTTGGCTGTGAGAAGCTCTGATCTCTGCGTGCTTACAGCAGAGCTGGACAAAGAAATAAAAAATTCTGTTTGGGTAAAACCAGCAACTTGTGCTGGTGTGGGGATGAGTCTGGCAGTGAGGGCAGGGATGGGTGCCCGGATTGCCCCTTTTGTCCTGCATTTAACCATGGGGATTGGATGAATTCCCAATTGTTCATCCTAAAGGGGCTGGGGTTTGGGGCAGTGCCGCTCCAGGGGCGGCTGTTCCTTGGCTGTGCCCATTCCTGCAGGTTTGGGGCAGTTTTGGGCAATTTGGGGGACGTTCAGCAGCTCCTGGTGGGACATTTCTGCTGTGCCAGCCCCAGCTGAGGGCGCAGGTCCTGTATCAATAACAACACAGGTTAATATCGATAATAACACAGGCTGATATCAGTAATAACACAGGCTAATATCAGTAATAATACAGGCTAATATCAATAATAACATAGGTTAATATCAATAATAACACAGGATAGTATCAGTAATTATACAGGTTAATATCAGTAATAACACAGGTTAATAATAATAACACAGGTTAATATCAATAACACAGGTTAATATCAATAATAACACAGGCTGATATCAGTAATAACACAGGTTAATATCAGTAATAACACAGGCTAATATCAATAATAACACAGGCTGATATCAGTAATAACACAGGTTAATATCAATAATAACATAGGTTAATAATAATAACACAGGTTAATATCAATAATAACACAGGTTAATATCAGTAATAATACAGGCTAATATCAATAATAACACAGGCTAATATCAATAATAATACAGGCTAATATCAATAATAAAACATGCTGATATCAGTAATAACACAGGTTAATATCCATAATAACACAAGCTAATATCAATAATAACACAGGTTAATATCAATAATAACACAGGCCGATATCAATAATAAAACATGCTGATATCAATAATAACACAGGTTAATATCAATAATAACACAGGATAATATCAATAACAAAACATGCTGATATCAGTAATATCACAGGCTGATATCAATAACAAAACATGCTGATATCAATAATAACACAAGTTAATATCAATAATAACACAGGCTAATATCAATAATAACATAGGATAATATCAATAATAACACAGGCCGATATCAATAATAATACATGCTAATATCAATAATAACACAGGTTAATATCAATAATAAAACATGCTGATATCAATACTACCACAGGCTGGTATCAATAATAACACAGGCTGATATCAATAATAAAACATGCTGATATCAATAATAACTGAGGCTGGTATCAATAATAACACAGGTTAATACCAATAATAACGCAGGATAATATCAATAATAAAACATGCTAATATCAATAATAACACAGGTTAATATCAATAATAACACAGGCTGATATCAGTAACAAAACATGCTAATATCAATAATAACACAGGATAATATCAATAATAACACAGGATAATATCAATAACAAAACATGCTGATATCAATAATAACACAGGCCGATATCAATAATAAAACATGCTGATATCAATAACAAAACATGCTGATATCAATACCACCACAGGCTGGTATCAATACCACCACAGGCCAATCAATACCGCCCCTGGGGTGATTGATCTGCTCTCCAGGTGTTACCAATGGCCCAGCTGGGTATTGATCACCCAGCCCTGGGCTTGGCACGGCATGAACACAAACCCAGGCAGGACCTGGAGCTCTTGGAGCCTCTCCTGGCTCTGCTCCATGCAGGAATTTCTGTATTTTCTGTATTTTCTGTATTTTCTGTATTTTCTGTATTTTGGTCTCGTTAGGATGAAATGTTCATTAAAATAACAACCACAAGCTCTGCTCCCAGCTGTCCTCCCACTCCCCTGCAGTGCCTCGTGTGGGCTTTCCCCATCAATATTTATATTATTGCATTTCATTTTCTTTTAAATTTTATTTCAACCTCCCAGGGAATGAGCTCCCTCCCCATTCCCCATCTCCCAGGGTGTGCTGCAGGTCTGGAGCTTTTTTGGGGCACTCAGTTTTTGGAACAAGGATTATTTCCTCCAAACCACAAGAATTTGGGGGCTCTGTATTTGTATTATTGATTTTCATTTTTTAAAAATTTTATTTCAACCTTTATTTTATATTTATATTTATATTTATATTTATATTTATATTTATATTTATATTTATAGTAATAGTAATAGTAATAGTAATAGTAATAGTTATAGTTATATTATTTAAGTTTATATTATTGAATTTCATTTTTTTAAAAATTTTATTTCAACCTCTCAGGGAACAAACTCCCTCCCCATTCCCCATCTCCCAGGGTGTGCTGCAGGTCTGGAGCTTTTTGGGCACTCAGGTTTTGGAACAAGGGTTATTTCCTCCAAACCACATGAATTTGGGGGCTCTGTATTTATATTATTGAATTTAATTTTTATAATTTTATTTCAACCTTTATATGATATTTATATTTATATTATTTAAGTTTATATTATTGAATTTCATTTTTTATAATTTTATTTCAACCTTTATATGATATTTATATTTATATTATTTAAGTTTATATTATTGAATTTCATTTTTTTTAAAAATTTTATTTCAATCTTGCAAGGAACGAGCTCCCTCCCCATTCCCCATCTCCCAGGATGTGCTGCAGGTCTGGAGCTTTTTGGGGCACTCAGGCTTTGGAACAAGGGTTATTTTTTCCCTCCAGATTTGGAGGAATTTGGGGTGTGGAGAGCAAAGCTGGGCGTCAGGAGTGGAATTACCGTGTCAGGGCTTCTGCTCAGTCCTGGATTTTCTCGGTGTTTGTGCTGTGACAGAATTTGGGAGAGAATTCAGAGAATCCTGCCCTGGCTTTGGGGCAGGAATATCTGCTCTGACCCTTTGTCAGGGCGCGTTCTCCACTCACCAATAATGTGATTTATGCCAGGATGGAAAATCACAGAGCCAAAAGAGCCCCGGGGGCCCCTGGCCGTGCATTTTCTGTATTTTTAGCCCTGCTTCTGGTGGAAGGTGGGGAGGAGGGAAGGAGCAGGATGTTGACACCAGGGGCTGCTGTTTCGGAGGCTTTGGGGATGCTGCTGGAGCAGATGGTCCCGTTCCTGTGCCTCGAACCACAAATGCTTCATTTGCTGTTTATTTCTGCTTTTAATGCTCTGCTTGTGCCACGTGGGGCTCAGGGCAGGGGGTGGGGAGGCCTTGGGTCCCCTCAGTTTCCACCAAAAAATCAAATTTTGTGTCCCCTCACCAAAAATCCCTTTTTGTGTCCCCTCACCAAAAATTCCTTTTTGTGTCCCCTCAGTTTCCACCAAAAAATCCCTTTTTGTGTCCCCTCAACTCCCCCCCAAAAATCCCTTTTTGTGTCCCATCAGTTTCCACCAAAAAATCCCTTTTTGTGTCCCATCAGCTCCTCCCAATAAATGACATTTTTTGTCCCCTCAACTTCCCCCAATAAATCCCTTTTTGTGTCCCCTCAGTTTCCACCAAAAATCCCTTTTTGTGTCCCCTCAGTTTCCACCAATAAATGACATTTTGTGTCCCAACTCCCCCCAATTAATCCCTTTTTGTGTCCCCTCAGTTTCCACCAAAAAATCCCTTTTTGTGTCCCCTCAGTTTTCACCATAAAATCACTTTTGTGTCCCCTCAACTCCCCCCAAAAAATCACAATTTGTGTCCCCTCAGTTTCCACCAAAAATCCTTTTTTGTGACCCTCATTTTCCATCAAAAATCCCTTTTTGTGTCCCCTCAGTTTCCACCAAAAAATCCCTTTTTGTGTCCCCTCATCTCCCACCAAAAATTCCTTTTTGTGACCCTCAGTTTCCACCAAAAAATCCCTTTTTATGTCCCCTCAGTTTCCACCAAAAATCCCTTTTTGTGTCCCACGATTTTCCACCAAAAATCCCTTTTTGTGTCCCCTCAGTTTCCACCAATAAATCTCTTTTTGTGTCCCCTCAACTCCCCCCCAAAATCCCTTTTTCTGTCCCCTCAATTTCCACCAAAAATCCCTTTTTGTGTCCCCTCAACTCCACCCAAAAAAATCCCTTTTTGTGTCCCCTCAGTTTCCAGTCCAAAAATCCCTTTTTGTGTCCCCTCAACTCCCACCAATAAATGACATTTTTTATCCCCTCAACTTCCCCCAATAAATCCCTTTTTGTGTCCCCTCAGTTTCCACCAAAAAAATCACTTTTTGTGTCCCCTCAACTCCCACCAAAAATCCCTTTTTGTGTCCCCTCAGTTTCCACCAAAAATCACTTTTTGTGTCCCATGAGTTTCCACCAAAAATCCCTTTTTGTGACCCTCAGTTTCCACCAAAAATCCCTTTTGTGTCCCCTCAGTTTCCACCAAAAAATCCCTTTTTGTGTCCCCTCAGTTTCCACCAAAAAATCACTTTCTGTGTCCCATGAGTTTCCACCAAAAATCCCTTTTTGTGTCCCTCAGTTTCCACCAAAAATCCCTTTTTGTGTCCCCTCACCAAAAATCCCTTTTTGTGTCCCCTCAGTTCCCCCCAATAAATCCCTTTTTGTGTCCCCTCAGTTTCCACCAAAAAAAATCACTTTTTGTGTCCCCTCAACTCCCCCCAAAAAATCCCTTTTTGTGTCCCCTCAGTTTCCACCAAAAATCCTTTTTTGTGACCCTCATTTTCCATCAAAAATCCCTTTTTGTGTCCCCTCAGTTTCCACCAAAAAATCCCTTTTTGTGTCCCCTCAGTTTCCACGAAAAAATCACTTTTTGTGTCCCCTCAGTTTCCACCAATAAATGACATTTTGTGTCCCATCACCCCCCTAATAAATCCCTTTTTGTGCCCCCTCAGTTTCCACCAATAAATGACATTTTGGAGCAGGCAGAGGTTCCTGAGCACCTGGAATTTACCTGCACAAAGGTGATGAAGGCTTCCATCACCTTCCCCTGCCCACCCACCCTTTCCTGGCCTTTTAACCCACTCAAAAATGTTCTTAATTAAGAGACTTTTATTAAGTCCAGCGACTTGCCCAACATTGTTCAGTGCCAAATACTTCTAGGAATTTGCATGCAGGGAATTACCCTTAATTGCACTTTGACATCATCACCCCTGATTAATTAATTAATTTTATTTTTAATTTTATTTTATTTTGCTGTGGGTAATTTTGCACAAATGGTCACAGAGTCTGTCACTTTTTATAAGTTCTGCTCCATTTGCATATTGGAGTTAATTATCTAATTACAGCTTTAGGTTATCAAGTCCCCTCCTGCTTGTTTTTTTTTTCTCTTCAATTCAGTTTATTTACACTTTTTTTTGGGCCTGGAGCTGGTCCCCAAGCTGGAAAAGGAATTATTTTCTCCCCACCCTTGGAAGAGAACTTGCAAACACAAAGCTCAGAGTTACTAAAGCATCAAAGAATAGAAAAATATAGAAAAGGTGGAATTTAAGGCATCGTTTCTGCAGGGAAATGTTCTCTGAGCTGGGGAAACCTTGAAAATGAAAAAACTAAAACTAAAACTAAAGAAGGATTTCATCAGAAAGAAGGGAAGGGAAGGGAAGGGAAGGGAAGGGAAGGGAAGGGAAGGGAAGGGAAGGGAAGGGAAGGGAAGGGAAGGGAAGGGAAGGGAAGGGAAGGGGAAGGGAAGGGAAGGGAAGGGAAGGGAAGGGAAGGGAAGGAAGGGAAGGGAAGGGAAGGGAAGGGAAGGGAAGGGAAAGGAGGGAGGGAGGGAGGGAGGAAGGAAGGAAGGAAGGAAGGAAGGAAGGAAGGAAGGAAGGAAGGAAGGAAGGAAGGAAGGAAGGAAGGAAGGAAGGAAGGAAGGAAGGAAGGAAGGAAGGAAGGAAGGAAGGAAGGAAGGAAGGAAGGAAGGAAGGAAGGAAGGAAGGAAGGAAGGAAGGAAGGAAGGAAGGAAGGAAGGAAGGAAGGAAGGAAGGAAGGGAAAGAGGAAAATAAAGGAAAATAAAAACCCCAATGATTCCAAGCTGTGGAATTTAACAGAGGAGAAAAAGCCTTTGCAGAATAATCGCGTCTTAAGGAAATCTCCCAGCAATAATCCTCCCAAATCCTGCTCCCCAGACGTCTGCAGCACTCAGGGAACCTCACAGGAGCACGAGGTCCCCAGCAAACCTTTCCTTTCCTTTCCTTTCCTTTCCTTTCCTTTTCCTTTCCTTTCCTTTCCTTTCCTTTCCTTTCCTTTCCTTTCCTTTCCTTTCCTTTCCTTTCCTTTCCTTTCCTTTCCTTTCCTTTTTCCTTTCCTTTTTCCTTTTTCCTTTCCTTTCCTCTTTCCTTTCCTCTTTCCTTTCCTTTTTCCTCTTTCCTTTCCTTTTTCCTTTCCTTTCCTTTTTCCTTTCCCTTCCCTTCCCTTCCCTTCCCTTCCCTTCCCTTCCCTTCCCTTCCCTTCCCTTCCCTTCCCTTCCCTTCCCTTCCCTTCCCTCCCATTCCATTCCCTTTCCTCCTTTTTTAATTCCCTTTTTCCCCCCATTCGTGGCTTTCCCCCTCCTCTTTTCAAGTGGCATTTTCAGATAATCCCTAAAAAAAATTAATCCCTTTAAAAAAAATTAAAATTAAAACCAAAATTAAAGTTAAAATTAAAACTAAAATTAAAATTATTCAGTGCAAAACAAAACCACAAAACACTTGACAAGGTGGCTTTGCCTCAGGGCTGCAGAAGGAACGATTTGGGCTGAAACGCAGCAGGTTTGGGTCTGGTTTTAAAAACTTTTCTCAGGCAAGAGGCTCCCCTGGGTGAGTGTGAACCAGGTAAATCTGGAACGGAGCTGAATCTGCTGTTCCAGGGGGCTGGGAGTGCCAAAGGTTGTGTTTAAATGAGTGCTCACTTAAAATGTTTTATGGGTGCTGTGGCCACGCTGCGTTTCTGCAAGCTCCTGAGGTTTTCTTGTTCTTTATTTAACCTGGAAGGTGTCCTGAGCAACCCAGGCAGCTCCTGGGGAGTCTCTGCCTGTAAAACCTGCAGGAAATGGCAATTTTGGTGATTTAGGGTGGTATTTTCATGGGGTGTTTGGAGTCACCAGCAGGAACTGTGCCAGGGCTGGGTTTGGTGTCAATAACAGACACAGAAATTTGGGTTTGGTGTCAATAAAAGGCACAGAAATCCGGTTTTTGGGTCAATAAAAGGCACAGAAATCTGGGGTTTGGGTCAATAAAAGGCACAGAAAACTGATTTTTGTGTGATTTAGGATGGTGATTTATGGTGATACTTTCATAGGGTGTTTGGAGTTACCACCAGGATCTGTGCCAGGGCTGGGTTTGGTGTCAATAAAAGGCACAGAAATCTGATTTTTGTGTCAATACAAGGCACAGAAACCTGGGGTTTGGGTCACTAAAAGGCACAGAAATCTGTTTTTTTGTGTGATTTAGGATGGTGATTTATGGTGATATTTTCATAGGGTGTTTGGAGTTAGCACCAGGAACTGTGCCAGGGCTGGGTTTGGGTCAATAAAAGGCACAG